>OY744518.1:70447370-70734870 GCA_963556195.1 Sepiola atlantica | reverse complement strand
GGGAAGAGGGAGGATTTGTCGTAATAGGGTGTGAAATATTTGAAATATTTGGAAAATGATAGCAATGAGTGAGGGATTGGAGTGGGTGTGGGGGGGGGTGATTGAAAGGGTGGGTGAGGAATATTTGAAATATTTGGAACATGAGAAAGTTTATTTGGACTGTAGTATTAAAAATGTGAGGGAAAAAAGTGAGGAAAAAAAAAAAAAAAAGAAGATTCAGGGAGAAGAAGGAAGGGTGTGGGTGAATGGAAGAGTGTCATAAGGTTAGAGATGAAAATAAAAGTTAGCCATGATCAGGCAAAAGACTTTGTTCTGTGAGGATGATCTTGCTTATTAAGGGTGATAGGTTAAAGAAACCATTTCGCTGCTTGATGGTAGTGGAGGATGTGATGAGGGCAGTTTCCAATAATCTTCGCCGAGATTTGTTGTGGATGTGTTTAGTGATTTTGGCTTGTTCAAATTTGAATGCATGACCATATTCTAGAGCATGGGAGAAAAGTGCACTAAGAGGGTTGTTGTTTTTTATGTCCCTTTTATGTTCATTTAATCGTTTCTTTAATTCACGTTGTGTTTCTCCCACGTAGAATTGATGGCAATCATTGCAAGGGACAGTGTATAAGCCGGCATGGGATGTGGGTGTTTTTTGGAAATGTCTAGATGTGTTTAAAGTTTGTTTTATGGATTGAGAAGTGGTTTGTACTATTGGAATGCCTAGTTTGTTGAGCGTGTTGCATATGGATGTGTTATTGGAATGCGTGGGTAGGAGAAGGGGTCTGTCTATGAGAGAGGTGTTAGGGGTTTGATTTTTTTGTGTGGTGTTTCTGGAGAATATTTGGAAGGCTTTTTTCTTGGCATTTAATATGAAATGTGTGGGGTATTGCAAAGTTTTTAGGGAATTAAAAATGTATTTTATTTCTTCATCTATGTGTGGGGGGCTACATATTCTAAGGGCGCGTAGGAAGAAGCCTATAATTATACCTGTTTTGATCTTGCTATGATGGTGGGAGTAGAAATGTATGTAGTCATTTTTATGAGTGTTTTTGCGGTGTACCTTAAATTCTAGTTTATTGTTGGACTTAATTATAAGAGTATCAAGGAAGGGAATAGAGCCGTTTAGTTCAGTCTCATGGGTGAATTTTATGGAGGGTTCTACTGTGTTGAGTTTATCCTTAACATGAATGATTTGTGTGTCTGTGGGGAGGAAAATTAAAATATCATCTATGTATCTAAAGTATTCGATGTTAGGAGGTAGTCTATATTTGAAAGGACCGGATTCTAAGAATTCTAAAAAGAGGCAGGCCAATACACCGCTAAGGGGGTTGCCCATGGGGAGTCCAAATTTTTGTTTGTAGAATACTTCATTAAATTGGAAATATGTTTTGTCAGTGATGAGTCTAATTATTTCTATAAAAGTGTTGGGGGGAAAAGGTAGGTCGGTTTTTATTTTCTTTATATATGTGTGAAGTAAGTGTAGGCATTTTTTTACAGGTACGTTAGTGTAGAGCGAAGTTACATCTAGGCTGTGTATATTTTTATTTTCTACGTTGATGTTTTTTATTCTGCTAAGAAGGTCGCCTGAATTTTTTTATGTGGGAGGGACTGATGGTACCCATTAGTGGAGTGAGGATGTTAGCTATGGCCCGTGCGATTTTGTGTGTGGTGCTACCTATGAGACTGAAATAAACGGCTCTATTCCCTTCCTTGATACTCTTATAATTAAGTCCAACAATAAACTAGAATTTAAGGTACACCGCAAAAACACTCACAAAAATGACTACATACATTTCTACTCCCACCATCATAGCAAGATCAAAACAGGTATAATTATAGGCTTCTTCCTACGCGCCCTTAGAATATGTAGCCCCCCACACATAGATGAAGAAATAAAATACATTTTTAATTCCCTAAAAACTTTGCAATATTCCACACATTTCATATTAAATGCCAAGAAAAAAGCCTTCCAAATATTCTCCAGAAACACCACACAAAAAAATCAAACCCCTAACACCTCTCTCATAGACAGACCCCTTCTCCTACCCACGCATTCCAATAACACATCCATATGCAACACGCTCAACAAACTAGGCATTCCAATAGTACAAACCACTTCTCAATCCATAAAACAAACTTTAAACACATCTAGACATTTCCAAAAAACACCCACATCCCATGCCGGCTTATACACTGTCCCTTGCAATGATTGCCATCAATTCTACGTGGGAGAAACACAACGTGAATTAAAGAAACGATTAAATGAACATAAAAGGGACATAAAAAACAACAACCCTCTTAGTGCACTTTTCTCCCATGCTCTAGAATATGGTCATGCATTCAAATTTGAACAAGCCAAAATCACTAAACACATCCACAACAAATCTCGGCGAAGATTATTGGAAACTGCCCTCATCACATCCTCCACTACCATCAAGCAGCGAAATGGTTTCTTTAACCTATCACCCTTAATAAGCAAGATCATCCTCACAGAACAAAGTCTTTTGCCTGATCATGGCTAACTTTTATTTTCATCTCTAACCTTATGACACTCTTCCATTCACCCACACCCTTCCTTCTTCTCCCTGAATCTTCTTTTTTTTTTTTTTTTTCCTCACTTTTTTCCCTCACATTTTTAATACTACAGTCCAAATAAACTTTCTCATGTTCCAAATATTTCAAATATTCCTCACCCACCCTTTCAATCACCCCCCTCCCCCACCCACTCCAATCCCTCACTCATTGCTATCATTTTCCAAATATTTCAAATATTTCACACCCTATTACGACAAATTCTCCCTCTTCCCCCTCTCATCTATTTTCTCCCATACCTCTTCTTAAATTCCCTCATTTTCTCCAAACGCTCTCTAAGACCATAACTTTCGCCCATCCACCAAAATCACAGCCCCCCCTCCCTCTCTACCCATCCCCATTTTCCCTGCATACACCCCCCACACAAACATTCCAACTCACTCTTCCCCTTCAATCTCGACCACAGCCATCTGGTCAAACACCCCCTCCCCCTCTTCCTCCAATCTCTCTCTGCCATCCATTTTACCCCTGCTCATCCCCCATCTCTTTCTCTCATCACCAGCCACAGTAGTCCTTGCTCCCTCCACCCTTCTCCTTTTTCTCCAACTCATTTTCATTCTCTAACAAGTACGGACGTCCAGCAAGACGCTGCCATTATTTTTCATTTTATTTTATTTTTCTTCCCAACATGTCTACCCTACATGTATCTGTGCTTGCATGATATCTTTTCCCTATATCATCATCCTGATGAAGTCTTATAAATAAAGACGAAACGTTGATGTACACATAAAAAACATCCAGTTTTTTGTTTTCCTTTTTCATTTTACCATACTATATATATATATATATACTATATATATATATACTATATATATATATATACTATATATATATATATATACTATATATATATATATACTATATATATATATATATACTATATATATATATATACTATATATATATATATATACTATATATATATATATATACTATATATATATATACTATATATATATATATACTATATATATATATATACTATATATATATATATATACTATATATATATACTATATATATATATATACTATATATATATATATATACTATATATATATATACTATATATATATATACTATATATATATATATATATACTATATATATATATATATACTATATATATATATATACTATATATATATATATACTATATATATATACTATATATATATACTATATATATATATACTATATATATATATACTATATATATATATATATATACTATATATATATATATACTATATATATACTATATATATATATACTATATATATATATATATATATATATACTATATATATATATATACTATATATATATATATACTATATATATATATATACTATATATATACTATATATATATATATACTATATATATATATATACTATATATATACTATATATATATATATACTATATATATATACTATATATATATATACTATATATATACTATATATATATATACTATATATATATATACTATATATATACTATATATATATATACTATATATATATACTATATATATATACTATATATATATATACTATATATATACTATATATATATATACTATATATATATATACTATATATATACTATATATATATATACTATATATATATACTATATATATATACTATATATATATATATATATATACTATATATATATATATATATATATATATATATATACTATATATATATATATACTATATATATATATACTATATATATATATATATATATACTATATATATATATATATATATACTATATATATATATACTATATATATATACTATATATATACTATATATATATACTATATATATATATACTATATACTATATATACTATATATATATATACTATATATATATATATACTTTATATATATATATACTATATATATATATACTATATATATATATATATATACTATATATATAGTATATATATATACTATATATATAGTATATATATATATATATATATATAGTATATATATATATATATAGTATATATATATAGTATATATATATATATATAGTATATATATATAGTATATATATATAGTATATATATATATATATATAGTATATATATATAGTATATATATATAGTATATATATAGTATATATATATATATATATACTATCTATACTATGTATATATACATATATACTATATATATATAGTATATATATATATACTATATATATTCATATACTATATATATATATATATAGTATATACTATATATATATACTATATATACATATATACTATGTATATATATATATACTATATATACATATATACTATGTATATATACATATATACTATATATATATATATACTAGCCAAAATAGACTCCCTAACGGTCGTCTGTTTTTGCTAGGCTGCCGCGTTCTTGGGTGGTGAGACAAAGAAAAAAAAATTTGTCTCTGAATACTTTTTTTAAAAAAGGAAAAAAAAATTTTTTTTTTTTTATTAGTCGGAAAAAAAATTTTTTTTTGGGGGGGGGGGGGGGAAATTTTTTTTTTTTTTTCGTGCTAAAAAAAAAATTGGTTTGGACTAGTTTTTCGTTTTCTCTTGAAATGTCTGTTTCAAAGGTCCCTCTTCATCTTTTTTTCGACACTTTTCATTCCAAGGATATCCAGTTCTTGAAATTTCTTCCCAAAGGAAATTCTCCTGGAACGTCCTTCCGCCAAGGGGCAGTATTTGGGAATTTTATTTTAAATTTAAAGACGCTTGTCTTTACACCGCAAAAAAATCTTTTATCATAAGGTTGATCCCTTCAAGGGAAAATATATTTCTTTAAAAATAGGGTCTCTCTGAGACCATGAACTTTAAAATTAAAACGTTCTTACTCTAAGAACGTGTTGAAAACTTCAAAATGATTTATGTCCGTCTTGATAACGGACGGAGACCGTTGGAACTGAACTGCTCTGCTCTAAACCCAAGTTGGCACTGACTTAAAAAGGGCGGCAATAGCAGAGTTTGGTCGAATAGGGAACAATCCAGACCTAGGTCACATCGGTACCTTTGGATGAGTCATTCTTCCTCCATCCTGTCCCCACTCGACCTCCCTCCTCCTGCTAGGGACTGTTGCCATGCCTTCACCTCTAGGCTTCATGACAACGATGATGCTGCTGAAAATAAAGACAGGGAGAACTGACCCGCAACCTGACTGCTAACTTTGACTTACATGGGTACAGTGGCAACATGTTGACCTCCCCCACCCCGACGCCCCTCATGGCCAATATAGAAATAAATTTCCGAAAACTTTAGTCTACGATTATAACTAATATTATTGCATGATTTCTCATTTTATTTCCATTAATTATTACAGATAACATTTAATATAACATTGTACTATTAAGGTAACAAAATGAACGCTTTTCTTTTGCCGTGTTCGACTATACATTTGCTACCAGTTAAATGAAACTAAATTCTAATATTTCATCTAGTGAGGTAGAAATCCTTCTAGACTTAGGCAATTTTTATTTATATCCCAATCCAGAGTATCCATTTTTGGGTACTGGATTTTCCTTGCATTAAAAACCGACCTCGTGTCTAACTCTAACTTGCATTCGTGGGAAGGCAAGTAAATAGGGACTATAAGGCAAATAGATGCAGTTGTAATTAACAAATTTAGATTGGATTGCTTAAAGACGTTTTCGATATACCCAGATAAATATTTTATTAATTAAACATTTTTACATTATTGTACATGTGTTTTTATTACTCATCATTCAAGTTGTTTCTTGTGCTGCAACATCCACACAGTGAGGTTGTGTCTTTTGTTAAAAGCAAAAAAAAAATCGAAGTTGTTGGGTCTGAATTACTTATGTCCTTAAGATGATATGACACTGAACGTATCTTATTAAATGTTAGGTTTTTATCAAGTTCATTTATAGTTAAGCCATTGTTTACATGTTTCGTGTCTATTGATGTGTGAATCTTGTGATCACTTTATGCCACATCAAAATAGATTTTAAAAAAAATAAAGCAAAATCTCTATTGTACGTTTCAAGATCAATGTAGCCTTTTGTTTGTCTAAATCGTTGCAAAACTCACCTGAATTTTTCTTATAGATCCAAGTTTTGAAGAGCTGAAGAAGGCGCTACTCCTGGTGCTTGGTTGTGCAGTGCAGTGCGAACAGAAGGAACACTTTATTGAAAAGATAAAAACTTTAGATATTAAAGTGCAACATGCAATTGTTGATCACATCAAAGAGGTAAGTGCAGATTTGCAGCAGAACATTCGCTAAATGCGATAGAAACTGATAATTTATTTATCCTTCTTTTCTGTCCACCGTTTTGGGAATGACTTGAAAAAAAAAAAAAATTGTCAACTTAGGTTTAATAATTGTTCAGTTTGTTCATGAGAGAAAAAAGATAATTGGTAAAATAACACTTATTTAAGAAATATAGAAAGATGAATAATATAGGTATTCACTATAAATGAATAGGTTTTCTCTTGTTTATGTACTGCTTTGAGCAAACTTTTACAGTGTTTACAAACATGGTTATGATGATCATGGAACAGCTGTTACTGATGGCACATGGATAGCCATAAGCAGATTTGATTATCATAACATATATATATATATATATATATATATATATATATATATATATATATATATATATACATAAGCATCAGTTGGAGATCTTTAATGATTCAAATCCACCATAACGTTAAGAGATTTACCTTTTTTCTTCTTTTTTTTCTCTCTCTCAATCGTTTTCTCCAACTGAAACAATTTTTCCCCTCATATCTCATTTGATTTTTTAGTTTTTAATTTCTCATTCTGACGTTTCCTCTTAGAGGGTCAGACGATAAGGCCTTAAGGAAAATTTTAGCAATTTTTTTTTTTCTTTTTCCACCCGCCCGTTTCATTGATTAAAAAAAAATGTTTCCTCTGAAATTTATCCTACGATTTTGTTGTACGCTAAATTTACTTTTATATATATATATATATATATATATATATATATATATATAAAAGTATTACATATGAAACTTATTAATATAATATCTGTAGCATATATGAAGCCCGTTAATATCTATATCATAAATGAAAACTATTAGTATAATATATATCTGTTATATCATATCCAAAAACCTATTAATATAATATCTATATCTTATATGGAATCTATATGATAGATTATCTTTATTTTTAACCATTACTCATATTGCAATTTTTTAATATTACACTCCCCACAAGATTATATTTAAGGCTTTCAAAAGTCATGCTAGAATTGCCCACATAGACACATGGCATAACCAGAATAGTGTTGGTTGACAGTCTTCTGAACGTTGAAAATTTAATCCTTACTACAGGCGATAATGAGAAGAAAATTAATCCTTTTATATCAAATAAAACTCTAATAATCTATCTATTATCTAAGATGGATAAAATAAAGAGTTCAGTTTGAAATTATGTCTAAATTCCTACAATTATGTCACCGTTCCACAGTTCAATATAAAGATCCCTACAACAAGATACACCTTTTGGATGTTACATCAGCTGAAAAATTGTGAATATAACAAGATGAGAATAGTAGTTTGCTGATGCAAACGATATGATTACTTTGTTTTTGTTTAAACACTTATTCAAATTTATTCGTTTCTTTCCAAAGTCAGCCATCATTTATTTGAAACACTTTGGTACAAATTATTGGATTTTTAGTAAAGAAAATTTATGTTGTAAGTTTGGCTATATTTTAATATAAAGATATTCCTGAAAGCCCTAATCACCTGTATATGATATGTTGTATAAACTCTTTGAACTCAGAAATCTATTGAGTTACACAATAATCTTTACATTTTCTGTTTTGATGCATTCTTCTATGAAAAGCGTGTTTCTCATTTTGATCTGTGACATAAAATTATAATTTTCATAACATTCACTTTTTTTACTGGGAAAAATCCACTTAAAGTTTGGTGTGCATTATGGTCTGTAGAGAAATTATATATGCTAGAGATTCTCCTAAAATCACTACACCATCTAGTATAGCTATGCACAACTACAGAGATACCTACATTTCTTTCTCTTTAGCAAAAAGGTGTTTTTAGTATATGTAAAAAATCCACCCTTGTCACTAATTTAAAGTCGAATTTGTTACCTGCAAAACTGGCCACAAATATGTCAGAAAAAAAGCGTTTATTCTAATACTAGTGTACATCTGTCAAAAATGACAACAACAAACATTATGCTTCACTATTTATCTATATAGATTACTAAAATATATAAATTCATAGAATTACGTCAGTAATTTAATTTTTCATAGATAAATTATCATTTCTGATGACCTAAAGAAGAAAAAACATCCACAGTTGACTTTTTATTATAGAGTGAAGGATTTCTTTCCGAATTCATTTCAAGCATCGCTGTAAGTCTGAGATGGTTATCTGATTTGCTTTCCCTCACTATTTGAAATGGCTTTGCCTGGAGGAGCTGGCTCCTCTCACGCTCCCCATTTTCAAAAAAGAGCTGCTGAAAAAGAGCTGCTCTTTTTTATAGGAGTTTTCCTATAAAAAAGAGCAGCTCTTTTTCAGCATTCCATAATGAAAATGTACCTTTCATAAACGTTCTATTCTGCCAATGATTGGTCGAAGGATAGGGGTGGGCATTAAAGGATCTCCTCAATATGGGTGAGGATGTCATTTTAAGTGTAAGACCATAAGATAATATTTGACAAAATCTTGCTAATATTTTGAGATGTGCTAAGGGTTATAGGAGAACATGTCGGACGAAGCATAGGATTATATGTAAATTTTCATTCCTGGGGTATAAAATAGAAATAGAAAAATCCCTGAAGTATTTTAAAACAATTTTAAATTTCATTTCATTAACAACCTATTTTTTTTCAGGGGAGGAAAATTTAACCCAATATTTTTTCTATTTATTTTGGAAGGAAATTTAGATTTGTTTTAAGTAAATAAAGTTTTGCTTTTAAACAGTGATTATTTTCTTTTTAAAGAAAACATTTCTCTGTGAGAGAAGAGACAACCAGGACAACATTAATCGTTGTGTGGTTGTTTAATATTTGTTTGTTTTAAGAACGTAACTATATTGTATAATGTATATTATTATTTATCACAGAGAAACACGCAAGTACTTTCAAACAAATCGATTTATCCATTTTTTTTTTTTTAATAGTACAATTTGGGGGAAAAAAAACATTGAAATTTAATTTTTAAAGATTGAATAAAAAATAAAAAATATTTCATAAGTTGGCCAAAAAATATCACTAAATCGTCAATAAACAATTCAAAGATCCATTTAATGTCTTAAAATTTCATACAAAATATCTGGCCTAGACCTTGGGAGTTAAAAAAAAATATTGGGTCAAATCTTCCTACCCCGAAAAATTAACTGGAGCAAGTTTTCCTAGGTCGGGCAAAAACATTTATTAAAATTAAAAATTTAAATAAAAAAGGTGAAAACGTCTATATTTTAAATCTATAATAAAAACAAACTGTTTACAATTTTAATATTCGATAATAGATTTTTTAAGATAGGAAAGATATCTAATCTACTTTTGGTTCTAAAAGAACAAATTAGTCAGTCTAATTATTTGCTTTTTTAAATTAAAATTTAAGACATTTTCTTCAATTTAATTAAGTGTAAACATTGGTTTAATTGTAGAATAGGGACCGCTGTTTTTTTTTTTGCTCATTTCGCTTGGTATTTGCCCAAATTTTTGATGAAACTGATTGTTGGTCTTAATTGTATTTTTAGTTCTGAAATATAATTCTCATTTACTTTTTAATTCCAGGTTTTAATCGTTGACAGCCATGTTGGTTTTTATTGTTTTTATTTTCTTTGGACCATATTAATTTTTGCTTGGACTAAAGATATTTTTTTTCTTTGGACTAAAGATATTTTTACTGCTTTAACATTTTATTACACACAAAAAACAAACTTTGAACATTCTATTTACAAAAGTAAGTTTTAACGGAATTAAATTTAAAAGCAAACATGAAAAGCTTAAAACATACTAGTTGTGAATTTAAGAATAACAAAATGTTGCCAAAAAGACGACAGTAAAAATGTGGCATAAAAGTTCAATTAAAATGAAAAGAAAAATTGGCTTATTTATTCAATAAACATCCTTGTCATAAATACAAAAAAAGTTAAAATCTTTAAGAAAATAATTTCAAAGACATCTATAGACTCACTGGCGCATTTAAAGATGTGTTGCCAAATTGTCTCTTGCCTTAAGAGAACTGTCCTATCAAAAATGTAACATGTAGATGTGAAAAAACCGTGAGAAGTTCAGTGTTCTCTTTCCATGTGTAACTCTCTTGTTCTTTATCCCTCTCTCTCCCTTCCTCGCCTCCTCTCTCTCTTCCTATCTCATATACATTTACCAGAGATATAATTTAAAAAATAACTCAAATATTTTAGCTGAGACTTTTTCTTTTCCTTTTTATTGCTGAATAAAAAAAGTAATGTTTAAAAAAAAAAAATAATAATTTGGGAGTGCGGAACGATAAAACCGCCGCTCTTTAGTCCCTAATGGAGTTGCTCCCGCTGAATATAAAATGAGCCCTCTTCTCCTTCGCTCCAGCAAAAAGGAGCATGCTCCTGGAGCGCGCTTCTTTTTGGAGGGCTCTGTAAAGCCCTGACTATATACATACCTACTTCCGCCCCGGTGCGCATACTATATATGTACCTATCCCCGTCCCAGTGTGCATACTTTATACGTACCTATCCCTGCCCCGGTGTGCATACTATATGTGTACCTATCTCCGCCTGGCGTGCATACTATATATGTACCTATTTCTGCCCTGGTGTGCATACTATATAGATATCTATTTCCACCCCGGTGCGCATACATAAGAACTAATATTAATGCGACCCTGTCGTATCAAAGAACAAAAATCAAGTTCATTCATGTAGCGTCACTATCATAAAACAGAACTCATTAATGCACCCCTGTTGCATCAAAGAACCTATATGGTGCCTTTGTGCCCCTGTTCATGAAATAAAAGTAAACGTCTCCATAGTGGCGCAATACTGCACAAGCCCTTTAAAAATGTATTCCATAGGGGCGGTATACTGCACAATCTTCCGGTCGCATATTTTTGCTAGTTGAAAGCAGAACAGATACTAAATTACCTCCACACCTCTCAAAAAGAAGGAGGTAATGCCTAGGAAGATGGTATCATGACAGCAGAAAAGATACTACACTAACTCCACACCTCTCAAAATAGGAGGGTGTAATGCCTGGGAGGTGTGTATCATGACAATAGAACAGAGACTACACTACCTCTACACTTCGACGGATAATCGTCTGACGCGTTCAGATCTGGCTGTATCTCAATCTGGTACCCTGTTTAAAATTACCACATTTTTAACTCTCCACCCAAATAAATATTTTTAGTTAAAAAACAAAAATATATATATAGTGCAATTGTGTCCAATAGTTTTGGAGCCTATAAGTCTTCACTATTTGTAGTAATAGCAGCACAAGTAGTAGCACTATTCATAAACGTTCTACCACACTCTGTTAAAGATTTCACATGTTATTGGGGATTAATGTCAAATATGGTGCACTTATGTCCAATAGTTTTGGAGCCTATAAGTGTTTATTATTATTTGTAGTAATAGCAGCAACAGTAGTAACACTATTCGTAAAAGTTCCCCCATATAACCTCTGTTAAAGATCTGACATGCTGATGATGATTAATGTTAAATATGGTGTAATTGTGTCATAGTTTTGGAGCCTTGTGTTTATTATTTGTAGTAATAGCAGCAACAGTAGTAGCACTCTCCGTAAAAGTTTTACAACCCTCTCTGTTACAGATCCCACCTGCTAATAATGATTACTGTCAAATATGGTGTAATTGTGTTAAATAGTTTTCGAGCCTATAAGTCTTCACTATTTGTAGTAATAGAAGCAACAGTAGTAGCACAATTCGTAAAAGTTCTCCAACATTCTCTTTTAAAGGTGCGACATGTTAATGGTAGAATCATACTTTTGTGTGTGTGTGTGTGGGGGGGGGGGGGGTTAACTGAGGGTGTAAATCTACAATAATACCAAAACTTTTAATATTTTTTATTAATACATAGAAAAATAAAGTATTTAATTATTTAGATAATTTTAAAGAAGCTATTTATTTAATTTTCACGCGAAAAAATAACATCGCTAAACTCAAAATTAAAAAAAAAGGGACGTAAACTTAAAAAAATATATAAGATTGCTAAAAATAAAATATGGACAACTTTGCAGATTAACACACTCCGCAGAATATATTTATTAGGGGAGGGGGGGGGGGCTTCCCCTGATAAATATATTCTGCTTTTTATGCGATTACGTGTGAACACCGTGGTAAATAGAAAGAAGAAAAACGTAATTTAGAGTGATGGATCAGTTTCATATATAATTAACCTAAATTGTACGTTATTCTGTGCGTTATTTTTTTTTTCATTGGCCAGGGGTCCACTTTTTTAAGCGATTACGTGCCAATCAAGTTAGGGTAAATGCAACAAATATATTTAGTTAATTATACCCCCCCCCCTCATTGCTGCTTGGAGGGCGGGTAGGTTTTGCTAGTATGTATATAGTATATAAAAATTATATGTATATAATACATATGTATTACATGTATATAATACACATGTATTACATGTATATAATACACATGTATTACATGTATATAATACACATGTATTACATGTATATAATACACATGTATTACATGTATATAATACATATGTATTACATGTATATAATTGTTGTAGACCCGTGCTAGGGGTCACAAAGATAACAACCACAAATTGTGACAGGTTAAAATATACAATGTATTTATTCATAGCAATACAGTAACGCCACTAAATGTGGTAGGAGATGACCGGATTCCTACCATGCGGTAAAACATGAATAGGAATGTCCTCTGTTTGAGTCTTTGCAACCATGGTATTTATTATAGATGGTTGCTTCCATTAGTTCTTCAATAGGGGTGATTTGTACCCCACAACACCCCCCTCCCGAGCTTTTCATTCCCCTGGAATGATCGTATAGCTCTTTTTCCTGGGATTGATCTCTATGGGATCAATCCTTTTTCTTTTTCTGGAAGACCGGCGTTGTTCGGCTGCTTGTGGTGTTACCAGGTCGAACGTGTCATATATATGGTCCATTACTTCTTGTTCAACAGGAGGTTGTCTGTCGTCATCAGTGACACGTTTCCGAATTTGGTTCAAATGCTTCTTGTGAGTGAATTTTGGACCTTCGATTATGTAAACCATCCACCCGATCCTCTGCTTGACCTTTCCTAGTTCCCACATCATACTATTATTTTTATGTACCTGGAAAAATACCTTTTCCCCAGGTAAATACATCTTTTTAGGAACTGTAGTATTCGGCGGTTTTACCTGTTTAGGCAAAAGTTTCTCGAAGACCGGCCTAATTTTCCTCGCAAACATTAACTCTGCCGGCGACATCTTTGATGGAGCGCTTTCATTTGGTGTAATTCGGTACACCTGTAAAAACTGTTGTAACACCTTTCCCGAGGGCGTTCCTTTAGCTTTTTTCAGGGCTCTTTTTAGCGTGTCCACGAACCTCTCTGCCTGACCGTTCGATCGAGGATGATAGGTTGGCGTTGTTATGTGGTTGACCTGGAAATCCTCGCAGAAACTTTTAAAATCTGCTGACGTGAATTGCGTGCCATTGTCCGACACCAAACAATCGACCACACCAAACCTAGCATACAATTTGTGAAGAGCACTGATTGTAAAATCCGTCGTTGGACTCTTGCATCTAAATACCTCAGGCCATTTTGAAAAGCTATCAACAACTATTAAGTAATAGTTTCCCTCCAATGGACCTGCAAAGTCCACGTGTATCCTTGACCATGGATGGTCAGCTTTAGGCCACGGGCTAAATTGTATTGGAGGCGCTTTTGCAGCCAATGCGCATCCCTTACACGACTTTACCATGTCTTCAATATCAGTGTCCATGCTCTTCCAGTAAACGTAGGACCTCATGAGGCTCTTCATTCTAGTAGCCCCAGGGTGCCCCGTATGAAAATCCTTTAAAATTTTTTTCCTCAGCGTGGCTGGGATTACCACCCTTTTTCGGTACAACAGTACCTCATTGCACATAGAATAAACTTCCGCTGCCAATTCATCTGATTGAATTTTTTGTTTCGTTTCTTTGATGAAACTATCTTCTTCAGCCTCCCTTATTATATCTTTCAAAGTCACTGGTAATTCCCTGATCGTATTGCACAGTATTTGTGTATAGTCCTTTTCACTTTGTAGTGACGCTATTACTGTGTCCTCCAGCGGTTCCCTTGATTTCGGGATTAATCGCGACAATCCATCAGCGTGACCTAACTTCGCAGATGCAAGAAATTCCATACTGAAATCGTAATTTAGCAGGATGGTCGCCCATCTTTGCAGTCTGTTGGCTGAGTAAGTTGGTATCCCTTTTTTTGAACCGAAAATGGTTATAAGCGGCTTGTGATCCGTTTGTAATTTGAATTTTCGACCATGTAAAAAACGGTGGAATTTTGTAACCCCGAATATGATCCCCAGTGCTTCCTTCTCAATTTGGGAATAATTCTTCTCGGCTGGCAGTAAGGTTCTCGACGCATGGGCGATCGGTTTAGTGGACCCATCTGGCATTTTATGTAGAATGCATGCCCCTATTCCATAAGCACTTGCGTCGGTTGCGACAATAATCTCTTGTTCTGGATTGAAATGAATCAGAAATAAATCTGATGTTAGTACATCTTTTAACTGCTTAAATGCCGACTGGCACTCTTGTGTTCAGTTCCATTTTTTGTCCTTTTTTAATAGTTCATTCAAAGGCGCGCGCAATTTATGCATATTCTTAATAAAAGTTTGATAATAGTTAACGAGCCCTAAAAAACTTTGCAATGTAGTTACATTTTGAGGCTCTGGCATGTCTTTTATTGCTGTGGACCTATCTGGGTCGGGTTTTCTCCCGTCCTTATTTAATATATGACCCAGGTATTTTATTTGTTCCAAAAAAAATTCACATTTTGCCTCCTTCAAAGTGAAGCCGTATTCTTTTATTCTGTCAAACACTTGAAATACATGATCTCTATGTTGTTCAACATTTTGACTACGTATGAGAATATCGTCCAGATAGCCTATTGAAAAATCCAAACCGCTTAGCAAAGTGTCAATTATCTGTTGGAAAATAGCAGGTGCTACTTTTATCCCAAATGCTAATCTATTGAATTTAAAATGACCTATGTGTGTTGAGATACACAAAAGTTTTGAACTATCGTCTTCTACTGGTATCTGTAGATACGCCTCGCTTAAGTCTATTTTGGAAAAGATTTTTCCGCCATTTAACTTAGCGAATACTTCCTCTGGGTTTGGTAACGGATAGTGGTGGTCCTTGAGCGATGCATTCAATCCGGTAGAGAAATCTGCACATACTCGGATTTCTTTTGATTTTTTGTTTATGTATACGGTGGGGGCTGCCCACTCACTATAGTTAATATGGGTCAAAATCCCTGTGTATACTAGTCTTTCCAATTTTTCTTCAATTTTTTCTCTTGAAGCGAACGGTACGCTACGTGGTTTTTTGAATATTGGTTTTGCTTCATCCAGCAATTCGAATCTCGCTTTTATTTTCGTGCAGCATCCAAGCTTTTCAGAAAAAACACTTGGAAAAGATTTTTTTAGATCTTCTTTTTAGTTTGTCGGCTTCGGCCGTTAAATTTTCGACTTTTTGACAAAAATCACTCATTGGCGAGTCCCATAATTCAAATTCTTGAATCCAGTCAGATCCAAATAAATTTGATGTGTTCCTAAGAACGAATACTTTTAACTTTTTTGTCTTTCTTTTTAGTGAAACATTAATAATTAATTCACCTTCAAAATGTATCTTTTCACCAGTTACCGATCTTGCGATTTTATTCGTCTTCATCATCGTGGGCTTACCTAATTTCTTCCACGTGTGAACATTTAATTTATTTTTTCCTTGTGTGGCAATTTTCCACTAGAAAATAATTAAGCGTTTGTGTTTATACAGAAAAAAATTTTGACCTTTTTTTTTTCTTCAATTTTCTTTTCGTAACGTGTAAGTATTTAGTTCAAATCCTTGTTGAACGTACACTTTTTTTCTTTTACAAAGAATTAGTTTGTTTTTTTTTTGAAAAAAAAAACGAGTTCATAGCATTTATTTAAATATTGGCCATAATTTCCGCTTTAAGTGCGTAACAGAATATCATATTTTCTCATTAACGCAAAGTGTTATGCCGTACCTGCTTGTCGAAAGTGTTTTGTTTTTTTTAACGTGCCAGTCAGTCAGAGAAAAATTTATTTTAATCGGAAAAAATCCGACGTAACTTTTTAATTTTGTTTTTCAATGCTAATGCCTTTTTAAGACAATCTTTATAGAACGAACAATTTTTTTTTTGTACTTACTGAAACTTTGAGTCGTTTTTTGTTTTTTTCAGTTGTCATAAATCCACACCATTTATGAGTTCCGTTTTAACTCGTAGTTTAGGCTTCTTGTGGCTTTTTTTTTCCAACAGCAAGACTTTTTTTGACGACGTCTTTTGTTGTTTGACGTTTTTTTTTTTGTTTTTTTTTTTCAAGTAAATCCTTGCCTGAATCTTCGTTATTCAGTTTTTTGTCGAATGATCCCGTAACTTTCTTGAGTAATCCTGGTAGCCAGTATTCGTGACTGGTATAAAATCAAAAATCCTCACGTTTGTTCTTTACTAAATTTCTCGTCGCCAGTGTTGTAGACCCGTGCTAGGGGTCACAAAGATAACAACCACAAATTGTGACAGGTTGAAATATACAATGTATTTATTCATAGCAATACAGTAACGCCACTAAATGTGGTAGGAGATGACCGGATTCCTACCATGCGGTAAAACATGAATAGGAATGTCCTCTGTTTGAGTCTTTGCAACCATGGTATTTATTATAGATGGTTGCTTCCATTAGTTCTTCAATAGGGGTGATTTGTACCCCACAAAGGCGGGTAGGTTTTGCTAGTATGTATATAATATATAAAAATTATATGTATATAATACATATGTATTACATGTATATAATACATATGTATTACATGTATATAATACATATGTATTATAGGGAGGGGCAAAGAAGCTTGTTATGGTTTATTATTGTATTATGTTTTATTGCATGTAATTCCTCTGATAAGATTTTAATCTTTGAAAAGCCTGACTTAAGGAAAGAAAAATCAACATGTACGCTTTGCATTGAACGATCGAAGATGAAATAGATTTGTTATCCACACATCTTTATCTCTCTTCCTTCATTTATCTTTATAATTGCTCTCTCGTATATTGAGCTTAAACCATTTTACTATAGGTCGAATTCTCTAAAGGTATTCTTTTAGTTTTATATTTTATATATATATTTAGATATATTGTAGTGAAGAGCAGGATAGGCAGCCGACTGCTGTGTTGTCCACGGCGGTCGAAGAGAACACGTTTGGTTTGTTGCTTGTGCGGAGGAGAGCTGTGGGCGCGAACCTGGAAACGCCCATTCACAGAAATTTTTTTCTTTTTTTTAAAGAGGAAATGGCGGCAGGCAGCTTTGGCGTGCTCATTTGCATATGTGAGATATCGCTACTATAAAAAGCACAAAAAAAAGTGATTTTGCAAGATGCGTTGGGAGGTGGAAACAAACTGAGGAGGAAGAGAGAGCTGCATTTATTTTGGTGAAGCGTTGTGTTGACTTGTTCAAAGATGCGAACAGAAGAGTGCCGCATTTATTTTGGTGAAGCGTTGTGTTGACTTGTTCAAAGATGCGAACAGAAGAAGAGTGCCGCATTTATTTTGGTGAAGCGTTGTGTTGACTTGTTCAAAGATGCGAACAGAAGAAGAGTGCCGCATTTATTTTGGTCAAGCGTTGTGTTGACTTGTTCAAAGATGCGAACAGAAGAAGAGTGCCGCATTTATTTTGGTTAAACATTGCATTGACTCGTTCAAGCTATCTCGGCGTTAATATGACATGCAAGCAGTTCGACATTCGATTGATTCCAGAGTTTAGTGGGACTGTCACTGATCTCCCGATAGTAGAATGGATGGAACAGGTGGAACTTGTTTGTGAATTGTGCAAATTTTACGAAATGGTGCGAGTCCTTCCTTTGCGGTTAAGAGGGGGCGCTCTTGCTGTGTATAGATTGCTAGGCAAGGAACAGAGGGCAGATATAAATCATGTCAAGCAGGCACTGATAACTGCGTTTGGAACTGATTCATTTGTGGCATATGAGGATTACACAACGTGACGGCTACAATCTGGTGAGACTGTAGTTGTGTTTTTGGCTGAGCTTCGAAGACTTGCCCTCCTTGTTGGAGAGATACTCTTAGAAAAATGGGTGGTGTGCGCTTTTGTAGCAGGACTGCCGAGTAACATAAGGCAACATCTCCGGGCGTCGTCGAGAATGGATAACATGACTCTAGGGCAGATTTTAACTAGAGCACAGGCTATCATGGCCGATGAAAAAGAATTAGTTGCAGCAGCTATACAACCGGTTCAGTCTAATACCAATCGGACGTTACTTACTGTGTGGCTAATGGTAGCATTAAATGCTATAAATGCTCTGGTCCAAATCACTTCACAAGAAACTGCCAGTATCAGCATGGTGAAGGATGTAATGGCTCCAGATACAAATCGCAAGGAAAAATGCAGTGCTACAGATGCCAGAAGATACCCCACATTGCATCTGAGTGTCCGGGAAATGAAAAAGAAGGCGAGATATCAGTGCCAGTCTCTCTTCAGACAATTTAAGAGAGGCGCTCCGTACTGTTGAAGTGTGGATCGATGGGAAGAAATGCAGAGTACTGGTGGACTCTGAATGTTCCCGGTCTCTGATAACTGGATCAATATGTAGTCCTTAGAGTCGTCAGAAATCTAACATCATGACCGCTGACGGCGAAATTATCCTGTTATGGCGTTGGAACCATTTTGTTGGTAATAACCAATATGAGCCCTATATAGGTCGATGTCGTGGACAGTCAACTATTAGGTTTCGACATGCTGCTTGGGATGGATGTTATCAAAATGCTGGGTGGAGTCAGCATTAACCAGACTGGCGAAGCCATCTTCTACAAAACAGATCCTCATGTTTGCACTGCGATTAAGATAGAGGAACCGGATTTAAGCGCTGTGTTTGACGAACAGGCCAAGGTGTGGACGGCATTGTGGAAGTGGTCAGGTGATCACCCACCTGGTAAACTTAACAACAGGGTGTCTGAATACTCAGTGCCCGCTCAAATCCAGCACGACTATAAACATTAGCTACAGACGTGGCTGGATAATGGATAGCTACTTCCCTATCCTGAAGAAAAACTAGGGCCCCCAAAGGGCCTAATTCCGCTAATGACAGTCTTCCAGCAAAACACTGGTGCTACCAGATCAGGCTGTCTGAATATTGGCTTCCTGACCCAAAATGCACCTACATCGATGTTTTTATGTTTCTTTTTCTCTTTGCAAAACTCAATCATGTTCTGCAAAACAAAAACAAAAACTACACCCCCCCCCCCCTGTCATGGGTAAGACACTAAACTGCATCCTGCCCTGTCGGCGGAGCCTCAGAATACACTTACTGCACCTCTGCAGGGGGTAGAAGTCCCCCAAAGGGGCCACCTGTTTGCCGTGAGTGGCGACCCGTGATGTCAGAGGAAGAGATCCTGGTGGCTGAGTGGTTCATGACTCTGTGGGATCATGCATGCTGCAACACTCCACTTCGGCCCGTACCTGGACTAGACGGGCGGTCGGAATGGCCCGATCCGATCAATCGGCTAGTCATGTCAAGCCCTAGCATTCATGAAAACCAGTACCTTCAATCACATACAATAAATGTACTGATCCAAACACTAATGATGAACATTGAATCTCAACAAAGAAGTAAATGCTAGAAGGCGGTGGCAAGGGTCAATCGAGCTGGAAGATCATGGTTACAACATGGCTGTGCGACCCCTGACTTTTCTCTATACTTGGATAGCGAAATCAAAGGAACATGGGTGCTTGTAACTACTATTTAGTTCGAGTATAGCTTCCTTGTATCCCTGTCTTGTCAAGGCGAATGGGCTTCCCCCTTGGCAATTCCCAAAGTGGACTCCGTGGTGGGTGGGGAGCAAGGATGGTGAAAAAAAAAAAAACTCTTTTATGAATCCTAACAAACAAACCAAGCGTCCTCATTTGGACTCAAGCTCAGAGAGCGAAGTAGAAGAACCTACTAATGAATTCCCAAGATTTATAATTTTGGAAGCTACAGATGAAACACCACTATCTACATTATCTCCATTTATTATAGAGAAAGTAATATCTGCAAATATTACACCTATAGCTGTTAAAACCTTAAGAAACGGTAACATACTAATTGAAGTATAACAAATAAGACGCTGATTTTCTATTAAAAATGAAGATTTTCCATACAAAAAAATAACTTCCTATCCACACCAAACGTTAAACACATCTAAGGGAGTAGTGAGAAGCCCGGAGCTATCCTTATGCACCCTGGAAGAAATACAAAAAGAGTTAAAACCCCAAGGAATAATTGATGTAAAAAGAATATCTATCAGAAGAGATGGAAATAGGATTCAAACACATACATACATTATGACATTCAATAAGCCAAAAATACCGGAAAAAATAAAGATCGGATACCACATAGAAAGGGTAGAACAGTTCATACCTAACCCTCTCCGATGTTATAAATGTCAGAGATATGGGCATCACGAAGAGAAATGTAATAACCAAACAATATGTGGGAGATGTGGAGAAAAAGATCATCACCATACAACAAACCAATGCCAGGAAATATGTAAATGTGCAAACTGTGGAGGAAACCATCCAGTATACGCAAGAGTTTGTGAAAAATGGAAAAAAGAAAAAGAAATACTAACTTTAAAACACACCAAAAACATTTCCTTTCTGGAAGCCAGAAAAATTATAGCGGATTCAAGAAAAGAGAAAACCTATAGCCAAGTGGTAAAAACTACGACAAATGATGCACAACAGCAAGAAAATAAATACAAAGAACTCATCCAAAAATTATTACAACTGGGGCCAGAAGACTGGCCAAGGTTTATCGAAGAAATAAAACCAAAGCTGGAACTAAACTCTGGAGATGTAAAGTCCAGTCCGGCCGCGACGGCTTGCCAACCAGAGATTTCCATACAGCCCTCCCAGATACACAAAAAAGATTCCCCCAAGCAGATACTTAATCAGACTTTTAACCAATCTCCACCATCAACTTCTAAGGAAGGACCTTCACAAATAAAGACCCCAATAAAAAAACCCAGGGAAATCAGAATCCCCAAGACCAAAAGCTCGAAGTGGATCAAGCCAACGATCTACCTCCAAATCAAAAGGCCAGGTCAAAGAACAAAAAAAGGATCAAATAGTTTCCAAAAACCGCTTTGAAGTCTTCAACACAAGTTCGAACCAAAAAGAACAATCTGAAAAAAGAGATCTTACAAAACAAAAATCCAGGTCAAGATCCAGATCAAGACCCGATCCAAAACCGGGTAAAAAAGAATCTCTAGAAGAAATACCAAACAAGCAACCATTGGAAAAAATGGAACAAGACACACAAGAACAAAACCCTCAAGACCCAAAAGAAGAAAAACAAAAAGAAAAATCCCCTAATAGACAAAACACAAAACTAACAGAGACTCCAAAGAGTCCCCTAGATATGGAGACTGAATAATCATGGCAATAACCAAAAACATACTACAATGGAACATTAGAGGTATGAAAGCAAATTTCAATGAACTACTATTACTAATCATGAACATAACTCTAGCTATAATATGCTTACAAGAAACCTTTCTTAAAGAACACGACCAAATGAATATCAACAATTACTTTATTTACAACACATATTTCAACCAAAATAACAGAGCTTCGGGTGGTACATCAGTGCTTGTAAACAACAGCATACCTCATAAACAAATACAACTTCAAACCAACTTACAAGCAACTGCAATAACAACAACAATGAATAGAATGATTACAATTTGTTCGCTATACATTCCTCCAAAGGACAAACTATCAGAGATGGAACTAAACAACCTAATACAACAGCTGCCAAGACCCTTTATCTTGATGGGAGATCTGAATAGCCATAGCCACCTATGGGGCAACCAAAAAACAACCCAAAAAGGAAAAATCATTGAAGAATTCATTGATGCAAACAATCTCTACATGTATAATAATGGATCTCATACACACTTTCATCCAGCAACAGGTACATTCACAGCCATAGATATCACACTGTGTGACCCATCCTTAGCACTAGAATACAATTGGCAAGTCTACAAGGATACTTGTGGCAGCGACCACTTTCCAATAATACTGGAACAAATATCTCCTGATCCTGAAGACAAAGTACCGGGATGGAACCTGCACAAAGCTGACTGGAACAAATACAAAAAGTTATGCCTTGATAAACTTGTTCTCGGCTCAAACATAGAAATAAATACCAGTCAGGAGGATAACATTACCTACTTCACAAGAGCATTGATAGAAATTGCGGAGGAGAGCATACCGAAATACACTATAACTTCAAAACCAAATAAACCTTGGTTTGATGGGAAATGTAGGGAAGCTGTCAAAAATCGTCGCAAAGCTCTGAAAAGATTCCAAGTGTATCCGACCAGGGAGAATCTGGATCAATATAAAAATAGTCGAGCCATAGCAAGAAGAACAATAAAAGAAGCCAAAAGATCAACATGGAAAAGCTTTGTGGCAAAACTAAATAATAATTCCAAAATAAAAACAGTTTGGAAGACAATAAAAAAAATATCCGGGAAAAACAATAAGACACAACTTAAATACCTGGCTGAAAACAATAAAGAAGCCACAAATAAAAAAGATATGGCAAATATGTTAACGGAACATTTTGCCAAAAATTCATCCACAGAAAATTTAAATGAGACATTTCTAACGATTAAGCAAAATGTGTAAAGAAAAAAAATTAATTTTACATCCAATAATGAAGAACATTATAACAAACCAATTTCCTTGGAAGAACTACAGGAAGCATTATCTAAAGCACACAACACAACAGCAGGAAATTATGAAATCCAATACGAGTTTCTAAAGCAACTGCCACAAGCATCCATGAAATATCTCACAAAGATATTTAATGACATATGGATCAATGGTAAGGTCCCATCATCTTGGAAACAAGCCACCATAATACCTATTCCAAAAGGTCATACAGAACAATCTAATAACCAAAAATCTCAAATTAAACATTCAAAGCCATCAAATTTCAGACCAATAGCACTCACCAGCTGCATTTGCAAAACTCTAGAAAGAATTATTAATAAAAGACTAATCTGGTACTTAGAGGCTAACAATCTAATTACTGAATACCAATCAGGCTTCAGAAACGGAAGAAGCACAATGGATAATATAGTTAAATTAGAAACCTTCATAAGAGAGGCATTTATACAAAAACAACATGTATCTGCAGTCTTTTTTGACATAGAAAAGGCTTATGATACAACATGGAGATATGGCATCATGAGGGACTTAAAAAACCTAGGATTAAAAGGTCGACTACCAATTATAATAGAAAACTTCCTAAAAGAAAGATATTTCACAGTGAAAGTGGGATCCACACTTTCAGATATAAAGGAACAGGAAACGGGAGTTCCACAGGGAAGTATACTTTCAGTCACATTATTTAGCATAAAAATAAATAATATTGCTAAAAACATCAACACAGAAACGGACTGCTCCCTCTTTGTAGATGACTTTTTGATATGTTATAGATCCAAATATATAAACTCCATTGAACGACAACTCCAACTATCTATTAACAAAATAAATAAATGGGCTACAGAGAATGGCTTTAAGTTCTCCAAGGAAAAAACCAAAACCATACATTTCTGTCAGTTACGAAAATTACATAATGACCCAGCACTTAAAATTGGGGACTCTACAATACCTACTGTTGATGAACATAAGTTCCTGGGTATCACTTTTGACAAGAAACTGTCGTTTATACCGCATATAAAGAAACTAAGAGAAAAATGTAACAAAGCCGTACAACTGCTGAGAATGGTAGCACATACAGATTGGGGCGCTGACAAAAAGACACTGATAAAATTATATAGAGTATTAGTAAGATCAAAGCTCGACTATGGATGCTTTATATATGGATCTGCTAGAAAAACATATCTCAAAATACTAAATACTATTCATCACCAAGGCCTGAGATTGGCACTTGGGGCCTATAACACCACACCAGTGGAAAGTCTCTATATAGAGGCATATGAAATGCCCCTGGATCTGAGAAGGCAAAAATTAGGTTTACAATACTATCTTAAACTCGTTTCATATCCCTCAAATCCAACACATGATTGTACTTTATATCCTCAATATACAGAACTTTTTAACCGAAAGGAAAGGGCTATAAAACCTTTCAGTCTGCGAATGAAGGAAATCCTTTCAGAAACCCAAATAAACACTAACATCATACACAATTCTATTATTTCAAAAATACCGCCATGGTTAATTGAACAACCAAAGATAATATTAGACTTATCAAGACACCACAAAAATAATACCAACCCAATTTTATATCAAGATGAAATGCTTGACATAATAAACAGCCACCCAGATCACATCCAAATTTATACAGACGGATCAAAAAAAAGAAAAAGTTGGATGCGCTGCCATATTTGGCAATAAAAAACTCGCAAAAAGACTACCAAATAATGCCTCAATATACACAGCAGAAATCACAGCCATTAACCTAGCTCTTGATTTAATAAGAGAAAACAAAAATACTAAATTTATTATCTTCTCAGATTCTATCTCAGCACTCATGGCAATAAAAAATTAAAAAAACTACAGACCCGCTCACCACTATAGTAATAAATAGAATACAATACATATCAAAAAAACAAAGCATAATATTATGTTGGATACCTGGCCATATTGGTATCCGTGGTAATGAAGCCGCTGACAGGGAAGCAAGGAGGGCACTAGAGATGAATCCATCAAATACAAAAATACCACACACCGATTTCAGACCAACTATTAAAAAATTGATCATGGACAAATGGCAAAAGGAATGGAGCAGGCAGACAAACAATAAACTCCATAATATCCAGCCAGACATCAAAGAATGGCAAAATGGGTACAGAAAAGTGAGGAAAGAGGAATCGGTTCTGGCCCGACTTAGACTTGGCCACACACATATCACACACGGATACATTTTGAAGGGGGAAGACCCACCTATGTGCTGCGCATGTGATACAAGAATTACAGTAGAACATATACTAGTGAAATGTATGGATTTTGACCTAATCCGTAAAAAATACTATCAAATAGACAATGTAAACAAATTATTTAGCAAGATCGATCCAAATAAAATAATTAAATTTCTTAAGGAGATTAAGATATACACCAAAATATAGTTTAAAAAAAACAAACTTTTGAATAAAATCTCTAACTAAACTCTGTGAAGGCATATTAAAACCACTGTTCAATCAAAATTGTATTGGCATAAAATGACCTAAGAAGGGTTGACATGCCGTTAAACCAAACAATCAAATCAAATCAAATCCAGCAAAACAAATCTAAGGTACAACCAGTTCTAGATTTTTGCGAACTGAATGGGCACGCTGATTCCTATACTGCGCATGCAGACGTCTGTGTACACAAGCTGAGCGAGTGGTGACAAAAGGCTCCAATGTGTCAGTGCTCGATCTACGAAGGGCGTACTTACAGGTGCATGTGCATCAATCCCTGTGGCCATACCAGACACACATGGGTTTTGGGCTCAATGTGGCACCAGCCATTATGCGAGCCATCGTAGATGCTGCATTGTCCAAGGGCCACGCTATTAGATGGGCAACATCAGCATATATCAATGAAAATATAGTGTCCGCAGCTAAAGTGAGGCAGCCCCTGACCAACTTTGGGCTGGTAAGCAAGGAACCTGAACAGTTGCAGGATGGTGCGCAGGTACTTAGCCTGAAAGTTTGGGGGAGGAGTGCAATATGCTGAGATGAGAACGAGATCCCAAGTATGCCATGCAGCATCACTCGACGTGCTGCGTTCTCTTTGTGTGGAAAACTAGTCAGCCACTTCCCGGTTGGTAAATGGATCAGTGACAGCAACGTTTATTAAGAGTAGAGCAGTGGCAGTCACCGAGGGCTGGGACGATGAGGTGGATGATGTTCCATTGACCATGATGATGACAGAAATCGTTGCGAGAGTGCACGAAGGAGACCCCGTGCGAGGCAAATGGTGTGTTGACAGTCGTGAGGTTGATGTCTGGGTTGACGCAAGCTCTTTAGCGACCGGGGTGTCACTGGAGCACAATGGAGCTGTGATGGAAGATGCAAGTTGATTACGCAAGGCAAACGATGCACAGCACATAAATCTGGCAAAGCTCAATGCTGTACTAAAGGGTGTTAATATGGTACTGATGTGGAAAGCATCCATATTGCATCTTTTTACCGACTCTGCCTGCGTGTACAAATAGATAACGGACACTCTTACGGGAAAGTCCAGGGTGCATACTAAAGCAGCGAGCGGAATGCTAATAAGACGACGACTCGGTGCGCTTTCAAGCTTGATAAAAGAGTACGGGTTGTCAGTAGACATTACGCTTGTAAAGTCAGAACACAACTGAGCGGACAACCGCAGTGGTGGCTTGATTTAATCAGAAAGGCAGCTGAACCCCAGAGCCATGTATGCACTACATTAACAGGCGGGCCAGAATCCGACCAAATAAGGTACATCCATCATCAAAGTGTTCACCCTTGCATAAAAAGGACTTGGTACTTTGTTAGGTCACGATTTATAAGGCATCTATGAAGACAATAGTTAAAGAGTGTAAAGAGTTTGTCGATTGATCCGCCATCCATGCACTGACCGAATGGCAACTTAAACGTCAGCGAAACCTGGTATCAATTGGGGATAGACATAACCCACTACCAGGGAAGGCACTATCTATCGCTTATTGACTGTGGGCCTATGCGGTTTTCTGTTTGGCATTGTCTTAGACAGCAAGATGCAGCAAGCATCGTTGATCAATTGAAAGTCATATTTTACGAGAGCGGGCCCCAACTGAGGTACTCACTAACAATGACCAAGTGGGAAGTTCGAAAGTAATGGTATTACGGAACGGTGTTATCGAAGTGTAAAATGGATTGCCGCAAGAAAACTGTGCTCAGTGATGGAGGCGGTTTACTGGTATAACGTCACCCCGAAGGACGATGTGTCACCACTTACTGCCCCTACCAACATGATTAATCATTACAAGGTCAGACTGAAGGGAATTGATGTGCTGCCCCCTGATGAGCCCGAACAGCAACACCTGAGTTACAAAGTCGGAGATCGTGTTTGGACAAGAATCACAAATGCACAGTGTACATCCCCTTACACAGTTGGACGCGTTACTGCGTGATTACCTCACAGAATGTCCTCATTGATGGGATGCCTCAGCACGTAAAGGACCTACGTCCCGTTATCGACCTGACTGCGTCAGAAAGTGGAAGTGACAGCGAGCCGTCCACTAAAAGTTCACGAGTGATCACAATGAGTGGAGCAAACAGCCCCATGCCCAGCACCGATGTATCGGATGATTCTTCTGCAGACGAGTCATCTGAAGAGAAAGCTGTGGTTGCATCACTGCGAAAAGAGGTGGACAGTCCCAGGCCTGGTACAGATGCTCCCTCCGCAGATGAGGTATTTGAGGAGGAAGTCGAAGCCATATTACCGTGGAGAAGCACCAGGCAAAAAAGACCTGCACCAGGTTGCCACATTTGTGATCATGAGAGCAGAAAGGAGTGTAGCGGAGAGCAGGAGAGGCAGCCGACTGCTGTGAGCCAGGACGCTTGTCTGCAGCGGTCGAATAGAACACGTTTGGTTTGCTGCTTGTGCGGAGGACAGCTGCGGGCGCGAACCAGGAAACGGCCATTCACAAAAAGTTTAATTTAATTTTTTTTTTTTTTAACGAGGAAACGTTTTTTAATATTTTTATATATATTTATTTCGTTCGGCTACTTGCTATCATTTAGAATTAAATTGTTTGTTAAATGCATGTTGGCTTTCCAAGCTTAATAATAAATATATATATAATAAATTATTTTTGTTTTAAATAATGTAAAGGAAAAGAAAAACAATGATTTTAAATTCTCCAAATATTTTTTTAATATAACTTGTGAAAATTCCTTTTTTTTCTCTTTTTTTTTTTTTCATGTATATTCTTTTCGTTTCTGATAAACACGTGGCACGAACAAAGTATATATATATATATATATCATATATATATATATATATCATATATATATATATATATCATATATATATATATATATCATATATATATATATATAAAGGATCCCTCTTTTTTATAGTAACAGCAACAACAAAAATTAATAGGTAAATAAGTCAGCAAATTTATATTTAGTTTTAATTTCATGAAAACCAGCTTCAAATTTTCAAATGAATTAGAAATTTTGAAGGAAACTCCCTCACCTTTGCCGAGTTGTATTTTGCTTGAAAAAAGTCAAAATAAAATTCCTAATTGTAGTTTAATGTGTCTTTTAAATGCTTATAAAATTTCAAGAAAATTGATATAGATTTGCCACTTTTATTTTGTAAAACAAACGAACATGTAAAAATAAATTTTGAAAAAAAACCCCACACATTTTGCATTTTCAGGTGTTCTAAGAAAAAAACGTTTTAATTCGCTGTTAAAAACTAATGAATTGATAAAAGCATATGCAAGTTATGTTTACAAAGATTACTTTCTTGTCTTTTCAACCATATAAATATTTTTTAAGATTTGACCAGAAATATGTGAGAAAGAAATTACAAGTTGAACAGGTTATGTCGCATCATAACGCCGGACTAGTTGGAATTGCTTTACTTATATATTCTGATAACAATAGTTTTAACTAAACATGTAAGAACATTTTCTATATTCATATTTTCAATTTTCAAAATTCTTTCTGGAATAAAAATAAACAAAAATCATCTCTTGTTTATAGCTGCATGACTATTGCTGCTGCTGCTATTATAGCCAGTTTTCCAAACTCAATAAATGGAAACATTTTTTTTTTCAGATAGGGTAATTAAAAATAGCTACTACCAAAAGAGAAAATAACATACAATTATAATTTTAATGTATAAAAAGATTGATTTATTTACTAGCTGAGGTACGAAGAAAAATATTTTCAAAATGTTCAATACTCTCATGTTGAAGTCTTATTTTTAATACTACAAAAAAAAAAGGAGTGGACCAGTTTATTTTGTACCTCGAAAAAAATTAAAAGTGATGCCTCTCCTGATTGGTTTATAAATTTCATGATGAAATTCCTCATAGAGGAGTGGTAAGAAACTTTTAAAAGAACCATTTTAGTAGAACCGCCTTGAAATCTGTTTATCGTTTTCTGGTCGGTGGGTATTGCTATTTTATGGCTGATGGTCTCTGTCAGAGCAAAATAATGATCAACTTGAGTTGTTTAGAAAGAATTTGGAATCGGAGTTGTAATGGAACCATTATTACACATGATCTTTATGCAAATCATTATAGATTTGACTAAAATCTACTTTGTAAAAACTAAATTTCATACATTAGCTATTTAATCATGTGAATTGAGCGTATTATGTGACACAAATGATACATCTCTTTATTTTTTGAACTGCTATCTCACAAAGATTTTTTTGTTTATAGTTTGACTTTTCTGCAATAAAAACAAAGCTTATTGTTTTGAAATAGAAACTTTAGCCACAAATAGTGTTTTGAACATGAGTTTTTGTTAACCTACTGCTTTTTTTTTAGGTATGGGCTAATAGATTTTAATCCTCCTCTTTCTCAATCGGGTCTTCATATCCCATTAAGAAGTTGAAATTATAAAAAAAAACTTAAGATTTTAACTAACCCTGCTTTTTATCCTGTTAATCTGGTAAATTTAAACCCCTTTTACTCAAATACTTCAATATATATTTGAAAATATAAATACCATATTTTTGAAACCATAACATTTTAAAGAAAAGAAAAGCAACTTAAAATTCAGGTAGCTCTTATCATCAAAGATAAATTAAATGTAATACCAAATTTGCAAGAATGTTCAACTTACTATGTATCATCTACTGCTGAACTATGGCAAACCCCAATTTTTACATTTCTACTTTGCTAAGTAAATGCTCCAAAAGATGGTGTTTGTATTTTCCAGAAATTCCCATTGTAATAACAATCAAGCAGACCATAAGAACCACAAGTTGTATTGATTATTAGTTTATCAATTTTTATTATTTCTTTACAGAAAAACTACTTAAAAGTATAAATGCGGTTTACTTTTTCTTCATTACTATAATAGTTTCATAATTTTCTCTTTCTTGATAAATAAGCCCAAATAATTTGTAGACTTTTCTTCCCTACCCTCACTTAAAACCAATCATTCATAAACTTAACTAATGACAAAACAAACTCTTAAATATACAGCTAGCCAACGGAGAATGGCTGTCAGATTATAGAAGAATGGCTTGCCTCCAAATAGAAGACTTACATAACTCTTTTATTTCTACTAAAAATCTTACCAACATGTACAATATGACATGAACCATCCACTAGATATCCTAAACCAAAATTTTATTTTCATTATATCTAAAAACTTTTAATATGAACATAGATCTTTGCAAAATATAAACAATGATATCAAATTTATTTTGGTAGCTCAATTAGCCACTGAATTATGACGATTTATTTAAGCTTGTTGAAGATCGAAAAATTTGCCATCTTGTGTTCAGAAGCCAAATTTTAGTCTATAACGAAAAAATGCAGGCTTCAAACAAGTCAAACATTGTTACAAATGTAACGTCATCTTGTGGTAAATGAAAATTAATTACGAAATAAGGTCAGCCTAAACATTAGGCAAAATCCCATTATCTCTAAAAAAGAAAAAAAAAATGCACAGAAATGACATGGAAACACAACTTTGACTCTTGATATATGATTCATTTCAGCAGCTAACATATTAAATGTTCTTAATGATTCAGTAGAGATCAAGCTAGATTTTTCTTTTAATCATGAATCAATAAAAAAAAAACTGATTTGTACGATGTAAAACAGATCGAAACACAATTTGATAATAGAGAAAAAAATTAATTCACAATTCTTTAACTTGGATTTCTTTTGTGAAAGACAACTTAAAACCCTATATTAAGCCCACCATATTGATGAGTGGTCCTTCGTCTTTAAGATAGGGTTGCTTTTATATGCATAGCGAAAAACAATATTGTGCGCATTAAGTTGAAAAAACAAAAAAAAATTAAATCGCCCGTCACTGAAGTAATCTTGGAAAGAAAAAAAAAACTATTAATGACAAGAAAAAAGGTTAGATTTTATTTACATCCAAATTTTATCAAAATAAGCAAAAAAAACGAGTTATCACATGTTGAAATTGAAGAACATTTCATTATATTTATCCATTTTCTCACACAAAACTGTCAATTTTGTGATAGCTCCATCCACTGTTAAAGATATGCTATTAGCAGCAAAAAATTTAATTTGATTCATTTAGTTACTTAATGGATTTTAGAAATTACACACAAAATAATTCCTCAAAGAAATGAAATTTTGTTACAAAATTTTAATTTTACAGATTTGAATATCAAATATAGAGATAAAATAAGACTTTGTTGTCAATATATCAGTTCCACTCAATCAATTCTAGTGCATTTTGGCAGTCATTGATACACAAAAGTTAGGGTTAATCTGGCATGAAATAGAATATTTCTGTATGTATCAGTGGATGTTGCATTATTGTATGTCTCTTTTTCTCAAAACAATGACATCTGCCTTTCTTGTAGGTAACTGATGATACGCAATGTGTGCTTCCAATCAATCCTACAGAACAACTTGATGGCTATGTGGAGAAGACTTTAAATCATTTAAACAAATTGATTGTTGAACGGGATGAACTTGCTGAGGTGATTTTTTTTTTGATTTTTTTTTTTTTTTTTTTTTAATTTTCTATTTTTTTTTACTGTGTGATATTTTTGATATATGAAAAAAATGTATTTGGCTAAAACGTCCTTTCTATATAAGAATTACTAATGTCTAGCTTTAACTTAAAATTAAGACTCCTTTTGAATGTGACAAACATGAAAAGTTGGTAAGAAAAATAATTACTGCTAAATTGATTAGACTCTGTTCATGACAGATAATCAAGTAGTTAAGATATTAAAAATTAAATATAGTTGTAGTTGCAGTACGTTTACATAAAATTCAACTATAACCATTAGAATTCTAAACTGATGATCAGGCAATAAAATTGTTCACACACGTCTCATGATTTAAATTTTGGGAAGCTTTTTGTTTCTCTTTCTCCTCCAAATGAGATTGTCTGTGGCTCTTTCAGACAAAATGACAAATGTATTATGCTGACAAATCGTAAGAGAAATTTGCTCAAATAATCATTTTACTTTGACAATTTTTATTTTACTTTAAATGGCAGTGTTAGCCTAATTGAGGTCTTACTATTGTGTGATTATACATTCAGTGATAGCATATGTGTGTAGGGGTGGGGTGGGGTGGGGCTTGTTTGTTGAAAATATCAGGCAGAAATTTTTTTTTTTCCTACCATTTTTCTGATAATGCATTTTTTTCATCTTAGACTGTGTTGGAGCTGAAGCAAGAACAAGAATTTTACCAATCACAAATTGAAGGAAAATCTTCATTAACTGCTGTCAGTCCAGAAAAGCACCATCTTGTTGTGGAATTAGCAGATTGTAAAGCCAAAGTGAGGAAACTTCGACAAGAATTGTAAGTTGATCTTTGAAAATTTTTATTCGTATTTATTGGGAAATGTTCAAAGACCTAATTTAGGTTATAATTAGTTTTTGCATATATTTTAACTCTTGCTATTTCTTTCCAAACGCTTCAACACAATTTTTTCTTCAATTTTTCTTTGTAGTATACTGTCCAGATATTCCAATTTTCTTATTTTTATGAAAATATTTGAAGATTTACTTTTAACTCTTTGTAAAATGATTGGAAAATGATATTGAGTTGCTGTGGAATATTATAAACATATGCAAAACAAATTTTATATCAATTGAAACAGTTTGTCAAAAAGATGTTTTCATAAAGGAAAAAATAAGATTATTATGCCTTTGCCACTGTCTCCCACTTATGGTTAAAGTATTAAAACAGTTTGGTCTCTGTTGCATTGGTTGACAATTCAGTCTGGATCAAAAATGCTTTTATTTCTGTATCTGATGGGTGTTTCCTATAGAAACCAGAATGGAATAATTCCAGAATGGATTTGTAAGAATGAAGTCATTATTTTTACACACAAGATTAAACGTTTTGTGTTTTTTCTAATAAATTCTAACCAGACGAATGTAGTTGACCTTCCCATTTTCAGTTAACATGGCTGTCACCTTTGATAACATTTGACCTTAGGTTAAGGGTAGTGGTTGTTGTTAATCAATTATCTAAATTGGCATATTTTTATCAGAAAAATATTAGATAACATCACAAGTAATCACAACCTTTTATAGTCAATAATCTGACAAAGGTCACCTGAAACATTGTGAATATGACAAACAGTCCAAAACATGTAAATATACCTTAACTCAGAAATATTGTCAAATTCTTTCCAAACCCAGTTCAAAACTCTGCATAAGAATTGAACTCAAAAAGACATTATGATGCAGATGTGCAGACTGACTTGTAAGGTTGTATATAAGTGTTAGCTGTGTACTAATTTCCAATCATAGAAAATATGTTCTTGGAACTTTCCAATACGTCTTTAAAACTGTGATCTTTTGTGGGTGAAATATTTCCTTTTTCTCTCAATAGTTGCCACAAATCGACATCGTATTTAAGGAAATTTTGGCTCAAATTGGATGACTCCGATTCAATGTGACTGTAAATTATCAAGTGTATCAAGACTTTAATAACATCACATATGAAACCAGTGGTAACATTTTAAAATGCTTAACGTAATGCGATTTTGTTCTGTGATGCCATCCAGCGTTGCTAAATTTAAATCATCAACGACTTCCTGGAACAATGCGAAAACGTTCTCTGCGCGTTTCTCCGCTGTCTTTTTAAAAGTTCTCTTCTTTCTACAGCTTTTTTGTTCATTTGCTTTTGACACCCGAGGATGATTCGACGAAGAATCGAAAACGTTCGTGAAACCTATGGAACATTTATTAATTTTTTTGATTTTAATACAAAAAAGACTATCAGAAAAATTGAAAAAATAAAAAAAGGTATAATTAAACAGACAAATTCTGTTATTTTTAACAATGTTTGCATAAATGAGAAAATGCTGCCTAAATACACACACAATATATATATATATATATATATATATATATATATATATATATATATATATATATATATATATAATCAGTGGCAACTCCGGCAGTCAGGCTTGTCTGGCTTAGCCCGAGTGAGTCAATATTCGACTATATCTATTTCAAAGCAAAACAACTCTTTCGTAATGCGATTCAGAATTATTCATTCAAATTCTTTTAACTTTTGTATCCCAAAATATCAACAAAAATAGATTTTGGTGAGATTGAAAAAAAGCAAAAAAAAAAGTAAAAGAAATAATATTGATACAGTTTGAGGATTTGATAATGCTTATAAGTTATACAACTACTTCCCTACTAATACAACTACTACTACTAAAAATATGTACCAAAAAGAAGTCTAGACGTTTCAATATTTTCAGCAGTCATGTTAATAGTCTCTCTTCTCAAACATATTCTTTTGGGGGTCGTCAGATTGGCCTTTTAGCACCTAATTTTGCTTCTTTTTTTTTTTTTTTGAAGCAGTTTGTAATTAAAATATTGTATTTGACCTTTTTAAAATTTGGCCCTTTGTTCGATTATTTTACATAAATATCTATTTGATAGCAATTACTAAAAAAAACGTTATAGTTAAGTAAATTTTTTAGTTGAAATTATTTAAAATAATTATTTGACATTTTAATACTTTCGAATTTTCTTAAACTCCTAAATTTATAAATAATTAATAAAAATGTTTTTTTAAATCATTTTAGTTTTCTCTTAATTTTTTATTTCAATAAATATTCAATTGATAATAAATTAAAGAATAATTCAATGTGTATTTATGAAGCAATGTTTATTGTGTCCATGGAAAATTCAATTGTGATTTTGAGACCTTTAAACTGTCAGTTCAAACGTTTTCAATTTGACAAGTAGAAGAATAAAATAATTATTTAGAAATTAGAGTGGGGGATTCACATAAATTTAACGTATTTTCAGGCCATTTTAGCTTTTTTAGGAAAGTGAACCAATATTTTTGCTATGGAAGATAAATTCTGTGCGTTTTTCTTTTCTTTTTTTTTTTGCTAAAAAGTTATTAAAAAGAATTATTTTCCATCATTAAAAAATAGTTATTGACAAAATATAATTTTATTTAACTCGTAGTCAGTGTCAAGTCCCCTCCCACTCACAAAATTCTTTTAAGCATACAACTAACCCAAGGTCCGAGTGCAAAGCCCTCCTGAGAAAATTCCTCCCTTAACCCTACCACTAATCCTAAATCCGAGTGGCAAGACCCCTATCCAAACAAAAACCCTCACTTAACCTTACCACTAACCCTGGCAAGCCCCCCCCTAAACAAAAACCCAAAACAACCACCCTTGTAAAACCACATGTAATTGTCTCAAAAATAGAATGCTGAATAGTATTTTTCTTTTCTTTTTTTTTTGTCCGTTTTTGATTTACTAAAATATGATTTGCATATCTATCTGTAATTTTTAACTCTTAAATGTATAAGTAATGCCCCTATTCAGCATTGTCTGGGAGTATTTTGTTGAACATCATTTAAAGAACAGTTCAATTGTAGCATTGGAATAAATTACCTATTTTGCCCAAATTGATTGAAGACATCATTTAAAACATTGAAGTAAAGTTTGCTTTTTAAAAATGTTAATAATGCAAATGAAATCGATTTTGTATTGAAACAGTCTAAAAATCATGTTATCATAAACCATTTACTTGCCTCCTGCTGAGGACAAATATAGAAGTTGGGGGTCGGGCCAAATTTTTTTTTTTTTTTTTGAACTTAAAATATTTCTCAGGGTTGTGGGAGAGTGAAAAAAAGTTGGGGGGCGGCTGGAGAGATTGAGGGGTCGGGGAAAATTTTAGAGGTCGGGCTGAACTTTTTAGGGGTCGGGCCAATTTTTTTCTTTTTTTTAACTTAAAATATTTCTCAGGGTTGGGGAGAGTAAAATAAAGTTGGGGGACTGGAGAGATTGGAGGGCGGGGAAGTTGTTAGGGGTCAGATCAAACTTTTTAGAGGGTCGGGCCAAATTTTTTTTGTTTTTGTTAACTTAAAATATTTCTCAGGGTTGGAGGAGAGTAAAAAAGCAAATTCAGAGGGTGGGGTTAGAGAGATTGGGGGAGGGCGTCGGGGAAAATGTTACGGGTCGGGCCAATGAATTTTACATAGCATATAAAAGTGTATTCTCATGTAAAATTCACAGAGTAAGATGATTAGAGTATTCCTGAATCTGTAAACCCACCCCTTAGGGGTCAATTGGGGCATATTTCATGGGGGGGGGGGGCTTTTCAGTTATTATTCATTATATTTTATAGTAATGTGAAATTGCTGAGTCATATTGTAATTTAATGACGTAATACCTCAAGTTTATTAAACAATTTATGGTTTTTAATGAAATTTATTTGTTAGAAGATAGCTAAGGAAGAACGATAACTCATGTTTAAAAACACAATTTAGGTTTTTAAAACAAGATTAGAGAATATACATATATAAAAGTGTATTCTTATGTAGAATTCACAGAGTAATATGGTGAGAGTATTCCTGAATCTATAAACCCACCCCTTAGGAGTCCATGGGGCATATTTCATCGGGGGGGGGGGGGGGGGACTGTTTTCAGTTATTTTTCATTATATTTTATAGTAATTTGAAATTGCTGAGTCATATTGTAATTTAATTACGTAATACTTTGAGATAACTTTTAATTTTATTTAACGTTTCTTAGCGTCAATTCTATTTACATGAAGGGTGGGGTGGTAAGAAACTATTGAAGATCCGCCACTCTGTACGTTCACAAATACATGTACATGTACATTTTATAATATCTTATATAAGAACAGTATTCGGCGTTGTTCAGCAAATTATACCTCAAGTACATAAAACAATTTATGGTTTTTAGTGAAATTTATTTGTTAGAGGATGGTTAAGGAAGAACGATAACTCACGTTTAAGAACACAATTTAGGTTTGTTTAAAAAAGGTTAGAGAATATAGATACCATATAAAAGTGCATTTATATGTAAAATTCACAGAGTAAGGTGATGGGAGTATTCCCGAATCTATAACCTAACCCCTTAGGGGTCCATGGGGTAGATTTCATCGGGGGGGGGGGACTGTTTTCAGTTATTTTTCATTATATTTTATAGTAATTTGAAAATCCTGAGTCATATTTTAATTTAATTACCTAATAATTTGAAATAACTTGTAATTTTATTTAACGTTTCCAGGGACGCATCTCTAAATTTTTAGTTCTTTGGTATTGTTTTTTAAATAAGCAACAAACGCTAATCAAACTATTGCTACTATTTTACGAAAGAAAATCATAGGAAATTACAACATGGCCGCCAGCGATTAAGTCATTGCATTCAAATTCGATTTTAAAGTCTTGAAAAAATAAAATATAATTTTATTTCAGGATCAAAAATACAATGTAAGAATAATTAATAACTTTCATCCAAAATGTTTGTTTGTTTACATAGCATATTTCTTTAAGAAAATCCACAGTTACATAAAATACATATTTAGTAAAAATAATTTACGTGAATACATTATTATAAGTTTTTAACACATTTAAACAAGATAAGAATCATATGGAAAAGAGGGAATAGAGGGTTGAAGGAGGGAGGGAGGGAGGGAAATAATGAGGACCAGGGAAAGAAAGACGGCTAAAGAAAGAAGAGAGATTGAAGTTTTTATATAAAGATGTTACACACACTCTTTAATTTCTATTACTTTGTTTTTTTTTATCGCCCCGGGCAATGCCGGGTAGCCCTGCTAGTTAAGAATAAAAACCACTCGCAGATAAGGGTTAAAGTGATGGATAAATTGTCAGTTGAATGATGAAGAATAGTATAAGAAAATTGAAAATGATAAATGGAATGAATAAAATTGGATTACTTATGAAGACGGTTTATGAAAAGTATTTGACAACCATGTTATAGCATTAAGGGAAGCAACCCTGTGGTAATATGTTCCAAAGATGGGAAGTTCTTTGCAAGAAACTCTGTTCATGGACATTCTGTTTGTTGTTAGGAATATGGTGGAAGAAAGGAAAGTTCTTTGCAGTTATGGTAGAAGGACAAGTTTTTGCAAGATTCTGTTTGTTGTTAGGAATATGGTGGAAGAAAGGAAAGTTCTTTGCAGTTATGGTAGAAGGACAAGTTTTTGCAAGATTCTGTTTGTTAGGAATATGGTGGAAGAAAGGAAAGTTCTTTGCAGTTATGGTAGAAGGACAAGTTTTTGCAGAGATTGAAGCCCAGTCGAGCATCTTCACTGGAAATAACGATAGAGCAGAGAAAGATTAACGAAAATTCTTTCGTGAGAAACAACTGTATAGAACAGAGATCACCCCACTAGATTGCAAAGTTGATTTTGTATGTTGTCAAGACAAAAAAGAATACTCTGAACGGCACCTCTGCAGATGTGGCAGCAGTACTCCATCTTAGGACGTATCTGACTCTTATATGTGTAGAGGATTTCATCAGGAGTGAGATACTTTCTAGAGTGGTAGAATGATTCAATCATTTTTCCAGCAACATATTAGATATGTCTTCCATTTTAAATCTGGAGTGAAAGTCAGTCTGAGGAGCTTATCAAAAACAAGGGCTTTCTCAAAGAAAGAGCTATCCATTTCAAGTGGAGCAAAACAAAAATGTGAACGTTGGTGGTGAAAGAAGAAAAGGAGCTTAATTTTAAAGGTGTGAAAAGTAACTAGCATTAGTCCATTATCTGTTTTACCTTATATACATTTTATTTTTGTAATCTTAGAAGACATTTTGTGTGTTTTGTAATGTTAGTCTGCAAAACTACCATTTCTTATGATTCATTTTTTTAGGCTCATCCGTCAAATATTGCAACATCTACCATGATGCATTCCCATGATTTCGCCATAACCCTCGTAGGGAATCTGAATATAACTCTGATTCAAGTAGACAGATTTAACTGCCAAAAGTACAACTGCACAGAGCTTAGAAAGCAGAAAGGTGTTAATTTGCAGTTTTCCTTCTAGACTTGTTGCTCTATTGATACCTAAGAGTTTAGTTTACCCTACTATTTTACTCATAGCTAGAGGAGAGAGGGTTTCATGTCTTTCCCAAGGGTATTAGAGAGCATATCTTTATAGCTCCAACCGAACGTGAATATGGCATACTGTCTGCACTGATAACTATTCCACTACTTTTATTCATCCACTATCATTTATTTATCTAGAAAATAAAGCTGTTATCAATTTCAACATATTTCATATCCTATTTTATTTTGGCTTAACGTATTCAAAGTAAATGTTTTGTTCAGTATTCTTTACCAAAAATCCAAGCTTATAAAAATATCGAATTCCTTTTAGTTCTCCACTGTATACAATTTAGTCGATAGTTTTTTTTATCTTTATTTTTTTTATTATTTATCTCCCTCCCACAGCGGTAAGATGTGACACAAGGTCGGAAAGTGGGATTGAAAAGCCAACGGCCTAGAAGATGAGCACTCTAGCCTATAAAAAATGCCTGGGCAGCCCCGTCGGCATTCCCCGGTAGGGGTGCCTCAAACGATTAGCAATAAACTAACCTCTTAAAGGGTGAGATGGCAAAGCCTGTGAGAGTGGACATCCTAGAACTGCACAGGACAATCCCTAAGACCGGCGGAATCAGGGCGCGAAGGCCAAGACAATATCGGTCTAAGGGATGTAGCATCCATCACGATGGATGCTACACCCCTTAGACCGATGCATCGGAACAGATATTACACTTTGATTTCAGCCAAAAGGTCGAGAGTCGATAGTTCTCAGAATCCTGGATCACATTCTCCTCGAGAACCCATCTTTTCTCTATTTTTCCCCATTTTGTTCCTATTTACAAGTTTTTGAACTGTTGTTGTTTGTTCTTATTACCTCCGACCTTCTTCAAGTGCCTTGTGTTGGGAATCGGCATGAAATTTTGAGCCAAACTCTTTATTGGAGCCCTTGCTATACTGTTCACATTCTGTTTATGCAGTTGTTAAATCACCTGCCTTTTCTCAAGATTGAACTCTGAGTTTCTTGGACAAAATTAAGTTCAGCTCATCTCTTTACTTATCACCTACTCTTAATATTGAAATAGGTAACATAGACTTTTTACATATAAACAAGTCTATAGGAAATACTAAACTCTCAACTGAAAGGGTTTTGGCCTCTAATTTTAATGACAGATAAAGAATTGTACATATTCCAAAATGTGAGCAAATTTAAATCTTTCACAAAATTGACATTTTATAAACCCATAATTTCAATCATGTCAACTCTATTTTCTCAGTTTTCACTATAGTAGTTTTATGTTTTTGCATGTGTTTACATATTTTTGGGTTATTAGAGAATTTGAGAATGTTTCAGTGTCACGAAAGCATTCTAGGCAGTTACTTTGACAATTAATAATGAAGAATAATAGTCTGTTTTAATAAAGCTCTAGGTGTAAGTGGTGTTAGGCATATTTGAGGTTATTGTTAGAATTGTCTAGAGTAGACAGTATTTAGGTGCGTGTTCATCGCTTTTATTGTAAAAAAATAAATTAATCGCATGAAGTGTGTTAATAAATTGAAAAAAATTATAAATGAATAATTTAGCTTTATCAGTGATGTTCAGTGTCATTTCGTATTTTTTCACAAGCTTCTGATAATTTCAACATTTGTTTTGTCTTGATTTAGAATTAATTATTCTATTACAGTAAAATCAAATCTCAATAGAATCAAACAGTAATGAATTAACAAAATCTTCCTGAAATTGTGGTTTTATCCTGGTTAGTTTATTAACATGTAAAATTCTAACTTTTGAGTTTAAATTCAAGTAATTTGCTTGCTTTGTGTATATGTATGTATGTGTATATATATATATATATATATATATATATATACATACACACACACATACATATATATATGGTTATTTCATGTCACATCATCCAGGGCTTGAAACCCATGTCCTCAGATTTTGTAACTTGCACCACAGATGGACATCATAAAAATCGTTTTTTCATACTCCTCATCAGTTATCTTGTATGTTCTTCCTGTATATATTGTTGGGGAGACAACACAAAGAATTTTCTTGATTGGAACAAACCATGTATCATCAATTTGCGGCCAATTGAATGTCTTGCGTGGTCCATGAGGGTGCATGAACTTGACGGTTACATCACTTTCCTCTGCATTAATTTCATTCACAATGCCAACCCACCAGAAAGAATTATAAACACAGGTTACATATTGCATTGGTGAAATGTCAGAGATTTCAAGAATTGATGGCAAGCTAAAATCATGGTTGTTTGTATATGATTCATCCTCGCTGGTCAGCTTATGACCAATGTTCGATGTTGACAACGGGGCAAAATGGTGGCTGCTTCTGCTTCCTTGTACTGTGTTTCCCCTGGCAAATCTTGCCTCAAGAAACTTTTTCACCTCCTCTATAGTTTCCATACTAATATCAAAGAACTTGATTGCAGACATCTCCAGGCAGACTTCTAGCATGGCTTTATAATCCAGGATTTTATTATTCAGAGGACGTTGAAGCAACCGTTTAGCCACATGCCGTTTTACTGAACCACCGATTCCATCACAAGGGGATTTTCCATGGCTTGTAGCAAAGAAAACCCACTCTGCATCAATCCCAAAGTTCTGTTTTTGCAGACATAAATTTATGTTTTTATAATTTTTATATTGACCCCCACAGCCATCACTGAAGTAAGTCATTTTGTTGACATGAGGCAATAATGCACGAATGTAGTGAAATGTCATTATCTGGGTTTGATACACGAATGCAGTCTCATTGGTGTTGTCATTAGAAATAAAACACAATGAAAAATGCTTGGTGCAATATTCCTTGCTCCAATGAAAACTTTGGATTTCGTCTTGTATGAGAAATTGATAGTTTTCTGCAAAGTCTCCAAGGACAAGAACCTTATTCGAACAAAGATTCTCTTTCTTTTTAGTCAAGTATTTAGTTTGACATTTTGTTATATATATATGAGTGTCGATTTTGTCAATCAAGAAATCTTTGAATTCTTCATACGTTGTTGTATGAGTACTTAATGTGGCACGGTCAGTTGTGTCCCATTGACTGGGTACCTTTAGATCCAGCTAATACACACCACTTTGGACGCAACTGAGAAAATTTGGAAAACCCCCCTTGACATTGAGATACTTCTGTTTAAAAGCAGCATATAATTCATTCAGGTTACATAGTATTAAATGCTTTTGTTTGTGAACACCCTTTGCAATACTAACATAGTCCTTTTTGCCTGGTATTTGACGGCTGTATTCATTTTCATACATGTGTACTACCAGTTCTGCTGTCTCTGGGGAGAGTTTTTTCCCTTTTTTAGGGGCAGACTTTGAGAGAATACTACTCACATTCTTCAGTTCCCTGGCAATTTCTCCTTCATCAGATCATGTAATCTATCCAATACTAATGCTTTCTCTTTGATTTCTTTTTCAATATGCACTGATTCTGCCAGTCAATTCTTCAGCGTCGACTTTGTATAAAGTCGACAGGTCACTTTTGAGTGTTCCAATCACTTGTTCTAATTTCCTTTTGGCACTATGAACACGACTATGAGGAGCAACACCATGTAAAGCGACAGGAGAAATGTGCATGGATTTCAGACTAATATTCAAGTTTTTTTGTGGGGTTTGCAAAAGTTCAAAGGTGTAGTCTGCATCTATCCTGTCTGTATCACTGATCAGTCTCACATATTTCATCATACACTGAGGACAAAGAATGTGTTCTGGTGTTACATTGTACCCTCTCACTTCCAGCTCTTTTACCATCACCAACGATATCAACTGTACGCCTTTGACTTTACTTTTATGTTGTAACAATCCATCGTGGCACTTCTTTGAGGCCTTTGCTCTATGTTCAAACACATTTACAAAATATTTTTTGTGATGAAAGCAGATGGTTGATAACTCGTCTTTATGTTCCTTGAGCCAGCTCTCTACAACAACGTCTCAACAACATCTTTGTTCAAGTCTGACAGATTCTTAATTCCTTTGGAACGATCATAGTCTAATTTGTGACATTCGAAATTGAGTTGGACACCAATGGAGCAAGCTTCATCAGTTATCTCGTTTTCTTTTGTTTACTGTTGAATTGAAGACAAAACAATAAAATAGAATATATAGAGATAATCACGTAACTTAAGTTTGGTAGCAGGGGATGAGTAAGCAGTTAGTGAACAGATTTATATACATTTTTCCAGTGAATTGAAAGGAAAATCAATATTTAAAATATTCATAAATTTGTGGCTACCTCAACTTCTTCTATATTTTCTACAGCTAATTTCTTGGTATGCTTTCACCTCAAAGACTGGACAGTAGTAGCAAGGGAGATTATTGTGTTGGGAGGGAGGGAATGAGGAGGTCATAAAAAGTTTGGTAGCAGGGGATGAGTAAGCAGTTAGTGAACAGATTTATATACATTTTTCCAGTGAATTGAAAGGAAAATCAACATTTAAAATATTCATAAATTTGTGGCTACCTCAAATTCTTCTATATTTTCTACAGCTAATTTCTTTGTATAAGAATCAAGTGCTGCCTAACTTTCTTGCCTACATAATGGAATAAACAAATTGCACCAACCACTATTATATATTTTAATTAGGTATAGATAATGTTTTTCATTTTAAATTATTTTAGGATTGTTGCAGTACATTATGGTGAACTAATCCAGCTCCGTTGCATATGGGACACGTTTTACTGAAAAAATTAACCACCAACTAATGCAGGCATAATAGGCAAAGAAAAACTTTGCTATAGAAGAAATATGATCAATATTTAAGCAGCTATTTTGGTTCAGTAGCCAAAATTGGCATAATCATTGGATTCTGGTGACATTGGACTAAAGCGCCGTTGCGCATGGGACATTTTGACGATGTGTCGCTCAGTCATTTTACAATGGATGGTGTAAACAACCCGAAACTTTTTACCTTAGTAAAAACTGCTATGCAGTTATTAAATAAACACAAACAGTGCTAACTTCATCTATCTTATAAATCATAAGTAAAACCATTCAACATTTATTCTCAGTTAAAATTGATGAGAATAACCCATGTAGATAATGTTGTCGTGTGCTGGTTTTTGTTGTGAAGTCAGCTTTTATTGTAAATATCTGATCATTGTGAGACTCTTTTAACTTTTACTTTCTAAAACTTATTTCAATGTGAATTTTATATGAATTTTGATCTTGCATATCCAAATTAGTTGCTTCCCCCAATAGGGTATTTCTGAACCCTCGGAAAAAGACCTAACTTTGAATAGACACTGTGAGTGAACAAAAAAAGTATTATTTACCATTTTTGGTCCAAAGGTACTTCATAGTGTCTAAATGAATGTCCGAATGAAAAAAAACCGTTACCATATCAGTTACATAATTTTTTTTGCCCCATATTGGTGCACATGTAAAAAATTTCAAAATTTGATAAAATCTCATAGAAGGCTTCATTTCTGAGCAAAGCTGATGCCATTTTTGGGTTCCTTGGGTTGAAAAACATACCTGTGTGAATTTTCAGCGTTATATCATGTTCTAAACTGAAAATATTAAAGAAAATGTAATTATTAAAATGTCGCCCGGGCGACATCTTGTGCGATTTACACGACACGGAAACTGCTCTCAATCAGAAACCGCTTGGAGTTGCATCCTCAAATTTTCAGGATTTCTTAGTTTTTATGATGTCCATCTGTGGTGCAAGTTACAACAAAATCTGAGGGTATGGCTTTCTAAATCCAAAATTTCTGGATGATTTGACATGGAATTACCCTATATATATATATATATATATATATATATATATATATATATATATATATATATTTTTTTTATATAAATATTAATTATTATTACCTACATGAAGTATAGAAGATGTCCCTTCAAATATCCGTCACTGTTTACTACTAAAAAGCAAGATGGCATCAATTTCCATTTCTTCCTTCTTAGGCTCACTGGGTGGTCTGACATTGATGTTTCATTCAACATCCATTGCTTCTTCAGTGGGTCGTTCCTGTTGGGGTTCAGGATTTGTGGACGGATTTGAGATCCCTGGTGTGGTGTAATGTGGGCGATCCATAACTGGGTGAATTTTACAGAGAAACCGACGGTTGCGCAACGTTATTCGATTGCTCCCATCTACCCGCACTCGGTACTGTCGGTTACTATGTGTTTCCATGATCCTCCCTGTCTTTGTCCATCGATGAGGGTAATTACCATTCTGGATCTGAACGAATTCTCCAACTTGAGTTCCCGGAGTGGACGACAATGCTGATTATAGAACTGCTCGTTCCACATATACCTCTTGGCCATTGCCAACTCCCTTTGTTCACCTATTTCTTTCCATTGTTTCTGGGTTTGACATTTATCCCGTAGGACCGGAAGGTGGTCTTTAAATGATTCGATCGTATAGCATTACGGCTGGAGACATATTAAGGTCCTGGACAGGAGTATTGCGATGGGTTAGTAGCGCCCGAGCAGCCTGATCATGGCATAGATGTCCATAGCTGTCCATATTATCAGCTAGTATTCGTTTGCTGTCTTAATGGCTAACTCTGCGTGGCTGTTGCTCTGAGCATAGTATGCTGATGAGGTACGTTTACGTATACCCCAGTTCCTTAAAAAGGAGTCATACTCCTGTGACTCAAATGGTGGTCCTCTGTCCGAAGAGATTTCCTCCAGTGACCCATAAGTACAGAACCAAGTTCTCAATGTGTCGCATACAGTTTTGGTCCTCCCCGATGTCATTAGGACCACTTCCACTCATCCTGTATATCGATCAGTGTATACTAGATAGTTCCTGCCCTGTATATCAACAAAGTCTACGACAACTTGTTGGAATGGAAAATCCAGGTCTGGTGGTGACACCAAGGGCTCCTTGGTCTAAGATAGCGCAATCATGTTGCATGCGTGGTACTGGGATCTGGTTTGTCGGATGCTAGCATCCAGACCCAGCCAGAACAATCGTTGTCTTGCATTCACCAGCATACCGTTTACGTCCTGATGTGCAGAATGAAGGGATTCCAGTACCTCTACACGAAGTTGTCGAGGTATTAGGATTTTGTTGCCCTTTATTAGAGATGGGCGTCTCCATACCGAATACCGAATCGTTTTTTTTTTTTAAACCGTAACCGTTCGGTATTGTGTTTTTACTACTATAAGCCACCATATACAAGGAAACACGGTTGAAAAGATTTTTCGATTTGAATAAAATTGAATATTACCAAAAAATGTTATATTAGTAAGAGGACAGATTGAACAAATATATGATAAACACATTAATTGACTTAGCAATACACATCGACCAGAAAACTGTTTGGATAATTACAGATTTGAGGGTAGTTCTATTAAAATAGTCATATCTTAAAAACTAAAGCACATTAAGTGCTCAAAATACCATCATTTTGTTAGGAAATGTATATCTTTTCAGGTGCATTCATGAATAATAATATACATTATATATTTTTAAGAGTTTTGAGCAAATAAAGGCAAAAAAATGTTAACGGTATTTTCAGCAATTTACGTCACTTTTTTCTTTGACCCCCCCCCCCCCTTCGTTTAAAAGTCTCGTACCATTGCTGTGTGCGGAATTTCGTCATGAGATTTGGAAACTAGTCAGGAGAAACATCACTTTTAATGTTTGTTAGTGTACGAAGTAATTCGGCTCATTAATTTTTTTGAAATTTTAAAAATAAGACTTCAACTCGATGTCGGTTGAACATTTTTGAAAAATGCATTTCCGTAGCCCAATTAGTAAGTAAATCAATCATTTTACTTTTTTATGCATTAAAATTATAATTGTATATATGTGTTCTCTTTTGGTAGTAATAATATTCCATTACCCTATCCGGAAAAAAAAGCGTTTTCGATTTATAGTTTGAAAAACTGATTGTAGTAGCAGCAATTACTGCTATAAACACGAGGCGATTTTTGTTTATTTTCATTCTAGAACGAATTTTAAACATTTTAAAATATGAATATAGAAAATGTTGTTACATTTTTCGTACCCAACTAGTAAATAAATTAATCTTTCATCTTTTTTATGCATTAAAATTATAATTGTACGTTGTTTTGTCTTTCGGTAATAGTAATTTTAAATTATCTTATCCTAAGAAATATTGTCCTTTTTTTGAGCGAAAGTCAACAATGGCTGCTAGTATTGCTGATATAACAATCAATCAGCAGCAGCGTCTTGTAAAGCTTTGTAAAATTCGTTTATAAACTTCTTTAAAAGTAAGATAAAAATACTTTTTGTGCTTAAAAAAAGTTAATCCTATTTGGTTCTTTTATAAAAAATACTTTAAAAAATACTGGTTTTCACTCAACTTTCGAACTTCTAGTAGTAATGACTTTCTAGTCGCCAATTTAAAAAAAATTAAGATTCTACTTTTTTAGGCGATTACGTCTTAAAGAAAAAAAAGAAAAAACAAAACAACAAAAGATAGTTTAGAATTTAGAGTGGGGGAGAGTGGGGGATCAGTTTCGCATATAAATTTAATGTAAAATGATCTCCGATTTCCCGGCCATTCTTGCATTTTAGTGAAATTTATAAAATAAATAATTACTCTACCATTAACTCTAGGTACGACTAACAAGCCCACCTCCTAAAAATGCCTTCTTGAACGTATCGTACCATTAACCTTAAATATGAGTGGCAAGCCACCCCTAAAAAACTCCCTTAACCCTAACACTAAGTCCGAATGGTAACCTCCGTCCAAAACAAAACCCCTTCCTTAACCTTATCACTAACCCTAAGTCCGAGTAGGAAGCCCTAATCCTACAAAAAAGCCCATTAAAACCACACATAATCGTCAAAAAAAAAAAAAAAAATAAAAGCAGACGCCCATAAAAAAAACGCGCAGGATTTATTTGCCATAGAAAAAAATTGATTAATGCCCTAAAACGCTAGAATGGCCCGGAAATGGTGAATTATTCTACATTAAATATATGTGAAACTAATCCCCCACTCGAAATTCTAAAGGAATTGGGTTTTTTCTTTCTGCTAAGTTTTCAGGGTGTTCACACTTAATTGCCCCTAGCCCTACCACTAACCTGAAATTCAAGTGGTAAGCCCCCCTCCTCCCACAAAGACCCTCATAATCGTCTAAAAAAAAAAGAAAAAAGACAAGAAAAACGCACAGGATTTATCTCCCATAGAAAAAATAATTAACTGTCCTAAAACGCTAGAATGGCCTTGAAATGGGGGATTATTTTATGTGAAACTGATCCCGACTTTAAATTCTAAAATAATTGTTTTTGTTTCTTTCTTTCTGCCAAGTTTTTCAGGGTGTTAACATGTAATTGCCTAAATAAAAAAAGGAGAATCTCATATTTTGGGGAGGTAAGGGGTGAGTTAGCAGAAGGTGTAAATCTACAATAATGCTAAAGAAATCTTGCAATATATTCATTTTTAAACAGTCCTAGTATTAGATTTTAGTTTCTTGTACATAAAATGTATTACAATTCAACTTTGAGTTTTCTAACTTCTTTCTTTTAATGGATTCATGGTATTTTTAAGGTATTGCAGCATATTTATGTGCACTTAGTGCAGATTATTTGGAAACCATTAATTTCTGGAGATTTTCAGTGGCATATTCTGATTCCTTGTACAAAAATACACTTATATGGTAAATTTCATTGCTTAATCTTGTGTTTTAACAAAGATATAACATTTTTACTGAAAAATTGGTGTAAAAAATGTGACGAAACGCATATGGTCTTAAAGAGGAGAAAATATCCAATTGTGTGAGGCACAAAAATAGTCATAACTTCCTTATTTTTAGTCAGATTTAAAAAATTTAAAAAGATTCTTTCTTAGATCATCAAGCTCTTTCTATATATGCCATTATTGAGATATTTTAAGCAATTTAAATTTTTTCATGTGTATTGCTACTTGTAGGAAGAAATCTTTGTTTACAGTTTGTTTATCATTAACATTTTGAATTTTCAAATGAAAAAAAGAGAAATACGACAGACATGACATCGTATTTTTAGCATAAACTATTTTCAAATGAAAAAGAAAAAATCAAACGCGTTCCGTATGATGTCGAAAATCTATTTGATTCAACTCAAAATTGTAAAATAATTATTTGTTTGTTTCAGAGTTATCTAAAAAAATAAGTTATTAAAATGAAATTTTTAAAAAATACTTGTGAAAGTAAATAAACGAAAAGTAGTGAGCGAGTATAAACATTTAAAAAGAAAAAAGTAGTTGCCAATGCTAGTATCACTTCATTCGGATTTTAAAAATTATTTTAAACATTAGGCATTTCATTGTTTACTTTTGAAAAGCCACTTCATACATAAATTGTCATTTCTAGAGAACTATCTCTCAACTATACCGTTTTCTCTCCCAAAAATGGGTTATTCAAAAAGTAGACTATGCAACGATTTATATTTTACTAAATTGTTAATATGGTATTTATTTAGAGTTGACAATTTATTCGAAAGTTTAATTATTAAACTTTAATCCAAGTCATGAATTCTATGACTAAAATTACCTTAAAGCTTAAAAAATGACTTTAGGTGAATTAATAATCTCTACTTTTTTTTAACCATCCTTCCTTTTCCCTTGGCGCGGTTTTCGGGTGTACCACTAGTCTTTTACACATGTCTATAAAGTTTTATTACCCTGTCTTAAAAACAAATATTAACCCCAACACGCACCAGTTGACAGAACTTCGAGCACACAAAATGACAGACATCCCAACAGTTAACACCGGCAATTCGAGAAGTATATGGTGTGTTTATTTTATGCGACAAGACACAACGTCTTGCTAACATTTTAACCTATTAAAAAATTAAAATTTTTATCTGTCAAATAATTTTGACAATATTTCATTTTCATCATCATTTTTGCTTAATTTTATTTGTAAAATTATTTTGTTTGTTTAAATAAATTTTCGGTTTTTAATTTCTTGCATTTCTGAGTTATATTTTAGCTTCTGATGGGTTAAAGAATTAGATAGAATGTATATTCAAACTCAGTTTTATTCTTCAGAAATCTTTCATGAATCTTTGGTCACTGTTTTAACGAGTTAACTGTTGAAAAGGTATCAGAACTTTGATTACAACAGTCAACACCTTAAAACTTATGATTCATATCATGGAGAATGATTCAGCCACAAAATTATCGAAACAGTGGCATAATTCAACTAAACGTTGAATAATAACTAATCATCACACAAGAGAATGAATAGCTTCCATAGTAAAAAAATTTTTTTCAAAAAAAACGAACCGTAAACCGAGGTTTTAAGGAAAAAACCCGATACCGAAACCAAAATTTCAAAACCGCCCAACTCTACCCTTTATAATGACTCCCTCTAGGCAGTATATTTCTTCCTGCATAGGCCAGAAACCCCGAGCTATAGGTGAGAGGTCATTGCGTGATTGGGGGAAACCATTTTGGATCAGATCTCTTATGGTCCTGCATTCTTCATCTGTGGCTGCCATGGTGACAATCCTTTCCCATGTAATAGCTTTCAACTAAGGGTCGCTTTCATATATCGACGTGAAGGCGGTTTTGACTGCAGTGTCGATCATTTGTTCAGGGTTTCATGATGGGGTACCTGTAGCATTCCCAGCCTGCTGCCGATATCGTGCGACATTTGTGATTTTGTACCTTAATGCGTTCAAATCGCAATTTCTCGCTTATTTCTGGTCCAATTTTAAAAATATATATATGGTTGGAAAGAAAATAAAAAAATCTTTCCGAATATGTAATTTGTGTGTGTTTTTATTCATGGAATTATTTTTTACAGCGAGTTAAAACGGTTTTTACTTAAAACAGCCGAAAATCAAAAATATGAGCTTTTCAAAGTTAAAGCAGCCAATATTCATCAATATTCTACAACTAATCAGAACACACCTTAAACTACAACTAGGTAGTTATTTTTTTTTCTTAGAGCATTTGAAGGCGAAATACGATAGAGTAAACTCAACCGACATTTCTTCAAAAATTATAAGGTACGCATCTTATTCGCAAATATTTTTAAATAGAAAATAGATTTAGAATTATTTTGATATATAATATGTGAAATTTGAATAATATTTAAATAGCCGGAAAGTTTGAACTTTTAGTTTTGGAAAAAAACGGACTGAAAAATTACGCGTTATACTCGGCCGAGTGTAAACAAACACGCAGCTTTCGCGAGTATTTTTCATGACATTTTCATTTCCACGTTATACATAAATATTAAGAATGCGACATTTTAACGTCAGAAAAGTTTATGAAACTTTAGTTTAAAAAAAAAAAACTGACTGCAAAATTATGAGTTCGTGTATTATGCCGAATGTAAACATACTCGTGGCCGTCACGAGTGTATTTTTCATTTTCATGCTATACGTAAATATTAAGAATGCGACATTTTAACGTCAGAAAAGTTTATGAAACTTTAGTTTTAAAAAAAAAACGGACTGCAAAATTATGAGTTCGTATATTATGCCGAATGTAAACATACTCGTGGTATATTATTATATTATTAGGATTTATTTTTGGCCAGACAGAGATGATGTGCACACAATTTATTCTGAAAATTGGTTTGTTCCCAGAACTTGTAGGGGTCGTCATACCTTTTTTTGGTGATAACTTCCTCCACAAATAAAAATAAAAAATAATAATAAGATTTACATGCAAAATCAACGGAAGTTTATTTACTGAAATAAACTATTAACAAATAGAATATATTTCTTTTTGTAATAAGTTCATGAGTCCTTCCTTTAGTTTCAGGGTAAGTAAAAAGAAGAATGTCTTTTCTTTTGTTGAAGTGTTCATTTGTTATAAAATGTTAAAAGAGGCAATATGTAATGTTCGCCTGTGAAATTGTATGAAGCGCGCGAAAGGGTGAAATGGAAGAGTGATAGTAAGATGCGTGTAGCCTCCGGATGAAAAGTCAGTTGAAAGAGGAAAGTTTGATGTTTGTGTGTGCTTAAATACTATTTGGATCGGCTCCAGCGAGCTTAAGGAGAAAAGTTTAGAAAAATATGTCTTTGGAGAAATCTCATTGGACAGAAATATCACGTGGTGTGCTCCCAATTACGTCCGCTCGTTTTGAGTTGATTTAATATATAAAGCCACATCGGAATTTGCGTGGGCGTTATTTTATATTTGTCACGCGCCAATACAACAATTTTCACTCTGCGCGCCTAAATTGTATTTATTCCAAACAACAATTTTTTATTCGAATCTTAACGGTGTCAACTGGCACAAACGCTTAAGTTCTGGGAGATTATGGAAAATTCCATGCCATGAAAATGTTCAAGATTTTTATAAAAGTTTTCTGCTTTATATTTTTGAAAAATAAAATCTATACTAAAATGTGTAAGTTATTTGTACTTTGAATGAATTTTTATTTGTGTGAATGAGTCTCAAAACCAATTCATACGGCAACAAAATAATGTAATTTTATGATGTTTTTTTTATCATTTTATGTATTTTTCCCTTGAAGATGAATAGTGAATATATATTGAAACTAATCCTAAGTCCTAGTGGCAAGCCTCCAATTCTACAAAAAGCCCATTAAAACCACACAGTCTTAAACAAAAAAAGCAGACCCCTCCATAAAGAAAGACGCACAGAATTTATTTCCCATGGAAAAAAAATTGATTAACTGTCCTAAAACGCTAGAATGGCGCAAAAATGGTGAATTATTTTACATTAAATTTATGGGAAACTAATCCCCCACTCTAAATTCTAAATTGTTTTTTCTTTCTGCTTAGTTTTCAAGGTGTTCATACGTAATTGCCCCTGACCCTGCCACTAACACTAAGTCCGCGTGGCAAGCCCCTCTTCCTTCCACAAAGACCCTCTTGAAACTACAAATAATCGCACCCCCCACCCAAAAGAAAACAAAGGAGAGACCCCCCCCCCAAGAAAAACGCACAGGATTCATCTCCTATAGAAAAAAAGGATTAACTGCCCTAAAACGCTATAATGGCTCTGAAAGATGGGATTATTCTACATTAAATTTATGCGAAACTAATCCTCACTCTAAATTCTAAAATGTTTTTGTTTCTTTCTGCCAAGTTTTTCAGTGTTCACATGTAATTGCCTAAAAGAAAGGTTGAATCTCATATGTTTAAATAAAAATGTTGAATAATCTTGTGATAAAGTAATAAGTAAAAAAAAACCGCTAATATTCGTACCTTTATTCTCTAAATTATGGGTTACAACATAGAGATACATAAAATCTGAGTGCAGAATTTGAAAGAACATACAATTTTACATAATAATGCCAAGTTTTATCAAAATTGCTCCAGGAATAAAGAAACTATGACAAAGTTACTGAATTTATTATTTTATTATACATCAATATACATCAATTGGATCAAGGCATTTCTCTCAGACAGAAAACAGACAGTGGTAGTGAACAACGAGAGCTCTGCGGTCATAGATGTGACCAGTGGTATCCCTCAAGGATCCGTTTTGGGTCCTCTTTTGTTTGTTGTATATATAAACGACCTCCCTGAGTCTATGAAGAATGACAGTGAAACTTTTTTATATGCTGACGATACCAAGTTATTTCGTGAAATCAGAGACTATGAAGATTGTCAGAAACTACAGGAAGATATCCATTGCATGTATGATTGGTCTGAAAAATGGCAGTTAAAATTCCATCCAGAAAAATGCAAGATTATGTGTATAGGTACGAAACAGAACACTAAAAATTGCTTTCAATATACTCTGAATGATTGTCTACAACCCATGGATTATACGAACTTGGAAAAAGACATTGGTGTTGTAATAGACAATAGGCTAAATTTCGAAGAACACATGAAAGAGAAAGTAAACAAAGCCAACAAAATTCTCGGTTTAATCCGCAGATGTTTTGAATACCTCGATCGAAGTTCATTGGTTATATTGTTTAAAGCGCTTGTGAGGCCTCATATTGAATATGCTAATCAAGTGTGGGCACCATATAAAAAGAAACACATTGAAATGATAGAAAATGTACAAAGGCGAGCTACTAAACTTGTTCCAGGACTGTACGATCAGAGTTATGAAGAAAGGTTGAAAGCTCTGAAATTGCCAAGTTTGGCATATAGAAGAATACGTGGGGACATGATTGAGTGCTATAAATTGCTCTCTGGAAAATATGATTTCAATGCTGATAAATTATTGACTAGAAAAAGTGCAAGAGTGGGCAACAGGGGACACAGTCAGATGTTTTACAAGAAACAGGCACGTTTGAACCTGAAAAAATATTCATTCAGCCATCGCTGTGTTGATTTGTGGAACAGATTGCCATCAAGTGTAATTGAAGCCGAAACTGTAAAGATATTTGAGAAGCGGTTGGATAAGTTCTGGATTGACCAAGAAATCAAATTCAATTATAAGGCTGCTGTCGTCACTGGACGCATACAACGATGAAGACAAGGAGCTGGTGCCATAGGACGACTCATGTCCTTCTACCAGAATTCATCTATGTTTCTATGTTTATTGTTATGAATTGGTCCGTGATTTCAAGTAATTTGTGCGTTAAAATGATGTCAACTTTTAACCCCAAATTTTAGACCTTTAAATTCTCATAACTTTTGAACTACTAGGAATATTTGCATAATTCAAACAGTTTTGAACTCCATTTACTGAGCTCTTAATAACTATTGCGATTAAATAACAATAATTTAAAATAAAAAAAATCAACTGGGAATGCTAGTACCTGCTGGGTATCGGGATGCGCAATTCGGGGCTAAATTAAGTTTTCCAGGGCGATGTTTTACTTGGAAGCGGTACATCAGTGTCCTTTCCTTGAAGTTCAACAGGCGGGGGTTTTTAATATTTTCTAGGGCCTGGTTAGAAAATATTTTTATTAGTGGCAGGTGATCCACTGTTACCAGCAAATCTGGACATCCAAGTATGAAACTTCTGGCATGATTCTAATCCGTAGACAAGGGCTAACACCTCTCTTTCCACTGGTGCATATCGCGATTCTGCATCGTTGGTAAAACGGGACCCAACCAGAATGAGTTTCCAGTGGCCATCCCCACAACTCATGTTTACTTAACCCTCACATATACAGTCTTTTTAAATAGGAAGTATGATATTCCTGTGTTGCTGTAATCTGTCGCCAGCCCTATCACTCTGTTCATTTCGAATGTTTGGACATCCTTCTCAATCCTCTTCACTATCACTCTCTTCGATTCTTGGAATATGCTCTCCAGTGTCTCGTCCCAATAGAATTTTCTTTACTTTGTCCTCAATAGTTCTCGGAAAGGGGCCATAACTTCTGCTTGTGAAAAGGCAAACGACACCTGATTCACAAGTCCAAACCAGGATCTAACCCCAGTGATATTTGTGGGGGTAGGGAATTTAAGGATGGTTTTCGTCATCTTTTTTGTAGATCGAACACCATTTGCAGTGACCAGAAATCCTGTGAATTCTATCTCCATTTCAGCAAAATTAAACTTATCCGGATTAAATACAATCTCCTTGTCTGCGCAGCGACTGATATAGTCAACCGTGTGCCAAAACGATGACTATTGAATCGTCCTATAGGAGACTGTCGTCTATGCATTGGGTCTTACGAGCCATATCCACTGTGATGTCATCAAACCGACGGGTGTATCTGTCCCCTGATCCATGGAATCCTTGAGGGGGCCGACAGTACCTATATCGGCCCCACTCGGTGATGAATGTAGTGGCATCCCATACAGCTGGGGATAGCGGTAGACTGTGGTATCCATTCCATGCGTCAAGGATCGTTTTCCTGGTGTATCATCGAATTCTGATTGAATGGTGATGAGGTGTGATGTGTTTCTCTCATAGTAGCATCATTCAACTTTAGTAGGTCAACCGTGCGCCTTGGAGACCCATCTTTTTCGGCGTGATCACCATCCTTGAACACCAGGTAGTAGGTGTGCCTACTGGTACTGGTTCTATTATCTCCAGTGCGACGTCTCTGTCCAGGTCCTCCTTCACCTTCTTCTTCCAGTGATGAGGAACGGGTATTGGTGTGTGAATTACTGTCTGGACGAATTTTATCTCTAAGGGTTTACCTTCCATTATTTGTAGTGGTTGATGTGGGCATGTGTTAAATGCGCTTGACTTAAAATGTTCCACTAACCATTGTTTGAGTTTGTGTCTGTTGGTTTGAATGGGATGGTTTCTGGTTTCATCGGGACAGGCGTTCTGCGCGGGCATCCACATGGGGCAATTTCCTTTATGTTCCTTAATGAGCTATTCTGCGACAATGAAGTTGGGAAATAGTAAGGCAACAAACCCATATCCTTCAAGGCAGTCTGTGACAAATAAAATCCTGATGTATTGTCTGATACATATACTGCCTGTCGTGTCCTTTTTGTTCCCACTTTTATGCATAAAAACAAAACACCTCCGATCTGTAATCGGTTGTCTGTTATGCCCCGTATCCGATGGGTAGTTGACACGAGGTACCCATCTGGGTATCCAAGGAGTTTCTAAATCTCAGGTCCACTCGAACAAGTCTGCGCCCCTGTGTCTGCAAAGGCTGGGATGCGATGACCATGCTGACTCACCGGTTTCTTTGGTATTCGTCCAAATTTTTCATGAGTTCCAGGCATCATGGTGACTTCCACTGTCACCGAAGGGGGTAGCTCTGGGACGCTCATCTGAAATTGTTCCCCATCCCACTCGAGGTGAGGCACGTTTGTCGATTGTGTTTTGTTGTACCTGCTGCCCTTGCGAGCAGAAAAACTATCCGAAGCACTGTTGGTGAACATGAACAACTCCCCACTCCTTGACATTTTACTTGTGGCTTCTGTTTTGGATTCCATAAGTTTACAGCACACTTTTTTCATGTGCCCCATCACTCCACAAAAGTGGCATTTGAGTCCAGCTGCCGGGCAATCCTTCCGGTTCATTGACTCTTTGAAATGTGAAGTCTCTCCACATCTATTGCAAGGTTTGGTGTATTGTGGAGTTGGGAGGCCCCTAGTTTCCTGGTAGTGCTGTTCTTGGTTCGACCTTTGTACGTTGGATAACGTAAGAGAGGGTGTGGCATTGTAGAAGTGAGGGATTGACTTGTCTGTTGCCTCTAGACAGACCAACCGTGTGAACTTCTGGTCCAAAGTGTCAAGTTACGCTACCTCCTTTCTTTGGTGTTCTACATTGCTAAGTTCTGCTATCATTTGTCCGGCGACCATGTCATCTGAGTAGTCGACTTGCTGCCTGCAAGTTTGTTCATTTGGACATCGAACCCTGAATTTGCAGAATTTAGCATGGCCATGTAATCTGGAATTTTTGTCGGTGGACTTCTTTGTGTAATCCTCTTACTGCCACCAGTAGTATCTGATGTAAAAGGTACTCCTCCATGGCAGAGCTGAGCGTTTCTGGCCCTACTAGTTCGAAGAGTAGCCTGTTTGTTTCCGGTGTACATATCTCCCGTGTTTTGTTCCGTATTGCGGCTGGGTATTCCAATCCACATACCTCCTTGTATCGGGGCCATGTATCTAAAAACAATGCCCATTCTCCGTCTTTGGTATTCAATCCTATTGAAGATCGTTCTGGTATTTTAACCCACAACGTATTAGACTGACCGCGAACCATTTCTTTTCGGAGCTCGACATTTTCGTTTTGCAGCTCAATAAGTTGTTTCATTAATAGTACACTTTCATGCTCCATGATGGCTGGCGGTAGGTAAGTTCAATGTCCGACGTAGTGCTTGAAAAAAAAAAAATTCCACATTTACAGTATTTTTAATCCTGTTCGTAGCACCATGTATGGAAGATGTCCCTTCTAACGTCCGTCACTGTTTACTACTAAAAAGCAAGATGGCCGCTTCCACAGATTGCTATAAGGGGGAGATAACTCCCATTTACTCTTTCAACACAGGAGTAGATAAATCCTTTACCTATACACTACAGACATCGATGTTTCATGCTTACACAATCTTCAGTGTAGGGATGTTAATTCATGTCGGTCGGAGGGCTCGAACCCGGTTTACAAATCGATATATATATATATATATATATATATATATATATATATATATATATATTTAGTTAGGTATGTTTTTATGTATAGGATTCACTCCTGAACTAATTAACCGATCGTTATTAATTCGGAACACATCTGCTAGGTTTAAGGGTGGGTAATGAGGGATTTATTTAATTTAATTTAGTTTTATGCAAAGGGGGTTGAAATTTTTTGTGAAAATCCAGATACCTCTGATTTTTTGTGAAATTTTAACAATAGGTATTAGACAAATTAATAAATATTCCCCAAATTTCATTTTATTTGGAGTATTTTAAAGAGGGGGGGGGGGGCACAACCTCTAATTTGAAAATTCAAATATATCAGATTTGTGTTGAATTTGATTCCTAGTTATTAAACACCAATTAAACAAGATTCCTCTGAAGTTCAATTTCTTAAGCCCCTTAAATTTGATACATTTTCTAGAATCAAAATCAATAGATTTTGATCAAAATTAGACTTAAGGTTTAGTACCATTATGTCTTGATTTTAATCTTTCTAAGGGGTCATAAAAGTGGTGCAAAACTGTTTTGTTTGTAGAATCGACTTTACCCGTCCTGGGACGAGTATTCTTCTGGTATATATACTTTTTTTTTCTTTTTTGTTAAACTATGCCATTTTTTTTTGTTTTGTTTTATACCAAATTATTATTTTTAAATAGCATTTTAAAACTTAAATTTCATTATAACAATATTATATGGAAATTAAATTATGAGTGAACTAAATTAAATCGTTAAATGTAAAAGACAAAGTTGTCTTATATAAGAGAGAAGCTGAAAGCCACAGGTATCAAATCAGCAAGCAGATAGAGGAAGACTGCTGATTACGAGACGAATGCAGGGAGACCGCATACTTATTGTCTAGTGTATGAGAAAGGTATGAGTAAATTCAGATTAGGCAATTGTCTCTCTCTTTAATAGTGATGACATGTTTACCTCATCTCATTTCACTGTTAAATTATTTTTTTAAGTTTGTTTTAGGACTTTATGCTATTGCATTTTTGATTTCAATAATCGGTAAAAAAAAAAAAATGTAAGTCACATAGACGCGAGAAACAAACACACAAAAAGTGGTTACAATTTTATTAATATGCAGAATATTGAAATGCTAATCTATTCACTTTCAGTAAAAAAAATTTTTTACCTGCATTAATGGTTCAAAAAAGAAATAGTGTTTACGAAAATCGATTTCCTCTTGTTTCTGGGGTTTATTTGGGTTTTTTTTTTTTTTTTTCATAGCAGTTTTTTTCTACACATTAACTGCTTAACACCAATTTAGGCCAATTTAAATGCCTTAGTCATTTGTTTGTATTGGTGAATGGCGAAACGGAAAAAGCACAGCCTACCTTTGGCCGATCAAATAAATTTACGAAAAAAATGTTCAACAAGCTATTACGTGTCTAAACTGCTTTTCAAACAACACAATGTTGCTTTCTTTAACACAAGCTAAAACTGGAAAATGTTATTACAACTATATATATTAGTTATAGTTTTATAACAATTTAGTTCACTTAATAATTTAATTACCAAATAATATTGTTATAATGAAATTTAAGTTTTAAAATGCTATTCAAAAATAATAATTTGGTATGAAACAAAACAAAAAAATGGTATAGTTTATCAAAAAGATAAAAAAACAAAAGGATATATACCAGAAGAATACTCGTCCCAGGACGGGTAAAGTCGATTCTACAAACAAAACAGTTTTGCACCACTTTTATGACCCCTTAGAAAGATTAAAATCAAGACATAATGGTACTAAACCTTATGTTTAATTTTCATCAAAATCTATTGATTTTGATTCTAGAAAATGTATGTGCACTAATAGCATAACTGTAAACTTCTCTTTAAATCTAATAAGTATAATATCTATTTCTCTTCATTTTCCACTTTTTGGTAGTTTATTTATTTATTTTTTTTTTGCAAATTAAATGATAGACAAAATCTTACAGCCAATAAAAATAAAGAAAAACAATTTTTTTGTGATGTTAGATTCACTATTGAGAATGTTTGCCTGATCTGAACCTCATTACAAATATTTGGAGTGGATGACAAAGGGAAGTCTATCTAAATGAATGTTATTTGCAAACAGTGCATGATCTTTGTGAAGCTATTTTCACAAAGTTATTCACAATGATGGCTTAGGATTTATGTCCGATTTTGGTCAATTTCTGATATAATATCAATCATATCTAAGAAAGCTCATCTTAGTTTTTGTATAAAAAATCTCAAATGAGAGGTAATTATCCAAATATGAAAGGATGGCAAGAATCACAAATCATAACCAATTCCATGATGAACACAAATATGATCCCAAATCCAAAACTGATATGAAAGAAAAAGAAAATATTTTATTCGCATAAAATATATCATACAATGCTACTGAAATAGTGCTGGGTGTATGGGATCAGCCTTACAAAAGTGCCGGGTGTATGGGATCTGCCTTACAAAAGCCAACACGAGAAACTTAACCTTTTCTCCCTTGAGCATCGACATTACACAGTGATCTCATTTTACAATCTCCTCAATAGCTATTACGATATCCTTCAGAACCTATTCATTCTTGCCCCAGAAAGAGGTCTGTGCGGACACCACCAGAAACTTTCACCACAAATTTCGATTGAACCGGAGGAAGATCACTGGACCTTGGAATGAACTTCCAGGAGATATAGTAAATGCGCCAACGATGCAGGGATTCAAGTCGAATTTTGACAGGTGCTGGACTACTATATCCTCTTCTTTGTAAATTTCTACCACCCTTTCCCTACATGGCAGCTGAAGCATGCTTGTTTTCGTTTTTTTTAACAAATTTTAAAAATTAAATTGAATTGAAAGACTTCATTAGCCTATATCTATCAATTATTTACCGAAAGTAAACTGTTACAACCAAACACAATATCAGACAGGTGACTTGGGATACAAGTCCAGCTCTAATTGGAGGCTACTTTTTCTAAATGAATAAATGCGAAAGTTTGTTTAATCCATATTAACATCAAAACCAGTTAGGCTTATTTAATTTTAATGATATAAGAGTATTTTGAAATACTGTATATAAAATAATTTTCGAAACTCCCTCAAACAAATCTCGATATTGCTCATTTGCATATATATTTATTTTTTTAAGTTTCTAATAAATTAATATTCTGTAATATACTTTTCTAATTTGTATTGACAAATTTTCTTCTATATATGCAATCGTTTTATTGTTAGTACTATTAGTATAATCTAATATATAGAGTAGACACGTTTTTTCCCCTGTACCTTCTCGGAGTATAGGAAAATAACCACATGCATCACAGGTTACTAAACTCACCACTATACTACACTTATTCACTCGAGCGTGTTTTAGTAAATTTGTTATTATTTTTTTTCTACATAACACTACATATTACATTTGGCCCACCATCCACGTCTCTCCGAAAAACCAACTCCAAAAGTTTTTGCTACCACCTGGTAGCAAAAACTTTTCCCCCTAATAATTCTGTACTGTCACTCTACTCATCAACACTGGGAACTAATAAGCACAGTTTACTTTTCAGAAAACACCCAGTTCTTATTTATTATTTGTCTGGTATTAATTTACTACATAATATAAAACAATATGCAAAGACTTAATGACCGCTCCCGTTCACACCGATGATTTTCCGCGAATATCAGATTACGTTATTTCAAATTCTACCTATGACTTCTACATTTATATTCATTCCGGAATTAAGCGAATGAAATTAACGAACACAGTTCCTGCAACATTTATTCATTCAACATGGCGGCTACAATTTCTTGATCGAATCGACTTGCTATTTAATTCAATAAGCACCAAGATACTGGTAGACCCCGATACATTTACATTTTCAAAATCATACACCTTTAACACGCATATTATAGAAAACTTGCCCAAATCCAGTCATTTTCATCATCTACAAATGACATAAACCGTGTCATTGCTGAATCTTAACATAACACGCATGCCCATAATCAAAATAATTGACCTATTTTCACATGAATTTTTAACTCGAAACGGTAGCGCAGCTGTTAGGAAGGCAGGTTTAATGATCGCCACTTTCAGCGTTCGATCCCATTCTACTCTAACACTTTTTTCTTATTTTTTTAATTTATAGCATTCGCCAACACAGTAGGGAGGGGGGGGAGTAACAACAATAGGTCGTTTCTTTTTTTATTCGACGTCATAGTAGTACTTTCTCCCATGCAGCGCTGGGCGACGGGTTCCGCTAGTTATTAATAAAATTATATAAAGATATTTTATAAAAAAGGGATAGCATTTTAAAAACGTTTTTGTAATTTCATTTTCAAAGATCATTTATTTCTGGCATGTTGCTAAGATGTACAGAACAAAAGGCCAAGTAAACATAAAAAAAGTAATGTTTTTGTGATTAGGCATTGTGACATAAATAAAAAGAAATTAGAAGAAGATAATTAATCGGAATATTTTTTAATGAGGGGTGGGTAGTGTAGTATCGGTTCTGTTGTCATAAGACCGTCCTCCGTAAACAGCTCAACATTTTTCCTGAAAAATTATAAATATACATAGTCTAATATGAAACAGCTCAACATTTTTCCTGAAAAATTATAAATATACATAGTCTGAAATGAAACAGCTCGACATTTTTCCTGAAAAATTATAAATATACATAGTTTGAAATGAAACAGCTCAACATTTTTCCTGAAAAATTATAAATATACATAGTCTGAAATGAAACAGCTCAACATTTTCCTGAAAAATTATAAATATACATAGTCTGAAATGAAACAGCTCAACATTTTTCCGAAAAATTATAAATATACATAGTCTGAAATGAAACAGCTCAACATTTTCCTGAAAAATTATAAATATACATAGTCTGAAATGAAACAGCTCAACATTTTCCTGAAAAATTATAAATATACATAGTCTGAAATAAAACAGCTCAACATTTTTCCTGAAAAATTATAAATATACATAGTCTGAAATGAAACAGCTAGACATTTTTCCTGAAAAATTATAAATATACATAGTCTGAAATGAAACAGCTCAACATTTTTCCTGAAAAATTATAAATATACATAGTCTGAAATGAAACAGCTCAACATTTTTCCTGAAAAATTATAAATATACATAGTCTGAAATGAAACAGCTCAACATTTTTCCTGAAAAATTATAAATATACATAGTCTGAAATGAAACAGCTCAACATTTTTCCTGAAAAATTATAAATATACATAGTCTGAAATGAAACAGCTCAACATTTTTCCTGAAAAATTATAAATATACATAGTTTGAAATGAAACAGCTCGACATTTTTCCTGAAAAATTATAAATACCCCATAGCAAACTGGATATCCAAACCAATATCCAAGCGGTTGCCATCAAGGCGACACTTCATAAAACAATGCAAAAACGAGTAAAACAATGCAAAAATATATAAATGAAAATGATCTGTGCATGCTAAACGATGGAACACAGAGATATATGAACCCATTCAAGGGAAATAATTCTGCCATTGACTTAACCATATGCGACCCCACAGTCTACATGGACTTTACTTGGAAAGTCTATGATGACACTTGTGGCAGTGATCACTTTCCAATCCTCCTCGAAAATATAGAACCTGGTGGTGAATGTAAACCAAACCGCTGGAAACTAAACAAGGCCAATTGGCAAATGTTTAAAGAGAAATGTCGGAAGAAACTAACATGTGTGGAAACGGACAGTGACCAAGTGGAACACTTCACAGAGAGGCTGATTAAAATGGCAGAAGACTGCATCCCAAGAAATACGACACCAGACAAACGTAACAGACCCTGGTTCAACAGTCAATGCAAAAAAGCTATTAGATTGCGAAGAGCAGCCCTAAGGAAGTTCGAAAAAGAACCCACCCAAACAAATCTGGTGGAATACAAACAAAGCAGAGCAAGAGCACGCAGGGAAATAAAAGCAGCAAAAAAAGAATGCTGGCAAGAATATGTTGGCAAACCAAATTCCTCTTCTAAACCGAAAGCAGTTTGAGATATGATCGGTAAAATAGCGGGTAAACACCAAACGAAACCAATCCAACACCTCTCCAAAAATAACTGCCCAATAACAGAGAAGAAAAACATAGCAAATCAGCTAGCAGAAACGTTTTCCAAAAATTCATCAAGTCAGGGCGGAAAACAAGAATTTCTCACCACTAAAAGAAAAGCAGAAAAGCAGAAACTTAACTTCAGATCGAAAAATCTAGAAAAATATAATAGCCCATTTACATTGAGTGAATTAAGAGACTCTATTGAAAGATCTCATAATACTGCCGTAGGACCGGATGAAGTCCATTATGAGTTCCTAAGGCAACTACCGGGAGTATCACTGAAATTACTCCTCCAAAGTCCTATTTATTTTTTCTTTCTCCTACGTCCTATTTATTTTTTCTTTCTCCTACGTCCTATTTATTTTTTCTTTCTCCTACGTCCTATTTATTTTTTCTTTCTCCTACGTCCTATTTATTTTTTCTTTCTCCTACGTCCTATTTATTTTTTCTTTCTCCTACGTCCTATTTATTTTTTCTTTCTCCTACGTCCTATTTATTTTTTCTTTCTCCTACGTCCTATTTATTTTTTCTTTCTCCTACGTCCTATTTATTTTTTCTTTCTCCTACGTCCTATTTATTTTTTCTTTCTCCTACGTCCTATTTATTTTTTCTTTCTCCTACGTCCTATTTATTTTTTCTTTCTCCTACGTCCTATTTATTTTTTCTTTCTCCTACGTCCTATTTATTTTTTCTTTCTCCTACGTCCTATTTATTTTTTCTTTCTCCTACGTCCTATTTATTTTTTCTTTCTCCTACGTCCTATTTATTTTTTCTTTCTCCTACGTCCTATTTATTTTTTCTTTCTCCTACGTCCTATTTATTTTTTCTTTCTCCTACGTCCTATTTATTTTTTCTTTCTCCTACGTCCTATTTATTTTTTCTTTCTCCTACGTCCTATTTATTTTTTCTTTCTCCTACGTCCTATTTATTTTTTCTTTCTCCTACGTCCTATTTATTTTTTCTTTCTCCTACGTCCTATTTATTTTTTCTTTCTCCTACGCCCTATTTATTTTTTCTTTCTCCTACGTCCTATTTATTTTTTCTTTCTCCTACGTCCTATTTATTTTTTCTTTCTCCTACGTCCTATTTATTTTTTCTTTCTCCTACGTCCTATTTATTTTTTCTTTCTCCTACGTCCTATTTATTTTTTCTTTCTCCTACGTCCTATTTATTTTTTCTTTCTCCTACGTCCTATTTATTTTTTCTTTCTCCTACGTCCTATTTATTTTTTCTTTCTCCTACGTCCTATTTATTTTTTCTTTCTCCTACGTCCTATTTATTTTTTCTTTCTCCTACGTCCTATTTATTTTTTCTTTCTCCTACGTCCTATTTATTTTTTCTTTCTCCTACGTCCTATTTATTTTTTCTTTCTCCTACGTCCTATTTATTTTTTCTTTCTCCTACGTCCTATTTATTTTTTCTTTCTCCTACGTCCTATTTATTTTTTCTTTCTCCTACGTCCTATTTATTTTTTCTTTCTCCTACGTCCTATTTATTTTTTCTTTCTCCTACGTCCTATTTATTTTTTCTTTCTCCTACGTCCTATTTATTTTTTCTTTCTCCTACGTCCTATTTATTTTTTCTTTCTCCTACGTCCTATTTATTTTTTCTTTCTCCTACGTCCTATTTATTTTTTCTTTCTCCTACGTCCTATTTATTTTTTCTTTCTCCTACGTCCTATTTATTTTTTCTTTCTCCTACGTCCTATTTATTTTTTCTTTCTCCTACGTCCTATTTATTTTTTCTTTCTCCTACGTCCTATTTATTTTTTCTTTCTCCTACGTCCTATTTATTTTTTCTTTCTCCTACGTCCTATTTATTTTTTCTTTCTCCTACGTCCTATTTATTTTTTCTTTCTCCTACGTCCTATTTATTTTTTCTTTCTCCTACGTCCTATTTATTTTTTCTTTCTCCTACGTCCTATTTATTTTTTCTTTCTCCTACGTCCTATTTATTTTTTCTTTCTCCTACGTCCTATTTATTTTTTCTTTCTCCTACGTCCTATTTATTTTTTCTTTCTCCTACGTCCTATTTATTTTTTCTTTCTCCTACGTCCTATTTATTTTTTCTTTCTCCTACGTCCTATTTATTTTTTCTTTCTCCTACGTCCTATTTATTTTTTCTTTCTCCTACGTCCTATTTATTTTTTCTTTCTCCTACGTCCTATTTATTTTTTCTTTCTCCTACGTCCTATTTATTTTTTCTTTCTCCTACGTCCTATTTATTTTTTCTTTCTCCTACGTCCTATTTATTTTTTCTTTCTCCTACGTCCTATTTATTTTTTCTTTCTCCTACGTCCTATTTATTTTTTCTTTCTCCTACGTCCTATTTATTTATTTTTTTCTCTCTCTCTCTCCTACGTCCTATTTATTTATTTTTCTCTCTCTCTCTCTCCTACGTCCTATTTATTTATTTTTCTCTCTCTCTCTCTCCTACGTCCTATTTATTTATTTTTCTCTCTCTCTCTCTCCTACGTCCTATTTATTTATTTTTCTCTCTCTCTCTCTCCTACGTCCTATTTATTTATTTTTCTCTCTCTCTCTCTCCTACGTCCTATTTATTTATTTTTCTCTCTCTCTCTCTCCTACGTCCTATTTATTTATTTTTCTCTCTCTCTCTCTCCTACGTCCTATTTATTTATTTTTCTCTCTCTCTCTCTCCTACGTCCTATTTATTTATTTTTCTCTCTCTCTCTCTCCTACGTCCTATTTATTTATTTTTCTCTCTCTCTCTCTCCTACGTCCTATTTATTTATTTTTCTCTCTCTCTCTCTCCTACGTCCTATTTATTTATTTTTCTCTCTCTCTCTCTCCTACGTCCTATTTATTTATTTTTCTCTCTCTCTCTCTCCTACGTCCTATTTATTTATTTTTCTCTCTCTCTCTCTCCTACGTCCTATTTATTTATTTTTCTCTCTCTCTCTCTCCTACGTCCTATTTATTTATTTTTCTCTCTCTCTCTCTCCTACGTCCTATTTATTTATTTTTCTCTCTCTCTCTCTCTCTCTCTCTCTCTCTCTCTCTCTCTCTCTCTCTCTCTCTCACGTCCTATTTATTTTTTCTCTTCCCCACTTCGTATTTATTTTCTCTCTCCCCCACGTTGTATATTTTTTCTCTCTGTCTCCCCCCCCCCCCACGTCGTATATATTTTATCTCTTTCTCTCTCCCACGTCGTATTTATTTTATCTCTCTCTCTCCCCCACGTCGTATATATTTTCTCTATCTCCTCTCCCCCACGTCGTATATATTTTCTCTCTATATATCCTTGTATATTTTTTCTCTCTCTCTCTCCCCCACGTCGTATATATTTTCTCTCTCTCTCTCCCCCACGTCGTATATATTTTCTCTCTCTCTCTCCCCCACGTTGTATTTATTTTCTCTCTCTCTCTCCCCCACGTCGTATTTATTTCATCTCTCTCTCTCCCACGTCGTATATATTTTCTCTCTTTCCTCTCCCCCACGTCGTATTTATTTTCTCTCTCTCTCTCTCTCTCTCACACGTATATAGGACTTGGGGGAGAAGGAGAAATATAAATAGGGCTTGGGGAGGGGGGAGAGAAAAAATAAATAGGACGTAGAGGTGAGAGAAAATTAAATAGAACGTGTGGAGAGAGATAACATTAAATAGAACGTGGGGAGAGAGAGAAAACAAATAAATAGGACGTGGGGGAAAGAGAAAACAATTAAATAGGATCATTAAAAAAAAAATATGTAAAAATTTAATTTAAAGCTTTATAGTAATGATTTTTTATATAGTAAATTTCAATATTTTGATGTCAATCCCCTTTTATTTTTTTACATGCCAAAAGTTGCATCACTTCACAAGATCTTCCAATATTAGAAAAAAAAACTTTTAATTCGTCATTCAAAATTTAGTCAAGTATAAAAGTTTGAGGCTTGTATTTTTTATGGGTAACTTTTTACAAAAGGTTTCGTAAAGTGTACATTTGACCCATTTTTCTGCCAAATTGAAATAAGAGTTTTTTATAGATGTACTAATGAAAATATTTTTTGGTTTAATCTGTATGATGGCATGAATAATAATTAGTTTTAATGTGTTAGCTGCTAAAATAAAACTTAAATTAACAGTCAAAGTTGCTCTTCTGTATAATTTCCATCCAATTTTTGTGACGGCATGTGATTTTCACCAATGTTTAAGACTGGGTATATGTAAGAATTATTAATTCCATCTATATTATCTTTTTTTAATGAACTATGGTATTATATTTATAAAGAGTTTTCACTTATTTAAAGCTTTTATCTTCAGTTATACACTGCTTAAGTGTTGACTCAGCTGACTGCGGAGTGTTGTGGTGGATCCATGTTTCGTCCTTTGACACAGAAACTCTTTTTTGTTGCATTGAAACAGTTGCAAACCTTAAACTAATTAACCAATCATCATGAAGTTTGGAACATAGCTGCTCAGCTTAAGGATGGATAATGTGAGATATGTTTAGTTTAATTTAGTTTCATGCAAAGGGGGCAAATAGGATGGGAGGCTTTATGAAAATCAAGATATATCCGATTTTTGTGAAGATAAATTCCTTGCCAAATCATCCAGGCCTGAAACAACCCCTTTCAGATTTTTTTGATTTTAACACTATTTTATCTTTACCTAACAACTAAGAGAAATGTACAATATCAGGATTATTGGACTAGTAGAACCCTATTTTCTAGGCCAATTTAAATTAGACCAAATCTCGTTTCCTGGAGCTGGACGGCACCAAAATCCAACTACAGTAGTTTACAAAAACTGCAGTTTTAAATCAAAAACTTAATCAATTGCTTTGAAAAATTCACCACGTAACTTTTTTAGGGCAAGGATTCCAAAAATGATACTTAGAAAGGCTAACCAGTAAGAGAAATTCACTTTTAGGTCCATGTTGGTTTTGTGCGGACGTTTTGAAAAATGCTGTACAGAAGAGACTTAAAAATTGAAAAACAACATATGATGGAATTATTCAAAACATCTAAAGAAGTTCTTGGCATATTTGCCACATTTAAGAAAATTATACTGGAAATTTGTTAATTTTTAATATTTCTTATAAAAAATCTGCACAAATGTTCAAAAAAAATATGTAGATCGAAATTCCTCTAGGCCGGGATGGCGATGATGATGACGTCGCCGATCTTGTCGTCTCGTCCAGCCACAAATACAGTCCCTCGTTAAAACTGTTTATATCAGCGAGCGATTACTGGGCGAACAGCAACCGGTTGGCTCTGTGAGGGCGAAAGATCATTCAAAGTAGAACAAAAGGAAAAAAACAATGTTCAACAACTCAGTTGGGGTTTTTGTATAGAAGAGTAATTATTATTAAAATAAAGAATTGATTTTGCTCGTAAAAGTTGTGTTTTCTCTAAGTTATCTCGTTAGTTCTCTGTGTGCGCGAATTCTTTACACAAGTAGTTGTTTAGTCACAAATTAACTGGCGAAGGCGACGGGGTGATTTCGTCCGGTTTTCTTTTTGTCGACGCTCGCCGGAGTCCATCCGACTCTCTCTGCCGATAACCCAACACTCACTGACCCTCTTGTCGTCTCTACTCTTCTGCTCGTGCGTGAAAAACGCACATTCTTTTATTGAAGATGTCTATCGTCGTACACCCCCTTCTTTGCCATCTTTCTTCCTGCGTGTCTTCCACTCTCAAGGAGAGTGGGAACACGCGCCTCACCCCCCCCCCTTCCCTAAAATAAATGGAATTTTCTTTCTGGCCTGGCGTTATCGCCAAAACAAATGCTTTCTCATTCTGTCACACAGCTGGAGATGATATGTGACCGAGTTCGTGATTAATGATGACAGGCTCAATTAACTATCTGCCAAGTCAAAGCAGCCCTCACAGAATCGTGAATCCAAAACATATCATTTACCCAAACAATAATATTCTCTTACTGAAATTATTGGAATTAAATTTAAGATCATGGATTTTCATAATCTTTACTTCCCATCTGGCAACTGTTTCCTCATTTCTGGTGGTAATCGGTTCTGACTGTAAAACACAACTTCACGAGACTGACTGATGCCTCGTTGCTGTTGTTTGAATAAGTTGGTTTCTACGTCAAATATATACTAGTTTTATATCTCCACTTCATCTCGACGCAGGGAATAGCATCACCACCAAGATGCATACTAGCGCGTCACCAGGGTACCCGATCCCCATGGGGCCCTGGATACTTTGTCACAAGATTTAGTAGCATTATATCATGTTTTTAATTTTTGTAATGGAATATAAAAATGGTGCAAAACTGTTTGGGGAATTAATTTTACCCAGCCTGGGATGGGTCTTGCACTATCTAACTTCTATTTGTTAATTAAAAACAAGTTTAAGTTTTATGGTTGTATTCAATAATTCATCAAATAAAAAGCAAAATAATTTTTTTTTAATTTTATTATTTCTTATTTACCATGTTCCCTGTGTTATGGTAGTAATACTTTTTCAAGTCTGTCTAATCAAAATAAATAGGCCATATAATTTTCCTTAGAATTTTGTACTAAGTTTTCATTATAGGAAAAAATTGAATACAAAAATAAAACACTCTTTAAAAAATCTATTGATTTTCGTTATCTGTAAAAATAAAAAGACTCTAGTGAACAACAAATCTGCTGTTATGAACAAAGATGTATCCATATTCAATTTACCTTGACTCGTATACAGACTGCATTAGTTTTGAATATTGAATTTCAATTGTTTCATTTCCTTTTCATATAAATTGAACACCAAGACTATTACTAGAACTGAAAGGATTTTGACTGTTTTTTTTGTTTTCACTGCAAGCAATGTAACTTGACACTACACATGAGCAAAGAAGAAATTCATCAAGAGCAAGGTTACAATGTGTGTGCATGCATGTAGATGATCAATATTAATAAAATCATGAGAGAAGATCTCTAAACGTTTATTATTTGTGCGAGGGCATTGTGCTGTAGTTATGGTAACAACATAAAAGAAAGCAGCTTCTATGTTGTTAGCATGATTACAGAACAGCCAAAAATATTAACAAACGTTTCTAGAGGTCGATCTAAAAGTGGATCTGTTCTCGATTGGTGAATAGAAGAAAGTTTACTGTCTGCGTTTTTCTTTTACTTCTCCCAAGCTGATTCTATGGTGTTACTATGTGACCACTTGGGAATGCCGGGTGCTGTATCTAAAATGTGGGCCGAGTGACCTTGCAGATCGATGACCAGTACCAATCTGCAAATACAATGAACATAGAAGACAGTTTTGAGACATTCGTTGTGGTCTGTGCCAACCAGACATTGGCCAGTGGTGACAGATCGAATTCTGAATTAGGGTTTAGTTTGTTTTACGGTATATCAACCATCTGTGGGTTATTTGATGCCGAATAAATTTGTCAAATTTATATTTGACAAATTTATTCTAAAGTTAGGATAATTATTTATATTCCTAAAATACATTACTCTTTGAAAACATTACTCTTCTTCCTGTATTTCTAGAATGTTGTCTGCAATGTCATCTTTCCTCTTTCATAATTCTATGGTTGCAATGCCAATATGAACTTTGAATTCTAGGTGGTGTTCTTATGATTTCTTTTATGAATACAGGATGTTAGAGACAAAATTGATAACTTTCATTTCAGAACCATTGTAAGTATTTAATGGCGATAAAGTGTAACAGCTGTTTCTGTGTACTATTGGTGGGTTTGATAGCTGGAGACTATGGACGATTGGAAAGCATTGCAATATTGACAGAGAATGACCTGTATTAGGATTCATGCTAGATTTTTAAAAATTCGGAAATCTTACCATACTTATGTAACTGATAGTCATTTGCCATCATGTTTGTAATAATTTCATTGCCTTGTCGGTGGAGCCACAAATTCGCCAACTGCACTCCCCCCCCCCCCTGTAAAATTCTCATTCTAAGAGTAATGTTTTCTGAGATTAATGTTCCCACTCACTGAAATTTTCTTCCACAGTAATGTTTCCCTGAATTACTTAAGCCTTAAACATGAGACTAGAATCAAAATGATGCAATGGGTTCTGGGACCAATGTCACTGGTGGAGTACTCCATTTACCTGCTCTTTAGTGGAATTTCCTTCTGAGAGCAATGTATTCTACAGAAATAGAAATATTTATCCTACCTATAGAATTATATTTGATGACTTTATTTGGCAGTAAATAACCCATGTAGAACTAATCAATTAGTGATTATTTCTTTAAGCTTTTGAGTAGCAACTTTTGTGCTTATTCAAATTACCATTATATGCTGTGTTATATCCAAATAATTTTGTAGGAACTTGTATTTAATACCTGAGAATTTATTTTTATTTTTTGCAATTTGGTTGTGGCATATGTCACGTTATACCACTATTCGAACATACGATTTTACAAGCACATTTTATCAGACAAAATACCGACAGACCTCATGGATACCATTTTATATTTTATTTCCTTATTTCAGTTTGTGATAGATAATTTTGAGGTGAGAAAAGATACATATTATTTTGTGTAACCCACGTCTTGCCAATCCCATATTGTCGTGAGTCACGCATTGCCAATCCCATATGGTCGTGAGCCAAGCACTGTCAATTTTGTCACCCTATCGAGTAAAGATTGATGCACTCAGCGACCTTGGCTCTTGTGGGACCGTAAACATGGTTTTTAGTTTCTTACTAAACATCAGACTACATCTATGTAGAAGATGAAGAGAAGAAAGGAAAAACGTCTTTATCATCTTACGTAAAAAATTGGGCAAAGGCACCTCTAAGAAAAACGGATTTTCAAGTTAACAAAAATTCCACTATGAACACTTCACTTTGAATATTCTTACTCTTTTTCATTGCAAGTTGAAACCCCATTTTATGTTGATTACCTTATGAATTGCCCACCGCTATACTGCAAGTTGAAACCCCACTTTCTCTCATAAACTAATATTGTGTATATTTAAATGTATTCTTTGCTCATCAGTTAGATATATTTTTAAACACCTTTTTCCCATGTTAGATTTTGATCTTTTGTTTTCTATTTCTTTCCTGTATTTATGTAAATAAATATTTGTATTTGAATTTCTAACTTGGTTGTCTTATGTTATTTCGCACTTATTTGTTTATTGCTTTTGCTTTACTTTCACTGTTGTCTTGAATTGGAGAACACTTTGCGTTAATTAAATCAGACCCCTAGGACATCAACTTTTATTTTATCTTTATTATTGTGTTGCGTAAAAGCTTTCGTAGTCCTAACAAAAGTGAAATGTAACATAATTTGGGGCTTGTCCAGAATTATTCTACTCTTCTATAAGACACCATAAGGAAGAGTAATGCAAGTGTGAGATAGCAGAAGGCATAAAACCAAGATGTCTACAGTAGATAAATTTTTTAACTCTCCCATGTTCGAATTTTACTAAATTACAAAAAGAAGACAGCATCCTTGAAGTAGGATTAACATTAGAAGTAAGACGAAGAAGTTAGAAACCAACAACAACTAATTAGGATAGTTTCAGAGCACATGATCATCGATGAGGACATTTTTTACAAAAATGTGTTGGATAACATTGTGTCAAACATGCCCGGACTTTCTCAGGCTTAAATCGAACTTGATAAAGCCACGATTGCGATGAGGGTACAGGAAAGGGAGATAAAAGTAGAAAAGGCCAAAACAGAGAGGGCAAGGAATAAAAAGGAAACTCGACTCTGGAAGAATGAGGAAAGAAGAACACTCTATTAGGAAAGACAGAACGGCTTTGACGTTGCTAAGCAGGTCAGACTCATACCAGGGTTAAATGAGACAGATGTAGATAAGTACTTCCAGCATTTTGAGAAAATTGGTCGTGAGAAGCTTGCCCATTACTGCTACAGACAATATTAAAAGGCAAAGCACAGGAGATATATGCTTCTCTCTCAGCTACGGATTGTGCTGACTAACGTTAGAAAGACAGCCATCCCTAGAAGTTACAAAATTGTTCTAAAGCATACAGGCAGAAGTTTAGGGATCACCAAAAAGATGTCAAACAGATATACGTAGAATTCTTTTACAAAAAAGAAATGTATTTTGACAGGTGGAACTCTGCTAAAAGTGTGGAATTAGACCATGACAAGTTAAGACAGTTGGTACTAATAAAAGAATTTAAACAGTGCGTCAACGGCGACCTCAAAGTATTCCTCAATGAGAGGTAAATTGACACAACGCATGATATGGTCACCCTCGCAAATGAATATGTGCTGATGCATAAGCGAGGTAAAATAAACCAAACAACATATTTGAAAATGAAAGCTGCATGACTCCTTGAATGGCAGCTAGTGCTGGTCCAAACACGAGACCAGGTCAGCCAAATTACCCCCACCTACCGACCAGCCCAAGAAACAAACCCCATAGCCACAACACCCATTCTCCTATCTATCGGCAGACGGAAAGATGGAAGACCACAACATGTCACTATTGTGGTAAAGTAGGACGTATGGCAGCAAACTGCCTGACAAGAAAGGCACAGAAAAATAGAAACTCGTTCCACAAGGGTTTATCTTTTCACGGAAAAACCTCATGGAAGGAAGCGGACATAGTTGAAAAAGAGTAGTAACCATTCATATCAAACACCCTGTGGATGAATCCCACAAGGAAAACCTGAATTAAAATCCTGAGAAACACTGGGGCAACCCAATCTCTTATTTATGAAAATGCATGCCGCGTGGATTGAATACGGCAATGGGCAAACTTATGATCATCCAAGGAGTTGGAAATAATTTTATTAGTGTTTTACTCCATAGTTTTCCTCAATTTGCCCATGAGAGGCATATCAATGTTATTTGGCAATGACCTGGCCGGTAATAAGGTTGTACTCCACCCAAGAGTGGTGGCGAAGCCAAGCGTCTTAGAGGAGACTGAAAAAATAGAAGAAAGATATCCCCGGAGTGTTTTCATTATGCGTGATGACTCGAGCAAAGGCTGAAGAAAAAATGCCAAGATAAGAAGTGATGAGGGGAACAAGGTAATCGATATCTCCCCAAAATGTTTGAGTCACGAGGTAGAATCTAACTCTATACTCGAAAGGTCATAATACAGAACCCTGTCATTAGGAAAGAAGGAATCAGTGATATTCCGGTTTCATGGAAATAAATTGCCCATTAGCAAAGGAAGATGATGAAATCGCCCTGCTTTTCAGAGAGGTGTAGTCCAAAGCAGAATTGGACAAAGTGGCATCCAAGTACTTTGTGAAAAATGGAATATTGATGAGAAAGTGGAAACTGACACACCCGCCCTGGAAGACTGGTCAACTGTACACATTCTGGTTTTGCCAGGGAAACATAGAATCAACGTACTGAGGACGGCCCACATGATATCTAGGGAGGGGGGGGGGGCATTTAGGTGTCCGCAAAATGCACAACCAGATAACCAAACACTTTTATTGGCCAGGGATCCGCAGATATGTCTTGATCACTGTCAGACTTGTCACACCTGTCAAATGTTGAGCAAACTAAACCAACAAATCTCTTTCACCCGATTCACGACTTTCTGGAACCTTTTTGTCGAATCCTCATAGATTGTGTTGGTCCACTTCCCAGAACCAAAATGGGAACCAACACATACTGACCATCATGTGTGCTCAATATTTCCCTCAGAAATATATCTGTTGGTCATGAAAGCTCATATTTACTTCTTCCCCATGGTCGGATTGTTGAAGGTAGTGCAATACAATCAGGGGTGAAACTTCATGTCCAGGGTGTTCGAACAAGCCATTGCCATCATCCCCCATTCCAGGGATTCCTGGGACGTTTCCACGCCACTTTGAAGCCAATGGTTTGGACATGTTGTTTTGATCTTTGGGATTTAACCCGTTTGAATTGGTCTTTGGTCATTTGGGGCACAGTCCTCCTCTCTATGCTGAAAGACAAGTGACTGCAGGAAATCTCGGCGGATGAATTCCTGTTAGATTATGTATCTCGCTTTCTGACTCGATTACATGAAGCAAGCAAGCTAGGACAAACGATACTCCAAATGGTTCAAAGTAAAATGAAGACGTACTATGAACGAAACGCCATCTCTAGAAACTTTAACATTGGAGACAAGGTCCTTGTACTGTTACCCATATCTGGTCATCCCCTTAAAGCTCGATTCTAGTCCTTACGAAATCACCAAAAAGGCTGGTGATCTCAACTATGTCATTTATCGTAGAAAGACCATGCAAATGTGTGACATAAATATACTGTAGGAAAAATCTTCCTGAGTCAATACCCTGAAAGGGGCCGAGGCAGCAGTCTGGGGTGGGTTGTAAAAAGGAATTGCTCCCTTAGCGATCCAACCAATAGGTCTGGCAACAATATGTAATGGGGCAGAGAACGGATTTCTCTGCTGGAGCAACAATCCAGCATCTGGTCTCTAGTGAGTCGAATAACATACTACTTCTGGTCACCACTAAGCTCTAGAACACAATAACACTCCAACACTCCCCGGTGAGAGGTAGAACCTCAATTTATAGGCTTGTAACAACCTCCCACCCCCCATTCTGAACATACATAAATATCACCCCTTTATCTCTGCTCATGTTGGTCTCCACCATACCTGAAGGCCGTATGTATCACTTCTCTTTCTTTTTTTTCCCGCAATACTTAAACTCTATTATGAAAGGGACAAATCGACCCATGTCTTAGCTGCAACTGGATCTGTCTATAAGCTACTCGAACATCCACAAGAAAATTGTACTGTAGAATTCAAGAGTTTAATTGACCTTAAATCCGCAGTAGTTTATTTAAGCCGCATCGAGAAAGAGAACGGATTTCATTTGGGACTCGAGCAACTTATCCCCAGATACTCCCAAGCAGACGGCTATTATCCAACATGACATGGATGTTGGAAACACCACTCCTGCCAAATGTATGCGCAGATGCCTTATCCCGCATCTGACAGGAGAAATAGTAAACCCCATTCCTTGTTTTATCACGTCATACCACTATTCGATATTAAGATTTTTCAAGCCCATTTTATCAGACAAAATACCGACCGAGCACATGGATACATTTTATATTTTATTTCCTTATTTCAGTTTGTGAGCGGGAATCCGATAGATAATTTAAAGGTGAGCAAAGATATGTTATTTTCTGTCCCCCTTCCCCATATCCTGCCAATTACATATTGTCGCCGACCACGCATTGTCAATTTCGTCACCCTATCGAGTAAAGGTTGATGCACTCGGCAACCTTGAGTCTAAGTACACCTGGTCTTTTCACTCAAATTGGCTGTCAGACCATATTGCACATGCAAATCCACCCACGCACTCAGTCATGTGACCAACAGCTATATAAATCCCCAAAGGTAGGAACTTAGACATTGTTTTCAGTTTCTTGCTAAACATCGGTCGGATCACATCTACCAAGAAGATGAAGAGAAGAAAGGAAAAAGGCCTTCATTGTTTTACATAAAAGCGCCGTGAAGAAAATGGACGATCTTATTATTAAGAATTCAGCCCCATCGGTGCTTTATACTGATCCGACTCGCATTTACTTGGCTTATTCACTCTTGATCATTTTACCATATGGAGAGAACTTTATGTGAATTACCTTATGAATAAATATTTATATTTGAATTTCTAAATTGGTTTATGTGTTGCGTAAAAACTTTTGGAGCATAACACATGTTTATTATTATATCACCTTTAGAAGGGTCTTGTTTTATTACTTCATTAGTAAATGACTTACATATGCACTTGTTTTGAAGAAGCATTTACTTTTATTTAATTTCAACTCAAAAGTTTTGGAACTTCTGCCATTACTAACCAGCAGAGCAGTACCACTGTCTACCAAAGGAAGAGTCTATTAGGCATGTGTATGCAGTGTGATTATGTATGGAAGTGTAAACCTGGCCAATGAGGATTAAGGACATGTGTTGCATGGAAAGAAATGATATGACTGATGTGTTAAAGACAGGCTTAGATCTGCTGACCTCAGAAAGATTAAATCTTGACAGTATAGGGAGATGTGTGCAGGACAGGGGTCTCCATTGGTTTGATCATATTGAAAGAATGCATGATGAGTGATTGGGTTAGTAAATATAGCATAGTTGAGTTAGTAGGCTCAATTGGCAGGGGAAGCCCAAGCAAAACAGAAAGATGTCTACCGACTTGTTCAGAGATAGATTAGTTTGGAATTCAATTTTTAAAAGTCGTCCAACACATGCTAGCATGTAAAACAGATGTTAAACCAAATATGATGATGATGCTGAATCAAAAACCATTTCAAAGTTATTAATATGTTCTTTGAATATGTTGGATCAAAAGATTGTTGTCCTGTGCATAGATATTTTCTATAAGTTGAGATATTTGAATTTTAAATATCTCATCGGCCGTGTGTGTTTCACATTGAAGTCTGTTGAAGCTGTACCTTCCAAAAAGTGAGTTAAAAGTAAATAGATAAGAGTTACTTTGTCGTCATCAAACTCTGATGCATGAAGTTTAGAAAATAGTTTGCATTGTGTATTTTAGAGAAGATTTCTTTGTCAGTTGGAAGCTTATAATGTTTTCTGAAAATCGCTTTATTCAAATCTCTAGGATTCAAACATAGTCAAAGTTTCTCCATTTGATTTCTCAACTTGTAATGAATTTCTGAATCCGTTTTTGTGTTAAAAGCCTTTAGATCTTTATGCTTTGAGTAATCTTCTCACACAATTTTATATTCATCTTCGTAGCTAAATGTTATTGATGGATGTTGATTGTGGTAATTAACAGGAGCCATCAATAATAGATTAGTAACATAAGATTTTATTAACTAGCTAGCAAATATATGCTCCCTCTGGTTGGATGATATAAATTGTACAATACTCCCATACCCCCAAAAAAGAGATTGTAATCCTGGTGAAGAACAAACATACTATACTGCCCCCAAAGAGGAGACAATGCCTGGGAGGAATGTATCATGACGGATGTAAATATACTACACTATCCCCCAAAAGAGAAAATAAAGCCTGGGAGGATTCTTTCCCTTCCATCAAAAAAGAGAGGGTAATGCTTGGGAGGATGGTATCATAATTAACAAACATATTACACTACTCCTCAAAGAAGGTAATGCCTGTTAGGATGGTATCATGACGAACAGATACTACAATACCCCTTCCAAAATATAGGAGGTAAAACCTGGGAAGAACCCCTCCCATAAAAGAAAACGTAATGTCTGCAAGTATGGTATCATGAAACAGAAAAGATACTACACTACCCCCTCCCATCAAAAAATAAAAAGGTGGCCCCTGGGAAGATGATCTCATGACAACAGAACAGATACTACATTACCATCACCCTCAAAGGAGGATATAATACCTAGGAGGATTACACACACTCCCTTAAAAAAGTGGGAGGTAATTCCTGGGAGGACGGTCTTATGACAACAGAACCGATACCTTCCTCATTAAAAAGTAATACAATAATAGATTTTAAATCAGGTTTTTTTTCTCTCATTTAAAAATGCCTGGGACGCTGGTTACTTTTTTTTTCCACTTTCCCTCAAAAGTGTAATTTTTAGGAATTGGTCAATTAGGCATGAATTTCCATCAAAGTTTGATGAAAAATGCAGTGAAACTATTTTCAATGCAATAAGAGGTCATTAAAGTGGTCAAAAGTTGAGTTTTAGAAACCCTACTATAAATTACATAATCAGAATTAGTGGATTGATGGACTTTGACTAGCAATACACATGAAAAAATTTTAATTACTTAAAATGACATACATATATATATATATATATTGGCTAGAAAGAGACAATTTTTATTAATCATGATGAATTAAGAATTAAAAAAATGAAAGGGCAGCTGACCGGTTTCGTACCTCGCTCAACAGAGCCAAATATCGAGGTATCGTGTAAAAAAATATAATAAAGATGCTATGAGAATTATAGTGAGGGAAAGGGGTAAAAAAAAAAAATTTTTTAAGTTCAGTAAAATAGAAACAACATTAAGCCCGAGTGGATTTTCTCTTTGCTTGCAAAGAGAAGGTCTCAAGGACTTAATATAGATTTTTTCTAGGATATATATATATATATATATATATATATATATATATATATAAGAGCTTGATGATCTAAGAAAGAATCTGTTTCAATTTTTTAAATCTGACAAAAAATAAGAAAGTTATGACTATTTTTGTGCCTTGCACAATTGGATATTTTCCCCTCTTTGTTTCGTCACATTTTTTACACTAATTTTTCCGTTAAAATGTTATATCTTTGTTAAAACACAAGATTAAGCAATGAAATTTGCCATATAAGTGTATTTTTGTACATGGAAACAGAAGATGCCACTGAAAATCCCCAAGTAATCTGCAGTAAATGCACATAAATATGCTGCAATATCTTAAAAAATACCATGTATCCATTAAAAAAAAATAAGTTAGAGAACTCAAAGTTGAATTTCATTTTATGTACAAGAAACTGAAATCTTATACTAAGACTGTTTAAAAATGAATATATTGCAAGATTTCTTTGTAGATTAACAGCTTCCGCTAAATTGCCTCCTTGCCTCCCCAAAATGAGATTCTACCTATTTTAGGTAATTACATGTGAACATCTTGAAAAACTTGGCAGAAAGAAACAAAAACAATTAATTTAAAATTTAAAGTAAGGATTAGTTTCGCATATAAATTTAATGTAAAATAATTCACCATTTCCAGGCCATTCTAGCGTTTTAGGGCAGTTAATAATTTTTTTCTATGGGAAATAAATTCTGTGCGTTTATCTTTATGAGCTTCTGATTTTTTTTTTGATTTTTTTTTTTTTTTTTAGACAATTATGTGTGGTTTTAATGGGCTTTTTGTAGGATGGGGGCTTGCCACTCTGGCTTAGGGTTAGTGATAAGGTTAAAGAAGAGGTTTTGTTTTGGATGGAAGTTGCCATCGGACTTAGTGTATAGGTTAAGGTGTGCCCATCGTAATAGTAAACTAGCTTACTATATTAATGGTTAAGGGGGTGTTTTTAGAGGGTGGCTTGTCACTCAGATTTAAGGTTAATGGTACGACACGTTCAAGAGAAGACGTTTTTAGAAGATGGGCTTGTCACTCGAACCTAGCTTGAAAAAATATTTTTTAAATTGCACTAAAAGGCAAGAATGTCCGAGAAAATTTTACGTTAAATTTATATGCAAAACTGATTCCCCAACTCTAAATTCTAAATTATTTTTTTTTATTTTTTCCGCCAAGACTTTTAGGGTGTTCACACGCAATCGCCTAAAAAAGTAGAATCTTTATTTATTTTTTTAATTGGCAACTTATTATTATTACTTATCATTATTACTAAAACTAAAGTTCAAAAGTTGAGTATATTTTAAAACCAGTATTTCTTGAAGTATCTTTTATAAAAGAACCACAAACAGCATACAGCATTAACTTCTTTACACACAAAAGGTATTTTTGTGTTTCTTTTTTTTTTTTTTCAAAAACTCTGTAAACGAATTTTACAAAGTTAACTGTTTATAACTAGCTGCTGCTGATTGATTGCTATATCAGCAATACTAGTTAAATTGTAGACTTTTGCTCAAAAGGGGAGAATTTTTTTTCGGATAGGGTAATTCAAAATTACTACTAGCGAAAGACAAAACGACATACAATTATAATTTTAATGCATAAAAAAACTTAAAAGATTGATTTATTTACTAGCGTTTCTCAAAGACAATTGTGAGGGTTAAAATAAATGGATTGACTATCCATACCCTTATTGATACAGGCAGTTCTGAAAGTTTTATTAATGCCAGTATCGTAAAAGCGAATAAATGGGAAGTCTTTCCTTGTTCTAACCAAATATCAATGGCAACTTCATCTTTATTGTCCCATCCCATGTAATTGGATATTGCATGGTTAATCTGAAACTAAAAGGAAACTCCTATCAAGGGATCAAATTATCGGTAATAAAAAACCTCTGCTGCTAGGTGATTTTGGGTCACAATTTCTTAAAACAACATTCATGTGTTGTAATCTCCTTTGGTGGCCCCAAGCCTGTCCTAAACATATGCAGACTAGCAGCTATCAAAGTGTGACACCAGTCATATTTTACAAACTTGACTCCTGACTGCAAACCAGTAGCAGTAAAATCAAGACGCTATTCACAAGAGGACAAACAGTTCATAGCAGCAGAAGTAACAAAACTGTTTAAGGAAGGAATTATAGAGCCAAGTGAATCTCTATGGAGAGCCCAGGTCCTCATAACAGCCACCGAAAATCAGAAGAAAAGGATCATTGACCATTCCCAGACCGTCAACGGATTTACATTACTATCCACTGCCTCGTATTGACAAAATGATTTCTAATATTGCTAAATATCACATTTTCAGTACATTACACCTTAGAACTATCAAGGTACCTATCAAGCCAGAGGATAAGCCTTACACTGCATTCGAGGCCTGCGGTCACCTATACCAGTTCTGCCAAATTCCTTTTGTGGTAAAAAACGGTGTGACTAGCTTCCAGAGGGTTATAGATGAAATAATCTCTAATGAAAAATTGAAGGGTACTGTTGTGTATATAGACAATGTCACAGTGTGCAGCCATAACCAACCTGAATATGACCACAACCATAAACGATTCATGGCTGCCGTCAAGAAATATAATCTGATATCAAACAGTGAAAAATGTTCCTACAACTTGAAAAGCATCAAGCTATTGGGATACATTGTCAAAAATGGCACCATTACGCTGTATCCCGAGCGACTGAAACCCCTAATGGAATTACCAATCCCCTGGAAATATGCCCGCCTTGCGATGAGCCCTCGGTATGTTTGCCCACTACTCCCAATGGGTTGCGTCTTTTTCAGAAAAAATACACCCTTTGACGCAAGTATCTACTTTTCCTTTCTCCTGTTCTGCCATCAAAGCATTTCAAAACATGAACAGGAACATTGCTCAGTCTGCCATTTCTGCTGTGGATCCTTTTTTCCCTCTATTAGTTGAGACGGATGCCTCCGACTGTGCGATAGCTACCTCGCTGAGACAATCCAGTCATTCTGTAGCTTTTTTATCAAGAACACTTTCGCGTCCGAGCGACGACACTCAGCATAGAAAAAGAGGCGTACATCATAGTTGAGGCATTACCTAATCAGCCGATATTTGTAACTAATCACTGACCAAAAGTTGGTCTTGTTTATGTTTAACTCGAAAACAACAAGCAAAATAAAAAACGGGAAGATAGCGAGATGGAGAATGGAGCTTTCTTGCTACTCATTTGACGTCACTTATCGCCTTGGTAAGGAGAATGCTGCAGTCAACACACTTTCAAGTGTATCTGGCCTGGTAACCAACTCAGATGAGTTTCAGAATATACACAGGGAATTGTGTCATCCGGGTATCACAAGAATGATTCACATAGTCAGGAGCAGAAACTTGCTATATTCTGTCGAAGACGTAAAAAGAATTACGAACTCTTGTCGGATATGCGCAGAAAATAAGCCCAGGTTCTACAAACCCTCTCCAGCAACACTCATTAATGCCACACAACCTTTCGAAAGACTTAACCTGGATTTTAAGGACCCTCTACCCTTTTAAAATGGAAAATAAACACATGCTCACAATAATAGATGAGTACTCAAGATTTCTGTTTGTCATCCTCTGCCCAGATGTAATGGCTGCAACAGTAATTCAAGGTCTCTGCTCCCTTTTTGGAATGCCCGCATATATCCACTCAGATCGTGGATTTGCTTTTATGTCGGATAAACTCAAGCAATTTCTGCATGAATGAAGAGTAGCTGTAAGTCGAACAACTGAAGATAACGGAGAGTGCGAAAGATAACAATTGTATTATATGGAAAACAGTACAGTTGGCGGCCGCAAATTGCAAGAGTCCAATCTCTGATTGGGAAAGTTTCATCCCCGTGGCCTCATATGCTACTTCACATGAGAGGTTCTTCTCGTTCCAACGACGAAGCTCAGCAGGTGTTATACCTCACTCCCCTCGTGAGTCGCACAACCTGGAACAGTTTTACTAAAATTCCATGTTCGTCACAGTAAACATGACGTATTAGTGAGTGAGGTAGAATTAATCGAAGCGAACCCCCAGTATGCACTGGTCTGAAATTCGGAAGGAAGGCAATCTACTGTCTATTTAAGGGATCTAGCCCTGGCAGGGAATATATACGAATGTAGAAGTGCTTCAGAGAGATATACAGCCCCGGTTCACAGAACAAGGCCGACCCACTTAGATGACCTTGCACCATATATGTCAAGTCCAGAGTCCCTACAAGTCGAATCTGAATATTCTAACAGTCCAATCTGACTCTAGTTCTGACAACCAATGGGTACCACGAAAGCATCTTCACCCAATATCTGAGATAGATACTCAATCTTCAGACACCAAGCGACCGTAGCGCTGAAAACAACAACAGTATTTCAGAGCAAGATCTTTTAGCCCTAAGCCAGCCACACAAGACAGTACCGAGGAGCCTAGGTTGGAGATGGATGCCGGGCGTGAACCACCAAGACGCCCCCAAAAATCCTGCAGGAAGCCAGGTTGATGGGGTGACTACGAATAAATAGGTAGGTGGGGGAGAATGTGGTATCAAAAGTAATTGATACCCATCTCACTCCTTTGTTAATAATGGAATATGCTACATTATTAGGAGTGGATATTTTATCCCCATTTGTAACATTAGGTAACAAAAAGTTAAATAAAGCTTATCAGTAAGTTATTTTGGCTTCCAGTTTTTATTACAATTCTTTTGAATTAAAATAAAAAAATTTTAAAATCAGAAAATTCAGTGAAAAAGTAAAGGATTTTGTCAAAATTTCAATTTTTCTAACAAATTTGCCAAATCATCTGAAAAAGAGCTATGGTTCAAATACGGATGTAAATATTTTTTGGAAAATTTGGACTAAGGACTTTTAGAAGTCTTGGGTTAAAAGATCTGATCCATTGGGTGAACCAATTCATCGGTCCAAGGAGAGTTTTGAACAATCTATGAAAAAACAGGTGTAGCACAGCAGGTGGTACAGGTGGAACTTCTACCAATAGACCTCAGGGGAGCTGCTTTTTCTCAGAAGAAATGATAGATTGTTTGAAAAAGCTAATGCAAAACAATTATAGAGAAAATATTTGTCTGCTCCATCAACAGATGTCAGCAGTTCTGTCTATTGTCTCATCTATCAAAAGATGTGACCAAGACAAATTCAGAGATGTGTGTTTGAAAATTAGTCTGAATATAATCACAAAATTTCCTTGGGTAAAACTCAACCACAGTTTGCATGGAACCCTTCACCATTCTGCTCAGCTGATTGCTGTCATCTAGAAAACTTGGAAACAAATAACAAAGACATTCAAAATTATTTACAGTTTTTATCTAGGAAAACATCCCCAACAAATCAACTAACTGGTGTGATTAGCAGGTTACTTGAATGCTCTGATCCCTATTTATGTCAATTACTGGTGTTTAACAAGAAGTACTGTGCTGAATGTGAGCCACTGATGACACTATTCATTTCTATTCTAGTAGGTTTAATCTGCCTAAAAAACTGCTTATTTTATAGAAAATATTTTTCTAGATAACATTCTTAATTAAATTAATGTCATTTTCTGTTTAGTTTTGCTTGTTAGTCTGGCTCAGTTTGTTCTAGCCCCTATATAACCTTTAAAACCTATTTACATTCATAGATTACCTCATTGAGGGTGTATCTAAAGTCAGATACAATTACCAATTTATTTGAAAATTGTTCTATAGATTGATCAAGTCCTACCTAACCTAATAAACAGATAAAACAGATTTTATAAGCTACTAGAACCTTTATTTGTTTATTTAACATTGTGGAATAGCATTTTGAATCATATTTGCCCATTTAAATAAAAGATTTCAAAGCGGGGTAACAATGTGTTCCTATTTCCAAAGTTTTGCATTTTGGGCTCACTGTGAGAAGTGTGCTATAAAGTGTCTTTCGAAGGCTGTAAATTCTGGACTTCTTCAAACCATCTTCAGCAAATTGGTCAATTGGGTCTTCAAGGTCATCATTATCATCGTTGTGGGCAATATCATCATCACTGTCATCATCATCGTCAACTGCATTATTTTTTTTCGGAATTAGGTCGGCCTTGTCCAGACATGTCTAATGATGGTGTTGTAGGTGTTATATCACTAGTTGATTTTTAATAAACAGAAGAAAAGAAAATCATGAAACATTTTTATAGTTTCTTGGCCTTTTGGTTCAGATTAAAGTCTAGTATCTGTTCTCTGCATCCCAGCAACATCTGTCGTTTTACTATCGATGAAACTATTGTGTATATATAAGAAAATATGATATTCAAATTACAAATCGATATTACAGAATATTAATTTATTAGAAACTTTTAAAAAATGCAAATTAAGAATAGTGAAAGGTGTTTGCAGATTACTATATATATGGTCTTACAAAATGTTATGTTGTATCATAGTAAGCAAAACCCGTTTTGATGGTAATATAGTTAGGATAGGTGAAAAAAATTGTGCATTCATTCATTTAGATAAAAAAAATGCTAAAAAAACATGTTATGTATTAGTTGATTATGTAACAATTGCTTCTAAATTTCTTTTGTTTATTTTCACTTATGGATTAATACCATAAGAATTAATGATAAAAGTTTAACTTTAATAAAAAAAAATTCAAATATGAGCAACACTATTTTTTTAATTCTCACTTTTATATTTAATTTTTTGTTTCCTTTACAGAGAAGAGAAAATCGAATTATTATCTGACGTCATGGATGAACTTGATGATACAAAGAGTCAATTGGGTAAAATCAAAACAGAAGTAAGTACCATGTTTTCATGTCTGCACACATCTCCCTATACTGTCCAGATTAATCTTCCTCTGATGTCATCAGATTTAAGCCTCACATTACACATCCATTGTATCATTCTCATAATATTTCTATTCATGTAACACATGTCCTCAACCCTCACTGGCCAGGTTTTACTTCCATACACCATCACACTGCATGCGCATTCTTGCTTGACTCTTCCCTTGGTCGACGGTGGTAATGCTCTGCTGGTTAGTAATGGCAGAAGTTCCCAAACTTGCTATTTGAAATTAAATAAAAGTACATGCATTTCCAAACAAAGCACATATGTAAGTCATTTACTAATGAAGGAATAAAACAAGACCCTTCTAAAGGTGTGTTATGATACCTTACCTATACGGACTACTTGGACTCCTCCACACACCATAAATACTGGGAGCACCTGTTCCTAAGGGTTGGAACCACACCAGTCTATACTGGCAGTCAAGACTGACATACAACCACTCTTGTTCTCTGTTGTATTATGCTTTTATTCAATACACTTTTCTCTAAACTCCAAGTTTGTGTCTTCCTTCTGGCCCCTTTACAGGGTCACAACAACTTGCAACGAGGTATTTTGAACTTACACCGGACACAACAATTACATTAAGAGATTCTTGAGAACTTAAAAAAGGACCCCACAACAACTGGCGACATGGAATTTCGAACTTACACTACCACAACAACTGGCGACGTGGTACAATAAGGGTTTCTTGAGAACCTTAAAATGTACGTCACAACTGGTGACGAAGTATATAAGGGATTTTTTTTTTTAAGAACCTTAAAAAAAGAACAAATGTGGAGAAGTCAATGGCAAATTCACTTGACAATATCATAGTTCTAAAAACTGGCTTTACCGGTGGACCAAAAAGAAAGAAAAAAAACACATAAAAGACCAACTTATTTTCTCATTTAAGAAAGGTTAGTGATTTATTTTTTATTGCTCTTCCGGTACTGTGTTAATTTTTAACAAGAAGGGAATACATGATATTTTCTTTTCTCTCCAAAAGAGAAAAGTCCTGCTGCCGAATAAAAAAATTAAAACCATATATTTTGTTCTGTTGACTAAAATGCTGTCTGTAAATGCTACAGTTACGCCAAAAGCGTACTAAAAAAAAAATTTATTTTCAAGTTATTTATTTTTTTTTTGTTGTTGTTGGTAAAAGAAAAAAGGTCTTACATTCTCTTTCTCTTTTTACAACTAAGATTACGTTAGCAGCGTAATATAAAAGAAAGAACTTCGAAACGACGTATTCTATAAAGACACATTTTAAAAATATAAGATTTTAAAGCAACGATCACAGAACTCATAAAATGCAACAACAACTAGAACAAAAAAAAGCTGAAGCAAGACTTCTGGAACAAAAAAAGAAGCCAAGCAAAGGCTACAAAAAGCTGAAGCGCCTTTCTTCAGCTTTTTGTAGCCTTTGGTTGGCTTCTTTTTTCAGCAACAGACACAGATAGCTGAAGAAAGACTGCGAGAATGGCAACAGAAAGCTGAAGAAAGACTGCGAAGATGGCAACAGAAAGCTGAAGAAAGACTGCGAAGATGGCAACAGAAAGCTGAAGAAAGACTGCGAAGATGGCAACAGAAAGCTGAAGAAAGACTGCGAGAATGGCAACAGAAAGCTGAAGAAAGACTGTGAGAACAGCAACAGAAAGCTGAAGAAAGACAGCGAGAACAGCAACAGAAAGACAGCAGGAACGGCAACAGAAAGCTGAGGAAAGACAGCGAGAATGGCAACAGAAAGCTGAAGAAAGACAGCGAGAACGGCAACAGAAAGCTGAAGAAAGACAGCGAGAACGGCAGCAGAAAGCTGAAGAAAGACAGCGAGAACGGCAGCAGAAAGCTGAAGAAAGACAGCGAGAACGGCAACAGAAAGCTGAATAAAGACAGCGAGAGCGGCAACAGAAAGCTGAATAAAGACAGCGAGAACAGCAACAGAAAGACAGCGAGTACAGCAACAGAAAGCTAAAGAAAGACAGCGAGAACGGCAGGAGAAAGCTGAAGAAAGACAGCGAGAACAGCAGCACAAAGCTGAAGAAAGACAGCAAGAATGGCAACAGAAAGCTGAAGAAAGACAGCGAGAACAGCAACAGACAGCTGAAGAAAGACAGCGAGAACAGCAACAGACAGCTGAAGAAAGACAGCGAGAACGGCAGCACAAAGCTGAAGAAAGACAGCAAGAATGGCAGCAGAAAGCTGAAGACAGACAGCGAGAACGGCAACAGAAAGCTGAAGAAAGACAGCGAGAACAGCAACAGACAGCTGAAGAAAGACAGCGAGAACAGCAACAGACAGCTGAAGAAAGACAGCGAGAACAGCAACAGACAGCTGAAGAAAGACAGCGAGAACAGCAACAGACAGCTGAAGAAAGACGGCGAGAACAGCAGCAGAAAGCTGAAGAAAGACAGCGAGAACAGCAGCAGAAAGCTGAAGAAAGACAACGAGAACGGCAGCAGAAAGCTGAAGAAAGACAGCGAGAACTGCAGCAGAAAGCTGAAGAAAGACAGCGAGAACAGCAGCAGAAAGCTGAAAAAAGACAGCGAGAACGGCAGCAGAAAGCTGAAGAATAACAGCGAGAACGGCAACAGAAAGCTGAAGAAAGACTGCGAGAACAGCAACAGATAGACAGCGAAAACGGCAACAGAAAGCTAAAGAAAGACTGTGATAACTGCAACAGAAAACTGAAAAAAGACTGCGAGAATGGCAACAGAAAACTGAAAAAAGACTACGAGAATGGCAACAGAAAACTGAAAAAAGACTGCGAGAATGGCAACAGAAAACTGAAAAAAGACTGCGAGAATGGCAACAGAAAACTGAAAAAAGACTGCGAGAATGGCAACAGAAAACTGAAAAAAGACTGCGAGAATGGCAACAGAAAGCTGAAGAAAGACAGCGAGAACGGCAACAGAAAGCTGAAGAAAGACAGCGAGAACGGCAACAGAAAGCTGAAGAAAGACAGCGAGAACGGCAACAGAAAGCTGAAGAAAGACAGCTAGAACGGCAACAGAAAGCTGAAGAAAGACAGCGAGAACGGCAACAAAAAGCTGAAGAAAGACAGCGAGAACGGCAGCAGAAAGCTGAAGAAAGACAGCGAGAACGGCAGCAGAAAGCTGAAGAAAGACAGCGAGAACGGCAGCAGAAAGCTGAAGAAAGACAGCGAGAACGGCAGCAGAAAGCTGAAGAAAGACAGCGAGAACGGCAACAGAAAGCTGAAGAAAGACAGCGAGAACGGCAACAGAAAGCTGAAGAAAGACAGCGAGAACGGCAACAGAAAGCTGAAGAAAGACAGCGAGAACGGCAACAGAAAGCTGAAGAAAGACTGCGAGAACAGCAACAGATAGACAGCGAAAACGGCAACAGAAAGCAACAGATAGACAGCGAAAACGGCAACAGAAAGCTAAAGAAAGACTGTGAGAACGGCAACAGAAAACTGAAAAAAGACTGCGAGAATGGCAACAGAAAACTGAAAAAAGACTGCGAGAACGGCAACAGAAAGCTGAAGAAAGACAGCGAGAACGGCAACAGAAAGCTGAAGAAAGACAGCCAGAACAGCAACAGAAAGCTGAAGAAAGACTGCGAGAACAGCAACAGAAAGCTAAAGAAAGACTGTGAGAACAGCAACAGAAAACTGAAGAAAGACAGCGAGAACGGCAACAGAAAGCTGAAGAAAGACAGCGAGAACGGCAACAGAAAGCTGAAGAAAGACAGCGATAACGGCAATAGAAAGACAGCGAAAACGGCAACAGAAAACTGAAGAAAGACTTCGAGAACGGCAACAGAAAACTGAAGAAAGACAGTGAGAACGGCAACAGAAAGCTGAAAAAAGACAGCGAGAACGGCAACAGAAAGCTGAAGAAAGACAGCGAGAACGGCAACAGAAAGCTGAAGAAAGACAGCGAGAACGGCAACAGAAAACTGAAGAAAGACAGCGAGAACGGCAACAGAAAGCTGAAGAAAGACAGCGAGAACGGCAACAGAAAGCTGAAGAAAGACAGCGAGAACGGCAACAGAAAGCTGAAGAAAGACAGCGAGAACGGCAACAGAAAGCTGAAGAAAGACAGCGAGAACAACAACAGAAAGCTGAAGAAAGACAGCGAGAACAACAACAGAAAGCTGAAGAAAGACAGCGAGAACGGCAACAGAAAGCTGAAGAAAGACAGCGAGAACGGCAACAGAAAGCTGAAGAAAGACAGCGAGAACGGCAACAGAAAGCTGAAGAAAAACTGCGAGAACGGCAACAGAAAACTGAAGAAAGACAGCGAGAACGGCAACAGAAAGCTGAAAAAAGACAGCGAGAACGGCAACAGAAAGCTGAAGAAAGACAGCGAGAACGGCAACAGAAAGCTGAAGAAAGACAGCGAGAACGGCAACAGAAAGCTGAAGAAAGACAGCGAGAACGGCAACAGAAAGCTGAAGAAAGACAGCGAGAACGGCAACAGAAAGCTGAAAAAAGACTGCGAGAATGGCAACAGAAAGACAGCGAAAACGGCAACAGAAAGCTGAAGAAAGACTGCGAGAACGGCAACAGAAAGCTGAAGAAAGACAGCGAGAACGGCAGCAGAAAGCTGAAGAAAGACAGCGAGAACGGCAACAGAAAGCTGAAGAAATCTAGCGAGAACAGCAACAGATAGACAGCGAAAACGGCAACAGAAAGCTAAAGTAGGACTGTGAGAACTGCAACAGAAAACGGAAAAAAGACTGCGAGAACGGCAACAGAAAGCTGAAGAAAGACAGCGAGAACGGCAACAGAAAGCTGAAGAAAGACTGCGAGAATGGCAACAGAAAGCTGAAGAAAGACTGCGAGAATGGCAACAGAAAGCTGAAGAAAGACTGTGAGAACAGCAACAGAAAGCTGAAGAAAGACAGCGAGAACAGCAACAGAAGAACAGCAGGAACGGCAACAGAAAGCTGAGGAAAGACAGCGAGAATGGCAACAGAAAGCTGAAGAAAGACAGCGAGAACGGCAACAGAAAGCTGAAGAAAGACAGCGAGAACGGCAGCAGAAAGCTGAAGAAAGACAGCGAGAACGGCAGCAGAAAGCTGAAGAAAGACAGCGAGAACGGCAACAGAAAGCTGAAGAAAGACAGCCAGAACGGCAACAGAAAGCTGAAAAAAGACAGCGAGAACGGCAACAGAAAGCTGAATAAAGACAGCGAGAGCGGCAACAGAAAGCTGAATAAAGACAGCGAGTACAGCAACAGAAAGACAGCGAGAACAGCAACAGAAAGACAGTGAGAACAGCAACAGAAAGCTAAAGAAAGACAGCAAGAACGGCAGGAGAAAGCTGAAGAAAGACAGCGAGAACGGCAGCACAAAGCTGAAGAAAGACAGCAAGAATGGCAGCAGAAAGCTGAAGACAGACAGCGAGAACAGCAACAGACAGCTGAAGAAAGACAGCGAGAACAGCAACAGACAGCTGAAGAAAGACAGCGAGAACAGCAACAGACAGCTGAAGAAAGACAGCGAGAACAGCAACAGACAGCTGAAGAAAGACAGCGAGAACAGCAGCAGAAAGCTGAAGAAAGACAGCGAGAACGGCAGCAGAAAGCTGAAGAAAGACAACGAGAACGGCAGCAGAAAGCTGAAGAAAGACAGCGAGAACTGCAGCAGAAAGCTGAAGAAAGACAGCGAGAACGGCAGCAGAAAGCTGAAGAAAGACAGCGAGAACGGCAGCAGAAAGCTGAAGAAAGACAGCGAGAACGGCAACAGAAAGCTGAAGAAACTGCGAGAACAGCAACAGATAGACAGCGAAAACGGCAACAGAAAGCTAAAGAAAGACTGTGATAACTGCAACAGAAAACTGAAAAAAGACTGCGAGAATGGCAACAGAAAACTGAAAAAAGACTGCGAGAATGGCAACAGAAAACTGAAAAAAGACTGCGAGAATGGCAACAGAAAACTGAAAAAAGACTGCGAGAATGGCAACAGAAAGCTGAAGAAAGACAGCGAGAACGGCAACAGAAAGCTGAAGAAAGACAGCGAGAACGGCAACAGAAAGCTGAAGAAAGACACCGAGAACGGCAACAGAAAGCTGAAGAAAGACAGCGAGAACGGCAACAAAAAGCTGAAGAAAGACAGCGAGAACGGCAGCAGAAAGCTGAAGAAAGACAGCGAGAACGGCAGCAGAAAGCTGAAGAAAGACAGCGAGAACGGCAGCAGAAAGCTGAATAAAGACAGCGAGAATGGCAGCAGAAAGCTGAAGAAAGACACCGAGAACGGCAACAGAAAGCTGAAGAAAGACAGCGAGAACAGCAACAAAAAGCTGAAGAAAGACAGCGAGAACGGCAACAGAAAGCTGAAGAAAGACAGCGAGAACGGCAACAGAAAGCTGAAGAAAGACTGCGAGAACAGCAACAGATAGACAGCGAAAACGGTAACAGAAAGCTGAAGAAAGACTGTGAGAACGGCAACAGACAGCTGAAGAAAGACTGCGAGAATGGCAACAGAAAGCTGAAGAAAGACAGCGAGAACGGCAACAGAAAGCTGAAGAAAGACAGCGAGAACGGCAACAGAAAGCTGAAGAAAGACTGCGAGAACAGCAACAGAAAGCTAAAGAAAGACTGAGAACAGCAACAGAAAACTGAAGAAAGACAGCGAGAACGGCAACAGAAAGCTGAAGAAAGACAGCGAGAACGGCAACAGAAAGCTGAAGAAAGACAGCGATAACGGCAATAGAAAGACAGCGAAAACGGCAACAGAAAACTGAAGAAAGACTGCGAGAACAGCAACAGAAAACTGAAGAAAGACAGTGAGAACGGCAACAGAAAGCTGAAAAAAGACAGCGAGAACGGCAACAGAAAGCTGAAGAAAGACAGCGAGAACGGCAACAGAAAGCTGAAGAAAGACAGCGAGAACGGCAACAGAAAACTGAAGAAAGACAGCGAGAACGGCAACAGAAAGCTGAAGAAAGACAGCGAAAACGGCAACAGAAAGCTGAAGAAAGACAGCGAGAACGGCAACAGAAAGCTGAAGAAAGACAGCGAGAACGGCAACAGAAAGCTGAAGAAAGACAGCGAGAACAACAACAGAAAGCTGAAGAAAGACAGCGAGAACAACAACAGAAAGCTGAAGAAAGACAGCGAGAACGGCAACAGAAAGCTGAAGAAAGACAGCGAGAACGCCAACAGAAAGCTGAAGAAAGACTGCGAGAACGGCAACAGAAAACTGAAGAAAGACAGCGAGAACGGCAACAGAAAGCTGAAAAAAGACAGTGAGAACGGCAACAGAAAGCTGAAGAAAGACAGCGAGAACGGCAACAGAAAGCTGAAGAAAGACAGCGAGAACGGCAACAGAAAGCTGAAGAAAGACAGCGAGAACGGCAACAGAAAGCTGAAGAAAGACAGCGAGAACGGCAACAGAAAGCTGAAGAAAGACAGCGAGAACGGCAACAGAAAGCTGAAGAAAGACGGCGAGAACAACAACAGAAAGCTGAAGAAAGACGGCGAGAACGGCAACAGAAAGCTGAAGAAAGACAGCGAGAACGGCAACAGAAAGCTGAAGAAAGACAGCGAGAACGGCAACAGAAAGCTGAAGAAAGACAGCGAGAACGGCAACAGAAAGCTGAAGAAAGACTGCGAGAACGGCAACAGAAAGCTGAAAAAAGACTGCGAGAATGGCAACAGAAAGACAGCGAAAACGGCAACAGAAAGCTGAAGAAAGACTGCGAGAACGGCAACAGAAAGCTGAAGAAAGACAGCGAGAACGGCAGCAGAAAGCTGAAGAAAGACAGCGAGAACGGCAACAGAAAGCTGAAGAAATCTAGCGAGAACAGCAACAGATAGACAGCGAAAACGGCAACAGAAAGCTAAAGAAAGACTGTGAGAACTGCAACAGAAAACGGAAAAAAGACTGCGAGAATGGCAATAGAAAACTGAAAAAAGACTGCGAGAATGGCAACAGAAAACGGAAAAAAGACTGCGAGAATGGCAACAGAAAACTGAAAAAAGACTGCGAGAACGGCAACAGAAAGCTGAAGAAAGACAGCGAGAACGGCAACAGAAAGCTGAAGAAAGACAGCGAGAACGGCAACAGAAAACTGAAAAAAGACTGCGAGAACGGCAACAGAAAGACAGCGAAAACGGCAACAGAAAGCTGAAGAAAGACAGCGAGAACGGCAACAAAAAGCTGAAGAAAGACAGCGAGAACGGCAGCAGAAAGCTGAAGAAAGACAGCGAGAACGGCAGCAGAAAGCTGAAGAAAGACAGCGAGAACGGCAGCAGAAAGCTGAAGAAAGACAGCGAGAACGGCAGCAGAAAGCTGAAGAAAGACAGCGAGAACGGCAACAGAAAGCTGAAGAAAGACAGCGAGAACGGCAACAGAAAGCTGAAGAAAGACAGCGAGAACGGCAACAGAAAGCTGAAGAAAGACAGCGAGAACGGCAACAGAAAGCTGAAGAAAGACTGCGAGAACAGCAACAGATAGACAGCGAAAACGGCAACAGAAAGCTAAAGAAAGACTGTGAGAACGGCAACAGAAAACTGAAAAAAGACTGCGAGAATGGCAACAGAAAACTGAAAAAAGACTGCGAGAACGGCAACAGAAAGCTGAAGAAAGACAGCGAGAACGGCAACAGAAAGCTGAAGAAAGACAGCCAGAACAGCAACAGAAAGCTGAAGAAAGACTGCGAGAACAGCAACAGAAAGCTAAAGAAAGACTGTGAGAACAGCAACAGAAAACTGAAGAAAGACAGCGAGAACGGCAACAGAAAGCTGAAGAAAGACAGCGAGAACGGCAACAGAAAGCTGAAGAAAGACAGCGATAACGGCAATAGAAAGACAGCGAAAACGGCAACAGAAAACTGAAGAAAGACTTCGAGAACGGCAACAGAAAACTGAAGAAAGACAGTGAGAACGGCAACAGAAAGCTGAAAAAAGACAGCGAGAACGGCAACAGAAAGCTGAAGAAAGACAGCGAGAACGGCAACAGAAAGCTGAAGAAAGACAGCGAGAACGGCAACAGAAAACTGAAGAAAGACAGCGAGAACGGCAACAGAAAGCTGAAGAAAGACAGCGAGAACGGCAACAGAAAGCTGAAGAAAGACAGCGAGAACGGCAACAGAAAGCTGAAGAAAGACAGCGAGAACGGCAACAGAAAGCTGAAGAAAGACAGCGAGAACAACAACAGAAAGCTGAAGAAAGACAGCGAGAACAACAACAGAAAGCTGAAGAAAGACAGCGAGAACGGCAACAGAAAGCTGAAGAAAGACAGCGAGAACGGCAACAGAAAGCTGAAGAAAGACAGCGAGAACGGCAACAGAAAGCTGAAGAAAAACTGCGAGAACGGCAACAGAAAACTGAAGAAAGACAGCGAGAACGGCAACAGAAAGCTGAAAAAAGACAGCGAGAACGGCAACAGAAAGCTGAAGAAAGACAGCGAGAACGGCAACAGAAAGCTGAAGAAAGACAGCGAGAACGGCAACAGAAAGCTGAAGAAAGACAGCGAGAACGGCAACAGAAAGCTGAAGAAAGACAGCGAGAACGGCAACAGAAAGCTGAAAAAAGACTGCGAGAATGGCAACAGAAAGACAGCGAAAACGGCAACAGAAAGCTGAAGAAAGACTGCGAGAACGGCAACAGAAAGCTGAAGAAAGACAGCGAGAACGGCAGCAGAAAGCTGAAGAAAGACAGCGAGAACGGCAACAGAAAGCTGAAGAAATCTAGCGAGAACAGCAACAGATAGACAGCGAAAACGGCAACAGAAAGCTAAAGTAGGACTGTGAGAACTGCAACAGAAAACGGAAAAAAGACTGCGAGAACGGCAACAGAAAGCTGAAGAAAGACAGCGAGAACGGCAACAGAAAGCTGAAGAAAGACTGCGAGAATGGCAACAGAAAGCTGAAGAAAGACTGCGAGAATGGCAACAGAAAGCTGAAGAAAGACTGTGAGAACAGCAACAGAAAGCTGAAGAAAGACAGCGAGAACAGCAACAGAAGAACAGCAGGAACGGCAACAGAAAGCTGAGGAAAGACAGCGAGAATGGCAACAGAAAGCTGAAGAAAGACAGCGAGAACGGCAACAGAAAGCTGAAGAAAGACAGCGAGAACGGCAGCAGAAAGCTGAAGAAAGACAGCGAGAACGGCAGCAGAAAGCTGAAGAAAGACAGCGAGAACGGCAACAGAAAGCTGAAGAAAGACAGCCAGAACGGCAACAGAAAGCTGAAAAAAGACAGCGAGAACGGCAACAGAAAGCTGAATAAAGACAGCGAGAGCGGCAACAGAAAGCTGAATAAAGACAGCGAGAACAGCAACAGAAAGACAGCGAGAACAGCAACAGAAAGACAGTGAGAACAGCAACAGAAAGCTAAAGAAAGACAGCAAGAACGGCAGGAGAAAGCTGAAGAAAGACAGCGAGAACGGCAGCACAAAGCTGAAGAAAGACAGCAAGAATGGCAGCAGAAAGCTGAAGACAGACAGCGAGAACAGCAACAGACAGCTGAAGAAAGACAGCGAGAACAGCAACAGACAGCTGAAGAAAGACAGCGAGAACAGCAACAGACAGCTGAAGAAAGACAGCGAGAACAGCAACAGACAGCTGAAGAAAGACAGCGAGAACAGCAGCAGAAAGCTGAAGAAAGACAGCGAGAACGGCAGCAGAAAGCTGAAGAAAGACAACGAGAACGGCAGCAGAAAGCTGAAGAAAGACAGCGAGAACTGCAGCAGAAAGCTGAAGAAAGACAGCGAGAACGGCAGCAGAAAGCTGAAGAAAGACAGCGAGAACGGCAGCAGAAAGCTGAAGAAAGACAGCGAGAACGGCAACAGAAAGCTGAAGAAACTGCGAGAACAGCAACAGATAGACAGCGAAAACGGCAACAGAAAGCTAAAGAAAGACTGTGATAACTGCAACAGAAAACTGAAAAAAGACTGCGAGAATGGCAACAGAAAACTGAAAAAAGACTGCGAGAATGGCAACAGAAAACTGAAAAAAGACTGCGAGAATGGCAACAGAAAACTGAAAAAAGACTGCGAGAATGGCAACAGAAAGCTGAAGAAAGACAGCGAGAACGGCAACAGAAAGCTGAAGAAAGACAGCGAGAACGGCAACAGAAAGCTGAAGAAAGACACCGAGAACGGCAACAGAAAGCTGAAGAAAGACAGCGAGAACGGCAACAAAAAGCTGAAGAAAGACAGCGAGAACGGCAGCAGAAAGCTGAAGAAAGACAGCGAGAACGGCAGCAGAAAGCTGAAGAAAGACAGCGAGAACGGCAGCAGAAAGCTGAATAAAGACAGCGAGAATGGCAGCAGAAAGCTGAAGAAAGACACCGAGAACGGCAACAGAAAGCTGAAGAAAGACAGCGAGAACAGCAACAAAAAGCTGAAGAAAGACAGCGAGAACGGCAACAGAAAGCTGAAGAAAGACAGCGAGAACGGCAACAGAAAGCTGAAGAAAGACTGCGAGAACAGCAACAGATAGACAGCGAAAACGGTAACAGAAAGCTGAAGAAAGACTGTGAGAACGGCAACAGACAGCTGAAGAAAGACTGCGAGAATGGCAACAGAAAGCTGAAGAAAGACAGCGAGAACGGCAACAGAAAGCTGAAGAAAGACAGCGAGAACGGCAACAGAAAGCTGAAGAAAGACTGCGAGAACAGCAACAGAAAGCTAAAGAAAGACTGAGAACAGCAACAGAAAACTGAAGAAAGACAGCGAGAACGGCAACAGAAAGCTGAAGAAAGACAGCGAGAACGGCAACAGAAAGCTGAAGAAAGACAGCGATAACGGCAATAGAAAGACAGCGAAAACGGCAACAGAAAACTGAAGAAAGACTGCGAGAACAGCAACAGAAAACTGAAGAAAGACAGTGAGAACGGCAACAGAAAGCTGAAAAAAGACAGCGAGAACGGCAACAGAAAGCTGAAGAAAGACAGCGAGAACGGCAACAGAAAGCTGAAGAAAGACAGCGAGAACGGCAACAGAAAACTGAAGAAAGACAGCGAGAACGGCAACAGAAAGCTGAAGAAAGACAGCGAAAACGGCAACAGAAAGCTGAAGAAAGACAGCGAGAACGGCAACAGAAAGCTGAAGAAAGACAGCGAGAACGGCAACAGAAAGCTGAAGAAAGACAGCGAGAACAACAACAGAAAGCTGAAGAAAGACAGCGAGAACAACAACAGAAAGCTGAAGAAAGACAGCGAGAACGGCAACAGAAAGCTGAAGAAAGACAGCGAGAACGCCAACAGAAAGCTGAAGAAAGACTGCGAGAACGGCAACAGAAAACTGAAGAAAGACAGCGAGAACGGCAACAGAAAGCTGAAAAAAGACAGTGAGAACGGCAACAGAAAGCTGAAGAAAGACAGCGAGAACGGCAACAGAAAGCTGAAGAAAGACAGCGAGAACGGCAACAGAAAGCTGAAGAAAGACAGCGAGAACGGCAACAGAAAGCTGAAGAAAGACAGCGAGAACGGCAACAGAAAGCTGAAGAAAGACAGCGAGAACGGCAACAGAAAGCTGAAGAAAGACAGCGAGAACAACAACAGAAAGCTGAAGAAAGACGGCGAGAACGGCAACAGAAAGCTGAAGAAAGACAGCGAGAACGGCAACAGAAAGCTGAAGAAAGACAGCGAGAACGGCAACAGAAAGCTGAAGAAAGACAGCGAGAACGGCAACAGAAAGCTGAAGAAAGACTGCGAGAACGGCAACAGAAAGCTGAAAAAAGACTGCGAGAATGGCAACAGAAAGACAGCGAAAACGGCAACAGAAAGCTGAAGAAAGACTGCGAGAACGGCAACAGAAAGCTGAAGAAAGACAGCGAGAACGGCAGCAGAAAGCTGAAGAAAGACAGCGAGAACGGCAACAGAAAGCTGAAGAAATCTAGCGAGAACAGCAACAGATAGACAGCGAAAACGGCAACAGAAAGCTAAAGAAAGACTGTGAGAACTGCAACAGAAAACGGAAAAAAGACTGCGAGAATGGCAATAGAAAACTGAAAAAAGACTGCGAGAATGGCAACAGAAAACGGAAAAAAGACTGCGAGAATGGCAACAGAAAACTGAAAAAAGACTGCGAGAACGGCAACAGAAAGCTGAAGAAAGACAGCGAGAACGGCAACAGAAAGCTGAAGAAAGACAGCGAGAACGGCAACAGAAAACTGAAAAAAGACTGCGAGAACGGCAACAGAAAGACAGCGAAAACGGCAACAGAAAGCTGAAGAAAGACTGCGAGAACGGCAACAGAAAGCTGAAAAAAGACTGCGAGAATGGCAACAGATAGCTGAAGTAAGACAGCGAAAACGGCAACAGAAAGCTGAAGAAAGACAGCGAGAACGGCAAAAGAAAGCTGAAGAAAAACAGCGAGAACGGCAACAGAAAGCTGAAGAAAGACAGCGAGAACAGCAACAGAAAGCTGAAGAAAGACAGCGAGAACAGCAACAGAAAGCTGAAGAAAGACAGCGAGAACAGCAACAGAAAGCTGAAGAAAGACAGCGAAGAACGGCAACAGAAAGCTGAAGAAAGACAGCGACAATGGCAACAGAAATCTGAAGAAAGACAGCGAGAACGGCAACACAAGCTGAAGAAAGACAGCGAGAACGGCAACAGAAATCTGAAGAAAGACAGCAGGAACGGCAACAGAAAGCTGAAGAAAGACAGCGAGAACGGCAACAGAAAGCTGAAGAAATCTAGCGAGAACCGCAACAGACAGCTGAAGAAAGACAGCGAGAACGGCAACAGACAGCTGAAGAAAGACTTCAAAAGCTCTTACTAGAACAAAATCAGAAACTACTGTAACAAAATAATGAAGGCGGCGAAAAATTACTGGAACAAAAAAGAGAAACCGATCAAAAGATTGAAATATTAATGCAAAAAATATCGCATAGGGGTCAAATTAACAAAAACGATAATGCTTTTGTGCAGAATGGCGTTTGGAGGGCAAGTGCACTTATTCCCCAGACGAGGATAAAACTGTTGCTTCATATTTCAGAAGGTATGAGGATCTATACAAAATTGATTGGTAAAATTGGGCAGACTCTAAAATAGTTTGCCTACTGCTCCCAAAATTAGGTACCATTGAACATACCAAATTCGTGGACCATATTTTACCCCGAAAATCTACCAACTTGACTTTTCCTGAAACGGTTAAACTTTTAACAACTATTCAGCGCTAAAGCTTCTCTGTTCTTTATAGAACAGAGAAGCTTTAGTGGGAGTGTTTGAATTTAGTCAAAAAAGATGGTGAAGATTACGCAATGCTCACGTCAATCGTTCATAAACACTCTGACGATTTCAAATTACTTGAACTTAACGCGGATATCTTTAAATGTTTAATTTTCGTGCAAGGATTTGTATCAGGAAAAGACACAGAAATCAGATGTAGGGTTCTGAACAAGTTAAGAAGTGAACCAAATTTAACATTACAGAAATTAGCCGAAGACTGCCAGAGATTTATAAGTGTTAAACAAGATTCGAAAGAGATTGAAGAGTCTGGCATTGCTCACATACGAAAGGTATGTCAGAAATCACTATGCAACTCTCTTTCAAAAACAATTCAAAACAAAAAGAGGGATTATTTTCACGCTTTTACAAAAACCAGCCAGCCCATTAAAAAACAATAAATTACCGTTGAGCCCCTGTTTCCGTTGTGGATACCTCCATTGAGTAACGGATTGCCCATACTGTTTTAAAACCTGTTTAACTTGTAATAAAATTGGACACAAGAGTTGACATTGCAGAACGAATAGAAGAACTAAAACACAGGTTGTTGTTGTTGTTGTTTTACCATAACGTCAAGAGACATCCTCGAGGAGTAAGGCAGATACTCTATCTGTCCTAACTTTTCTGTGGGCATGATAGAACCTGATAGTGCCCATATCCTCTCCAGACCACATACAGCACCTGGTGTTCCCAATGGTCACCCATTTAGTACTGGCCAGGCTCAACGTTGCTTAACTTCTGTGATCTACAGGAACCTATATGTCAATGTGATTATGTCGTAAAACTCAGGTTAAATCCACAGAAACGAACGAACAGGATGGCAGAATTATAAGAAAATATGTACAGTAATAAATCCTGAATAAAAATGTAAAATTACAATTAGATTCTGGTTAAGACATTTCGATTATCAACATGCATAAAAACCAACCATGCTAAGAACCAACAAAATAGCCAGAACGGTGACTGGTGAAAAAATTAAATTTAAGAGTGAAATTATTATCGACATTACTTTAAACAGAACTACCAAAAAAGTAAAAATGTTCATATTAAAATATACCAACAATTTTTTTGCCACAGACTTATTGCAGCTGTTCAACCTATGGAGATTACCAACCAACATTTTTGGCCAGAAAATAAAAAATCAGACGACCGAGTCAGAAAAATGAACAAAGCAATTTGTTTCAACTATTAAAAATAGTATGAAATGGATGCAAAATAAATTGTCTGCAGAAATTAAAGCACATAAGGACACAAAATTCATGCTGCAAATAGCTAACACTAAACTGAAAGAAATTAAGTCAAATTCTTTGGATAATCAGTTAATAGTTAAAGAGAGTGAACTCATGGTTTCAGAGCTGGAATTGCTACAGTTGCAGCTCAAAGATGTTTTAGAAGAAGACTATGAAAGATAGGATGACTTGTCTTGAAGTTGAATGTCAAAGCAAAGAAGACATTTTTTCCAAGTTTAAAGATGAGCTCCAAAATCAAACATTTAGAATTAAAAAGCTGGAGGATATCAAATCTGAATTTGATAGAGGCCTTCAGTTCTCTCATAAGAGACACCTAAATCAAATTAGGAAACTACTATCGGAAGACACTGACAGCACTCTGCAGGAAGAATTTATGGTTGCCAGATTTGACACTTTCGATATACAGCTACTCCAAGCAGCCTCAGAACAGCGTCAAGCTAAAAAGGAAATGATACTGTGACTGCTGAGGAGGTAAGGCTTGGGAGGGGCTGTTATGGTACCTTAACTATACAGACTACTTGGACTCTTCCACGCACCATAAATACTGGGAGCACCTGCTCCTCAGGGTTGGAACCACACCAGTCTATACTGGCAGTCAAGATTGACGTACAACCACTCTTGTTCTCTGTTGTTTTATGCTTTTGTTCAATATACTTGTTTTTGCTAAACTCCGAGTTTGTGTCTTCCTTCCAACCCATTAGTCACAACAGGGTGATATAATAATAAACATGCCACAATGAAATTGCATATGTAAGTCATGGCGACCCGTGACGTCTTGGGACGGGATCCTGGTGGCTGAGCTGTCATAGCTCAGTATTAACACATAACAAAAAGAAGACTAATTAGGTTTCTTTTTTTAATTATTTGTTTTCTTTTTTTAATTATTATGTGATAATCGTGCTCTTTACTAATATATGGTAAATTAAGATGGTTATTTTTTATTTGTTAATATGTAATGTTTTTAATATGTATCTGTTATATGTAATGTTTTTGTTGACAAATGTATTTTTTTATTCAATTATATTACAGTGTTTGTCAGCAAACACATTATAATGGTTGCATTAAAGTTTTTTTAGTCTTTTTTATACTACCGAGGTGCATTTGTTATCAGAATTCTCCAAATAGCTATTTTTTTCTTGCTTGATGAATACGGTTTTGTTAAGAAACAAAATATCACCATAATACTTGACTAATTATAACACATCACTCAATAAGTTCCGATAGATGGTGCCACTTATAAAAGTCCATATAATTTTTATAAAGTACCAACCTTCAAATGGCACATGTCAAAAGTTGAGCCTAATCTGATTATTAGTTTACAAGTAACACTTAAGTGGAGCTGCTGTTGAAATTTTCAAAACAATGGAAAAATTTGAATTTTGTATTTTGATAAAGCATTGCTTTCTGATAGGAAAAATACTGTTCAAGCAAAACAATGGCTTGATAAGTGTTATTCGGACAATATTTCATCAGAAACAACAGTTATGGGGTGGTATGCTAACTTTTAACGTAGGTCGTACAGACGCAAATGATGTTGAACGCTCATGTCACCTAAATTCAGAAGTTGTCCCGGAAAGAATCAAAAAAGTCCACAAACTCATTTTGGCCGATCGTAAATTGCAGTTGCATGAGATAGCAGAGGGATTGAGGATATCAGAATGCGAAGGTGTATTAACCATTTTTGCATGAACATTTGCTAATGAGAAAGCCGTGTTCAAAGTGGGCGCCACGTTTGCTCACAGTTGATCCAAAACAACATGTCGACGATTCAGAGCAGTGTTGTTTGCAATTGTTTGAACACAACAAAGAGGAGTTTTTGCATCAATATGTGATAATAGATGAAAGTCAGCTGAGTGGACAACAGCAGGTGAAAGCTGTGGAAAACAACCAAAGACGCAAGGTTTTTCCCTCCATATTTTAAGATGCGTAAGGTATTTTGTTCATCGATTACCTCGAGAAAGGAAAAACCATCAATAGCAAATATTATATATCATTATTGGTATGTTTGAAGGTAGAAATTGCCAAAAAATGGACACAAATGAGGAAGTAAAAAGTGCTCTTTAACCAAGACAATGCACTGTGTCACAAGTCAATCACAATGATGGTAACACTACATGAATTGTACTTCGAATTGCTTCTGCACCTACCCAATTCTCCAGACCTGACCCTTAACGACTACTAACTGTTTGCCGACTTCAGAAGAATACTCTAGAGAAAAAGATTTGCCTCCAATGAAGAAGAGATATCGGAAACTGAGGCATATTTTCAGACCAAAGGCAAATCATTCTACAAAAAAACATTGAATTTTTAGAGAAGTGTTGAAATCAATATATAACCCTAGGAGACAAATGTTGATGAATAAAGTCGTTTTTTTCCTAAAAATTGGTTTATTAACTAATAAACCAATTTTTAGGAAAAAAACGACTTATTGAGTGATGTGTTATATTTGTAATAGACTTTCGTATCAACAGTCTCAGAAATACTTTCAATTTTTTCATGGTAACGGTAATGACCATTTTTAATAATAATGGCGAAAAGATGGCCAGTTAAACGGTGTTTACCTCATAACATTCGATAAGTGTATTTACTTTTTTTATAAGTGACATAACGGAAGAGAACGATACCCCTCCCCTAAAAAACTGCTGAAGTTTTTTAAAAAAGCGTATATATAATTAGGTAACTAAATCCACTTGCTTTTAGTCATAAGAAAAACAAAATTTTAATGGTATGCGAGAATTTCGAAGAAAAAAAAAATAAATTCTATTAGTAGTCATGAAAACTGATGAGTAAATATGAGTGTTAACAGTTATAGTGGCCGCAAATAAGGGAGAGAACAATAACTTACTTTTAATGTTTCAGTGAGTCCAATCTAACAAGTTTCTTCTGTGGAATAAATATTTTCTAAAAAAAAAAAAATTTTTAAAACTGAAGTGAAATAAAATATATTCCAGCTAATAACATAGTGGAAGAATCACTATAGCGCTACAGACAGGATGTATGGATCCTGAAAATCAGGAACATTACCTTGACAAGACAGGGATCTCTACCAGCTCAGCCAAAACCTATGCTGTCACATTTGCAAGAAGAACCTAAAATGATGGATCAGGCCATTTTAAAAGAGCTAGAGGTCACATCAATAGTAGAAACCCTGACAATCTTTAGGCAGGCTAAAAAGACCTCTTCTAAGGCACCAGCAGCCAAACTGCTCCAGCATCATCTCAAAATGACCCCCCCCCCCTCGCAACAATTCAAAATTGATTGGGAAGTTTTCACCAAAATGACAGGTATGCCGACATCTTAGGCCAACATCCAGCTCTATAATTCTGCTGATGAGTCCATCCAGAATGCCATAGTCAACACTCACCCTAAATTCATCATCACTGACCCAGACAAGTTACACAAAGGAACAGAAGTCATTTATACAAATATAAAGGGAGATAGCTTAACATTGCTGGTGTCCTCTTGTAGAAGACTACAGTTCCATAAAAAATAAAACAACAAAAATAAAACAAGTCTCTCAGAATTTCAGAAGAGGTAGACAATCTTCAACCTGTTCTCGGCCCCTGATCCATTCAGTTTGAATTTCCTTCTTCGCTATTATTTACTTCACTCTGGCCACATCAACTCTCAGATGTCGGTCACTTACAAGATTTGATAACTTTTAAGTCTCTACTAGAGATGCATTGTCCGTTTTACAAAGAACTTCAGGCAATCTAGGTTGTCTGAATATCTCTTAAAGCACAGCGACTATCAATGTACCAGCATCAGCTGCTTCACTAAGCGTAAGAGTCTTTGAGGCGAATGGACTTTTTGTTACATGGTTAAGTTTTTTTGATGACCAGTATATAGGAGCTATTCTGTTTATTTTGCCACAAACAAAGATGATAAAACCATCATGTGAAGATCTATCTTCCAAACTAGCATAGGTAGTATCTGAATAACAAACAATATTGAGATCCGAAGGTTTCCCAAGCTGGGGAAAAAGTAAGAAACCGGTCCTTCATTTTAACTTTATTAGTGACTTGTTTGCCTAGAAGAGTAACTTCACTTTTGGAGATTTTTTAATATTACTCATTCTACACAAATCAAATGATACATCTGGTCGAGTCTGGGTGGATATCCACATCATTTGACCTGTCAATCTCTTTCGCTCTGTCTTCTCCTCTTGACTCAATTCATAATTTTTCCTTAATGATCTTCCTTTCTGTCTATTGGGGATATAGCTGAAGCATATATTTTGATCTATAATGACGTGTATTGCCAGAATGCCTATCAAGTCACCAGTGGCATCATGCTAAAAAAAAAAAAACAGTGCATTGTCATATGCACTCACCATTCCTTTCAAGTGAGCTAACTCATGATTGTACCATGAACGAGATGCATCATTTAAACCATAAATGCATCTTTTCAGCTTCTGCACCTGTGATTCTGGACACACCTCAGATGGTGGTCTAAGAAATACCTCTCTCTCCAGCATATTACCTTGCAGAAATGCTGAGGAAAATTCAAGAGTCTCCACCTACTATATCATAAACGAGGCCGTTATCAATATGAGACACATAGCCTCATGGCTGTACGTTGGAGGGAATCTTCTTCATAACCATGTGCAACAAGACAGGCCTTTATTGTCGTTTTCTCATTCAAAAATTTTTCTTAGATTAGAATTAAAATCTGTAGAAGTGAAAGTACAAAAAAATAAAAACAAACACACACACAAAAAAAATCAAACGTCTGACTTCCGAGTTGTACTGAAAATTCTCCAAAACATGACAACGCCAACTCTTAAAGAATCCGACTCTAGAATTGTAAGTAACAATTTTTCAAAACACTACTCTCGTCAATCGAGTAACAAAACGGCAATTCAATTTCCTTCTCCTTTTCTTGCTTAACACTAGATGCATTGTAAGTTATCGTCACACCTGGGGAAGAAAGTTTCTGCTCTTTTTATTTCAACAAGAATTCGCCCATACAAAACAATGATCATTTGCATAAGTGGACTCTTGTCCTCGCACAGAAATAAGATTCCATCTTATAATCGGAACGCTCTGGGTTCAATTCCCGATGAATGACACACGGCGCGAACCTCACTCTTTTACCTCCTGGAACCGCATGGTATTTGCTACACTCCTCTGATCTCTTGATCACACATGATGCAGGGTGGTGGTGGTCTTTTGATTTGTGTGCTTCTTCGAAGTGGAGCATGCAACCCAGTTACTGCTTCTGAATCGCTCAACAAAGTTTCCGCTTCTGAACTGTCTGACGAAGTTTCTGCTTCTGTAATGTCCTAACTTTCTGCTTCTGAATTTACGACTCCATTCTTGTGCGGATTACTGGTGCTGCCCATTAATAATTCAGTCCTAGACGACTCATTACTTTCCTCATCATTTTCCTCGGTAGTTGAATGGTCCGCCTCCAAAGCAGGGCAGAGATCGCGTATGTGACGTGGGATTCCATCAACCAGAACAGATTGATGACTGACCACGCCAGTCACTCAAATTTGGTGGTACATCGACACTCTGGTGGTTTCACCCAGACATGATCTCTTACATCATATGGCCTGTCCATCTTCTCGTTGAGTGACTGCACAAGGTAGATTGCTTTTACCCGAGCCTGGTACGTGTAGATGGCATTCGTAGGTGAGGTTGCCAGCGACACACCATCCTTCGGCATAACATTGGAGCACCTTCTTCCTAGCAGCAATCCTCTTTATGCTGCTCTGGCTTCTTTCTGCGATACGATTGCCTGATGGTACGTATGCACATCGCAGCCGCAGTTGAACTCCCCATTCACACAAAAACTGTCTGACTTGCTGCCTGCAGAAAGCTGGGTTTTTATTGGCCAAAATCTCATGCGGTGCTCCCCTTACGTAAAAGACAGATAATAGTTGTCGGATAATGCTTGCCGAGTCTTGTTGTGCAATTGGTCGCAAAACAGGTGGGTCCACAGTCGATTAGAGTAAGAAAATGGTTGCCAACCCTTTGCCATTCCAACCCTTTGTCATGTGTCACTTGCTTCTAGTCGTCCCATTCACCACCGTGCTGGTGCTGGGTCAATTGACTGACACATCTCACAATGCTTGATGTCTTGTTTGACCGCTGATCTATCCACTGCTGGGTCTACACTTCTCACCAAATACAGAGTCCTCTTGATGTATGGGTGGCCGCTCTGCATGTGAATTTCTTCTATTTGCTGCTGGCTCATTGCGTTCACTGTAGCAGCGCATATTTGATGAACAGCCTCGCACCCACCTTTATGGCATTGTACCATTTACGAGGCACTCGTGTCAGCTGATCAGTAAGGTTACAGTATGACGGGGCCAATGTTATGCTGATTACAAGGTCATACTCGGAGACTAGACTCTTGAAGGTGTCTAACCTGCGTCTTATTAACATCTCGCTTTCTGCCCTGGTGCATATTTTTGCTATCCCGGTCAGCGTGTCGGACACCCAGTGATAGACACAAAGGGAGTCAGTACCAGGTTGATGTACTGGGCGTTGTTCGCAGGTCGCAGCCAACAGGTGTCCTCCAACACGGCTTCATCTTTCTCCAACAGGACTCCCAATGCTAGTGAACTGGCGACGACCTATACGTTAATTTCTTCTCCATTGACACATCACTCTCCTCGGCCCGGGTCTTCGTGCGTTGCTCTCAACACTTTCTGAAATCATTATGGTGAAAACGGTATCCTTTGTTTTATCATCCCATCCTTTGGTTACCGCATTTGCCCTGAATTTTATTCCCCCCCTCTCACGCGAAGCCAGCCACACACTGGCAAGTGTCCACCGAGTTTTCTGCACAAGTAAAAAAAAAATCAGTCTTGTGAGAACGTTAGGGGTGCTGGAAATCACATTTCCTTGTTTCCATCGCAGGGGGCCATTTTCCCCACTGACGTCTTGGCCAACCACGCGTGCTCCATCTCAAAGCCACTCTGGGTTTTTGCATTTTAGGCCAAACTCTGCCAATTTTGCTTAAATGTGCATCGCTGACTTGACATCTTCATTAATGTAAATGTCATTGAGGTAAGCCGATGTCACCTTTTCGACAGTTTCTTCCTGGGATAACAGCACTGACAATTGTCTTCATGATCTGCAGCACCACATTCAACTTAAAACCCTATCTGATTGGACAGTATCTTTTGTCGTGAAATACCACTATCTGGAATGGCCGTAAAGTTTTGTCGACTGCACTTGCAGATAGGCCTTCCTCAGATCGAGTAATGATACATTCGATCCTTTCTGGCATTATTCCCTTAACTTTCTTGCACATACATCGGCATCAACTGTGTAAGCTTCTATATATTGATTGAGCTCACGCTCACACTTTTGACTTATGTTATACCACTGCCATTTAAGGGATAATACCTTTTGGAAGGTTGGGGTACGGGATAAACCAGCCTTTTTTTTTTCAAGCTCATGTTCATATGCGGCCCTAACGTTCGTGGCTATAGGGTACTCTGTGACGCCATTCTGTAGCTTGGTTGGTACTTTATTATCTGTCTATTTCCACAACGCAGTTCAGATCTTTTGCCGTTGGTCAAACTCTACCTTGAAGTCTGGCCAATCAGTGCAAAGTGCAGCACACACCGGTGCCTTAGGGAATTTCACAGTTCCAGCTGGTGCAATAAGAACACCATCCAGTGGCTTAATGGCATCATATTCATGCAGTAGGTCAAAGCCCAGTATGTCTTTCTGCGTCACCAGGATATTGACCTTAGTGAATGCACCAGAGTCAGTGCAAATCCTTACTAATGTTACTCCACAACATGCCTGTGTCTCATCATTTATTGTCGTTATTTTGATGCTCCTCCTGCCCCAGGTACGGAATAACCTTGTGCTGACTATGGTATGGGAGCAACCTGAATCCAGAAGTGTTGAGCAAGGCATTTGGTTGCCATGAACGCAGATGATTGGTTGCCTCACATTGACATCTTGTTCAGTGAGCAAAGCGGCGCTGACATCTTGTCCCTTGAGTCGTTTCCTGGACAGCTTGAAGCCATGTGTCTGATCCCGCCACACTGGAAGCACTGTATGTGTCCCTGTCTTCTGTCCATGCAATGTGACCATTCCGCTCACAGAGGAAGCAATTCACTTTGGCATGTGGTCCAGCCTCCGCAGATTTCTAAGGCAACTCTGGGCTGACTGCACGGCCATTAACGTGCTCCCAAGTTTTGCTTCATCCCTGATGATGGCTCGGGCATGCTCAAGCAACTGTTTAATCGGCGTCGCCTCTATGCTTATGAATGTCCTCGGGAGTTGCTTTACGCGAACCGGGAGTCTGGCTACAAATGCGTATACAAAAGTCTGTTCAGGAAACCTTCCAAAAACAACAACCAGCTTTTTCAATGCCGCAAAGAAGACATCCACTGTCGAGCCTGCCAATAGTGTCTGGGTGGTAAGCCGTTCATATGTCGTGCAAGGATCCATCGCAAAAGCTCTGTACAGTGCAGCCTTCGTCAACTCAACATTGCCCATATCATTTTCGCTTCGCTGCTGGTAGACATCCAGAGCACCTCTTGTTAGTCGCAGGGGAATCACTAATTCGACCTGCTTGACTCCGCGCAAGAGACAAATTAGCTCAACTCTCTCAATCCAGTCCCCCACAGACGTTGATCCGTCAAACTCAGGAATGAGTTTCAAGTCGAACTTTGCATCCGCCATTATGTCACAAAACAGCAAGGAAAAATGCTGAAAATAGCTTGTTGAAGTGAAAGTTGAAAAAAGAACAAAAAACGCACACACAAAAAAAATCAAAAGTTCGATTCCCAAATTGTACTGAAAATTCTCCAAAACATGACAACACCAACTCTCAAAGAATCTGACTCTAAAATTGTAAGTGACAATTCTTCAAAATACGACTCTTGACAATTAAGTAACAAAACGCCAATTAAGTTTTTTTCTCTTTTTCTGACTTAACACCTAAGGTATCATAATGTTATCATCACACCCGGGGAGGAAGGTTTCTCCTTTTTATTTCAACAAGAATTTGCCCATCAAAAACAATGGTCATTTGCATGAGTGGACTCTTACCTCACACAGAAATAACAAGATTTTGTCTTGTAATCGGAACGCTCTGGGTTCAATCTCCGATTAATGATACACCGCACGACCCTCACTCTTTTACCCTGTGAACCCGCATGATGGCTGCTACAGAATCATTTATCAATATTCGATGTCATGAATCAACATTAAACAAGGTAAAGTTCACCTGGGCTGAATCCACAACAGTGTTGATATTGTTTATAGAATTGAAACTCGTACAATCTCGGGCAAAATGCTGAATCAAATTACATTTAAAACAATGCATTATCTTACCTTGTCTGTCTGTAGGATTTATTTGATGTCCTGTAATGTTTTTGTTCCTTGATACTTCTGTATCTATTGTAATTTACTGTTTCAACTTCTTCTTTGATAGCAGGGACAGTTTTACATTCCGCTGATTAAATATCAGAAAACACATTTTTCAATGTATCTTTCATTGTTACATGTCAAGCTTGAACACATAGTTCTTGCTACTTTTTTATTTTCCTATGATATATTTGCTGCATTCAGAACAAAAAAGGGCTGGACTCCTTCTGGCAGAGTAATTTCAAATTTCCGTAATTTTTTATACATAAATTCATATTGTAGCAAAAATTCATTTATGTAAACTCCGGCCACCCGTTTGTAAGAATAAAGCTCCTTAAATGACATATATACCATTGTATTTTCATTCTGTAAATAAATTTCATCCAATTTGTCTATTATTATATTCAATTCGATATCCACCAATATCCGTTATTGCCAAATGTCGAACACATTCTCTTATACAGGGTGACCCAAAAAAAAACGGGCCCCGTGTACACTTTATGTGATATCTCATTTATTTATTCACCGATTGCCCTTATTTTACAGGACATGGCAGTATCAACGACCGTGAGTACACCAAGACCTCAGTGTGAGCTGGGACAAAGAATACACTGTGTTAAATTTTACTACAAGACAGGCTCGTTTAAGAAAACCGAGGACAGTTTCATGCATTAGTTCGAATGTGAAAAGGCTCCATCCAAAAGCAGAATTCAGAACTGGGTGGGCCACTTCGAGAAGTATGGGACCGTGGAGAACCTCAACGCTGCCAGTGAGAACCGTCCAAGCCACTCGGAACGTCCCAAGAAGCGGACAGCCGAGCTGGTCGAAAGTGTGAGAGAGTCTCTCCAGGAGAGTCCGAAACGCTCTGTGCGTAAGCGAAGTCAGTCCCTCGGTATCTCCCGTGAGACTTGCAGGAGAGTGCTGGTGAACGATATCAGGGCTTACCCATACAGAATACAGACGCTGCAGACCCTTACAGCCTCAGACAAGAAGCAGAGGAGCGCTATGGCAGTCAAGATGCTCGATAAGATCGAGGAGACACCAGGTTTCCTTAACCGTCTTTGGACCTCAGATGAAGCCCACTTCCATCTTGACGGAAAGGCGAACTCCAAGACAATGTCTTCTGGGGGTCCTCCAGACTCAATGAAGTAGCCACCAAGCCCCTGTACTCTCCTAAGTGCACGATGTGGGCTTTAATCTCGGTCAGAGGCATCATCGGACCAATCTTAATTGAAGAATCTGGCGCAGCAGTGACAGTCCCCAAGGAGCGGTATGTGGAGGTCTGCAAAACCTTTAAGAGTGAGCTCCAGACCCTCTACCCGTCGCTCATGAGCAAGTTCTGGTTCCAGCAAGACGGAGCACGTTCTCACACCTCAAACCTGTCCCGAGATTGGCTGAAAGAGAACTTCGGAGGCCGAGTGATCAGTCTCAAGACTAATTTTGAGTGGCCACCCTATAGCCCGGACCTAAGCCCCCCTAGAATCATCACGGAACTCAAGGAAGCCATCAGGGAAGAGATGAGAGCCATTCCCAATTCAGTCTGTAAGAACGTCATGGACAACTTTGTTTTGCGCCTCAAGAAATGCACGGAGCTAAATGGAGGCCATCTAGAACACATGCTGTAGAACGGGAAAAAAAAGGCCAAAGACCCTAGTGTTTTGATGTGATGATTTGAATATGATAAACTAGTTATGACCAAAAATTCATTTCATTCGGACGAAACACTAAGAAACGGGGCCTAATTAGAATTGGGGCCCGTTTTTTTGGGGGATCACCCTGTATTAAAATATAGCCACCCCCTGTTTCTATTTAGATAAATCAGTAAATGTAGACAATATCTTGCTTTCATTCAATATATGCCTCTTCATTTATCAAAATAGGTGGGTGGTTTGTAAAAGAAGCCGTCGTTTTTTTAAATGTGTTTCAACGTTTTCTGAACAACATCTTTGTTTTCCCAACAACAACAAAGGAGATCACTCTAAGAACTTAACTTAACAAGGACTACGAGACTAGAAGAAGGAAAACTCAGAAAATCACAGACAATTTGGAATGCCAAAAAAAACTGTTGTCCAAGCTATGGAAAAGTTTTTCTAGGAGAAAACAGCTCCAATCTAAACTTAAAGGAGAAGCACCATCTGATTTCCTATTTTTAACAGAACACTCCTGCTGACTATCAAGAGTTTCTGAACAATCATTGGCTATGATCATAACCAATATTATTGAAAAATAAATTAAACTGTAGGGACAAAAATCAATCTAATTAAATAAGTTACAAACAAAAGAACCAACAATTCATATTGGGTAAAGCTAATTTACTACACAAATTGTCAGTTTTGTAAATATTATTGTTATAACTTTTTTTTTTTTAGCTAATTTTTCATTAAAGTTTTAACATACCTAATTTGTCATTAAGGTTTTAACATAGCTAATTTTTCATTAAAGTTTTAACATACCTAATTTTTCATTAAAGTTTTAACATACCATACATGTTTTTCTGTGTAAAAATAATAAGCAAATAATTTTACAAAAATTTACAATTTCTTCAAAAACGATTTAGTGTGTGTGTGTTTAACTTGTTTTCCTGCTTCTATTCTTGATGATTGGTGTTCTCAGGTTTCAGGAAGAAGAGAAAACACTAATTTATTTGGTTTTTTTTTCTAGTATGAAGAAGTCTACCAAGAAGCAAAAACTGCAAGGGCTTACAGAGATGAAAGTGATATGCTAAGAGAAAAGGTGGGTGATTAGCTTGAACAATTTCTTCAACAAATATGCATCATTGTCGCTTTATCTAAAAGAATCTCCTGTCTCTTTTCTCCTCTAGACAGGCAAACGACTCTTTTATTTTGTGTTTCTGAGAAAGTTTCTCATGTTAAAAAGAATAGTTCCAAGTTATTAATAAGTGCCAATTTTTCAGTTAAAAATTATCAAAATCAAACTTGTGGAAAAAAGATTCAAAAATCAATCTAACAACTGCATGTTGCACCTGTAAACAACCTCCTCCCACCACCACAATTTTAATGAATATTTGCTAAATACACACATATCTATATAATAAAGTAAAGTCGATTTTTCCCCTATTTCATTAGCTATCATAGCTTCAGAACCAACAGATCCTAATCTGTTCCGCCAGCCAATTAGGCCAATTTCTAATGCATGTTTCCAGAAAATATGTGTTCGCTTTGTTTTCTTTCAAATTTTCTTACATTTTTTCTGGGTAAGCTGCTTTGCCCAAATAAACCTTTTACAGAGGAGGTCGCCGCAATTTTCACTCTCACAGACAAGGATAATTTTCCTCCTCTTTCTACATATGCCATTGTTGAGATATTTTAAGCAATTTCAATTCCTTCATGTGTATTGCTACACTAGATTTTAAATCAAAATAATGCACACTCCTTAGCTATATACTTTTATTCTTTCAGCCGTTCTGATTGTCTATTCCATTTACTTTTTTACACATTCTGAATTAGCAAAATATATTAACAAACAGCTTTCAAAGTCAAAATGGCGCCTTCTTTACTATGTTTCTCAGTTCAGCGTAAGTAATGTTAACGTAACATATTGCTGTTTTTTTATTAACTTACAAAGTATTCCAGACTGCATAAATATATAACTATTCACAATACCCATACTGTGTTTCTAATCATATTTTTTGTTTTTTTTTCTTTTCTTGTAACAAATTATAGAATCACTCTTGTTGGGGCCAAGAATTTCTTGGTTTAATATACTTTCCCAGGCAACCCCTGGACATGGATCCTACTGGTTATTAAAAAAGATTATTTTAAATAATATGAACAAGAAAACCTTAAGCTTTACTAAAAAAAGTGTTATTATAGACTAGTAAACCTCTGCATTGACTTTTACTCTGTTTGGAAGTCAATTTCTACAAACCGTCCAACACATGCCAGCATGTAAAACGAACGTTAAACCAATGATGATGATTTGGGTCGAAATATCTTAAATAGACAATAAAACCCATTAAATTTAAACATCAGTAGCCATATATAGTAGCTATACCCACTGACCATAAAACGGTTTGGATAATCAGATTTCAAGATAGTTCTACTAAAATGGTCATCTTTTAAAAACCAAAGCACTTTAAGTCCTCAAAATAACACCATTTTGTTCGGAAATGAATATCCTTTCACATGCATTAATAAATAATAATCTACATCATATATTTGAAAAGTTTCAGCAAATAAAGTCATAAAAATGTTAACGCCATTTTCGACTATTTACTTCACTTTTTTTTTTGTTATTATAAAAATGCCGTACCATTCGTCTATCGGGAATTTCATCATGAAATTTTTTAAAAAATCAGGAAAAATATCAATGTCAATTATTGTCGGGGTACAAAATTAATTGATTCATTATTTTTTTTGTCATCTTAAAAATAAAACTTCAACATAATGTGTATCGAACATTTAAAGTTTTTTTCTTACCCCAACTAGTAAATAAATCAATCTTTTACCTTTTTTATGCATTAAAATTATAATTGTATGTTGTTTTGTCTTTCGCTAATTTTGAATTACCCTATCCAAAAAAATATTGTCTCCTTTTGAGCGAAAGTCAACAATTTCTTCTAGTATTGCTGATATAGCAATCAATCAGCAGCTAGTTATAAACAGTTAGCTTCATTAAATTCTTTACAGAGTTTTGAAAAATAAAAGAAAGACAAAAATACTTTTTGTGCTTAAAGAAGTTAATGCTGTTTGTGGTTCTTTTATGAAAGATACTTCAAGAAATACTGGTTTTCAAATATATTCAACTTTCGAACTTTAATTCTAGTAATAATTACTTGCTAGTTGCCCTCCAAAAATAAGATTCTACTTTTTTAGGTGATTATGTGTGAGCACCCTAAAAGTCTTGGAGTGGGAGTATCAGTTTCGCATATAAATTTAACGCAAAATGGTTTCCCATTTCTCAGCCATTCTTGCCTTTTAGTGCAATTTAAAAAATATTTTTTCAAGCTGAAAACTTGATATAAAATAAATAATTACTCTACCACTAACTCTAGGTTCGAGTGACAAACCACCCCCTAAAAAAACTCCCTTCACATACATAATATAGTAAACTAGTTTACTATTACGATAGCCATGCCTTAACCCTAACACTAAGTCCGAATGGCAACCTCCATCCAAAACAAAACCCCTTCCTTAACCTTATCACAAATCCTGAGTCCGAGTGGCAAGCATACAAAAAACCCATTAAAACCACACATAATCGTCTAAAAAAAAAAAAAAAAAAAAAAAAAAAGAAAACCCTCATAAAAAAAACGCATAGGATTTATTTCTCATAGAAAAAAAAATTATTAATGCCCTAAAACGCTAAAATGGCCCGGAAATGGTGAATTATTTTACATTAAATTTATGTAAAACTAATCCCTTACTCTAAATTCTGAAATAATTGTTTTTCTCAGGGTGTTCAGGGTAGCCCTACCACTAACTCGAAGTCCGAGTGGCAAGCTCTCCCCCTCCTCCCACAAAAACCCTCTTAAAACCACACATAATCGTCTAAAAGAAAAAAAACAAGGAAAATGCACAGGATTTATCTCCCATAGAAAAAAAAATGGTTAATTGCCCTAAAACACTAGAATGACCTTGAAATGGGGAATTATTTTACATTAAATTTATATGTCAGACTAATCCCCACTCTAAATTCTAAAATAATTGTTTTTTCTTTCTGCCAAGTTTTTCAGGGTGTTCGCATGTAATTTCCTAAAAAAGGTAGAATGTCATATTTGGGGGGAGGCAAGGGGGCGATTTAGCAAAAGGTGTTAATCTACAATAATACCAAAGAAATTGTGAAATATATTCATTTTTAAACAGTTCTAGTATTAGATTTCAGTTTCTTGTACATAAAATGTATTACAATTCAACTTTGAGTTTAACTTCTTTTTTTAATGGATACATGGTATTTTTTAAGGTATTGCAGCATATTTATGTGCATTTACTGCAGATTACTTGGAAACCATTAATTTCTGGAGATTTTCAGTGGCATATTCTGATTCCTTGCACAAAAATACACTTATATGGCAAATTTCATTGCTTAATCTTGTGTTTTAACAAATATAACATTTATACAGAAAAATTAGTGTAAAAAATGTGACAAAACGTATATTGTCTTAAAGAGGGAAAAATATTCAATTGTGCGAGACAGATAAATAGTCATGACTTCCTTATTTTTAGTCAGATTTTAAAAAAATTGAAAAAGATTCTTTCTGAGATATCAAGCTCTCTTAGTAGAGTCAAATCAGTGAAAAGGTCAAACTAATTGCAGCACTGTTTTTTGGCACAATGCATTTCTATGAGGTGTCTATATAAACATATTAAAAGTTTAGAAAAATCTACCGATGCGAAATATGAAAATTTTACAATTAGTGATCTGCGAAAATAGCATGTGTTTATGACAAAGAAATGTAAACAACCTCGCTTTCATTTTGTCTTTTTTTTTTTTAATTTTCGATAAAATTGATTGCTGGTCTTAAATGTATTTCTTGTCCTGAAATAAAGTTCTAATTTACTTTGTAAAGTTTTGAGAATCGAATTTAACTCAATGTTTTAAGTGCTGACAGCCATATTGTTTTTCCATGCACCAAAATATTTTTATGACGTAAAAGTTTTATTACATACAAAAGAACGAAATTTTTTATATAAAATAAAATTTAAACATTCATAAAAGCTGTAGAAAACGATAGTGTAACCCTAACATTATAAAAGCAGATGAAAAACATGGAATGGGTCGATATATCAGAATTTAATTGTAGGTTACAATCTTGAACAAGAACTTTTGATTTCAAAAATTGCTGCCTTTTTTGTGATACATCAATCAAATACCAAGGAAGGCAAAGGGTTATCATCTTGTGAAAACATTAACATTTGATAGCACTATAGACAAAATATGTAAATCCCTCTTTGTTTCATTTGACTTCAGTCGAAGTTCTCAGAAATCAAGGGGGGGGGGGGGGCTTCCCGGGGCTAACACTTTATCTCTATATGAGATACATAGATATTCGAATATTCTATTAAAGTTCTCCATTATTTCTCAAACGTTGAGTTAGTAAAGAAGTTAAGAACATTAATTTTCCTCTCCTCAATTGACCAGTTAACTATGTTGTAGTATATCTTTATTGTGGTCTCTTGAGCTTACTGGATTCCAGGACAAGAATTCATCTATTCTGGTTGAGTATCCAGCTAAGTGTTTTTACTTGAGGTAACATCACTAGGAGAATGTGCACTATTCCTCATATGAGCAAGTGTATAGTCGTGCTGAGGGGATCGTATTTGTGCTGCAAATACTATGTAATTTAGAATTTTTGGTCAGGGTTTCCCTGTAGGGTGAAGTATCCACATGTCAGGTTGTACAGAGACTGAAGACACTCGAAGATAGTGTCTAGTAGGTAATTCAAACTCCCCTATGTAAATCCCGGAATGATGAGTGGAGTGATACAGTATTAAAAAGATTATTTTCTGCAAATGATTTACATGCCAAGGATGCAGTCTATCGCCAACAGTGCAGTACCAACTTTAGGATGGGCAAACAATGAAATTAATATGTGACTCCAAACTCAAATTATCCATCCACAGATGAACTTACTTTAGAGAAAACCTTGGCATTTCTCCCTGATAGTGTTACTTACTTTATGCAGATTATTGCAACAGGAAAATACAAAGAAGCAGGCATCCCTGGAACATGCTATCATTTAAGCTATTCGACCAAGTATGGTGATTGCTCTTTTACAATTATGGTTAGTCATAAAAATGCATCACCATTTTGATTCTAGGCTGTTGATAGATTAATTACAGCAACATGGGTTTGTAGCTCATATAAGTTGAAACGACATCAGCCCTAGTTAGATGGGAACGGTGGAGGTCTTGGACTGCCAAAAGTGTTCAAGTTGGTAAAGGATAGGCATCCAGCCGTAAAATTGCCTTAAATACAATGTCTAGTCGAAATACAGCAGGAAAAAAGAAAGGCAGTGCCAGTAGCACTAATGCTGCTGGTAATGTCTTGGGCTCCGTAGATCCCAGGATGCGTGGATCTTCAGGGCATGGCTATGGCAAATCATACGAACATCCAGAACTTTTTCGCATTGGATCTCTGAATGTTGGAACCATGCGAGGAAAGGCAAATGAGGTGGTGGAGACAATATCCAGAAAGAAGATTGACTTGTGTTGTTTACAATAGACGAGATGGAGAAATGAAGGTGTGAGAAAAATAGTCGGGAGAGATACCAACTGCAAGTTCTACTGGTCTGGGAATGATAAAGGGACAGGTGGAGTGGGAATATTGGTGGGAGAAAGTTTTTGAGGTGAAGCGAATATCCGACAGGATAATATTTGTTCGTCTTGTTGTTGGAAAGTTAGTGTTTGCCATTGTTTGCATCTACGCTCCACAAGTTGGACTCAGCGAGGAAGCAAAGGACAACTTCTACGAGCAGCTGCAGAGCCTAGTGGTGACTGTACCTAGTACTGAGGAACTGTTTGTGTGTGGTGACTGGAATGGACATATTGGTTCCACTCCTTGCGGCTATGAAGAAGTACATGGTGGACATGCTATTGGTATGAGGAATGCTGGAGGAGAAAGACTACTCGAGTTTGCTGTTGCTAATAATCTAGTGATTGGCAACTCGGTGTTCGAAAAGAGGCCTAAACACCTAGTTACATACCAATCTGGAGGAATCATGACCCAAATAGACTACATACTATTCCGGCGCAGCTTCAGGAGACGTGTCACAAATGTCAGTCAGCCTGGGTGAAGAATGTGTATCTCAACACAATCTGCTATTATGTGATCTCAAGGCAGAAGCTTCCCGCAAATGCAAACACAAGTTTACACCACGCATAAAACTGTGGAAGCTGAAAGATCCAATCATTCAGGCTAAATTTGCTGAGAGATTTGTTTCTTCACATCGGGATACACAGGCAGTGAGTGTTGAAGAGCACTGGAAGAGGCTCACGGATGGATTGAATGATGCAGCGACGGAGGTGTGTGGAGTGTCATCCAAGCACAATTGGAGGAAACAAACCTGGTGGTGGAATGAGATTGTTGATGAAGCTGTTAGAGAGAAGAGGCGATGTTACAGAGCATGGAAAACAGGAGGTAGTAGGGAAGCATACAATGGAGCCAAGCGTGCTGCTAAAGCTGCTGTACACCACGCTAAGTCAGAGGCCGATAAAGAGATTTTTCTCAAAATAAATCCCAAGTCAAGTGACATTTACAAGCTCGCAAAACAGATGCGCCGTGACAATCAAGATGTCTTGGGTGAAAAACCTATAAGGAACGACTCTGGTGAACTCTCATTGGATGATGAAGCGAAAAAACAGTCATGGAAACAGCACTATGAACGCTTGCTAAACGTTGAATTTCCATGGAACCCCGATGAGCTGACTTATGAACCTCCTATAGAAGGTCCTAGTACCCCCATTACCCAGGAGATGATCACTGAAGCAATCCGTAAAATGGGAGCTGATAAAGCAGCTGGGCCATCTGGTATAGTTGCTGAGATGCTCAAACCAACCGGTGAACTAGGGACCAGTTTGGTGCATGAACTGATTAAAGCCATCATCAGAGAAGGATGCATACCTAAGGAATGGGAAGACAGCATTATAGTAAGTCTGTACAAAGGTAAAGGCGATGCATTAAACAGAGGTAACTACCGTGGACTCAAGCTCATTGATCAGGTCATGAAAGTCCTGGAAAGAGTTGTTGAACAGCTGATCAGACAACAAATACAGATTGTTGATATGCAATTTGGCTTCATGCCCGGTAGGAGCACCACAGATGCAATTTTCATCATACGCCAAGTCATGGAGAAACATCTAGCAGCAAACAAACCACTGTACATGGCATTTGTAGATTTGGAGAAAGCTTTTGACTGTGTCCCCAGAAGGGTCATCTGGTGGGCCCTGCGAAAGCTGGGTGTTACTGAGTGGTTGGTTCAGGTGATAACGTCTATGTACACCAATGTACGTAGTCGGGTACGAGTCGGTAACAGCTACAGCGACGAATTTGAGGTTAGAGTAGGCGTCCATCAGGGATCTGTCTTAAGTCCCCTTCTATTCATCATTGTATTCGAGGCTCTATCACTGGAATTCCATACTGGCTGCCCGTGGGAGCTGCTATATGCCGATGACCTAGCGATCATTGATACTTCACTTCAGTCACTCAAGGAACGTCTGGATAGATGGAAGAGTAGCATGGAGGAGAAGGGTCTCAGAGTCAACATGGGTAAAACTAAAGTCATGATCGCAGGTGCAAACCTCAGCTTACTACAGAAAACAGGAAAATACCCGTGTGCTGTATGTCTGAAAGGAACTGGCAGCAACTTAATCATCTGCACTCACTGTTCAGGTTGGGTCCACAAAAGGTGCAGTGGCATAAAGGGCTCTCTCAAAGCAGATCCTCACTTTAAGTGCTTTCGTTGCACCGGCACGGCAAGACCAATAGATGGCAGACCACTGACAGAGATGGATACTGGTGACAACAAGCTGGAAGTAGTGACAGACTTTTGTTATCTTGGAGATGTGCTGTCATCAGGTGGAGGCTGTGAACTCGCGGCAGCTACACGTTGCAAGTGTGCCTGGAAAAAGTTTAGAGAGCTGCTACCAATCCTGACAAACAAACACCTGCCAACAACTACGAGAGGGCGTGTATACTCCTCATGTGTCAGAAGTGTGCTGTTGTATGGCTCAGAAACTTGGGCTGTCTCTGCTGGCATACTAAGGAAGCTGCACTGTAATGACAGGGCAATGGTCAGATGGATCTGTTTGGTGAGGCCTGAACAGTACATTTCTTTTGAATCCCTGCTCTCACAGGTCGACTTGAAAAGCCTTGCAGACATCATGCGAAAGAACAGACTGCGTTGGTTGGGTCACATTGAGCGTAGCGATGACTGGATTGCTAAAGTCCGACAGTTCAATGTGCCAGCAGAGAACATCACCACTGGCAGACCCAAGTTGACTTGGGAGGACGTAGTCAAACGTGATAGGAAGGCCATGGGTATGGATTCCGTCAAGCCTTGCCAAAGACAGGAGTGAAGAAGAAGACTTAGATTTTGAGACTAGACAATCAGGCCCCACCCTCATCAGAGGATTAATTGTGGCCTGATTCAACAAATAAACCGGTTGTTGTTGATGATGATGATGATGATGATGATGATGACGAAGTTTAAACATTTGAACGAAATGCTTCTGTAACTGTTATGTCACTGTTACAGAAGGTCAATTTATGCTGTATGCAGCAGACAACATTGACCACAATATACAAACCCTTGATGAATATGCACCTTTCATCAGATGGGTATGGTTGCCATATTAACACTAGGTAAATTTGTCACACATGTGATTTCCCAGCATGAAGTAACGACTAATGAAATCCTTAGGCCTGGGCATTACCATTATCAAAAAGATAATCTATATCATTTTGGTGAACTTACCCATCTTAAGCCTTGTGATCATTTTCCTAAATCTTCATATTTACTTGATATTCTGTGGACATTTTCCCAGTTTCTACAATGGCCATGCTCAGGGTTGTCAGAATTCATGCAAATGGTATACAAAGGAAATCATCTGGGAAGAGCAACTGTTGTGATTTTGTCTTTCATTGACTTAGATCCATCAAATATGTCATGTATCTATTCTACATTGATATTCCTGGTTGAGCAAGTAAAATTATAACACAACTCGTGTTACCATATTTGACGATCCACTGTATCGGAATACTCAAACTATTATAGTTAATAAGCCATTTAGTAGCCATCTGAAATCTATAGTGCTGAGAATTGGAGGATTACACATAGAGATAAGTTTTCTTGAGTGTATAGGCAACCTAATGGAAAAGGCAGGATTGTCAGATGTTCTGGAAGAGATATATAGCAACAACTCGGTGTCAAATATGCGTAGTGGAAATACCCTTGCTAAAGTATGAAGAGGTAATTTCTTAATAGATTGTGCACTTAATATATTACTTCTTGCAGACACATTGGAACTTACTATGCCACATAATTCTGTATCTGAAAGTTAAAGTGAAGAAAAGACTCACACATGAACAGAAACATCTAATATAATTCAAGTAAGAGGTACTAATTTAGCAGAAAGTTGAATAATGTCAGCTAAAAAAATTTGTAAAACTCATTGCTAATCCAGATACGATGGTAGATGAAGAATCTATGATAGCAGCTATGACTATCCATAAAAGTTGAAAAAGAACAAAAGGAAAATTTGACTAATTGTACTTGCATCTTGTGGTTGCAATATATGAAAATTCTAGACATTTCGAAGCATTTTCTCTGGGCTGAGAGAACAGGAAATTGGAGTCTCCATTTTGTTTCATTGTATGACATGCTACCATTCTTTGTTACTGCAAGTCACAATTTTCATACTAAGACAATATTTTTTATACCTTCAACGAATGGCTACCTTATCAAGAGACCATCCTGATTTGTATTCTGTTTTTAAAAATAGGTTACATGTCGTTTGCCATAGTGATACTGGACACGACATTCCATTGATCGTATTGTTTATGCGAAGTATCAACTCCACTGGTAGACTCACAAGGGATAGAAAAGCAGCGAATCATGTGGATTAAATCTCTCCGGTTTGTTATGCAGCAGTTTACTGGTGTCAATTATAAAATTAGTAAACAGCACAAAGAAGTAACTGACACCCGACAAAAGAGACTGCACGGATACAAAAAAGCATATCAGCTTTTTGAAAGCCAGAAATTCTGTCAGTAAATCTGATGTCACTGCACAGCATTATCTCACATATTTTTGTATAAGATTCAGTAAATTTAGATAAAACAGAAAATGTTGGCAATGAGCTATCTAACAATTCATTCAAGTAGGGGTGGGACGTAATGGGTGAAAATTTCAGATTCATGCGAGTAGTGTTCATTTATACATAAATAACACTAAACAATCAAACATTTTGAAAACTTTGCAAAATTCAGAAAGTGCAGGTCAAAAATAGCCGTTAGGGCTCCACGGGACTCAAAATCCATCATTTTTCGGTGAAAAAGTGGTTTTTACAGCCTGAAAATGGTCCTAAATTACAGTACTATATCAGATTTAACCATCTATATCCATTCATAGCTTTTGATGATGTTTTAGGACCTGCAATGTCGCATGAAACCACTTTTTCACCGAAAAATGATGGATTTTGAGTCCCGTGGAGCCCTAACCGCTATTTTTGGCCTGCACCTTCTGAATTTTGCAAAGTTTTCAAAATGTTTGATTGTTTAGTGTTATTTATGTATACATGAACACAAAAAAATACTACTCGCATGAATCTGAAATTTTCACCCCTAATTCAAATGAAAAGAAAACAGTCACTTATCCTTGAATCCAAAACAGATGTGTTATAGACAAAAAAGTAGTGCATATAAATATACAAGCACTGTTTCAATGCCTAACATTAGTTGCAACAAAAAAAACTTTAATATACAGGACTTCTTTTAATATGAACTGTGACATTAAACAACATCTGTTTTATTCCATTGCTTCTCCCAGATCTGCAAGCAAAGCAATTCTAGGAAGTGTCCTATGGAACCAGCTTCGATGCCAAGAAAGCAAACTTCCCACTGGTAGTCACTTTGTTTTGGATGGAGGGGCATTACTACATCGGATCATTTCGCATCATGATCTTACATTTACATAAATATATTATGTATATATTAAATACGTACTGTGCAAATATGACAAATGCGTTATTATATTGGATGGTTACAGTGAACAACCTTCAGTAAAAGACATAATTTATTTAAGAAGAAGAGTAAATACTGTATCTGTACACTGTGAATTAACTATGGTTCCAGCAACAAAAAATGACATTTTCTTGGCAAATAATTCTAATAAACAGAGACTTATCCAGATGTTTTCTGAATGTTTGGAACGAGCAGGGTGTTGGTGTATCCATGCCAATCATGAAACTGCTGTTTAAAAATACACTGTTCAAAATCTGACCTAGGCCCCAGCATATGCTTACATTTACCATTTCTTCATGATTTACTTGGATGTGACACAACTTCATGCTTATCCAATGCAGACAAAGCAGTTGCTACTAAAATTAAAAAAAAAGACTTTCAGCATAGTGCTGAGGTCTTCTGTCAGTGTGAAGCATCAAAAGAAAGCATTATTGCGTCTGAAAAACGCCAAATAGGAACGTCAACAAATTACGCTATCATCGGTTTTCCCAAAAAATAAAAACATAATCACAGTGGATTAAATATCTTGCCTTCAACAACAACAGCTGCTGCAAAATTCTATTCTATACGTTACACTAATAAGTACAGACAGATATGGTTAGTAACTCGTTTTCTAAATCCCATCAATTGGTGATGACAGGTGATCAATGGTGTCATCATACCAGAAATAACTAATATGCTACTAGCACCAGAAAGTCTTAATTTGATCCGGTGCAACTGCAAAAATACTGCAATACAGCACGTTTTACATGTAAAAAGTATGAACTTAATTGTTCAACACACAGTAGTAGAGTGTTGTGGTACAGCTTGTGCTAATTTGTCAGTATCTGAAGATAACATTGAGTTAGATGATTGCAAAATAATTTAATAACAAAAGCACTCGAAGAGCACAACCCTCCGCCAAGGTTTATTGTGTTACCCTACTATGCAATTGAAACTTGGTAATGTTTTTGAAAATGAGACACTATATAAACATAGGAAAGTTTACACAGATTGATTGAGAAATGTCAGATTGACGGAGATTCATATGAAGTTGTTAAATGGGATGTTCTATGTTAAAATGAAAAATGCTGCTAAATCTTGAATCTGTTTTAGATCTACGTGAAATTTGATCTGGTGATATGTAATACTATCTAGTACCCATGTTTCAAATTTCAAAAGAATAGACAAGAAATTGACTGAGATGTGATTTTTTTAAAAACTTTGACAATGATGAAAAATAGGGATTTTCCAAATTTCAAAAAAATATTGCACTGAACTGGATCAGATTCAGAATTTATTATGGGACTTCCCTGGGCCAAGATACAACTTTGGTAAAAAAAGACATTGAAATCTGGTGATTATTTTTTGCATAAAGTTAATAACAAACAAACAAATAAATAAACAATGATTAAAACATGACCTCCCTGTGTGTGTAGGGGGGGGGGGGTAATTTATAATATATTCCTTCTTTTTTTTTTTTTTGTTAAATTAAAACATAATGATGTAGAAGTATATCAATAAAATAATTCCATGAAATATCCCAATAATTTGATAATGGGAGAATATTCTTTGAATGCATACGATAAAACAGTGTATTTTAACGAAAATAATTCCCTCAAAACTTAAGAAATAAAATACATTTTATATAGGTTAATTTTTGCTGTGAGATAAAAGAAGCATTCTATATACATAATTTCATCTCCTAATTTTTACCTATAATTTCAAATGACGCCTTGGTGCGATTGGTAGCATGCATCATGTTCACTGAAAAATATAGGGCACCTGTTGATAAAAAATGCCAAATTTGCATATTTCGCATTGGTAGATTTTTCTAGACTTTTATGTTAAAATAGAGACTTTATAGAAATGCATTGTGCAAAAAAAAACTTGTGTTGCAATTAGTTTGACCTTTTGTCAAAATTGAGGCTTATTTGACTGGACTATTTCTATATTTCTATTCCATTATGGAGATATTGTAAGCAATTTAAATTTTTTCACGTGTATTGCTATATATAGATAAACATTTTCCTATAAAAGGGCTGGTTAAATTTCAAATTTTACAATTAGTTAGATTTCCTTTGATTAAATGAAACTCAAACGTTTCTGTGCATCTCACTTGCCATAAGTATATTTTTATACTACTACTAAGCTCTACTCATGTATTGTTGAAGTAAATACTGAAACAAAAAATATATATGTAACATTATCTTACTAGCTGGCTTCACCCAATCACTATCGCTTCACAATTTGATTTCTATTCACTATTTGAAATCATTGAAACAAAACTAATCGATAAGAAAAAGGAAACACAACTTAATTCAATTTTTAAAAAGTAAATAAAATATTAATTTTTTTTGTAATGTTTTTTCAAACTTAAGTAGGCACTCCCCCTCTTCTCTCTCGAACATACATAACTTTCATGAGATAAATAGAAGAGATGACGTACATCTTTTAAAAGTTTCAACAAAGGGGAGTTTTTTTAATTGTTGAGTGACTCCACATTTTTCAACTAGTTAAAACTTAAGCACACCTTCATATCTCTAACATACATAACTTTCAATAATAACCTATTATGACAAATTATGAATATCGCAAAATTTTATATTTGGTTGAAATATTTTTTGTTTTTAATTGTTGATTGAAATGCGTGCTTGAATTTTTCAACATTTCTTTTTTGCTCTCGCTATTCAGTTACCAAAAATGCTAATAAAATCGCACGATTAATCTATTTTTTGTGATTTTTTTTTTAAACATGAGTATACAACATATTCCGTCAAAAATGACAGAAATGTTCCATTTTTTTTTAACAAATCAATCAAGCATTGAAAATGTTACTTATTTTATTGAATATTCTTAGAAGTAGAAATTAAAAATGTACATTTAACTAAATTTAATTCTATCCCTTGTAAAAATTTTAAACACATCTTGTCCTCTTACGTATATCCACTTTTTGAAAAAAAAAATGCCAAGTTTTTGTGCCTCAATCAAAACACTTTATAATCCATTGTGGGCAGAAATAGTTGACAAAATAGAACATCTTGTTTTTAATTATATCGAATGGTTATATCGAATGGTTATATCAAATAGTTATATCGAATGGTTATATCAAATAGTTATATCAAATGGTTAAACAAGCCATTCATTTAGCAGATTTGATTTCCTCTGATGATGATAGCTTTCTGCTTTAATAACTTATCGGTTCAATAATATCCACTTTTCCAAATTAAGCCAGATCATGGCCAACAGTAATAAGAAAAAAAGATGAATATTTAGTGCCTCAGCCCTTGCACATTCTCATAATGTAAGCTTCGTCAGTTAGCCCGGATTCGACCTTAATGGAATGTGGGAGTGCAACCTGGGAGAAAGGCTCCCATAAGATTAGACTCATTTTCAGGATGATTTTGTGGAGTGATGGGATTTTGACAGGTGTTATCAATAGTGCAACAAACGAATTGTTAAGAGTTAGTATTTATGATTCAATCTCTTATTGTAATCTAAACTTCTTCCAGAAGAAAGACATTGTGAATAATCAAAAACTAAGTCTTCTAATGAAACACTCAATGCTTTTCTTTTTAAACGTGGACATTTATTCTTTATTATAAAATGTTCAATTAATAAGGTTACTATTAAGAAAAATTGCTCACATTTATTATGGAGAACATTGTAAAGGTGTGCATATTATTTTATTGGGATTGTTTTTTGTTTCTGAAATTTTATGTGAAAATTGCATTCAATTGTAATAGTCCATATTCTTTACTTTCTCAATTTGTAATTTTATAATGAATTGTATAAAATTCCAATTTTTTGTTTTATTAGGCCAGTCAAGTTGTCTGTTATGAAAAAGAAATTACTAAGTACAAGGAAAAACTGAATGAGATGGAGTTCTTCCGATCTCGAGTTGATGTAAGCATTTTTTATTTGTTTGTCTGTTTCAATAAATGACATTTACAAGAAAAGAATGAAATCCATTTTTTTAAATTCAAATTGAATATCATCTCTTCATCTAAAAATAAATTTTCTATTTATCATGAAAGAATGTAAAAGGCTTTAAATGTTTTGTAAAAATTGATTCTAATTTCTTTGGGAAGAACAGAACATCATTTGTGCAATTTTCTACTATGTGGGATTTGAATGATTTAATCTTCTGTAATTATTTCAGTATTCAGCAAAACCATATTGTGCATTCTTTTCTAAAGAGGAAACAAAATTATGCTTAAATATAACAATCGTATAATGTATTTAGACAGAATGCTTTTTCATTTAAACATATTGAAATAAATAACACAGAATTTTACTTAGTATTATTTTTATTTAGTTTATCAATCTTTCTGACAATATTTGTTGTCTTTTTTTTTTCTTTTTTTTTCATTGTAAGAATTAATGGATATTTCTAAATTTGTTGTTGCCTAAGTACTTTCCCTTCTTTCAACCGCCATTCTCATGGCCCCACATATAAAACAAATGCATATTTATTTTATAAAGTACTAACCTTAAAATGGCACATGTCAAAATGTGAGCCCAATCGGATTATTAGTTTATAAATTAGTTATTTAAATGAAGCTACTGTTGCAACAATGGAAAAATCTGAATTTCGCATTGCTTTCTGATTAGAAAAAATACTGTTCAAGCAAAGCAATGGCTTGATAAGTGTTATTCAGACTCTACTCAGTCAACAGCAATGATTAAGAGATGATGTGCTAATTTTAAATGTGGTCGTACAGGCACAAATGATGCTAAATGCTCAAGTTGTCCAAATTCAGCAAACTCGTTTTAACCGATTGTAAATTGAAGTTGTGTGAGATGGCAGAGAAGATGAAGATATCAGAAAGCAGTGTATTAATCATTTTGAATGAACATTTGTCAATGAGAAAGCTGCGTTTGAAGTGGGTGCTCACAGTCAGTCAAAAACATTGTGTTGATGATTTGGAGTGTTGTTTACAACTATTTCAACACAACCAAAAGTTTTTGCATCAATATGTCACAATGGATTGAACATAAATCCACCACTTCTGAGTCAGATCAGCAGTCAGCTTATTGGACATCAGCAGGTGAAAGTCGTTTCAAGCGACAAAACGCAAACATCAACCGACAAGGTCTTTGTATTTTATGATGCACAAGGTACTTTGTTCGTCGATTACCTTGAGAAAGGAAGAACCATAGATAGCAAATATTATATAAAATTATTGGTGCGTTTGAAGGAAGAAATTGCCAAAAGCGGCCACAAATTAATAAAAAAGTGCTCTTTCACCAAGACAGTGCACCGTGTCACAAGTTGTTCGCAACAGTGGCAAAACTACATGAATTGCATTTCAAATTGCTTCTGCACTCACCCTATTTTCAAGATCTAGCCCCAGCTACTACTGGCTATTTGCAGGGAAAGAGATTTGGCTCCAATGAAGAAGTGATATCGGAAACTGAGGCGTTTTTTTTTTAAGCCAAAGACAAATCTGTCTACAAAAAACGCATCAAATTGTTAGTAAAACGTTGAAATCAGCATGCCACCCTAGAAGAAGACTGTTGAATAAAGACAAATTTTGCCTAAAAGGTGTTTTATCAGTTAGGCCCAGGACTTGTTGAGTGATGTGTTATTAAATAATTCAACAGTTAAGGACTTGTTTTATTTTCCTTAATTTAACGATAATAATTAACTCCCCTCACCCAACATTGCCATGATAATGGTTCCTAAAGAAACTGAAAATACTTGAACTTGAATTTCAAAACTTTCATTATTTCTAAGAATGACAATAACAAAAAATGTTTCATTGTCCACATTGCCTATATTGTTAAGGATTGCCTGTTAAATTAAAAATAAGCAACAACTTTTTAAATTTTTCTTTCTTTCACATGATAATGAGAAGTATTATCATAACAGCCTGATGGCTGCTGATGGAAAAAGATTTAGAAATACAATTTTTGTCTCTGACAATTTATATAAAAGTAGTTGAGTTGAGATTATCTTTTCACAAGTTGAATTTTATACATCCTTCTATAAGCTGTTTACATTTCATTGCCATCACTATCTACATGGTTAACCACGCCCTCAAAAATGGGTGACCATTTTCTGATGACTGTAGATCAAAGAATAATAGTTTATTTTAAATATTTTATCAATTTATAGTAGATTTCTCAAATAACAATAATAGTGAATGTAGATGTAAGAGCTGCCTGTGATCAAAATTTGTTAAAAAAAATTTAAGTCAGAAACCAAACAAAAATCAAATTTTTGCAAGCTAATAATTTGAAAATGCTTCATCTGAGCTCGTTTCTACTCCCATGTTCTGAAAGAAGAGATAAAAGTAATCCAAGGTAATCATTTTCAGCTTTCTATCTTACTTGCAAAGGTAGGTATGCTTTCATGTATGCAAAAAAAGGACATGACACCCAAATTTCAAGGGGCCATAATTTCAGGCTGCATAGGAATTTTTCATTCAAACTTGAAAGATTTTCACATCTTCTTGTAAGGTTAAATAATATCAAGTTTTCATAAAAATCTGAGTGCCCTTGGTTATATTAATATGGAATGACATATATATATATAGAGAGAGAGGGGGGGGGAGAGAGAGACAAACATTTGTTTCATCCCAAAGGATAAATGCATGGATTGTGTTCTACAATCTCTCTCCCCAACCAATTAGTCAGTGGTTTTATTGTCCCCATCTCCCTCCCTATTCATCTCCATCAACCAGTAATTTTCCTTCCTTTTTTTAAGGTTAGAGCACTCTTTATTTTTAAGTGGGTCAAACAAATAAAAGTCAACCCTAGTCATAATGAACCATACTGACACATCATCACAACCACATGATCCATTTGTTAACCATAGCCAATTTTATTTTTGTTCCTACTTTTAATACTAATATAAAAATAATTATAAGACTTTTTTCTTAATTTATTAAGCTTCAATTTACTTTTTTTATCAGTGTTACTTTTTTTAGTGGTAGCTATCCCAAAGTAAACTTCTTTTTTAGTGGTAGCTATCCCAAAGTAAACTTCTTCATTTAGTGGTAGCTATCCCAAAGTAAACTTCTTTTTTTAGTGGTAGCTATCCCAAACTAAACTTCTTTTTTTAATCGTAGCTATCCCAAAGTAAACTTCATTCCATGTCTACAGTCTACTTTTCTATTACAATTTCATTTTAAAAGTTTACTAAGAGTTAATGTATTTGTTAGTGTATAGAATATATAGGTCTACAAGGTCTGATGCCCTGCAGAATCTAAGATCCCCATTGTGAGATCAAAGGAATTCTGTTATTTGTTTTTTTTTGTAGTCCTATATATTCTGTACATTCTGATAAATATATTTGAATATAGTGATATTGGTTATTGATGATGGATTAGTAAGGAACTCAAAGTCAAAAGTGTAAACCTCGAAAAATTATATATACGAAATGAAAAAGTTAGAGTTAAAATATAAAATCAACAAACTTCCTAGATATCACCTTCCACTTAGATAAATATTTAAAAGATAATGCCAACCCAATATACAGACACTCAAAATCTCCCCATTCATTATAAAATATATTCCCAGTTCTATCGAGAGTAGACTTGGCAATAACACAAGTAATGAAAAGCTTAATTAGTTATAAACATTACCTAATTTATTAAATAAATTAAGTAATGTTTATAACACAGCTCTAAAAATAGTATGCATGTCCACATTGAAATTAAATATAAGAAACAAGATACCAAAAATAAATATAATTGAAGAAATAGAAATATCATATGGTTCAATCCGTCATATAATCAGATTCTGAAAATCAAACTAGGTAAGAATTTTCTAAATCTTATTGATAAGCAGATTCTCCAACTTACATCTAAATAGCATTTCATCTAAAAAATCAATATTTGATTCTGACTAACCAGTGATTTACGAAAATTTACAGTTGGTATTCTTTACATTCTTTTTATTTTTAACGATAATTCCAATCAATTTCCTTGATTACATGCGGTTTGATAATTATTTCAGTAGCATACACTTTGTGAGATTCGCCGTCTTTGGATAATCATCTTTGTTGATTATCCACATGATAGTTCTACTTGGATAATCTTGTCATGACAGGTAATCATCCAGATGAATTGTGCAATTTATATGCCCTCTTCAGGATGTGATTGCAGCAGGGCAGCTTTGAGCCGTAGTCTTCCAACTCCAACAGTGTAGATATTAAAAGTATAATGAATAACTGCTTCAATCAGTGAAGAACAGGTGATCCATTGGCTGTCCAAGGAGTGTCCTCGCTTCTCAACCAATCCAGATCCTGGCACTGACTGGGGTACACTCCCATATCTGATACAGTCACTATCCTTGAATGGGTCCTAATGCTTCCAGAAAGAGACAGATTTTAGCAAAAGCAGGAGTTTTTGATCCCTTGTCTCTGTACTTGCCAATATACAATCTTATTGTAAGGTCAGATTCTTATAAATGAGAGGAGCTTGGGGCAGATAAGTAGGTTCCTGAGGAGTTTTCATCTTTGTGGAAGAACCTTTCATTTGACCTCTCTAGATTGGTGAAAGGCTCTTAGCGCATCTCTGCAGATGTGGTACAGAACTGTCAGTCTTGTCTGATCTGTACCAAGGTTAAAGTGGCAAAAACTCTTGGAAATTTGTGCGCAAGAAGTGTACAACAATGAAGATGGGTGAGAACTCAGATATGGAGAAAATATATCTGGATGGTAAAGCTATTGAAGTTGTCAAGAAGTTTTGTTACCTTGGTGATATCATTGGAGCACAGGGTGGAGTAGCTGTTAGTATGATTGCAAAAATTAGGAGTGGATGGAGTAAGTTCAGGGAACTTCTACCAATATTACCCAGCATAGCGTTACCAATGTCGATGAATGAAAGAGTCTATGAGGCATGTGTATAGAGTGTGATGTATGGAAGTGAAAACTGGTTAAGGACATGTTGCATGGAGAAAAATGATATGAGAATGATATGATGTATGTGTTTAATGTGAATCTTAAAGACAAGCTTAGTTCTGCTGATCTCAAAGGAACATTAAATCTGGACAGTATAGGGAGATGTGTGCAGAAGAGTAGACTTCGATAGTATGGCCACATTGAAAGAATGGATAAGAGTTCCTGTGTTAATAGATGTAGAACAGTTGAGGTAGCAGATTCAGTGCACAGAGGAAAGCCAAGGAAAACATGGGAGGAAGTGATATAAATGCACCTGAGGGATAAATAAAGACCTGGCCAGAGATAGGTTACTTTGGAAGAAAATTTCTAAAAGCCGTCCAACGCATGGCAGCATGTAAAAAGGACGTTAAACCAAATATGATGATGAATGTTACAAGATCGATTTTTTTTGTTTTTTCAGAGATGAGTAACATTTTAAAAATCTATTCATACAATGAAAACAAAAAGAAATTATAAAAGAGAAAATAGCTTTTAGAGAATTGTAACTTTTACACCATTGTTTATGTCTCTCTTTTTTGTTTGGGACAGGAACTTCGAGAAGACAACAGAATCTTGGTAGAAACGCGTACATTGCTGGAGGGCCAACTGAACAATGCTCACAAACGTATTGATTCTGTCAAGGATCTGGAGAGAGATTTGATCAAATGTAAAAAACAAATGCAAGATTTAACCGAGGTCAGTTGTTTAACATTTTTTTTGTTTTTTTGCACTCACCACACAAAATTAATATTTTGCTTATTGGGAATGAAAAAAAAACCTGAAGATTATGTTTGGGAATTTTTGAGATAAGGATTGATAATTTGGATTAGTTGAACTACTATTCTCATCTTAGGTGTTATTTTCACAACGTTTCAGCCGATGTAACCTCTGGTCTTCTTCGGATGCATCTTTTTGACTAGAAAATGAAGAAGGTATGGGCTATATCAGCCCAAATGTTAATGAATAACCAAGATGAGAATATTAGTCTGAAACATCCAAATAATACAGACCTGGTGATATTTAAATATAAACAATCTAAGGGAAATGTTTATTTCGTTAATGATGATATTCTGCTTAGTTTAATGCATTAGCAATTGTCCGTCAAAAAATTATGATGATCTTAACATTTAATCATTGCATCTTGAAGATCATAATTTCAGTCTAAATAATTTTTATGCAAAAAAAAAAAGAATAATCTCACCTAAAAAATAATTAGAATAACAATAAATGCATCACTAAGATTATAATAATACTAATAATGGCATATTAAAGATGAAAATCTAATCATATTTTTGCTGCTCAAAGATTATGATTATGATATATATCTTAAAAATTATAATAAATGTTAATAATGATTGCATGTTGAAGATTATAGATGTAATATCGATTGAAAATGGCAGCAAAATCTTTAAAAACATTTTTATCATTTATATATGACGCTAAGTAATTGAGATAAACGGGACGATGAGTGTTATCCTTTTTTGCAACTAGTTTATCTGAAATTAGGGATTTAATTTCTTAATCTAAACGCTATTAGGATCGTTTGACATATTTAAATTAATACATTTTCAAAATAACTTCAGCTTACATCACAAAGTCAACTTCATGTCAGAATTAACAGCATGTTTAGCGACAGTTTTAATGTTAAATCAAATTAATTTAATGTTAAATCAGTGTTCTCTAATGAGTAGTGTTGGGACGATTAATCAGGAATCGAAAAATCAGAACTTTTTATAGTATCGGAATCGAAAAAATTGTGCCTATATGCTGATGCCAAAAATACTTAAATGTTTAAAACAAAATTTTCCATTGCTGGTACTAAAGATGATAAATATTTATTGATTTTAAACTACCAGTAAAACTAAAATCTATAGACCCCCTAGATTACATGGGTTTTTGTGGTAATCAACCCCCCCCCCCCCCCCCCCCAAAAAAAAACAAACTTTATAGTTAAATATTTAGAGATTTAAATAGTATTTGAATCGGGAATTTAGAACAGAATCGGTAATTATATCGAAATCGGAGAATATTCTGGAATCATCCTATCAATAGTATTGAGTTCGTTGCTTTTCATTTGTGTCTTTGAAACATTGTCCAGAGAGTTTTGTACAGATAAAATAAATTAAAACCAGTTTAAAAAGATAATTTCTTTTACAAATGACATTAAATTTCTCAAATGAAACGTAAGGGATCGAGACAACAATGATTTTCAAGATCTTAACTGATAAGAAAAAACAAATGAATTATCTCTTACTTTTTACTTAGAAAACTTTAACAGTGCTTTAACTGTATTACACAATATAAAACTAGTTTTTATTTTGTATTTGTTTATTGGTCAGTAATAATCTTCATTGCCCTCTTGAACCTTCTAGAATATTCTAGTTTTTACAGTTTGCAAAAAAAAGGAATGAAAAACCAAATATCTACAAGTGTGTCATATATCTATGATTATACAAAAACTGAATCAAAAGCTTTTTCCTATATATTCTAATCACACAAAATACATACTAAAATATTCCTTAGTTCTGGGATTTGAAAAAACTTCCATTTTAATTCTTCTAATTAGCCATAATTTGCAATTAATTTATAAAGTGTCCCCCATCACTTATTAAGTTTCTGTGTATCCCTTTCTCACTTATTTTATACGTGGTCTATCACTTTAACTTCAATAACTCTCTCTGTTAATACAGAGAAAGCTAAGGTTATAAAACTAAGACTAGGAGTTCATTATTTACATCAACAAAAGGAAATATCAGCTATTTAACCTGTAGATAGAGGAAAATAGAGATAGCTAGCAGGCAGACTAATTTTGGATTTTACTTTTTAAACTTTAATAGGTCACTCATATATTTGCTAGAAGAATATTCATCCAACAGAAGTTTTGCACCACTTAGTCTCCTTACTAAGATTAACATCAAGATATAATGATACTAAACCTTATGTCTAGAATCCTTATTCCAATTTTGATTAAAATCCATTACATGATTTTAATTCTAGAAAATGTCTGAAATTTAAAGCTTAAGATTAAGGGGTCTTAAGAAAAAACCGAAATTCAGGTAATCTTGTTTAATTGGTGTCTAATGACTGAATCAAATTCTATGCAAATCGGATATATTTGAATTTTCAAATTGGAGGCTGTGTCCATATTATACATCCTTAATACCCTTTAAAATACTCTAAAGAAACTGAAATTTGTGGAATATTTATTAATTGATGTCTAATATCTATTACATGGTTAAAATTTCACAAAAAAATCAGAGATATCTGAATTTTTACAACGGTCTCTCTCCATTTTTACCACTTTTGCATAGAAATTAAACTAAATATAGCCGAGATAACCACCTTTTACGCCTAGCAGCTGTGTTCCAAAATTCATAATGATCAGTTAATTAGTTTAGGAGTGAACCTTGTGTATACAAATATATGAACATACCTAACTGTAAAGATATATATATATATATATATATATATATATATATATTATTATATTAAAGCAGGGTTAATCAACGTTTGTTTCCTAAGACATTTTTCCTATATCTATATATATACATGCACACATTTCTTTTATTTTTTTATCTCAACAGGCAGGTGATACTTACATTTTGCTCCTATCAAATGAGAAGCCTTTTCCAGCTATCTTTTTTAAAGAGTCAGACCCAAAATGTTAATGTAAATAAACATGAATAAGTAAGAATAATGGAAGTACTGTTAACAAACAATCAGGCCACTTTGTTAATCTGCCAAAATGTTATTCCGTCAATTTAGAATGTAAAAGAATAGCAAATCAAAACGAAACCCCCCCCCCCCCAAAGTGTAGGTTGAAGAGAGCATTCGTATTTAAGTTGAAAATGTAAAATAGCAGTACAATATCATTTGAGAATTAATTTAGTGAAGATTTTACAATCGCTGACCCAAATAATCTTCCTTTTTTTTTTTTTTCTTAAAAAAATGTGTTCATATTGCTATCGATTAAATACTTTTTATCACAAATATGAAAAGAATGTTTTGTAAATTTATATGAGGAGGTTAAATTTGTTATGTGAATTTATTGTAAATTAATCCTCTGATAAGCCAACTACTTGATACTCATTAGTAAAAGAAATATTCTGTTAATTTTGTTTTTGTATTTCTATTATCTCAAAGCTTAATCATCTTAATTTTACCTTTTCATTAAAAAGATTTTTTAATTATTTTTTACCATTTGTGTTTTTATCATCGATGAGCAGGTGTTATTGAGTAATTTTCAATTAATTTACTAAAAATATTTTTTCTTTCATGATCTAGAAGACTTAATGAATAGTAATATAAACATTTTCTTTAAAAAAAATTGTTTTTAATCGCATTACTTACGATACATTACATTTTCTAGTTCTTTCTCTTGTCTAATCGTTTCATCAAGTTCCTCTTTTGTAAATCAAATAGTTTTAAAAAATAAAAATTAGATAAATTTCATGTCAATTTAATTTTCTATTTCTAATAATGCAGATCTTTATAAAGAAATGTAATTTTTTAATAGAGAATATCATTTTCCAAGGATAAATAAATGTTGCTCCTTGGCCTAAACAAATAAATAAATGGAACGATGATGAGAATCGAACAGGCATTCAAAATGGAGCTCCCTATTTAAAAAAAAGACTGTTTCTTTCTGGTGGTATTCCCAATATCTTTCGGACATTGTAAAATATCTTTATATAGTTTCAATCATTTTGTTCATTCTGTTATTTAATTTGCATGTGCTTGATTGTTGATGGACCTATTTTGATACAAGCATCTGGTTTTGTTTTATTTTCAGCAATTGGACACAGAAAAAGAAAAGGTTAGAATCATAACTGAGGAAAATGCCTTGTTGGAATTCAAGAATAAAAACAGACTCCAAGAAAGCACAACCCTCGAGCAGGAATTAGAACAAGCCCATGCTAGGACAAGTGGTGAGTTGTGTTTAATCTAAATGCGTGTAACTTTATATATAGATTAAATATCTAACATTTAACGTATATGGTATATCTTTATATGATATATAAATTCCTTTCATCCTTAAGAAAAGTGACCTCAAAAACGAAAAAAATCTTGATACTACAATTGATAACCTCCCAATTACAAAAATTAAGTTAAATTGTATCTCTCATGATAGACAGTAGATTACATCGTAGAGTTATATTATATCCGCCCTGTTGGCTGAGACCGTAGAATACGCCGACTGCACATCTGCAAAGGTTAAAAAAAACACCCCCTCCAACAAGGCCATCTGTTGGCTGTGGGTGACGACTCATGATGCATAAGGATGAGATTTTGGTGGCTAAGCAGACAGTGTTGTGGTTACCTAGATCGTCATGATTTGCAACACTCTACTTCGGTCCTTATTTTGGCTAGATGGGAGGTCGTCAAAGCCTAATCTGACCAAGTGAATAATTCTATTTTTATTATGCAAAAAAAATCAAAAAACCTCAAAGAAATCATCCTGATTTCGATTATAAAACTAGAACTGAATTTCCATGATTCATTATTATTTAATCTCGAGAAGAAACGCAACCAATTTTCACCTTTTTTGATAGAAAAGGTGACTTCTAGTCGGTCAGACCTTGCAGATGTTAAAAAGAAACAAAAATCAGTTAAGAATAAAAAAAACATACAGAGAATTTACTGAAGTTGAAGAAAATTCAAGAACCTGAAGTATCCACATGAAAAATGAAATATTTTAAAAGGTGTTATAAGAAGGGTAAAACTTTCATTAGCGACCCCCAATTGAAATTGAGACTGCATTCTGAACGCAAGGAGTAAAAGAATATTAGTTACCAAAAAAAAATTTTATGTTTCAAAATTTAAAAAAATATCCCATTGTTTTGGCTTTCTATAATTTAACAATGCTTCAACAAGAGACATTCCTAATTTTATGAAAGAATAAGTATTAGAAGAAATAATGAAACCATAGAAAATAATACATATATCTTAACATTTTACACACCGACAATAACAAAGGAAATGAGTATTGGATATACTTTTAAAGTATTATTTTTTAAATTATAGGCATGACTATATTTTAAATTATTTTTCTCCACTCAGATAACACTGATTAAATACATGTATCTTTACATAATAATCACAAATTATTGTAAGCAGTTTGGTCCGGTTTGGCCGATTCACAAGAAAACTTTTTTTGTTTGTTTTAACAAGTTTTTGTCACATTTGCTTCTCCATTCAAACAGAATTGCATTTCTTCTATCATAGCTATTTTTGTGCACAGAAGAAAACTGCTAAAAAATAGAAGAGTAGAAATAGTTAAACAAAAGTTCACTATAACATGCTCACTCATTGCTGACCTATTTTTTATGAATTGCAATATTTTAGCCACGTATGTGCTTGTCCTGTTGCCAAAGGTTAGGTATCAAAAAGAAAGGAGGGGAAAAAGCCAAGTCTCAAATATTACTCTAAGAGAAATTAATGGAATTATCTTGAAAAAAAGTGTTAAAATTATCAAAACCCGGGTAAAACTTAAACATTTATATCTGATTGATAATTTCTTTTTAATGAGATAAAAATATTTTTTTAAATAACTCTATATTCAGTGAATTCTGTGTTAATGTTTTAATATATGCATATAAATCATCTGAATTTGATCTGTCATCTCTGGTTAGTGTATCGTTAGCAGAGATCACAATGAACAGTCCATGACTGTTATGTTCATTGTATTTTCAGATTGGTACCTGTCCTTGGTTTGTAAGGCAACTAGAACCATATTTTACATATAGCACCCAACATTTCCAAATGGTCATCTATCTAAATACATAGTAACAGCAAAACAGCAGATCAGGAGTCGAAAAAAACATTGGACAGTATACTTTCTTCTATTCCATATAAACACATGCAAAACGAAAATTAAACAAAACTATGTATTGATGTATATATTTGATCTATTTTTGCTTTATTGTCAGGTATCAGCCTGTCTGATCAACTGAGTGAGACTTCCAACACAAAAGTGTTGCGACTTGAGCTTGAAAACCAACGACTGCAACAAAAGTTGGATGATTTACGTGACAACTCCCTCATCGAAAGCAGTGCACTCAACACAGAATTAGAAAAAGAGAATAAACGTCTTGCAAAAAAAGTCGAATCTTTACAAGGGGACATGAAGTCTCAATCAGATACATGCATTGACCTTGAGCAAAAGTCCAAAATGTTTGAGGAAGACAAGGACAAACTGTTACAAATGGTTGAAACGGTGAAGGAGAATGCTGATCGTCAGCTGAGCGAAATGAAACGGGAGAAGGAACATTTAGCAGAGACAGTCACAGCATTAAGAGACAGAAACGAAAAAACAAATGACACACGAGTTAAAGAATTGGAATCAGAAAACAAAAAACTGTATGATAAGATTTCTGAGTTTACTTCAAAATGTTCAAAATTAGATTTTGAAAATCAACAAATGAAAAAATTGTGTGATCAGTTAAAAACCTCTGCCGATCGACTGACGGAGGTTGAAAACTCAAACGTGAGTCTTGAACGCCGAAATGCTGATCTAAAGAATGCTGTGAGTACACTTAAATTGGCCTGTGATAAATATGAAAATACGGAACAGAACAATTCCCGTTTGGAAATCGAGAACAAGAAGTTAAGCAAGACAATTGAGAGTTTGCAATTGTCGCTCTCCAAGCAAGAGATGTTAATAGAGGAGCGCATTTCTTTGACGGTTGAAAACCAAAAATTGCAGAAGACCCTCGAGTCGCTGAAGGGTGCCACCGACAATGTCTTGGAATTGGAACATGAGAAAGATGAGCTGAACCGCGAAATCCAGCAGCTGAAGAAGATTATCGAGTCGCAACGGATTGAGAGAGTCAAATACGAACAGATGGAGATGGACATTCTGGATATGGACAACGAAAACCAGAAGTTGCAAAAGACGTTGGAGATGACAACACGGCGCCTCCATCAGCTAGAGCAGGACAATAATGACCTGGAGGTTGAGAATGAAAAGCTTCAGGTGTCTATCGAGACGCTGAAGATCTCCTGCAAAAAGCTGGAGAACAAAGAGGATGATAAGCAAGAGTTAGAAAATGAGGTGAGCAAGTTGAGTAAAGAGAAATCCACGTTGGAGAAAGAGAACAAGAAACTGAAACATGTGTTGGAGGCAACTGAAGTCCACCTTGATGATTTGACCTCCAAACATAATGTCCTTGACATGGAACACAAAAACTTGAAGAAATTGCATGAAAAAAGTAAAGACAGTGTAGAAAAGATGCATGAGTTTGAAAAGGAGAACAAAGATTTGCAACAACATCTACTCATCAACAAAAAGACGTTGGCCACTCTGAGAGAGGTAAGTTATAAAATGGAAAATAGTTTCCATATTTTTGTTTTATCTTTGGATCATATTTGTTTTCTTTAAAAAGGGGTTCTGATCAAAGCAAGAGATGCTGTTAGAGGAATGCAATTTTTTTTTTACAGTTGAAAACTGGTACTTGCAGAAGAGCCTGAAGTCACATATGGAAGCCACAGATTATTTATTACTTTGGATTTGAATGAAATTTCAACTGTCGTTAAATTCCATGAAGTCGTGCTGGTTCTGTAAATTCCATGAAGTCGTGCTAGTTCTGTAAATTCCATGAAGTCGTGCTGGTTCTGTAAATTCCATGAAGTCGTGCTGGTTCTGTAAATTCCATGAAGTCGTGCTGGTTCTGTAAATTCCATGAAGTCGTGCTGGTTCTGTAAATTCCATGAAGTCGTGCTGGTTCTTAAATAGTATGAAATAATTCTGGTGCATAAGACTTGACAAAATTTTTATTATTTTAAGATTATCTAATGGACACTCATCTCGGCAAAATGAACACTTTTCTAAGTCGATAACTTCACTCATTATAAGCTTTATTTTGACATATTAAAAAAATAGATTGATTTGAAGTATTTTGAGCCCTGGTCTCTTGCACATTTTTTAGAGTATTCTCTTTGGAAATTGAAAGTTTTTCGTACCTCTGATTTTAATTTAATGAAGCATGATTATAGATTCCGAAAATTTAGCAAATTTTATTCATTATAAGACACGAATGAGAGCTTATCTTTAGAAAAAATGTTTAAATGAACCTTTTTCTAAGCCCATAACTTCAGTCGTATGATCTCTATTTTTCAGTGTGCACCATTCTAATGTTTGTTTACTTTGAAGTATTTGGTAATTAATCGTGGAATGGATAATATGAATAGTAGTTAATAAAAGCAAGTTCATTCTAGGAAGATCATCTTTGAATTGACATTCATCATAGAAGAATTGTGAGAACTTAATCAAAATTGACCATAACAATTAAAAAAAATGACATGAAATGGGAATTGTAAAAGGATTCTAACTTTTGAATTGAACTTATCATCCAGGCATAATTCAGGATTTTAAATTATTTATATTTCGATGAAGTCGTTCATGCAAACACGACTGTCCAATAAATGCTGACCAACTGTTGAAATTGAAATCTTCCTTGAAAAAGGAATAACATCTTATCGACATGCAATGGAATGTATTGTTTAATTTTCACACAAGAAATGAATCTTTACAAAAGAAGTCTGGAGCTTTTTAATGTTAAACAGTCAAAGTAAATTCACATAAATAGCTTCTTTTGTTGTTTTTTTTACAATTTTAAGGTGATTTTTAATTTTCCCCATGTCGTCACCATCTCTAAGGCTGGAATAAATGACCGACGTATTAATACGTCATCACTGACTGGCTATTTCTTTAAAACCTTTTACAGAAAGCCAGAAATCAATGATAACAACATTCTAAGAAAGGAAAATGCTGTATATAAAATTATAAATTCCATACAAACCATGAATTTTAATCAGCTTGACATCCAATTCTCTAACGCTAAAGGAACAATTTGCTGCATATAAACAGAAGGGCTTTTTCGTAGATGGGGAATTTGAAGTAAGTGAATGTAACTAAATCAAAAGAAAGCAGATAACTAGTAAATTTGGTTTGAGGTACAGCAATTGCTGAATGTATTTTCGATAAGTTTTCTTAAAGTTGAGGTCATCGAAAGGTCATACCTCTGGTTCTTCAAGATAGACACCTACAGAACCATGTTTCCTGCAGGATAGTCACAGACTGGAAGAAATTTTTGAGTGACATTTACATGGAAAATTTGATCAGGAACCTACCTTCCAAAATTGAAAGCTCGAATCACACTGTTGAAATCAACAAGAGCCTTTTCAACTGCTGAAACTATATTGACAGGTTTGTTGAGCCATTCTGACTCTTCTGGGTGTTATGATCAATGATCACATTTACATTAAGTTGGGATGTTGGTGCCCTTCTGAGTGATTTAATCCATTTCCTCAATTCGGAGTAAAAAAAAATTAGAAATTAATCAAAAACATAATCATTCCTTACCAAAAAGTTCACCTTTTTGGTATATTAATTTATTAGAACTTAATCCTACATTGTTGGGACTTTTTTTATCATTTTCTTTTCAGGTGGTCACCTGTTATTATGGCCAAATAGTGGCCTGTTAACTAGCTAGGTGTCTTACCAAATTACTATATAAAAAATCTTCCTTCCTTAAATCTTAGTATCTCTTACTCACTTTATTCTGTAACCCAAAAAGACAAAGTTTAATGAAAATAAATACATATTTACTATAGTTTTCTCACTCTATTGTTGATTTCGGTCCAGTCTTCACAAAATGTTTACCATTTTATACTCACCCTTGTACATATATGTAGCGCTGCATTTTTTTTTCCCAGGAAAAATGCAATAAGAAACTAAATGAGTCTAAAGCTAAAATATAAATGTTTATTTATGTTAACAACACTCAATTGTCATGTGCACCCCTCTGAAGGGGACTGTTTTTGTTGTCTTTCTCTTAAGATAACAAATTATTAGTCTGGATGGGCTGGTCGGGAGAACTCTGCCAAGGTTCTCATGACATTGTATCCCATTTAAACTTGTCTCTTCCAACAACCACTAAACTAACAACAAACAACCAATTAGTTTTAAAGAGATCTGTTATTATGTTCTCCAGTGCAAAATAAAGAATACTACTTTGCCGCCCCTTGCTGCCCCCTCCTCTCATCTCTCTCTTTCTCATCTCTTTCTCATCTCTCTCTCTCTCTCTCTTTCTCATCCTCTCTCTCTCTCTCTCTCGAAAATTCTTACATCGTGGAAGAGGCGGAGATAATTGTAATATTGAATGATGTAACTCAGTTTAAATTGTGTGTTTCTGTTCTTGTTCATGCGCTTATGTTATTTCCACTGCATTTTCGCACCTGTTTTCTGTATTATTAGGATATGGGGTTCTTTCTGCCAAAAATGACAGAAAGAAATGTTAGTTTTCGAAGAAATCAATCAAGTATTGAAAAAAATCTACAGCAGTTTTCTATCACAATAAAATTTCTTTACATTCAAACAATGAACAATATACATCACCAGTTTCTTCCCAGATATTGTTTAATGAAATTTATTTGTGACTGTGATTGAATGTAAAATAAAAATGTACTTTCTTCTACAGTCCCCTCCCTCATTTGCCTTTCATTATCACCTGTTACATCATGTTCAGTAGTGATCAATGGAGGACGCATAGACGCACATCTTGTCATTATGGTTATTCGTTTCATGTGTGCATTCTTTTATTTTTTAATTGCTCAGGAATAATTGTTACTCCCAGCCCTGAACCATATATTACCATTTTTATTATTTTTCAATTTCAATAATTTTCAAGTTATAAAGTAAAGTGTAGTCCTTGATATTTATTGATATCTGCCGCAAAGAAAACCCACACAATATTATTGTAACAAAACAAAAAAGAAACATGCAAAATGAATACTTTCATCATTTGATTCCTGGTAAAATTTTACTTAAAAAATTGTTTGATTTTGGTATAGGACTTTGTGAACAAAGAGACACCACATAGATAATATCAGTTCTTTTGCGGTGGTTTCTCTTTCTTTCTCATAATTATTATACTAAATGTGAGTTTATTTGTTTCCCTAAGGCTCTTTTCCTACATACTTTAATAAGACAAAGTACATGCTAAAATATACTTTAGTTCTGGGATTGAGTTATATGTAAAAAATTCTGTTTTAATTGTTCTAATTAGCCATAATTTATAATTAAGTGAACAAGTGGCCCATCTCTATTAGCTATCCATGTATTTCTCTCGCCCCTTCTCACTATTATAAGAAACCTTTTCAACAACCGATTGTCATAGCTAAAAGCACCCTACCTGTGAGTCCATCATTCAAACTCCTCAGCCTAACATGAATTGAAACAAATACATAGAAGACATTGCCTAGGCTGCAAGGAAGGTGGGCTCCCTCTACATAAGCTAAAAAACTTCTTACACCTGCCAGTATCCTATATCCCTACACAGCCACCATTCTCCCATGCATGGAGTATTGTCACATCTGGGCTGGTGCACCAACCACTAGCCTCTCCCACTAAGACAGAGTCTGAAAAAGAGCCTCTAATCTAATAGGTCCCGCACTGTCTACCAACCTCCAGCCCATGTCCCATTGTTGCAATGTTCCATCCCTGTGGTTGTTTTAAAAGTACTTTAATGGAATGTGCTCTGATGAACTTGCTGCACTGGTGCCCCTTCTATGTAAATACCCCCGACCAACCCGTCAGCAAAATCCCACCCCTTCACTGGAGAGGTACCCAGATGCTGGAGGACTTCCTACTCTAATAGCTTCTTTCCTCAAACTGCTAGGCTTCGGAATTCACCTCTTGCCCCCTGTTTCCCTAACTGTGGGGGGGGGTATCTTAGTGTGTCTGCACCATGGGGGTCCTTTGGAAGGTCTGTTAACCTCCTGGCACGCTACCACAATAATCCTGAAGAAACGATAGTCACATTCCTTTAAAGCACTTTCAGAAGAATTTATTTTACCGCCTCAAAAATTAAACATGGAAAAAGAAACCTCCAAACACCTAGCAAACATGGATACATTATTAAATTAATTAGAAAAACGGAAAAACTAATACGTCAAATGCGCTGGTGAGCAAATTTTTATAGATTCAAAAGTCTAAAAAATACACCCACAATAGAACTGATTAACTTCGAAAATGAACTTTTAAATATAATTAAAGATTTAGAGTTCCACAAACAACATAATAATTTTCAAAATCAATTACACAACATCATTAGAAACATAAACAATAAAATCTCCATAAAGCAGATAAAACTAGAAACTTCTATAAAATATATAAACAAGAGTATAACAAATTAATAACAGAAAACATTACAAAAAAATAGATACAAACATATGCAACTACGTCGATGTAATAAATGCCGAAAGTAAACATATCACGATAAACTTAAAATTGACGACAGTTAGTAAGTTAAAACCTCAGGAAGCTTATCTCATTAAAAGACCACAAAAGTGAGTTTAACAATAACCCCCAGCACTCGCTAATTAATCCAACCAAACCCGAAATAGGAAGGATTAGTAAAACAATTCTTTTTTAGAAGTAATAAGCAAATAACAAAAAAAATCTCGAATTAAACTAATAAGTTAATGCTACCGAAGCAATCACTTGGTCTAATAATATTGAAAATAAAAATAAATGTACCTTCCTACAATTTGACATTGTGGATTTCTATTCATCAATATCTGAATAACTCTTTAATATCGCCCTAGAGTTTCCCTAGGTATATACTCACATATCCAAGGATGAAATCCACATTATTTAAAAAAATGTAGAAAATCAGTTTAATTAATAATAATGACCAGTGGATAAAAAATAAATTTATTCATATGGAAATTAAAAAATTAGGCCTAAGAGTAGCTAACATAAAAATAACTCACTTTCAACTTTAATACAAATACATACGAGCCATATTTAAAGGATAACACCAATCCAATATATGTGAACCCAAACGCCAATCACCTCCCTCCATCAATAATAAAACATTCCTAGGTCTATCGAATATAGGCTTAGCAATAACTCTAGCAACGAAAATGTATTATTGAAGTCAAGCAACATTTACAACACAGTTCTAAAAAATAGTGAGTATAATAATATTGAGATTAAATATAAGCTAGAGGATACCAATAACTATAATAAAAATAGAAAAAAGAAAAATATCACTTGGTTTACGCACACTATAACCAGATGCTAAAAACTAAACTTAGCAAGAAATTCCTAAATCTCATTGAAAAACACTTTTCCATAACTAACCCCTTGCATAAAATATTCAATGAAAATAACTTAAAACTGTCTTACAGTTGCTGTGAAAACTTGAAAATGATAATTAAAGCACACAATAACAAAATACTAAATGAGAGAAAAAAAATAAAATGCGTAAAAAAGTGATCAATATAGCAACAATAAAAATAACACTAAGAAGAACACTAAATAACGACTAGAAATAGTAATAACTCAAACTCTAATAGCAACCACCCGAATAGAAATAAGAAAATTAATGAAAAGGAAAAATGCACTTTCTTTATAACTGCTTAACAAAGGGCATTGTTTACCAAGCCACAATATTTGCCAAAGAAAACCTGAATAACAAAAAATACTACGTAGGTATAACCTCCCTAGATTTTAAAACCAGTTATAGCAACCATGAAAGCACATTCAATAACAAAAACGCTGATTTAAAACACCACCGGCGAACTATTACTGGGAACTCAAAGAAAGCGGACATTCACCAATAATTGAGTGGAAAATGATACGATGGGTCAGTATATGTAGATATTTAGACGACCAATGTTTGAATGAGAAGCTTGAAATTTTAAAGATCCCAAAACAACCAAACTGTAGAAACGAAATAGCAACCAACTGTAGATGTAGAATAAACTTTACTTTAGGATACCTATATATTGGGTTGGCCGAAAAGTTCATTTTTTTAAGTGAATATTAAAACCTAGTTTATACAATTCATTTTCCACGCTCAATTTGGAAATCTTGCAAATGTCTGTGATTTGTCTGGTTGTCAAACGGCAATCTTGTTCAACTATAACTTTCACTTGGTCACTGTCGATCATCTTTGGCCGACCAGAGTGAGGAGCATCTCTCACTGAGAAGTTTCCTTTTCAGAATTGAGCAAACCATTTCTGGCACACTCGTTCTGTAACAGCATTCTCCCCATTCACATGGCAGATCTTTATGCAGGTTTCTGTAGCTTTTTTTCCTTTTCTGTAGTAAAAAAAGCATCAGATGTTGGTAGTGCTCTGCTTGATCTTCCATTTCAAGGCCTAAAATAAAAGAAAAAATGTAAGAACTCCTCTGCTGACGTCAACATACTTGCTGCACTAAATACAGGATTTGAAGAATAGGAATATAAAACGATCTTTAGTAGAAAGCCGGAAAGATGACATTCAAAAAACGAACAAACTTTTTGGCCAACCCCAGACATAAAAAATAAATATATTAAACTTTAAAAAAAAACTAAACTAAACTAAATCAACAAATAACAAAATAAATAGGAAAGAAATTATTCCAATCACAAACATGTTTAAATAAGGTCACCTATTAATTTGACACATTCGCAAAAGGGATGCGCCACACCCAAACAAAAGAAAAGAAAAAGATGTTAAGTAAAGGTCAGCTAGGTCTTCGTTTGAGAGAAGCCATTGTCCAATTAAAACATTAACCCGTGGGAGGGAAATAACGAATCTGATTGGGTAGTTAGCTAGACTAAACACCACATGAATATATTAAAACAATCAGTAACAAAAAATCCTTGCACTTAGTCTGACGATTCCCTGCATGGATGAAATGTGGACACCTCTGTGTAACTTAATTGCCATAAAACTATTTTCATACTTTACGACTAACCTCTACTAACTGTTGAAGTAAATACTGAAAATCTATACACACTATATTATATCACCTTATACGATTGTATGTGTATACATGAAATAATAATAAATTATATTGAAGGTATTTGCCATTTCGACTGAAGAAAGCTGGTGTCAATATTTTTACTGCCCCATCAAAATTGCAATCACTGCTCTTGAAACCAATGGTATGAAATGATGATTAATGTATAGAATATCACACATAATTAAGCACTGTATGTTATTTTCTCATAAACTATGTTATATATATAGTAGTATAAAATATACTTATGGCAAGTAAGCTACAAAGAAGTGTATATATTTCTTTTCCCAAAGGAAAAAATCTGGCTAAATATGTATTTAGCCCGATATAATTACCCCTTCACTACCTATTTATTTTCTTCAATCAATGAATTTTCCTTCCTTTGTTTCAAAAAGATTGTGGTGCTCTTCACTTCTAAACGAAGGATAACCTTGCCTAGATAGGCCTAGCAATACTGAATCATAGGGTTCAGTGGTTTGAATGGAAGTTCTGTGATTCTTCCATTTTCCCGAGTAACGTCAATGCAGGAGATCCAGTAGTTAATATTTGTTTCTGTTAAAAAACATGGCGAACTATATTTTGTCATGTGTTTAAAAAGAAAAAGAAAGGTGCGAATCATGTTTACATCATAGACAACTGAAAATTGAACCTTACTTTTTTTGTGACAAGGTAAGAAACGTATTAATTAATGTAAGAATAATTAAACTAGACAAAAGAAAAGTGTTCGAGTTTCAGCAAAATGTGCACCGAATATAAAATGTCTAATTTATTTTGTGTTCACTACTACTAATAATATAGCAAATGTAACTAACAGTAGTCATAAAGTCTGCAAAAGATTAATTAATTTGACCGAAATTTACACTGTCATGTTCAAAAAATAGATTTTTTCTTTTATAGGTAATTTATTCTTGTCTACTTTCTTTAGTTAAGTTTTTGCATCATTACTTTTTAAGTTTAATTTACAAAATTATTTATAATCTACTAACTAGAGTTATAACCCAGACCCCACGCCTCTCACTCTCCTTCGCCCCGTGGGTATCGTAGTCGGCCACTCGCGCACAGGTGTTCGATATCCTGGTCGCGGCGCCACTATGAACAGGTACCCACACGATCCTATGTCACGGAAATACTTGTAACGTAGGTGGTCCACTCGTGTCGTTATCTCTGTACTCACACGTCTGTTCCTCGGCGCAGGAATCCTTCTAGACTGTGAACACCTTCTTTGGCCAGTGATCGTCAATAGCGGCTGTAAAAAGAAAGATGGTTCGAATCTCCTCTAGGTCGGGATGTTTGCCTCGCTGGTCCGCTGTAGAAGCAATGTTACGCGAACAGAACAAATCGATAACAGAATAACTCAACAACGGTTAGGTCTTTTCATAGCAATAATTATTTAACAAAAATGAACGGTGGGTTTTAAACTTTAACCCAAAGTCTGTTTTTCGATAATGGCTTGTTTACTAAACTATCTTATCTCTCTGTGTGCGTGTGTGAATCTCTATGATTTCCCAGTGGTTGGAGAAATGGTGTGTGTGTGAAACTCCCTTTTCGACTGCCAAGCCTTAATTAAGATACAACTTGTCCACTCAAAACGGTGTGTGTGGACTCTTACGACTGTTGGTATTAATTGAGACGTTAATCTCTGTTGGAAAACGGGGGGGGGGGCACGGCTCCCTCGGGATCCGAGGGAATCACAACCAGCTCGGCCCGGATCTCCGCGCTAACTGACTTGTGATCTCCTTCTCGTCTCAACAACAAAGACGAAAAGCGTACAACTCATACTCTCTCTCTCTCTCTCTCTCTCGTTGGGTTGTTTTCCCTCCTGTCACCGTAAAGGACCCGTTCTCCCTCTCTCTCTACCATGGGGGGGGGGGGGAGTGACCAAAAGACCTATTCCCTTTCTTTCTTTGGGGGGGGGGGGGTCGCGCGCCCCCCCCCCCCCCTCCCCCGAGAAAGAAAGGGAATAGGACTTGTGATCGCCTTCTCGTCTCAACAACAAAGACGAAAAGCGTACAACTCATACTCTCTCTCTCTCTCTTTCTCTCTCGACCCCCCCCCCCCCCACGAGCTGATATCCATCAGTATCTAAAAGACCCTTGACCAAATTGTTCAGCTGGTCAAACTCATCCATTGTACCAACATAATTGCTACAGACAATTTAAGGAATCCTTCCAGACTTTCGGCGCCATTCCCCCTCTTAGCCAAGACAACCGATTTGGGCTGAATATATACTAGTGGTAACTCTACCTCATTTCTACGTAGGATCCAGCATCCTCACTGAGATGCACACTGGTGCGCTAAGGCGCACGATCTCCGTCGGTTATAATCACTGTTTCACATAGTAACCTGGTGTTACATTCAAATTTATTTTGTAAATATTTCTATGTTAAAAGCAAGTAAAGAAGGGAAAAAGGGGAAAAACTCTTATTCTTTTAGTAAAAGTTATTCTCTTTGGCTAATTTTTCTTTTTAGGTGATTATTTAAGAATGTCAAGATATGCTGGACTAAATTAACTTTTTTTTTTTTTAAATGAATTGTAGCGAAGTACTTTATTCTATAGCAAATAACATGATACAGCAAATGAAAATTGGCTAAAAGTCAAACTCAATTTGATTTGTCAGCTTAAATGTTATTTAAGTTTAACTTTGAAATCCGGACAACAGAATAGATATATAAAAAATTAGAAATCATTATTACCAGTAATTTATTTATGAAATTTAGTTTTAAATAATCCATAAACAACTGGCAGTTCTGTATCAGCTTTTTGTGTATATATATGAATTTACATGCAATTCTTTGAGGAATAGTTAACAAAATTGTAACTTATTTTATTATTATGTACTAGCAGAGCTACTCGGCGTTGCCCGGGGTCATAAAGAAAAAAATAGAAGAGGTTAAAAAGTGTGTGTAACATCTTCAATCTCTCTACCTCTCTCAATCCGTCTCTCTATCTTTCTCTGTTTCTCCATTCCCCGTTTTCCCACATCCCTCTCCCCACCTCTCTGTCATCTCCACCCAACCCACTCCTCTCTTGTTTTAATGTATTGAAAATAAAAATAATGTATGTCATTCACCTCTCCTTTAGAAGATAACATTGGAAATGGCTGAAAACCCATGACCAAACCGGGCCTAGTTGATCCCAAAAGAATGACATTTTTAAAAAATATTATTCAGCCAGGGCAACGCCGATCAAGAATATACCTTCTTTGTGGATGTTTTGTTTTGTAGTTTTTTCATTTTAGCTGGACATACATACAGACAACTTCCCTTTATATAATAGACTAGCAGGGGTACTCTGCATTGCCTGGGGCCAGAAGAAAAAATAATAAAGAGGTTAAAAAGTGTGTGTAACATCTTTATATTAAAACTTCTCGCTACCTCTTTCAATCCGTCTCTCTATCTTTCTCTCTTCCCCGTTTTTCTACTTCCCTCTGCCCCCACCCCTCTTTCACTTCCATTCAGCCCATTCTTCCCTATTGAAAATAATAATAATGTAAGCCATTCACCTCTCCTTTATATAATAGGGAACATTGGAAATAACTGAAAAACCGATCCCCCTTCGGCTTCCATACAAAACCTGGCCCAGTTGACCCCCAAAGAAACGAGTCATTGTAACGTGTTAGGAATAGATTGTTAACTAAATTTTTTTTTCTTGCTATGGGAGATAAATCGGTGCATTTTATTTTTTAACACAATTTCGTGTGGTGTTACGATTTTGCCAGTCGGACTTAGGGTTAGAAATCTAAAATATTAGAGTGACCGTAAATGTTTTGATTTTTCGGGATATTTTTTTTAGTACTTAAATTTTTTTTTTTTTTTTCAAGTTTACATGCATAATACTAAATGGAGTTTAACTGTAAATGATGCCTCATTTAATAATATTTAACGAAAACAAAAACATGAAACCAATCTTAATGCCTATACCTAATCTGCCAGAAGGTAAACTGCATAAGTACCCTATTGTTATGAAAAAAAAATGTTTAATTAGTGTTAAATACAGAAAAAAATAAAATAAAACATCACAACACGAAGACATGGGGTTGGGCTTATATGAAAGTCGCCTGCATCTGAAGTGCATTTTAGGAATGACTTGGAGTTTTTACAAATTACTACATAAAAATAGAGTAAGATTTTCACAGATTTCTAGTAAGCTCGCCATTTGGTGTAATTGTTAAAGTCACTGACTACAGATCATTAGTTTTAGGATTAAATCCCACTTCCCTTTTTTATTTTTTATTTTTATTTTCCAAAATTTTAACCAGTATCAAATTTCTTTGTTTAGCGAACTTAAATTTTTTTACTAAGAACAAACTTTTGTTTGTAAATGAATAATTTGTTTTGCCAACAATCAAGAAAAATAAGACTACTTTGATTAAAATTTATATTTTTTATTAATTCAAACAAAATGATTAGTTTATACCAGCAATTTTTGTTTTTTTTATGAACGTATATTTTGAAAATAATTTCATCAAATGTTTATTTTGTTTGCGAAGGAGGCAAGTAATTTGATTCGGTTCAAAATCTGTAGAAGCATGTGTAAAAACATTTTAGCTTTTAGATATGTACAGTTACGAAGAGAAAAAGAGATAAAATAAAACTACTATATTTTTTATTAATTAAAACAAAATGATTACCTTTCACCAGTGATTCTTTTTTTTTACGAAGAACGAATGGAAGGAGGCAAGTAATAAAACTTTAAATCGGGTGAACAGTCTCACACAAAAAAGTTTAGCGTGTTTTTTTTTTACAAAAAACGAACTTATGTTTTGAAATGAATACGTTTTAAATATAAATGTAAAAACGTTTTTTCTGAATAAAGAAAAGCAATATTTGTTGGAAAGATAATGTGTAGTATTCCTTCTTTTTAAAAGAAATTTGTTGAGTTTGCCACGAAGAAAGTTGTAAACAATGGTTAATGTAAAAATATGAAATTAAATAAAAAGAAGACACAAAGGTTGCCTCAGTCTAAAAAGATTTCTCATTTACTGACCTTGATTCGTCACGTAAAAATGCAGCAAAATTATTTATAATTGCAAGTTTGTTTTTTTGGCAAGTGAAGTATGCAATGAAGAAATGTCATTCTGAATGTTGCTTGTTTATTCCGGTGTGATGTCTATGGATGCATGGTGTGCTAAAAACGAAAATTTGTCACCCACCATGACAAATTTTGTGTCGGTTCTACATCAAGGAATTAATGGGTTTTTTTCCAATTTTTCGATATTGTACGCTCGAAAGAAAGCGGATTTAGAAAATATAAACTTTATCGGTATTTGTTGCATATTTTTCAAGTTTTAGCTGGACATACGCACGCATACATACACAGACAACTGCCTTTTATATAGGAGACTAGCAAGGCTATTCGGTGTTGCCCGAGGATCTACCCCCCCCCCTTTCCTCCTCCCTCTCTGTAGTGTAGCCCATTTCATCTCTCTGGACATACACATAGACAACTCTCCAGACAAGTCGTCATTTTATTTCCGAATTAGTACATAAGAACATTGAAAGGGCTACCAGGTGTTGCCCGGGGCCATAAAAAAAAAAAAATAGAAGAGGTTAAAAAGTGTGTGTAACATCTTTATATTAAAACTTCTCGCTACCCCTCTCAATTCGTCTCTCTATCTTTTTCTCTTCCCCGTTTTTTTCACTTCTTTGTCCCCCACCCTGCTATTCAGTTAGGATGTGGGTTATCATTACCTTTGGTAGCTCGGAAATGAGTGATCATTTTACGTTACAGCAAAGTGAAAAAAACGCTGCGAGTAAGATAACAAACTTTGATTTGTTTTTTTTTACTTACGTGACTAAACCACATACATTCCGCCCCCTCCAAGTTAATTTATTTTTTACTTAGAAAAAACTTTTGATTGTAGAATAAAAATAAAACTACGTTGATTAAAGTTTATATTTTTTATTAATTAAAAAAAATGATTTAAAAAAAAATTTTTTTTTTTTTGTAACGAACAAATAAGGCAAGTAATTTCGGTTCAAAGTCTGTAAAAGTGTAGCGTGTTTTTATTTTTACGAAGAACGAACTCATGTTTTTAAATAAATATGTTTTAAATATAAATGTTGTTGGAAAGATAATGGGTTCCCTCCGTTAAAAAAAAAAAAATAAAATTTTTTATAATAGAACCGTTGTAAAACGAAGGTACAAGCGTATTAATGTGTAGATTTTCATGGGAGGGGGGTAATTTATTTTATAACGGGTCCCCCCCCCCCCGATTTTTTTAAACAAGATTTAAACAATATGTAAATAACACAAAATTATGCAGATCAAATTTGACCAAACTGTGGCTCAACTCCAGAAAATTATAATTATTCTAAACCCATCAGTTCAGTTGTGTAATTTCTATTTTGTTTTTTTCCGTAGCAATCAATGTGGTTTTGATTGCTTGAAAGTTTTGTTTGTTTTTAATCTCGTGCACTTAACTCTTCCAAACATGTCTCATTAGCATGAACCTTGAACCTGTCCTCGGACGAGTGTTACAGCTAGTTTAAAAATAACATTTATTATTAAGATACTGGCAATATGGACTTACGGCATGACAAATATATATATATATATATATATATATATATATATATAATCTGTAAAATTCTATTTTCCCTTCCTTTTATTTTTAAATAGAATATTAACCTAATGTACCATTTTGTAATAAAAGAAAAAACATTTCTTAATTTACCTAAATACCTACTTTAGTAAATATCATCTACAATTCTTCATTTGATTATTCCCGTTTTGTTTTTTTTGTTACCTTCCCCCACTTCCCTACATGTGTGAGAGGGGGGGGGGTAGCATGTCACGACTTGTTGCCGCCCCCTCGTTTCCTTCCAGACAAGTGACAATGGCTGCCAGTTGCTACACCAATTTAGAAATGTCGGCTGTAAATGTGGCACCAGTGTCAAGGAAAAGGTGGGGGTACATTTTTGTTTTGAATTCTTTATAAAAGCAGATATTAAAGTTAAATAAAATTTCTTGTTTTGTAAACAAGAAAACAGAAACTAAAGCAAAAGCGTTCAACTTCCAAGACAAATCACTCTTTAAAATCTAAGTCAATTTTAGAGCATCACTTTTTTTATATGTAAGTACGAGATGTATGTTGTATACACACAAGCAAAATATATACACTTGGAATTTTTATCTTTATGGAGGGGCTATTTTCTTTATTTGAATAAATATATAATGGAAGCTTTTTCATTTAATGTGTCTCTTTCACATGTTGGCCATCGTAGTGGCGCAAAGTGATTTTCTCCATGAAACTATCATTTATATTGGTTCGATGTGCCATTGTTTGAGGTCAAACTTGGAATGGCTGTCAAAGATTTCTCGGCTTGCCTTCCTCAATTGGGATGTGTGTACATCTGTTTATCTAAACAGAGCTTCGTTCAAAATGTCCATTCCACCATAGGTGGTTGCAGCGCAAAGCCGACTCTTGAAGCTGAGGGTGTCCAGACTATAGTAGGGAGTCAGAACTAACTTATTAGGAGCTGCTATTATTGGTTTCTGATGACAATTGAGAAAGATAACAACTTTAAACAAAGAATATAAAAAGTTAGTCTTTTATTTAACTCAATTTATTCATCAACAATCAGAGATGAAAACGAGGAGTTCTTTATTCTGCTAACTTTCCAGTTTAAGCAATTTAAAACAACATAAATTTGTAATAAATATTTTATTTGCTTTTAAACTCATATTGAACAAAGAAACAGAAACCTGACTAAAAATGATTGCAATATAAATGTTAGTTACATATATACATTATATAAACATTTATAAAGTTCTACTTTTATTGAGCACTTTTGAAAACGTAAGTGTTTTAAGTTCGTTATTATATTGATAAAATATTTTAACTTGTTTAATTAATTTATATATATATATATATATGCAGGTTTTGTTTTTAGTCCTGTTGGGTGCCGACACCACCCTCCATACTGGGCCAAAGTCCAGTGGTGGTGTCAGTTTTACTCGTCGCCGACCCAAACCGCAGCAGCTAGTACTGGGTTATGTGGTACCAGTAGCATCTTTTATTGATGTCTTTTAATGATTATATACATATATATATTTTGTCGGCGACACTTGCAAAACAAAATATGTGCTTGGTATGTACGTTTCTTTCAATTCTGTTTGTATATAGAACAAAAAGATATATATATATATTTCCTTTCTTTTTGTTTTAATGAAATTCAAGTGATATTCTGTCGTTACTTACTGTTTATATATAAAAATATATATTTCCTCTTTTTTTTGGTTTTAAAAGAAAAAAAAAATTACATACGCTAACTTAAATAATATACTTACATGAAGTCTTCAAAAATCAGACAAAATTTTTCTTTCTTTTTTCAAATTATGTACCCCACAGCAAACGGTTCAATTATCACCTTCTCACTCTATTAATTATAATTAACTTCTCACTCTATTAATAGTAATTAACTGCGGTTTTATCTATATAATTTATATTAAACACATTTAATTAGAAGTTTCAACTGGTGTCTATAAAACCTATTAAATTTATACTTATTAGTAAGCTAATCCGATCATAGCAGGAAATTAGTTGTCAACATCCACATTTCAAATAATTATAAATCATCATAATATCATAATGAGTTGCCATTATGATATTATGATGATTTATAATTATTTGAAATGTGAATGTTGACATACAAAGTTCTGTAAAAAATAAAATTTGGCAATCGCGTGCATCAAAAGAAAATATACATTAACACAATCATAACATAATTACAAAAATATGTATGCAAACTAATATAAGACAAGCTACTTAACAAAATAGAACAGCATTGAAAATTCCAACAATTCTGGAAATTATTAATTAACCCTTACCTGCAGATATTATATTAGAAGTGAAACGAATTTTATTAAATATTTTATTATATTATATTCGTTTATATAGCAATTTATTATGGGTTTTGTGTTTATTTATCTGTTTGTTTTATTATTAAATATAATTTTGTTTAATCAATTCACTGTGTTCTTTGGGTGTACCCAAACAACCATTGACTGCAGGTTATTTTTAAAATATTTAAAAGTAACGGACCAAGACTACAATAAGGACCCCAGATCATCAACACAAGACGCGGGACATGTTTTGGAAGTCACCGGTTGACCTCGCAATACATGTGGTCTCTATTTACAAAACACTGTAAATAAATCTTTTATTTATTTTACTAAATGCAGTATATTTCGGAATTTTTTTTTCTTTTAACATGTTAATATTTATTTTAAGGCAGAGAGTCCATAAATAAAACAAATAAAATATTAACATGTTTTCTTTTAAAACATGTTTTTGTGTCACTATTTACTTGCCTCCCCACGAGGGCAGAAATGGGGGGGGGGTATGAAATATTTATCACCACTTAAGTAATCTTTCGTTTTGTAGGGAAAAATCAAGCTTCCCAAAAAGGGGCACTCTGGATCTTACCTCAGTTTAGAAGGATTTTTCCATACTACACTTTGCTTCTAGCCCGAGGAGGCAAAACGGAAGATTACGCAAGTTATTTTAATAAATAAACGAAATATATACGCTTTTTAAAAAATCGGCTGACTTATAATCTTTCGTTTTGCCTCCCCACGAGGGCGGAGTTAGACTTCAAAAATCAGTTTCTAAACGGAAGCAATTTAAAGTTTATGAAGTTTTTGTCCTTTTTTTCTGTAAGCAACAAATGAAATAAGATTTAACAAATACATAATTTTATTTACAAATCTTTTTATAACTTATTTGTTATTAAAAAACAAAACTTCGCTATTTACTCGCCTCCCTACAAGGGCAAAGGTAGACACAAGGTAGGTTAAAATTACCTCGGAATGAAAATTAAAGTTACCTAAGTTTAGAAGAATTTCTCTATCACTGACCGCAGATAGGAATGACGAAGTGTAGTATCAAAAAAATAGATACTACACTTTTGCTTCCCCATGAGGGCGGAGTTAGACTTCAAAAATCAGTTTATGAAGTTTTTTCCTTTTTTTCTGTAAGCAACAATTATAAACAAATAAATAAAACTTTGTATTTGTTAAATTTTATTTCATTTGTTGCTTAGTGACACAAAAACATGTTTTAAAAGAAAACATGTTAATATTTTATTTGTTTTATTTATGGACTCTCTGCCTTAAAATAAATATTAACATGTTAAAAGAAAAAAAAATTCCGAAATATACTGCATTTAGTAAAATAAATAAAAGATTTATTTACAAGTGTTTTGTAAATAGAGACCACGTGTATTGCGAGGTCAACCGGTGACTTCCAAAACATGTCCCGCGTCTTGTGTTGATGATCTGGGGTCCTTATTGTAGTCTTGATCCAAAGTAACTATTACTTATTATTTAATATTACTTATTATTTAAATTTAATATTAATTATGTTTAGTAAAGGATTTATAATAATATTAGTGGCATAATTAGCTGGTGAGGTTCTTATGTTAAATGTTAAACCAGATAGTATGTTTATTAAGGTTTCTTTGTGAATGTTATTGTAAATTCCCTTGGTTGTTACTATATTTATCCAGCCAGGGTAATTAATAATTAATATATATATATATATATATATATATATATATATATATATATACACTTCATAGTTGCTTTACAATGACCATAGGAAAATTCAATCCAAAGCCATAATTTTCATTTATTCTTACAATTTCTTTATTTTCATATTTCGGTGTACAGATATTCACAAGCTCTGAAGCTTGTAATACAACTTCATTGAACTTGTAATTTGAAACATTTTCGGATATTATAAGGAGTGTATACTTAAATATATATTTTTTATAAGAACTCACAAATATATAAATGAGAAGGATGTTGTAGTTTGCTTGAAGAATTGTGTGTAGTGTGTAAGAAGTCGGTTTGAAGGCTAGATTTCAATAATTTTCGATTAACTATTATTTTACCAATGTAATGTGTCAGACCAGGATAGTATTGGTGTTATGTTCTTTGAATTTTCTAGGTAAACCCCATCTTAAGAAAGAAAAAAAATGTTTATAACCACTCGGTTAGAGTGTTTTTGCCAGTAATCCACAAATGATGCAATAGACTCGCAGAAAAGGATTTAGTTATTGTTGAAGTGTGTATTAGTATTTTGTGTTTGATATTATTGTTATTGTTATATTTTACCAGTAATAATTATATTACATGTTTCCACTTAAATGTAATTCCAATTTATTTATTTATTTACTTATTATAGCGTTGTGTGTTTTATATAATCTGTGTAAGCTCTATGCCCTGTTGGCGAGGTCGCAAATTTGCTGACTGCAACCCCATGCAGATGAGTACCCCCCCCCCCCCCCGCCACAAAAACAGGACTATCTGTTGGCTGTGGGTGGCGACCCGTGATGTCTTAGGACGGGATCCTGGTGGCTGAGCGGTCTGTGGCCTGGTTGCATAAATGGGCACATGATTTGCAACACTCTATTTTGGCCCTTACTTCAGCTAGACGGGAGGTCGGAGAGGCCCGATCCAATCAATCGGCCAGTTATGTCTTGCCCTAGCACTTATTCTATCAGTTTCCCCGATCGTTAACAATATTGAAATTGATTAACTTTGTAGTTATCAATACCCACTCCAGTTTATAATAAGTGCTAAAAGGCGGTGGCAAGGGTCAATCAACTTGAAAGATATATGACCGCAACATGGCTGTGTGCCCCGGACGTTTCGCTATAAGTGGGTAGAGAAATCGATGGAACACGGGGGCTTATGATCACGATCGGGTTGAGTATACCATTCCTGTAGCCTTGTCTTGTCAAGGCGATTGGGGTTTTCTCCTTGACAATTCCTATAGTGGACTCCGTGGTGGGTAGGGAGCAGGAATGATGAATTAAAACAATGTATGGCTCTTAACAGAATCACAAAAAGAATGCATAGAGATACAAGCTCCGAACGAGAAGAAGAAGAAAACAACCAAAATAGATTCCCAAGCAGTAGAAGAACTAAATCTTGCTACATTATCTCCCTTTGTCATTGAGAAAATAATTTCGGCTAACATGACGCCTAAGGTGGTTAAAAAATTGGCCAATGGAAACATAGTGGTCGAAGTTGAGAAAAAAAGACACAGATTTTCTGCTGAAAATGAACATTTTTCATAATAAATAAATTACATCTTACCTGCATCAATACTTAAACATTTCAAAAGGAGTAATAAGGAGCCAAGAGCTCTCCTTGTGTACTATAGAAGAAATAAATGAAGAATTGAAATCCCAAGGAGTAATCGAGGTGAAACGAATCTCTATAAAAAGAGAAAACAAGATCATCCAAACAAACACATACGTGATGACATTTGATATGCCAACAATTCCACCAAAAATGAAGATAAGATATACAATTGAAAAGGTTGAACAATATATCCCTAATCCTCTTCGGTGTTACAAATGCCAGAAATGTGGACATCACGAAAGCAAATGTAACAGAAGAAACACATGTGGAAAATGTGGGGGAAAAGACCCTGACCACTCTATGGATGAGTGAAAAGGGAACCATACATGCACAAACAGTGGTGATGACCACCCAATTTATGCCAAAATTTGTGAGAGATGGAAAAGGGAAAAGGAGATACTGACAGTAAAGTACACACAAAACATTTCCTTCCAAGAAGCAAGAAGGGTGGTTGAAACCACTAGTAGAGAAAAAACATATTCTCAGGCTGTGTCCCCGGTGGTGAATAATGAAGAGGACAGTAAATACAAAAAATTAATAGAAAGGTTGCTTCAGCTTGGACCAGCATTCCACAATACAATTAGAAAAGAATACGAGGAACTGAAAGCAAAAGTTAGAAAGCAACAGGTGGAACCAAGAGAGGAAAGTATTATCATTGTGCCTCCTACTCAACCGGTTGCCCCCATTCAAGATGCACCACCACAGTCAAAAACAAGTGATGCAACTGAATCTACTCGGAAAAAGATAGTGATCCGAAAAGATCCAAATAAAAAATCTCCAAGTAAAAAAAATCTCCATGCAAAGAGCCTCCAAGTAAAAATCCTGAACCTGAAAAAAAAGAAAAATCACCTCAAAAATCAGAGTGAACCTGACACAAAACCGATTTGAGGCACTGGAAATGATGGAAACAGAAGATGAACACTCTGAAAAAAAGAAACAAACAAAACAAAAAGCAGCCCCAATCAAAATATAAACCATGGGACGAAAAATAATCCAATGGAATTGTCGCGGTTTAAAAGCAAATCTTAATAAATTGCTCTTATTACTGATGTAGAAATCCCCCACAATTATTTGTCTCCAAGAAACCTTCCTCAAACAAGAGAATATCAAAATTAAAAATTATCAGATATTCAGCCACATCCATGATACTGGACACAGAGCCTCTGGAGGGGTATCAATTCTAATCAGACTGAATATCCAAACCAATATCCAAGTGGTTGCCATTAAGGCGACATTACATAAAACAATGAATATATGTTCAATATATATTTCACCAAATGAGGACATAGATGAAATTGAGCTTAAGAAGCTAATTGACCAATTACCCACACCATTCATCCTATTGGGGGACTTTAATAGTCACAATACCCTATGGGGGTGCAAGAATATGACAAAAAAGGGTAAAATAATACAAAAATTTATTCATGAAAATGATCTGTGCATGCTAAACAAAGGAACACACATAGATGAATCCATTCAATAGAAGTAATTCTGCTATTGATTTGACCATATGCGACCCCACAGTCTATATGGACTTTACTTGGAGAGTGTATGATGACACTTGTGGCAGTGATCATTTTCCAATCCTCCTTGAAAATATAGAACCTGGTGGTGAAAGTAAACCAGACCGCTGGAAACTAGACAAAGCCAATTGGCAAATGTTTAAAGAAAAATGTCAGGAGAAACTGACACGTGTGGAAACAGGCTCTGACCCAGTGGAACACTTCATAGAGAGGCTGATTGAAATAGCAAAATACTGCATCTCAAGAAATCCTACACCAGACAAATGTAACAGACCCTGGTTTAACAGTCAATGCAAAAAAGCCATTAGACTGCGAAGAGCAGCCCTAAGAAAGTTTGAAAAAGAACCAACTACAACAAATCTTATAGAATTCAAACAAAGCAGAGCAAGGGTCTGCAGGGTGATAAAAGCAGCAAAAAAAGAATGCTGGCATGAATATGTTGGCAAACTAAATTCCTCTTCTAAACTGAAAGCAGTTTGGGAAATGATCGGGGAAAATTGCAGGTAAACACCAGACTAAACCAATCCAACACCTCTCCAAAAATAACTGCACAATAGCAGATAAAAACGACATAGCAAATCAGCTAGCAGAAACGTTTTCCAAAAATTCATCAAGTCAGGACAGAAAACAAGAATTTCTAACCACCAAAAGAAATGCAGAAAAGCATAAGTTGAATTTTAAATGCAAAAGTCTAGAAAAATATAATAGTCCATTTACATTGAGTGAGTTAAGGGACTCTATATTGAAAGATCTCATAATACTGCTGTAGGACCGGATGAAGTCCATTATGAGTTTTTAAGGCAACTACCAGGAGAATTACTTAGATTACTCCTAAATATATATAACAAAATATGAACAGAGGGAAAATTCCCAGACATATGGAGACAAACTACAGTTATACCGATCCCAAAGCCAGGCAAAGACTACTCGGATTCACAAAATTACAGGCCAATCCCCTTGACCAGTTGTTTATGCAAAACAATGGAGAGGATGATCAAAAATAGATTGATTTGGTATTTGGAATCCAATGGCCTTATTACCAATGTACAATGTGGATTTCACAATAAAAGAGGCACAATAGACCATTTGGTTCGCCTGAAGACTGCCATAAGAGAAAGCTACATTAAAAAAGAACATCTTGTAGCTATTTTCTTTGACCTAGAGAAAGCGTATGATACAACGTGGAAATATGGTGTCATGAGATATTTGAATGATCTTTGTCTAAAAGGTAGATTGCCACATTTTATTGTCGTTTTTTTGTCAAACCGAAGATTTCGAGTTCGTGTTGGATCTACTCTTTCTGATATGAAAACTCAGGAAGAGGGTGTTCCACAAGGCAGCGTGCTATCTGTGACTCTGTTTAGCATAAAAATAAACAACATAATAAAAAGCTTATTACCAGGAGTGGATGGATCCCTATACGTGGACGACTTCCTAATATACTACAGGTCTAAGCATATGCATACCATTAAGCAAAAATTGCAACAATGACTGAATAAAGTCAACAAATGAGCAACAGAAAATGGTTTCCGATTTTCTCAAACAAAATGTGTCCATTTTTGTCAGAAGAGAAAATTGCACAACGACCCAAGCCTGAAACTTGAAAGGATGGAGATTCCAGTTGTAGATTAATATAAATTCTTAGGGGTGATTTTCAATAGAAAATTGACCTTTATTCCCCACCTGAAATATATAAGGACTAAATGTAATAGAACATTACAACTACTACGTGTGGTAGCCCACACCGAAACACTCTACTAAAACTATATAGGTTGTTGATTAGATCCAAATTGGACTATGGTATTTTTATATATCGATCAGCCAGACCTATCTAAAAATATTTGACTCGATCTACCATCGAGGACTAAGGTTAGTTCTTGGAGCCTTCAGAACATTGCCTGTTGAGAGTCTCTGATGAGGTACCTGCAGATATCAGGGGTGAAAAATTAGCTCTGCAGTATTATGTAAAACTGAAATCCTGTTCATCAAATCCTGCATATGATGGTACATTTCATCCAAAATACAAGGAATTATTCCAAAGGAATGAAAGAGCTATAAGACCTTTTGGCCTTCGAATGGAAATGACCAACAAAGAAGCAGGATTGGACCTGAGAAAATACATAATACGATAATACCAAAGATCCCACCTTGGACCATAAGGATCCCAAAGATTATACTACCCTTAAGCAGACTCCACAAGCAAAAAACCCATCCTCTAATTTTCCACGAGGAATTAGAGAAAGTTAGAGACAACTATCCAAGACATATGCACATCTTCACAGATGGATCAAAACATGAAGAATCAACAGGATGTGCTGCAATTTACAACAATAATATAAATAAGAAGTGTCTCCAAAATGACACTTCCATTTTTAATGCAGAAGCATGTGCAGTAGATATGGCGCTTAATTTTATTTTAAAATCCCAAAATAAAAAATTAATTATCTTTTCGGACTTTTTGTCTGTATTAATATCACTACAAATCAGGAAACTTGACAATCCATTGGTGACCAAATTACTTTGTAAAATTGAATATTTGTCAAAGGATAATGAAATATTACTGTGTTGGATCCCAAGTCATATCAGAATCAGAGGAAACGACAAGGCTGATAGGGCAGCCAGGTCTGCCTTAGGCATGGCTCATGAGACCATTTTTAAGATTTCATATACAGATTTTAAAATGAAGATCAACAAATATATCCAACAACAAAGACAACAACGTTGGAGTAGCAAAACACATAACAAACTCCTAACGATTAAAACTACAAAGGAGAATGGAGAAAAAGCTCACGAAAAAGCCGAAAGGAGGAAATAGTGTTATCCAGACTTTGCATAGGTCACACGAGGATTACGCATTCCTACTTACTTGAAGACGAACAGCAACCAATATGCTATGCATGCCAGACTGCATACATAATCAAGCATATTCTTACTGAATGTATTGATCTGGCCCCTATAAGAGAAACGTTTTACAAAGCAGGTACAATGAAGGAACTGTTTAAGAAAAATAAAGTAGAGACAATAAAACTTTTTAAAAGCTGTTGATCTATATAAAAAAATATGGTACTACTCCAGATGAAGTGCCTAATTTCCGTGACTGCTCGGCGGCAATGATCGGGCAGGTCGCGGTAGCGCCCAAGACGAAAACGAGGCTGAAGCAGAACCGAAAGTCGTAAAATGGAAGAGTGTTTACATAAAACAAAGAAGTAAATGTTATATTTTCTTTTTAGTATATGTAGGCAACTTTTCTTTTTTTTTTTTTTTTTTTTTTTTTTACATAAATCAAAGAAGTAAATGCTATTTCTTTTACGATATTTAGGCAACTTTTTTTCTTTTTTACATAAAACAAAGAAATATGTTATTTTTCTTAGGATATTTAGGCAAGTTTTTTTTTTATATTTTTTAATGGGGGGGGAATTTCATATATTTTCTCGTCGAGGGTCAGGGTTTACGAATACGTTTTCGGCCGGTTCGAAAGTTCTTGCTACCGCTTGTTTTGTTGTGCTGAGCGCAGATGCCGACATCGACGAAAGACAGGCAGAAGAGGAGGGGGTCGTCGAGGCAGTGGAAGGAGGATGGTCGACGGGGTAGATTTCTGCTATCTGCGTTAATATGGCGTCGAAGGGGTCGTTTCAAAATCTCTGATGCCACATGAATTCGCGCAGATAGCCGTGTTTGTTTAGCTTCCTTCTACATACTCTCGACGTGATTGGTGCAAGCCCTCGTTGTCGGGTCGACAAAGTTCTCACTATGATTCATCGTAAGGTGCTGATACCCCTCCTCTCCTAACCTGTTGTACGCCCTCCAACAATCGGATACTACCGTGGTCCCAGGTACAACGAACTGCTTGATTATTAGAAGGAGGGTTTCAGCATTCCTGTTAGGCACTGTCACCAGGAAACCCTCCTTCTCTGCGGGTTCATATCCCCCGAAGACCCAGAGCAGCTAAAGAACACGGCCAACATTGTTTTTTCCGGCGGTTGAATAGAGACTCGTCTATTTCCACCGCATGCCCTGGGCCTCCGAGTTGCTGAGGGTTGCGCGACAGATGTTCTGTGCAGACCTCCCGCAGAAAGTTTTTCCGGCCTGGCACAACTGCTGAAAATTCATTATTGTTTTGATTAGCGGATTCTTCCAATTATTGTCGGCTGCTCTGCTTCAGCCTCGTTTTCGTCTCGGCAGCTCTCGGGTGCTTCCGCGACCTACCCAATCGTTGCCGCCGAGCAGTCACGGAAATTAGGCGCTTCATCTGGAGTAGTACCAAAAATATAATTATCTAAAGACATATAAATCAAGCTTGATTTGGTATTAAATTAACTGAGAAAAAATGATATGCTGTAAAAAAAAAAAAAAAGAGAAAAAAACGTTTAACGAATGTTTTCAAAATATTTTTTTTTGTCTTAATATTTTATTTATTTATTTATTTATTTTTGCAAAGAACTTTAAAAAAAATACAATTGAATCGGCATTAAATAACCTGAAAAAGGTTAATATGCCGTAAAACAAAACAAACTAACGTGTAAGCTCTGATGTAAGGGAAATAACTTGTTGGAACTAAGGAGATAAGAGTCAGAGTTTAGAAGCAATAAGTTTTGTTTCCTTAAATTAGTTAGTTTTTTGTCATTGTTTTCATATTGTTATTTAATATTTTTCTTTTTTTGCACTATTTATTTATCTTACATAGACGAGCCCCGGTACTATATTCTGTTGTCCTGCGCGAACGTCAGATGCAAGTGGGGGCTACACATCTACAACCAATGCGTATCTGCTGAGATTTAAACACATATGAATACTTGTTATTTATTAGTTATCTTATGTGTATTTATTGTGTCTGTCGTATGTGATTATACCAAAAAGGTGCAATTGAGCACTGTTGTTTATTTTGGGGTTGAGTTTTCTTATCGATAGTTATTCCTTAATTCTGAAGTTGCCTAAATCCCTTTAATATTTTTTTACTTGTATGTTTTTAATGGGGTTGTGGTTTTGTGATATGTTTTTGGAATGAAGACACTTTAGTTGTTATGTGTTCTTTTATGCATATATGCAGCTGTCTCAGTGTGCTACCGATGTAAAACTCATTGCATATTGTACATTGTATTTAGTATACTGCATATATGTAGTTGCATAAGCCTGTGTTGTTGATAAGGCAATTTCGTAGAGTGCAGCGGTTGTTGTTGGGTGGTATTCTATGTTGTTGCAGTGTTGGTCTGGAATGTGTGAGTTGGAGGTCTAAATGTTCTCTGCGGATGGCCGATGTGATTCTATCATTCAAATGTGACAGTTTTAGAAAGCAGGTGTTAGAGAGTGTGTACTGTGGTTGTTTTCTAGATATCCCTGGGTGATTTTTGGCATTTGTAGTGCATCAATTCCGTTCGAGTACTTGTTCGAAGTGTTTAACAGAGGTGATTTTGTCTATTTCTTTAGTGCATTTGCTACAGATGCGGTTTGTCTCATTCATAGAATATTCTATTTTGGTTTTTGTGGGGAGGTCTGATTTGTAATTTATGAAAATATCTCTTCAGGTTGTTTTTCTATAGAAGTTGGTGTGTATGTGTTCTGCTTCGGTAATGCGGAGGGTAAAATCTAATAGTGAAAGGAATCCAGATGTGTCGGGGTGCTCAATACTGAATTCTATGTTGTTTATAATTTTGCGCTGGAACAAAATCTATGAATATCAGATATGTTCATTTTTTTGGATCTCACTGATAAGTAATTTTTATTACTTATCGGTGAGGAAACTTGTAGATAAATTAATTTTCTTTTGTGTGATAGGATTTATGAATTTAGACTGTCTTTCCGATGAATCTGCAACCAGATAGTTTAACCCAAAATAATTCTACCCCAAAGAATTTGACCCACCTAAGGGTTGGGGGGCAGATATTTTTGTACAACCTTTTAGGACATTGATTGGATATCTGACACTGAATAAATTTATTATTGACAAACAATTTATTGATATTTTTCGGCCTTATGGAAAATCACTCACATCCAAAATGAGATTCTACTTTTGTAGACAATTACGTGTGAACACCCTTAAAAACTTGGCAGAAAGAAGAACAACAAAAATAATTATTTTAGAATTGAGAGTGGGGGATCGGTTTTGTATATAAATTTAACGCAAAATAATCCTCATTCCCGGGCCATTCTAAATTTTTCGGGCTGTTCATTAAATATTTTATACCGCTTAAAAAAGTTGGTACAAAAAAAATGCACAGAATGCAAATCTATTTTATTAATGCCCTAAAATGCTAGAATGGCCCAGAAATGGGGCCCCATTTTACATTAAATTTACATGTGAAACTGATCCCCTTACTCAAAATTCTAAAAGAATTGATTTTTTTTATTTTCATCTACAATAATAAGTTTTTATATAGTAAAAAAAAATCTATTTAACTTTTACATTATATTAAAATGTAAGTTTAAATATGAAACAAAAATTAATAAAAACATGTTACTAATTAATTTTTAATTCTTAAAACATTTTTAATTTCTTTCAAATAGTTCAAAAAAATATGCACTTACATTTTTATGTTGGCAGGCAGATTTTCACCGTCTTTCACATAGTCTTAAAGCAGTGTATTTGTGTCTTAGGAAGGAAAATGAACTGAATTGCTAAACCAATTAATAATCAAGAATCATTTTTATTGTCTTTGATTTTATTGTCTCCACCTCCATCCACCGTTTTAGAATTTTTTTTTACAACCAGGACAGGAAGCTCAAAATCAAAAAAAAACTGACACCAAAGTGTTGTTTCGTCTAAAGTTATGAAAATCTTTTAATTCACTAATTCATTTATACCTAATTCAACCTAGCCTTTGAAAATGTTTTAAGTTGTTTTTTTTTAGGGGGGCACACTTTTTGGCCACCTCTTGTCAGGTTTGCAAATGCTGAAGGACTGGACAAAATCAGTCAGTCATTTTTTTTTCACACACGTAAAATACTGGTAGTTTAAAAACAATCAATATTTCAGTTTATCAGCAGTAGAAAATTAAGTTAAAAAAAAAATTAAAAGAATTGTAATAGGAAATTAGGCTCAAACAAGAGAATATTGGAAGAGAGTGACCTGCATCATGATAAAATCTTAGCTACAGCTCATTGCTCCTTGAATACCTTGAAGGCTGTAAGATGTGAGCTGGAAAATGACAACAGATGTGGATGCAGTGGCTAGCAGGAAGGATCATAGCAAGCATTCTGACTGTTTCTGCACATCGAAATTCGTAACTAACTAAATATTATTATAAAAGTTAGTCTTTACTATAGTATGTTACATATGATGTTAGCAGGCAATGTTAATTATTTATAAAGTTCATATTAATGTGCATTTTTTTTTCTGTTTGCAGGATTTGGTGAACGAAAAAATTCAAATGCAGCAACTGCTTAACGAAAGAGAAAAATTGGGTCAAGAATTGGAACGGATTGGATTAAAGAGTGAAGAATTAATGAAAACTCATGAATCTGATGACAGGTATTACCCCAAAATGGTTAATTTAAATGATCTATCTCCATCATTTATTTTTCTTTCTCCTATGTCTTCCACCATGTGTGTGACAGTTTCTTATTGAAATTTTTGGATGCATCCAAAATGTGTGAAAAGGAAGAAAAAGGGTGTCAAGAATACTTTGTATCGACTAGCTGAAATACCCAGTGTTTTTAGTCTTACTTTCATTTTTATTTCGCTTTTCTTTCTTTTTTACCAAATTGTTTTTTTTTTAATGGGATTCTGAAAGTAAAATTTATTTATTACAGTATTGTTTGGCCATTATTAATTGAACGAAATTGTTATAAAACTATCACAAATTGTTGTTAAGATAATGTTTTAATTTCTATTTATAAAATCATTGGGTGTCAATAGCTTCCAAAACTTTCAACATGAGGATTTACTAAGAATTGTAAAGCTAAAAATGACTTTCGATTTGAGTTTCAATGCCATTTCTACCTTTCAAATTATTAAGTAATTTTGTTTTTTTCTCACCTATTAACAAAAGATTAAAATGACTGATTTGATGAAATGAATTGTGGTTGATTTCATTTTGTAATTAAATTATTTTATTACCTTTTATGATTTCAATAAATAATTGATTAATAGTAAATAACAAAAAAATAATGAAATGTGTATCAAAATTTCACTGAAAAGTACAGACACACGAGAAGTAGTCACACAATTTTATTGATATAAAGATTTTCCTCTTTTACTTTAGTTTCCTTTTGAAGGCAAATATTGGAAATAAAGGCATTGATCGCACTCCTGGAAACGGTCTTCAAAGTCTTCACTTGTCCCAGACATAACGTCATTATTTTTTGTATTTTGTTCACTTGAGTCCTCTTCTCTTTTGAACCCTTTAAGATGCAGTTACTTTATGTTGCACATATTTTCTTTCTTTTTTTTTCTGTTTCTTTTCTCCTATTTCCATGTTGTTTTGATCTCCTGGGTAAAAAATTTAGCATAATGTATTCATAGATCAGGAGAGCAAAGAAATTATGGTGTCACGGCATATCTTTTGCTTTGAAAATTAGTCTGTCCAGAAAGTATTGACTGTTTTTATGATATATTGTAAGAAAGTAACACGCACAAAACAAAACGAAAAATCCGGGACAATCGTCTAACAATCAACAGTCGTGCCTGCCGCTTTCCAGTTAATTCTGATTTCATTTCTAAATCCTTTCTTGTTATCAATTCACCTGGACCCTATGCAAATTTAATGCATGGCACAGGCTATTTTTGTCATTTATGTCGGTAGGTAGAGCCAAAGTGACTCACCAATGCACACTTGAAGATAAGCAGGTCGGAGATCCAGCAACGCTACATTTGATCCTCGCCATCTCCATTCCCTCAGTTTGCTGGTGCAAACATCAGCGTCTGCAGTAGATGCATCCACGTGGAGGTTTAGTTCTCGGTAGCCCAGTAGTCCATTACAGTATGCACTTTGGATTTATTCTGCTGGATGACAGCCATCTGTGCCAGTTGACACGGTTTAAGATTCGAATAAAAAATGTTGTTTGAAATAAATACAATTTAGGCGCGCAGAGTGAAAATTGTTGTATTGGCGCGTGACAAATATAAAATAACGCCCACGCACATTCCGATGTGCCTTTTTATACCAAATCAACTTAAAACGAGCGGACGTATTTGCAAGCACACCACGTGATATTTTTGTCCAATGAGATTTCTCCAAAAACATATTTTTCTAAACTTTTCTCAATAAGCTCGCTGGAGCCGACCCAATAGTATATAAGCACACACAAACATAAAACTTTCTCTCTTTTTCAACTGACTTTCATCAGGAGCTTACACGCATCTCACTCTCACTCTTCCAGTTCACATTTCGTGCGCTTTCATACAATTTCACAGGCGAACATTCACTATTGCCTCTTTTAACATTTTGTAACAAATGAACACTTCAACAAAAGAAAAGACATTCTTCTTTTTACTTACATAAACTAAAGAAAGGACTCATGAACTCATTACACAAAGTAATATATTCTACTTGTTAATATGTTTATTTCAGTAAATAAACTTCCGTTAATTGTGTGTGTAAATATTCTTCTTATTATTTTTATTTGTGGAGGAAGTTGGTAACCCTGACCAAAAGGGTATGACGACCCCCACAAATTGGTGACCACGACTTAGAATTGCATATACAACGGAATCTCTTTAAGCTACACGCGGTTCCTAACATACTGGCGATATCATGCGTGCGGTAACACTCAAAGGAAGAAAAAGACGATGCGAATCTCAAGGGATGATACAAGCCGTCAAACGAAGCGTGGATCTCAGTACAATGTAGCAACAAATTAGCGAGTTACGCCGGTAGTCGCTATTAAGTCGAAAGATAAAAAAATCAACCGACAGTTTAAAGGCTTTAAAATCACTTTCAAACAAAAAAACACAAAAATGGAAGCTCCCCGCGTTGAAACACCTCTAGCTACGTTAACGCTAAATATTCCACCTTTTAATCCCACCAATATAAAGACGTGGTTTATCCAGATCCAGGCCCTTTTCGACGCAAAACGGATTACGTCTCAGCGAACCAAGTATTGTTATTTGGTTGAAAAACTCCCGGCAGACGTCGTCGAGGAAGTAACTGATTTGTTGGAAAACGTTCCAGAAAATAATCCATACGACGAACTTAAGGAGGCTATTTTGAGACGGACTGGCCTATCAAACGAGACAATGTTACGCAATCTCTTCACCCAAGTAGAATTGGGAGATCGTACACCGTCACAACTCTTACGATACATGCGATCATTGCTAGGAGACAACAAAATGTCCGAAACTATTATGAGAAGTTTGTGGCTGGATAAACTCCCAGACACAACAGTACAAATTCTGGCACCCACAACGGAAGAGACAAGCACGGCAAAACTAGCCGACATGGCGGACCGAATACATGAAAATCTGAGGGGCCGCAGATTAAACTCAACACAAGCACAGCCAAAACAGACGAGAGACGTCGAAGTGGCCGAACTAAAAACCACGGTCGAAAATCTCACTCGTAAATTGCAGGAATTAATGCAAATAGACCGTCGTTATTCATTTAATAATCGACCGAACTACCGAAAACGAAGTTTTAGCAGAGGTCGAAGCAACACACGAGAACGAGCGAACGAAATCTGTTTTTACCACAAAAAATTCGGCACACAAGCAAGGCGATGCACGTATCCTTGTACCTTTAACAAGAATGAGGGAAACGGTCATTCCAGCCAGTAGAGACGACAACTGTTGCTGGATTTTCTACTAAAGGTCGTCTATTTTTTATTCGTGACAGGAATCACGGATATAACTTTTTAATAGATACCGGAGCCGAAATAAGCGTGATACCAGCGCTAAGTAAACAGAAAGCTACTCCACAGCCTTACCACCTCCAGGCAGCTAATGGCACACAAATATCGACATACGGTGAAAAGTACTTAAGCGTCAATCTCGGCTTGCGTCGCACATTTTCATGGATATTTACCATAGCCAACGTGACGACACCAATATTAGGAGCAGATTTCCTAGCACGATATAATCTATCGGTAGACATGACTAATCGCACACTGACTGATAACCAAACAAAAATCGTAATAAAAGGTATCACCACAAGATACCAGTCTACTGGGATTAGTTCTGCCTTTCCTGAAGAGACGTACATTCGTCGGCTGTTTCAAAAATACCCACAACTTACTCAGCCATTCACAGTCGCGGATAATATAAAACATAATGCAAGGCATTATATTAAAACGAGTGGACAACCCGTCTACGCTACCCCCAGACGTTTGAAGCCGGATAAGTACAGGATCGCAAAGGACGAATTCCAACGCATGTTACAACAAGGAATTATTCGACCTTCCAAAAGTGCCTGGTCATCTCCTCTACATATGGTACAGAAATCAGACGCGACAACATGGCGTCCTTGCGGCGATTTCAGGAGATTAAATGCACAAACTGTACCGGATAGATACCCTATCCCACACATTCACGATTTCGCAATCGGACTGCAAAACGCCACGATATTTTCTAAACTGGATTTAGTGAAAGCATATCACCAAATACCGGTGGCGGAAGAAGATATCCATAAAACAGCACTGACCACACCATTTGGACTTTACGAATTTGTCAGAATGCCATTCGGACTTAGGAACGCCTGTCAAACCTTCCAAAGGTTGATAGACGAGGTTTTTAGGGACCTTCCATTCGTATTCGCATACGTGGACGATGTCCTAATTTCTAGTAGAAACCTCGACGAACATAAACAACACTTGGAACAAGTTTTCCAAAGACTGTCCCATTACGGTTTAAAAATAAACTTGGACAAATGTATTTTCGGTCAGCAAGAAGTAAATTTCCTCGGACATTCAATTGATAAGGATGGAATATCACCATTACCCGAAAAAGTAAGTGCTATTACGAATTTTCCACAACCTACGTCTGTTAGACAAATTCGTCGCTTCATAGGTGTAATTAATTATTACAGACGATTTTTACCCAACTGTTCCACAATCCTTGCACCGTTAACGTCATTATTGAAGAACAAAACAAAAAACCAACAATTAAAACTGGAAGGATCAGCTTTGAAAGCTTTCCATCAAGCTAAAACTGCCTTAGTCAATTTCACAAAATTGAATAATATTAAGGACAGTGAGGAATCGAAACTTACACTTACAACAGATGCATCAGACATAGCTGTAGGAGCAGTTATACACCAACTGACAGGGAGTACAATGACCCCTATTTCGTTTTTTTCAGCCAAACTGAGCAAGACACAGACAAAGTACAGTACCTTTTCAAGGGAACTATTAGCAATTTATTTGGCAATTAAACATTTTAGACATCTGTTGGAAGGAAGAAACTTTTGTATTTACACTGACCATAAACCGTTAACGTATGCACTGCATACACACATAGATAAGTATGGCCCAAGAGAAATCAGACATCTTGATTATATTGCTCAATATTCTACAGACATCAGATACGTCAAAGGACAAGAAAACATTGTGGCTGACACATTATCACGAGCTGCAATAACTTCAATAAATTCCAGTTCGCTGAGTATGGAATTGATTGCACAAGAACAAAAAACGGACGAGACACTCACTGTCCAAAAGAAAAACAAGAAAGACAACATCGCGATCGACCGAATTAAACCAGCATACATTGAGGAACACCCTCAGACATTTTCCCCACCAGAACAAATTCCCTTAGAACAGGGGAGTCCAGCAGAAAGTGACCGAAACGTCAAACCTACGACAAAAACCGGTAGAAAAGTCCACTGGCCGAAACATTTCAAGGAATACATTACATATTAAAAAAAAAAAAAAAAATTTTTTTTTCCTTTTTTTCAATCTGGGGGGAGTATTGTGCCAGTTGACACGGTTTAAGATTCGAATAAAAAATGTTGTTTGAAATAAATACAATTTAGGCGCGCAGAGTGAAAATTGTTGTATTGGCGCGTGACAAATATAAAATAACGCCCACGCACATTCCGATGTGCCTTTTTATACCAAATCAACTTAAAACGAGCGGACGTATTTGCAAGCACACCACGTGATATTTTTGTCCAATGAGATTTCTCCAAAAACATATTTTTCTAAACTTTTCTCAATAAGCTCGCTGGAGCCGACCCAATAGTATATAAGCACACACAAACATAAAACTTTCTCTCTTTTTCAACTGACTTTCATCAGGAGCTTACACGCATCTCACTCTCACTCTTCCAGTTCACATTTCGTGCGCTTTCATACAATTTCACAGGCGAACATTCACTATTGCCTCTTTTAACATTTTGTAACAAATGAACACTTCAACAAAAGAAAAGACATTCTTCTTTTTACTTACATAAACTAAAGAAAGGACTCATGAACTCATTACACAAAGTAATATATTCTACTTGTTAATATGTTTATTTCAGTAAATAAACTTCCGTTAATTGTGTGTGTAAATATTCTTCTTATTATTTTTATTTGTGGAGGAAGTTGGTAACCCTGACCAAAAGGGTATGACGACCCCCACACATCAACGGAAGCAGCCCTCTCGGGGGTCCCAGCTTTTGTTCGTCAAAGGAAGCAAACCAGCCTTTCTTGATCCATCGCTGTACTTCTTCCTCAAATAGTTTCTTTACTGTTGCTGGCATTGAATACTCAGTTACACGGCTTTTCAGCCTTGCCTTCAGCCCATTTCCACGTCGCAGTCTATTCATTTTGTTGTTGGTCAAACTCTCCTCGAAAATTAGGTTCTTCAATGATAAGGGTTGGCGTAGCCAGAAATTGGACCTCCCTTGACTTCAAGATGGATACTCCGCCTAGAGCTTTTATCGTGTCTATCCCCATCAAGCGGTCAAACCCAAGTGGGTCGTCCACCTTTACCAGTACCTCGGTTACAACTGCGCGTCCACTCTCCAGTCAGAGGCTAGCAGACCCAACTCCACATGTCTTTGTTTTTCTGCCAATAGTAACAACCTCGATGGTCTGCTTCCACACTTTTTTGCTCACATTGGTACAGGAGCACCTAGAATCAATTAGTGCAATGCACTTTTTCCCGAACAATCCAGAGAAGTGTGGCCTAGTTCTTAACATTAGTAACAACGTGCACCACTTCTCCGCAGTTGGGGGTCATGAACTTTCTGTCATGCCGAACAAGACAATCCATAGCTAAGTGGTTATTGCATTCGAAACACCTTATCCTAGTGTTCTTCGTCTGGCTTTCCTTAGTTTGCATTGGCCCCACGGCTGCCGTAATTAACGCGGGTCCAGGTTGGTCATCTTTCGATATGGCTCTAGAGCCAGAAGCTGAGAAATGTTCATTTCCTCCATTTGAGAAAAAACTCGTAAGAGCTTTCGGACATGGTCGGGCAACCCATGGACAAAGGCTGCTTTAAAGCCTCAATCCATCGTACCATCGAATGGTACAGAAAGCTTCCACAAGTCCGCCAGATAAACATTTACAGTTTGACCCGGGTGGATGCTGTGTGTCACAAACTGTGCATATGGCGCATAGGAGTTCAGCGCAAATGTTTTAAATAAAGCTTCTTTTATGGAGGCATAATCCCTCTTTTTATTCTTCACTCAATTGTTGGTCACCGCAAAGGCGTCACCTGTCAAACGCGTAGGGATTATGCATTCTATTTTCTTTACAGAGCGCAGCCGAAACAAGCTCATCCTTCTCAATTCTATTCAATAATTGATTGGCTGGGGTCTGAACCACTAAACTCTGGTATAAGCTTCAGATCAATCTTATCTGCCATCATGATGCCGAGATAGCTTGTAAGAAAGCAACGCACAAAACAAATGAAAAATCCGGGACAATCGTCTAACAAGAGACCACATTGTATGCAAGATCACCATTAATTTGTTCACCACAATGTATGCAAAGGCAACATTAATTTGTTCACCACAATGTATGCAAAGGCAACATTAATTTGTTCACCACAATATATGCAAGATCAACATTAATTTGTTCCGTACAATATATGCAAGGTCAATATTAATTTGTTCACCACAATATATGCAAGGTCAATATTAATTTGTTCACCACAATATATGCAAGATCAACATTAATTTGTTCACCACAATGTATGCAAGATCACCATTAATTTGTTCACCACAATGTATGCAAAGGCAACATTAATTTGTTCACCACAATATATGCAAGATCAACATTAATTTGTTCACCACAATATATGCAAGATCAACATTAATTTGTTCACCACAATGTATGCAAGATCAACATTAATTTGTTCAACACAATATATGCAAAGGCAACATTAATTTGTTCACCACAATATATGCAAGATAAACATTAATTTGTTCACCACAATATATGCAAGGTCAACATTAATTTGTTCACGACAATATATGCAAGATCAACATTAATTTGTTCACCACAATATATGCTAGGTCAACATTAATTTGTTCACCACAATGTATGCAAAGGCAACATTAATTTGTTCTCCACAATATATGCAAGATCAACATTAATTTGTTCACTACAATGTATGCAAGGTCAACATTAATTTGTTCACCACAATGTATGCAAGATCAACATTAATTTGTTCACCACAATGTATGCAAGATCAACATTAATTTGTTCACCACAATGTATGCAAGGTCAACATTAATTTGTTCACCACAATGTATGCAAGGTCAACATTAATTTGTTCACCACAATGTATGCAAGGTCAACATTAATTTGTTCACCACAATGTATGCAAGATCAACATTAATTTGTTCACCACAATATATGCAAGGTCAACATTAATTTGTTCACCACAATGTATGCAAGGTCAACATTAATTTGTTCACCACAATGTATGCAAGGTCAACATTAATTTGTTCACCACAATGTATGCAAGATCAACATTAATTTGTTCACCACAATGTATGCAAGATCAACATTAATTTGTTCACTACAATGTATGCAAGGTCAACATTAATTGGTTCACCACAATATATGCGAGATCAACATTAATTTGTTCACCACAATGTATGCAAGGTCAACATTAATTTGTTCACTACAATGTATGCAAGGTGTACATAAATTTGTTAACCATAAAAGAAAAACTAATTCTTTTCATGAATGTTTTCATGTTTTTTCAATTAAAATTTAAAATCATTCCATTCAATTTTTGTTCTCATATCATAGTTTTTGCAAACTATTTCTATTTTGTCCACTATTAAATAGTATTGAGATTAGCTATAACTAGCTACCTATAACGAATGACATTGAAAGTAAGTTTTACCCTTCATTTTCTTTTTGTGTGTCCTAGGTCTTAGTTTTTACAGGGTTTTTTTTTGTCGGATATATTTTGAAGGTTTGTAGTATGAGGAATGTCTACATAAAAATATGGATCCTATTATTATCTACTTGAAAAATAGTACAGAATTATGAAATGTTCATATATGGCCATATCTTACTGTTAACTTATGAATTATTATTATTTACTCACGAGGAGTTCTTCTCACACAAGTCATTATTAGTGATTGCTCACTGGCAATAACAAGTGGTGTTTCCTGGAGTCTGAGTGACAACAAGTCTCCCCAGATTTCCAGCACCCTTCATCTCTTTCGATAACCAATTCAAATAGTAATTTTTCATTATCGCAACAGCCGTTCACCATTATTTTCTCACTGACAACAACCGTTTGCCTGAGGCTGGTGCCACCACATGTTTTGGAGTGGAGGGTGAAATTGGATTTCTGGTAGTTTCAATCCCTTTGGATTTGTGTAATATTCTTTCTATTTCAACTTGTGGTTCATCAATGTTACCTGGTTATGTGGGTTAGTTCACTGAAGGATTGTCCTTAATATTTCAGCTGTTTTCATCAATGATGTGTGTTGTATGGTTTTGATCCTCCTTTTGATTCCAATTTCTCTTAGTCTTTTTTCACGGTTTTTGGTGATTGTTCTTAGTGCTCCTACAATTACAGAAAAACTAAGCAAATACATGGAACTTGCCAGACAGATGAAAAGAATATCCAACATGCAGAAAATTACTGTATCAGTAATTTTCTGCATGTTGGATATTCTTTTCATCTGTCTGGCAAGTTCCATGTATTTGCTTAGTTTTTCTGCCTCCTGTGATCTGCTTGGAGGACGTCAAACTCTACAATTTGACAGCTGATTTCTTCCTTGTTGACTATTATCATGTCTGATCTCCTTGCTGAGATGAGTTTGTCCGTTTGTATTTGCATGTCTCAGAGGATTTTATGATTTTCATGTTCCACTGGCTTTGGATTGTGTCTGTACCATTTGTCTGCATGTTCAAAGTGCAGACATTTGCATAGTTCCTAGTGAATTGCCGTTCAAACATAGTCATGTCTGTTTTTGTATTCCTTTTGGTTTAGTTTGCTGCATTCACTTATGTGATTTGCTATTTCATCTCTTTGTCTGCATTACTGCTTTCCTGTCGACCAATGGAAAAGTCTATCAGGCATCTGTATGCGGTGTGATGATGCATGAAAGTGAAACCTGGCTAGTGAGAGTTGAGGACATGTGTTGCATGTCGAGAAATGATATGAGAATGATATGGTGGATGTGTAATGTGAGTCTTAAAGACAGGCTTAGTTCTGATGATTTCAGTGAAGATTAAATCTTGACAGTATAGTAAGATGTGTGAAGAACAAGAGACTTTGATGGTATGAACACATTGAAAGAATGGATAAAAGTTTTTTGTTTAATGGGTGTAGAACAGTTGAGATAGCAGGTTCAATTAACGGGTGAGATCATGGAAAACATGGGAGGAAGTGATAAATATGGACTTCAGGGATAAATAAAGACCTGGTCAGTGATAGGTTAGTTTGGAAGTCAATTTTCGTCGTTTCCCTAGTTTTCTTTTCTCACCTTTTTGTTTCCAGTGACAATGCTTTTTGTATTATTACTTTCGAAAGTGCTTTTTGCAGCAGTAATCAGTCTTTCGGGCTATGTATTTTTCTAGTGTTTTTTTATCACATCATTCATGCACTCTTTTATATTTACCAGTTTTCTTCCCCCTTCTTTGTTTTTCACATAGTCGGTCAATGTCATCCTTTGGCTGCAGTGCATTGTGCATGGTCATTAGTTTCCTTGTTCTTTGGTTTAGGTTCTGAATTCTTCTTTTTTCCAGCCGATGAAGGGTCCAGAGTATTGTACTAGGCATACTACTGTCCATATATTTCTTTCTTTTATTTTTCTACTGTGTAATTTGGTTTCAAGGAGCTTTCTTGTTCTTAGGTGGGTTTTTTTCTGATCTTCTCTTTCATCTTTGTTGATTTGATGAGCTCTCAGATATTTATATGTATCATATTCACTAAGTGCTCTCATCTCCTCTTGGTTGGGTAGTTTCATGCCCTCTGCTATCTTGAGTTTTCCCATCTAGTAGTGCACACTTTTTGTTGTATCATATGTCGACAATCAATAGAATAAATACACGTGGTAAGGAAATAAACTATATATGTTTTATGCTTGTGCTCACATTAAACAACACAACCTATACAATACGACTTTAAAACTCCAACAGGATAGCGAAAAGATCAATATAGAAAGAGGTGCCAGACAAGGCGACAATACTTCACCAAACCTCTTTACATTCTGCCTGCAAAATTCAGTGATCAATAAAATTGCCTGGGAAGGAAAAGGTATCAATATAAACGGAGAGTACCTACAATACATCTAGAATTTGCAGACAATATCATTGTCACGAACCATACACGTCAAGAAGTAGAAGGGGTTCTTAACGATATTCACAATGCTAGGCATATAGTTGGCCTTAAAATGCACACTGGAAAAACCAAGGTCATGTTCAACAAATATGTCACAAAAGCCCTAGTCATAGTGAATGGTAAAAATGTTAAGGAAGTTGACTACTACATCTACCTAGGGAAGATGGTGAGAAGCGACGCTAATATCATGTCTGAAATCAAACAGCGAATTGCACTTGGATGGACAACCTTTTGCAAAGTAGATAACATCATGAAGAGTAGAAAGTCTACTCTGAATATTAAACGGAAAGTGTTCAATGAATACATAATGTCTGTTATGACATAGTGTAGCAAAACATGGGCACTTAATAATGTAACAAATAAAAAGCTAAGAGTGGCACAATGCAAAATGGAACCTATTATGATCGGCATCAGTCTACGTGAAAGAATAAGAAACACCTGGATCAGACAACAAACTGGAGTAAATAACATCATCACTACTATACGAACGGCTCAACATAGATGGGCAGGTCACCTTTCCAGGTATACAGACAACAGGTGGTTATCTAGAGTGACAGAATGGACTATGAGGAAGGCCAAAAATCTGGTGGAGAGACGACCTCGACAGCCAACTGGGCCCTACGTGGCTACCTCTGGCCAGGGAAAAAACAGGGTGGAAGGAAACCAGGGAAAGGTTTCTTCTTCAGAAGTAATCAAAAACCCTGATGATGATATATATACTAGCAGGAAGACCCTGAAATTAAATGAACCCTCTGTCCTTTTATGCCCAACCCTAACACTATATTACCTTTTTTAAATTTTTTTTTTACATTTTATAATGTTCAGTTGTTTAAGTAGGATTACAGAATTAAGGGGGTGTAAGTAAAGTGGCATTAATCGAAATAAATTTCAGTCAATTCAAGAAAGTATTTAATCCTAAACACAAGATCACATACTCAGCGTTTCCTCGGAATCAATGAGGACACTATGCACTCCTGCTACAACATCTGAACCCCTTATTAATTAATATTTTTATTATTTTCAAGTTTTTAATAATATAGAATAAAAATCTTATTTCCATAAGGATATCAATTGTAAATTAGAACTCTGATAATATACACCTTTGGATCACAATGAGAGTATTATGGAACTCTATCTCCAAAACTCTTGGAGGAATTCGTAAACAAACAAAAACTACAAATTATATATATATATATATATATATATATATATATATATATAAACTGTTGCTTGTACATCAGCATTGCTTCCAAGAAAGTCTTCATCAGATGATGACTCTGGGTTCAGGCATGGTTTCGGGGCCGAAGCATCATTACCACTAACACAGAGTGCCCCAGCAGTATCTCACGATACTACCAGATTCGTTGGATTGCTGTTACTCTGTGGGATTGGCATATCTACGCTGATGCAGCTAGAGCCTTGTCTTATATTTTCTTTATGTATTTTTTCTTGTCTGATGGAGAAAGACCAAGATTATTCAAAAACACGGAGGTTGAGTTGGCAATAAAACCTTGGCATCCAACCTCGATAGAAAATACAATGGTTTTCCAGCCATTTCTTACACATTGTTCTCATAGATCTTCATATCTTTCCAACTTGCGTTGGTTTGCACAGTCAAAATTTTCCTCAAATGGAACCATTAATTCAAATACGGAATTTGTTTTCAAATTAACAAACCAAATCCGGACACTGATCCGTTAACGTTATTTCAGTTGGAAATACAAGCTGGCATTTTAAGTTGAATGCAAGGTGTCAGTTCATGCAGCTATCAAACAATGAGAATCTCTGCCTATTTTTACACAAAGACTTTGAACAATTTTCTTTAACGAAATGAATTGTTCTACTCGTAACATTAAGAGCTTTATTGACAGTCTCCCAACATATATAAGAAGCTTCCACAACAATCTCCAATCCTTCATTGTATCTCTATGTGTAGCTTCTCAGGAAATGCTTGCATCCAGTGAAAATAGGTTTGAGGTTGGCAGTTTTCTCACATGCTCTGCATCGATCGGATGTAGTTAACACCCAAGCATGAAAGTTAACTGGTGTTTATAAGATATCGTAAACTGCCTTTATGAGAAAACTTAATTTTTTAGACTCCATGTATTTGAGGTCGTGCCATATGTCTCTGTCTTTTGCATTCTCCCACTATATATATAAACGATAGGATCTATATATATATATATATATATATATATATATATATATATATATATATATATTTATTATTATTATTCTACTAAAGTTGAGTTAATCAACGTTTGTTTCCCTATATATTTTCATCACAAAATATCCATGCTTAAATATTTGTCAATTTTGAGATTGAGTTATGTTTGAAAAAAACTTCCATTTTAATTAGTCTAATTAGCCATAATTTGCAAATAACTCATGTAACACATCTCTTACTTTCTGTTACTTTCACCATCTATCACCGTATATTGTTTGAACCACCTGCTATACGTCATCAATTATTCTTTCTTCCATCACTCTTTCTCTATCTGTTTATTAACAGTAAAAGGTAATTAAAACGGAATATAGTACTATTCAACCTATAGTTGGGGGGGGGGGGAGATTTTGTCTTTATCTTTTATATTTAACTGGTTTTTGAAACTCACTTTTTCCGCATGCAAACAATTTAACTGAGCTCAATGGGTCACATTTTTTCTTGTGTGTGTGTGTATATATATGTATATGTATATATATATATATATTAAGAGAGAGAGAATTTTTTTAAATAGGATGTGTAATTTACATAAATTAAAACAGATTTTAATACATAATTGCCTATTCATTTCTAATTTAATTTTCATTTTATATAAGTATTTCACTGCATCTAAGTAACGCTACATTACGTTTGCATCTAAGTAACGCTACATTACGTTTACATCTAAGTAACACTACATTACATTTGCATCTAAGTAACGCTACATTACGTTTGCATCTAAGTAACGCTACATTACGTTTGCATCTAAGTAACGCTACATTACGTTTGCATCTAAGTAACACTACATTACGTTTACATCTAAGTAACGCTACATTTCGTTTACATCTAAGTAACGCTACATTACGTTTGCATCTAAGTAACGCTACATTACGTTTGCATCTAAGTAACGCTACATTACGTTTGCATCTAAATAACGCTACACTACATCTGCATCTAAGTAACGCTACATTACGTTTGCATCTAAGTAACGCTACATTACGTTTGCATCTAAGTAACGCTACATTACGTTTGCATCTAAGTAACGCTACATTATATTTGCATCTAAGTAACGCTACATTACGTTTGCATCTAAGTAACGCTACATTACGTTTGCATCTAAGTAACGCTACATTACGTTTGCATCTAAGTAACGCTACATTACGTTTGCATCTAAGTAACGCTACATTACGTTTGCATCTAATTAACGCTACATTACGTTTGCATCTAAGTAACGCTACATTACGTTTGCATCTAAGTAACGCTACATTACGTTTGCATCTAAGTAACGCTACATTACGTTTGCATCTAATTAACGCTACATTACGTTTGCATCTAATTAACGCTACATTACGTTTGCATCTAAGTAACGCTACATTACGTTTGCATCTAAGTAACACTACATTTCGTTTACATCTAAGTAACGCTACATTACGTTTACATCTAAGTAACGCTACATTACGTTTGCATCTAAGTAACGCTACATTACATTTGCATCTAAGTAACGCTACATTACATTTGCATCTAAGTAACGCTACATTACATTTGCATCTAAGTAACGCTACATTACGTTTGCATCTAAGTAACGCTACATTACGTTTACATCTAAGTAACACTACATTACATTTGCATCTAAGTAACGCTACATTACGTTTGCATCTAAGTAACGCTACATTACGTTTGCATCTAAGTAACGCTACATTACGTTTGCATCTAAGTAACGCTACATTACGTTTGCATCTAAGTAACGCTACATTACGTTTGCATCTAATTAACGCTACATTACGTTTGCATCTAAGTAACGCTACATTACGTTTGCATCTAAGTAACGCTACATTACGTTTGCATCTAAGTAACGCTACATTACGTTTGCATCTAAGTAACGCTACATTACGTTTGCATCTAAGTAACGCTACATTACGTTTGCATCTAAGTAACGCTACACTACATCTGCATCTAAGTAACGCTACACTACATCTGCATCTAAGTAACGCTACATTACATCTGCATCTAAGTAACGCTACATTACATCTGCATCTAAGTAACGCTACATTACATCTGCATCTAAGTAACGCTACATTACATCTGCATCTAAGTAACGCTACACTACATCTGCATCTAAGTAACGCTACACTACATCTGCATCTAAGTAACGCTACATTACGTTTGCATCTAAGTAACGCTACATTACGTTTGCATCTCAGTAACGCTACATTACGTTTGCATCTAAGTAACGCTACATTACGTTTGCATCTAAGTAACGCTACATTACGTTTGCATCTAAGTAACGCTACATTACGTTTGCATCTAAGTAACGCTACATTACGTTTGCATCTAAGTAACGCTACATTACGTTTGCATCTAAATAACGCTACACTACGTCTGCATCTAAGTAACGCTACATTACGTTTGCATCTAAGTAACGCTACATTACGTTTGCATCTAAGTAACGCTACATTACGTTTGCATCTAAGTAACGCTACATTATATTTGCATCTAAGTAACGCTACATTACGTTTGCATCTAAGTAACGCTACATTACGTTTGCATCTAAGTAACGCTACATTACGTTTGCATCTAAGTAACGCTACATTACGTTTGCATCTAAGTAACGCTACATTACGTTTGCATCTAATTAACGCTACATTACGTTTGCATCTAAGTAACGCTACATTACGTTTGCATCTAAGTAACGCTACATTACGTTTGCATCTAAGTAACGCTACATTACGTTTGCATCTAATTAACGCTACATTACGTTTGCATCTAATTAACGCTACATTACGTTTGCATCTAAGTAACGCTACATTACGTTTGCATCTAAGTAACACTACATTTCGTTTACATCTAAGTAACGCTACATTACGTTTACATCTAAGTAACGCTACATTACGTTTGCATCTAAGTAACGCTACATTACATTTGCATCTAAGTAACGCTACATTACATTTGCATCTAAGTAACGCTACATTACATTTGCATCTAAGTAACGCTACATTACGTTTGCATCTAAGTAACGCTACATTACGTTTACATCTAAGTAACACTACATTACATTTGCATCTAAGTAACGCTACATTACGTTTGCATCTAAGTAACGCTACATTACGTTTGCATCTAAGTAACGCTACATTACGTTTGCATCTAAGTAACGCTACATTACGTTTGCATCTAAGTAACGCTACATTACGTTTGCATCTAATTAACGCTACATTACGTTTGCATCTAAGTAACGCTACATTACGTTTGCATCTAAGTAACGCTACATTACGTTTGCATCTAAGTAACGCTACATTACGTTTGCATCTAAGTAACGCTACATTACGTTTGCATCTAAGTAACGCTACATTACGTTTGCATCTAAGTAACGCTACACTACATCTGCATCTAAGTAACGCTACACTACATCTGCATCTAAGTAACGCTACATTACATCTGCATCTAAGTAACGCTACATTACATCTGCATCTAAGTAACGCTACATTACATCTGCATCTAAGTAACGCTACATTACATCTGCATCTAAGTAACGCTACACTACATCTGCATCTAAGTAACGCTACACTACATCTGCATCTAAGTAACGCTACATTACGTTTGCATCTAAGTAACGCTACATTACGTTTGCATCTCAGTAACGCTACATTACGTTTGCATCTAAGTAACGCTACATTACGTTTGCATCTAAGTAACGCTACATTACGTTTGCATCTAAGTAACGCTACATTACGTTTGCATCTAAGTAACGCTACATTACGTTTGCATCTAAGTAACGCTACATTACGTTTGCATCTAAGTAACGCTACATTACGTTTGCATCTAAGTAACGCTACATTACGTTTGCATCTAAGTAACGCTACATTACGTTTGCATCTAAGTAACGCTACATTACGTTTGCATCTAAGTAACGCTACATTACGTTTGCATCTAAGTAACGCTACATTACGTTTGCATCTAAGTAACGCTACATTACGTTTGCATCTAAGTAACGCTACATTACGTTTGCATCTAAGTAACGCTACATTACGTTTGTATCTAAGTAACGCTACATTACGTTTGCATCTAAGTAACGCTACATTACATTTGCATCTAAGTAACGCTACACTACATCTGCATCTAAGTAACGCTACACTACATCTGCATCTAAGTAACGCTACATTACGTTTGCATCTAAGTAACGCTACATTACGTTTGCATCTAAGTAACGCTACACTACATCTGCATCTAAGTAACGCTACACTACATCTGCATCTAAGTAACGCTACATTACATTCGCATCTAAGTAACGCTACATTACATTTGCATCTAAGTAACGCTACACTACATCTGCATCTAAGTAACGCTACATTACGTTTGCATCTAAGTAACGCTACATTACGTTTACATCTAAGTAACGCTACATTACGTTTGCATCTAAGTAACGCTACACTACATCTGCATCTAAGTAATTTGAATTCGGAATAGCGGTGTATGAGCAAGAAAATTCAATATCGCCTTAAATCTGCATATCAGTAGCACTACATTAAATGTACATATAAGTAACAGTTGTGTGAATAAATTTTATGCGAAAATCTATAAAAAATGATGTAAGATTGTTTTTTCTAGCTATGCATTCATAAAAAGAACTGTCTAGAGGGTGTATCTATTTTTTATTGTCGTTGTAGTTTAAGCTAAACGTTTAAATGAACAGATATACCAAGTAGGAAAAGGTAGAATATAAAACCATTTTTTAAATGATTTTCCAATGTCTTTCAGTCGTTATGAAGCACTTGAAAACATGATGCAAGAAGCTCTCAAGAAAAACTTGGAGATTAAAGAAGACAAGATTCACTCGTTGGAATCAAGGTAAGTAAAAATGTCATCTCCTGAGTTCTTCTCCATTTTTTTCTCTTACCAACTCCTGTGTTTTTTGTTTTTTATTTTGTTATGAATAGCATATTTCCCCATCAGCTTTCATATGCGTTCTTCTTTGTCCTATAATTTATGTACATCCTCAAATATTCTGTATTTTCTAATTTTTAAGTGATAATCTTCATTATATGCTTTGATATCATTCAATGTTATTCTTATAAAAACCGACCTTAATCTGATCTAAAAATTTTAAACAAATATTTGATTAAAAAGTTGTTCGTTGATGGCAGCATATTTTTTTAATTCAATAATTTTTTATTTTATTTTTTATGCTTAAAATTGATAAAAAGTTTAATTTTTTTATCGATTTAAAAAATTAAATGAACTACTTAAAATTAAAAGAAAACATAACTATTTCTGTTTTGGTCTAACGTAATTTTTGAAACCCTGTAAAAATGACCTGTTGACCTCAGGGAGGTTTTTTTGGGAAAAGTGCATTGTCACTTGGACTTAGGGTTAGTGGTAGGGTTAAGGGAGGGTTTTATTTCCCTTCCCCCCAAAATACACACACACACACAGAATTTATCTCCCTTAACAAATAAAAATTTGGTTATATGCCCTTAAAACACTATTTGGTTAGATAATGGTTTGGAAGTGGGTGATCATTAAATTAAATTTATATGTGAAACTAAATTCTAAAATAATTGTTTTTTGAGGGTTTTTTTTTTCACCAAGTTTTTCAGAGTGTTCACACATAATCACCTAATTTTGTGTGTGTGTGTGGGGTGGGGGTGATAGCTGAGGGTCTTCATCTACAAATTTACCTTACTTTCAAATGTAGATATAATTTTCTTTTTAATTTGACAAACTTTTTATGGTTTTCCCTTTATTGTATCCCTTAGATTTTGATAAACTTCTTGTGAAATTTTCATCTAGATTTTTCCTTTGTGCCATTTTTACCTGTGCCATTATTACCTAAATTCGATTAACTTATTTTTAAATTTGCCTCTTTTTTTATTTACTAAGATTTTAATTTTTTCAAATTATTTAAATGTGTTTTTACTACTTATCACCAACACATCATCCAAGTTGTTTTTAGTTTTTTGGGTTTTTTTTTTTTGCAGTGCTCTTTACACACACATACACTGTGGGTGGGTAGGGGTAGGGAGTAGTCTGGTTAGAAAATTCATCTCAATTTCAGCTTTTTTTTTTCACTGGTTACTCACATCCCTGATGTCAAGAGAGAGCAAAGATGTCTGTATGTGTCCACACTTCAGTTTAAAGAGTTTGATCTCCTAGTATGTGTAATCAGCAGTTATTGGAAATGTTTTAGTCTGGGCTTTCATATTTTTTATGGTTTTGGAGGGGGTCATAAAAGTGCTTCCTCCACCCCACCACTCCCATACATGAAATTTAAATGAATTAAGAAAGATTCTCCAAATTTCAATTTCATTTAAGTATTTTAAAAGATTATGAGACTATATAATGGGCTCACAATCTGCATTTGAAAATTCAAATATCTCTGATTTGCACAGAATTTGATATTAGACAAATTAAGCAAGATTCTTAAAATTGAAATTTCTTCAAAGTGTTAGGGCATTTTAAGCCAACTCTCTTTTAAAATTAAAATATTTCTGATTTTCATGAAATTACTATATTATGCCATTGTCAACAACATTAGCCACACTTTTTAATCAAATATTTATTTGTTCCAAATAGAACACCCAGACAGAACATTGAATTTAGTTCAAATTGTCATCTGTGATGATTTTGTTTTTCTTTCTATTACATTGAAACAGTTGCTAGCTTACACATGAATCAGAAAATTTAAAAGAAATGAATAGTCTAAAAGAGGCACCCTGTATGGGAACAATACCTATACAGTCCTGTCTGCACTCCGTCACAAATAAGAGAGCCTCTGGTAATAAAACATAAATCCACCTCCCTCAGAAAGGATGAAATAATGGTTAATACTGTTACTATTTACTTATCTCCCAATGAGAGTAATTTTAGAGTAAATGACGGTTTTAATGTGGAGAAAATGCAGCACTCTGGATAGGGACACTCTGGATAGGAACAAAAATAGTCCTATAGACACTCCCTTACAAATTAGGAAGCATCAGATGACAGGTAATAAATCCATCCCTTCTCGGAAAGGATAACGTAATGCCAGATAGTTTTACACTTTCATTATTATTTTTTTTAAAGTAAAGAGAATAAGGATGTATTAACCTAGGATAAATTAGAAGTTTATTCTTTTTTCAAAATGTGTGTTAACACACATGAGACTAAAGATATTAATAAAGGGCAATGAATTAAATGTTAATTTTTTTTTTTTTAATCCATATGATGTGTTCAAAAAGTATTAACCAAAGACAATGAATTAGACAGTCGACACTATTGCAATTCTGTAGGTTTTTGTTGCTAGGCCATTTTTTCTTTCCTTTCCACACATGCACTTAAATTTATCTTTTATTTCGCCATATAAGTTATGCACACTTTTCTTTTTAACTCCTTTGTTTTGTTATTCATGCTGAGTATCCCTGCTAACAGTCATTTCTGACAGTACATTTAGCCTCCAAAACCTGATTCATCAGTGCTGAAATTTAAAATTACCATCTTATTTCCTTCTCTAGTTGGATGCTCCCCCTCCAATAAATGCCCTACTCTAATGGATTCCCTTAGGACCACCACCCTGTTGCCCCCCCTCTTCCTCTGCATGTCACAGGAGCAGTATAAAACTCTTTGTTTTTACAAGAAAGAAGAAACCTCCTCTGCCTGAAAAGAATCGCCAACAATCACTATGACGGTTTAAGAAACTTCTATTCAAATTGTGGAGTTCCCTAAAACCTGGCTCTCCTCCCACATAGCCAGTTAAGTAGATGAAAGAGTCAAAATTTCAATTGGAATGAAATCCATCTGGCATCTAACAACTTGTCCTAGTTCGACAGTTGCAGGATAAATTACCATCATAAAACGTTTTCCCCGCACTATAGGATCTATCATGTCTTAACTTTCTCCAAGACCTTTCCCTGCCTTCGGTAACTGACTGACTCATCTAGAAGTGGTTTACCTCTTTTCTTGTGTCATTCTACCATTCCACCTAAACATATCTTGCTTACTTCGACTGTTGATCTTTTCCTGTGTCCGTACAGTCCTGATGCATTTCATTTAACTATACAGGATATGGCTGCCAGTTTTGTCTTTACTAAAAATGTAATCTGATCTGTTAACTTCACATTAACATTGCTCTCATGTTATTTTGAAAGTCAGTGAGTTTTTCCGTTGTTTTGTCTGTCCAGTTAACACACTCAAGATCTGCTAATACTATTGACAGTACATATGCCTTGATAATTTCAGCTATCATCTGATATGCAGTTTTAAGTGAGAACTAGCCTGTTTTTGTTGGAAACTATGCAACTGAGACCCATGCGTCATCGTCTTAATGCTTTATCAGGGTCATTTATAGCAGAAATTGCATATCCTAAGTGATAAAACGCATCATGTGTGATAATTTCTTTATCATTTCAGAAATTTCATGGGATAAATAAAGCAAAAGAAATAGCATTTTTTTTAATGTGAAAATGTAATTTTTTACATGAGTATTAACAATAAAACAAAAGTTTAAAGAACAATTATTTAAAAAAAAAAAAAAAAAAAAAGACTATAAACGGTAGTAAAATGTGTGTATTTCGTAGTTTGTACAAATTCTCCCTCGACCATGAGTGAAATAGTAGTATTTCCGATACTCTCAAGCCTTAATACTAGTAGGGGCAATTTGTCTAGAATAAGGAAAACTTTGAAATAACACTTGCAATCAAGTAGGTCTCTGATAAATGTTGTGCATAAAATATACATTACTTGCCTACTGGATAGATTGAATCTTATTCTCAACAACTCATGAGCCACTACAATGAAATTCATATGTAAGGCATGTCTGATAATAAGACTCATACATCGGAAATGATGGGAGAGTCCATCAATATAAGAACTGCTATATACTAATCTCAAAATTGAATAAATCTAATGCAATTTGTTTAACACTGTCTCTTCCTTCTTAAATGGTTATTATAGTATTTTTAGTTAACCGAACTTTTTAATGAACCGACTTTTCTCCTCTCTCAAAACCTTTTCATAGTGGGATGTGAAATTTGTGCATTCTTTCCAAACGCAATGGGGATATGGTTGTCTTAAAATTCTATTCTTTTGAAGTGTTAAGAAAGTAATATTTACCGAAAATAAATGGAACTTCCTTCCAACGTTAATTTTTTTGATTCTTTTTGTTTGTGAAAATAATAACAGAATATCTGCTTTGAAAAATAAACACAATTTATTTTCTTGTTTTTTAAATGGGATAGAGGTAAGGGGCAATGACATTTGTGACTTACCCCCTTAAGTCATTACAAAAATCCAAAGGTCAAGCATCATCCAATCATTCTATCGTTGTTACTAAAATAAATAAAATTTTGGTACAATACAAAATGTGACAATAAAATAAGAGACAAGTAATGTTATTCAAGCATTGATTTTTTTATTTATTTTATTTTTTTACAGTTTTGTTTACTATCTTTTAACCGATCAAATAATGTAAAGTTCAATTTGCCTATTTTTATTTGTGTGCTTAAAAAATTGACATCTAGATCATTACTAAATAAGAAATGAAAAACAAAAAAGGTCTGCTTTCACTTGTTTTTTTCTTTTCGTATCTCTCCATGAAACTCCAAATCCTAAATGTGTATATTGAATAAATCTTCCGGATTGACTCTGACAGCCTGTTTTGTGCTTTCCCTTCTATGGAAGGGGGAGGAGGTAGTCTGTTCACCAATCTCTTGGCTCTCTTTTTTTGTATCCATCAGTTTTTATTGTTGTTACCTGGGCTTTTTTGTCACTGTCAACAGCATCTTTCTTCGTCAGTGTCTGATAAGATGTTGTTGGCACACGAGTTGACATCCGCCAATAAAATGGCATTTGAATAACTTTCTTTGAAACTCCGAATGCGTGTCAGTTAAGTGAATGCCAATGTGACAATAGGCATTCCTCGCTCTCCAACCGTCTCTTTCTTCAGCTTTCTTTTTAATTCCTCCTTCTTTTTGCTCACTACCCCTTACTCCCTTTTCAAGCACATTTTTTTTTATTCTTCATTTTAAATTGCTGTCAAGAGACAATGTCAATTAAAAATCACTCCTCCCCTCTCAAGTCAGTTAAAACTTTAACAACATTCACATCCTTTTCATTTCCTTCCACACATGCATGACTTTTGCTTTTTTTTCTTTTTGCATTCGATAACAGGAATGTCATTTTCTCTTTAAATTTTTTATTTTATTGTAATTTTTTGTCTCTTAAATTATTTCTTTTTTCATACAGACAGTAGAATGGGTTTAACCATTTACTACTGATATATGTACATCTTTTCTATGCTTATTGGCTTGCCTTTATAACTTCTTGCCTTCATCTATTTATGAAGACATGTTGCCTTCAGGTGAGAATTAACTTTTTTTCTGGTTTAGGTATTCTAATCATTTCTTATTTTGCTATTTTTCTTCTTTTATTCTTTTTCTCCCCCTTTCTCTCTTCTTTCTTTCTCATCGTGTTTATGTACTTAGACTGGAAGAGTCCAAGAATAGGAACCACAAACTTCAGGAGGAATTCCGCTGTGTGAAGAAAGAATGTGAATCTTTGAAACAGAGGTATGAAGAGGAACTCCATGAGGGGTGAGTAACATCATATCGCACAGTCAGAGAATGTGTTTCATTCGACAGGTGTTCTTTGCAACAGGCAGGTTGAACGACTTTAATTTTTTTTTAATTTTCTGATGGACAACTGGTATTTCACTTACATTTTAATCTGCAGCAATTTCTTACACTTTCTGCCATTTCTGCGCTTCCTTCTGAACTGCCACAATTCATCTACAGGGGAAAAAAATACTAAAATCAAAGAATTTTACTTGATGCAAAAGTACACATTTTGGATTATTTGTTCAAAGTCGGCTTTACCTGACATTTGGATTTCTGATTTTTCAACATCTATATTTGGATTATTTCAAAGTAGGTTTTTTATTTTTTATTTTTATATTTTGGGATCATTATGAGATTAAAATGTGCTTGCATGAATGTAGGAATTTTTTTTTTTTTTTGAGGAGTGTATTCTATGTTTTTGTTTTTTTAATAACTTTCTGTCAATCTGACTAATCATGCATAACTTGAACAGCAAGAAGTAGACGGTGCCAGATGATTTACTTTCAGAGAAAATTCTTCTGAAGTTTGAGAAAAAAATTTATTTTCACTTCTAGAAAATACAATTTAATACTTGTAAAATCTCCTTGGGGAAATTGGAATAAAGGCTTAAATCAAATCTAAATGATGGAATTCTTTTTAAACCTCCTTTTTATTTTTTTTATATTTTATAAAGTTTTAGTTTTTTGTATTTTTTGTTTATACTTTACAGAAAGATGCCTGAAAAAGTTAGATTCTAGTTAATTTTTAATTTTTCTTCTAAACTCTGCTTACTATTTAGTTTTCGTATGATTATTTGGTACTTTTCATCCATTTGTAAGTATCTTTACCAAGAAGACACGATTATCAGACTTGCATAATTTATGTGGGGGAAAAACAAATGAAAAATAAAGCAGAACAAGAAGAAAGATTAAATATTTAAAATTTGTTCAATATGAAGCAGCTGTTTCTTTCAAGACAAGAGTCATTTGTTAAGAAAGCATTTGTAAAGTTCAACAGAATATGTTTGTCTTGTCACACTTTTTGTTTAGAGGTTGGACACGTCTGATGTTAGAATGAGAGTTGACAATTCGGAAATAAATTCGCTCAAAATGTCATTTATTGATGTGATTTATTTGAATTTATTTTGTCAATAAATTCTGCCAGTAATAGTAGCATTTTGAGATTGCTGTTTGTTCAACAGGAAATTTTTAAAAATATTACTTTAAAATCAATTTTTGCCTTTTTGCTGTCAAATGGATACTTTCTGTATGAAACTTAGAATATTAGTTTCTTTTTCCTTGTTTTTGTATAATTTTGAAATATTATTTTCAATAGTAAACATACTTAAAAAGAAATCATTTTTTGATTTAATTTTTACTACTTTTTTTTTCAATTAACAACCTCTTAAGTGATCTAATATTTAGGGTTCCAGCTTCTCAACAAGGAGTAAAAAGTAATTTCAGATTTTTTCATCCTATATTAATGAGGTATTACAGACAAAATATATACAATGCATCTTATTATAATAGATATCTGAAATGACTAACATTCTGTGGTTGCTGATGAAGAAAACGTTTGAACCAAAAGTGTCAATTCTCTTTTTCATTTGATTTGGTATTTTATTTCATTGCAAAACTGTGTAGAGAATTCTTTAAAAGTAAGTGATCTCATACTAAGACCAACTAAATATTTAAGGTTTTCCAAAATATTTCCTTTCGCTATTAATATTCCACATTATTCATAAAAAAAGAGCCATAGACAAAAGTCTATTGTTCTTTTTCTTAAAATGTTAAATTTCAATTTTTTTATTTCTCCAAGTAGTCTCCATATTATTTGGAACAACACTTCAATCTAATAAAAATACTGTTTTAGTCATTTGTTCATTTGTGAATGTATTATAAAAAAAATGATCCTAGATTTTATATATCTAATCATGACAAAGATATATGTGCACACACCATCAATTTCTATGATTAAGTTATATAAACTTTTGGATCGTTCTTTATCTCTAACGAACTATATTAGTTAAAAAAAAATCTTCAAGTAATCAAAAAATAAATGTAAAAAAATACTATAAAATAGATTTCTGATAGCTGATAAAAGAGCTTCCATAATATTATTTCTTTACTAATGTCTAATGTGATTTATTGATTTCTATTATAGAAACAGTTCAACAACTATAAGCATCTCTAACACAACCCAAGAGATTTTGAATATAAAAGACAAAGTGGTTGAAGTTGAAAGAGATGTAAGTACTTTTTTTTATAGTGGGTGTATCATTTTAGAAGTAATCATAAATTACTCGGCATTGCCCAAGAATCTTTACTTTCATTTATTTTCATTTTTGTTTTGCTGTTTTTTACCTATGCAGTTATTCTTTGGTTTATTAAACAGAATTTTAACAGTTAAATTTAATTATGATATCATTTGATCATTAAATTATTAATTGAACCAAATTGTTATAAAACTATAACTAATTTTGTTACACTAATGTTGTTTTAACCTCTATAAAATTATTGAATACATGAAAATTTTCAATACATGAGGATTTGATAATAATTTTAAAACCAGAGATAATTTTCTATTTGACAGTTTAAAACACTTCCAAATTCCTTTCAAATTTGGAAGGGTCACAAAATAATTATTTTTTTCTTTTTTCAACGATTAACAAAAGATTAAAATGGCTGACTTCTTTACGAAGAACCAAAATGTATTATGACTATATCTTTTCTGAATTAAATAATTTTTTAAATAGAATTTTTTTTAATTTGCTTTATTTTATGCTATTGTATTTTTGATTTCAATAAATATTCAATTCATAAAAAAATGTTTGACTCTAAAAAACACGAAGTGGTCACACAATATATCAATTTTACCGTATGTGTGTTTCATGTCTCATGTAATCTTTGGACAGGCAATTTTCTTTTTTTTCGATAGCATTTGTTCAATTTTTTTTTAATTTCTTACAATTGATCCATTGGATTTGTCCATGGAAAGTCATCTTTATCAAATCTTTTAGAAGTTATGGATGTTACAAAGGAATTTTTATTGGAAAGAGATAGTGCAGATATTTTGTACTTTGACTTTAGTAAAACTTTTGATAGTCTATCTTATCGTTTATTCATAAAAATGAAAAGAAAATGGGTATTTCAAGTAATTGTGAAAGACTTTTATCAGAAACAATGAAAGTAAAAGTTGGTAACAATTACTCTGAATTACACAATATAAACCTTCCAATTACAGAAACATTGTTGCAATAAAAAAAACAATAGCGATAACTATAAACTGTGATCTATTTGCATTAAGAAAAACATGTAATCTCTGTTCTGATATTACTTGTTATCTGTTCTGTCCTCGGTCAGGAAAGGAGAAATCCTTCTAGACAGAGCCAATTAGCAAAGAAAAAGTTTGTAAGAAAAGTAATAAAATAATTTTGAAAATTGCTCGAAGAAGACATTACTAGTGGATGAACTGTCATGATCACTACGAATAATGGTCTATGTATTTGACATCCAATCTGATATTCCTTTATTCTTTGAATAGTCAGAACCTATCCCGGTGTTGTGTGGGGTAAATATTACTTTAATTAGATAAATAAATATCAGAGTATGAATTCTGATGACTAAAAATCAGAACCTGTTTGTAAATGAGTAAATAAAAGTGAATTGTGTAAGTTCGGATAGGGTGGGAGGCCTAGGCTCCCTAACATATAGGTGTAAATAGTGTTCCCCCCACCTTGTGGGTAAATGATTATTTATTGTTTAGTAAAAAAAGTAAATAATAAAAAAAATAATAAAAAACGCTTACCGAAGCAGACATCTTAGCGGATATTTGTTATTTTCAGGAATGCGAATGTGAAATATTAAATGTTAATAGTAATAATAAAGCAAGTATGTTAGTATCCTGGAAAAGCGGTGTTCATATCATTATTATGCAATTACAAATTAATACCCAGTGAATCTGGTGGCAGTAGGAGTAGATAATAAGATGTGAGTAAAAATGGCAGCCACCTTCTCTTTGGAAGTCGTATTTGGGAGAAACTGGTAATCTGGATGAAATGGAAGGTTTTTTGAATGAAGAAGAAATGAAAGCATGGTTTCTGGAAACACACATCAGGCTAAATGGATGGCGGAACAGATTAGCATATGACGGTTTTGGTTATGTTTGAATGTGGGAGAAAGGAAATCGACTTTACTTTATTATATATATATATATATATATATATATTTTCCTTTCCTGAAAAAATAGGTTGTTAATGTAATGAAAATTAAAATTGTTTTAAAATGCTTCAGGGATGTTTCTATTTCTATTTTATACCTCAGGAAACGAAAATTTACGTATAATCTTATACTTCGTCCGACATGTTCTCCTATAACTCTCAAAATATTACCGACATTTTGTTAAATATTATCTTACGGTCTTACACTTCAAGTGACATCCCAACACATATCGATGAGATCCTTTGACGCCCACCCCTATACTTTGACCATTCATTGGCAGAATAGAACGTTTATGAAAGAAGGTACATTTTCATTATGGAACGCTGTAAAAGAGCCGCTCATTTTTTATAGGAGTTGGTGCAGGAGCGGCTCCTTTTTAAAAATGGGGAGCGTGAGAGGAGCCAGTTCCAATTTTCAGCGTTGGAGCAAAAGCGGAGGCAGCCCCAAAAGTAATGGAGCGCCTAAAGCCCTGTATATATATATATACGTATGTATATATATATATGTATGTATATATATATACGTATGTATATATATATACGTATGTATATATATATACGTATGTATATATATATACGTATGTATATATATATACGTATGTATATATATATACGTATGTATATATATATATACGTATGTATATATATATACGTATGTATATATATATATACGTATGTATATATATATATACGTATGTATATATATACGTATGTATATATATACGTATGTATATATATATACGTATGTATATATATATACGTATGTATATATATATACGTATGTATATATATATACGTATGTATATGTATATACGTATGTATATGTATATACGTATGTATATGTATATACGTATGTATATGTATATACGTATGTATATGTATATACGTATGTATATGTATATACGTATGTATATGTATATACATATGTATATATATATATACATGTGTATGTGTATATATATATATATATATATATATACATGTGTATGTGTATATATATATATATATATACATATGTATGTATATATATATATATACATATGTATGTATGTATATGTTGGTCCAGAGTACTTTCTGACCCGTCTTGGTCCATCGTCAGTGGAATAATTACAAACAGGTAAAGACCTGGAGTGAGATTTATAATTAATTATAGCGGGAAAATTTAAATATGAAACTATGTTTTAATACTTAATAAACATAGTTTCATATTTAAATTTTCCCGCCATAATTAATTATAAATCTCACATCAGGTCTTTACCTGTTTCTAATTATTCCACTGACGATGGACCCAGATTGGTCAGAAAGTACTCTCAACCAACATACATTACGGCAGTTTCATCAGCCAATTTTCTTCCGAGATTAAGATTTGAATCCAGAAAATTGAATGGATCAATACTAAAATAACCAGACAAAAATTGTCTGTTATTTTTAATAATACATATGTATGTATATACATACGTATGTATGTATATACATACGTATGTACATATATGGATGTATGTATATACATATGTATGTATATACATACGTATGTATATATGTATGTATGTATATACATACGTATGTATATATGTATGTATGTATATACATACGTATGTATACATGTATGTATGTATATACATACGTATGTATACATGTATGTATGTATATACATACGTATGTATACATGTATGTATGTATATACATACGTATGTATACATGTATGTATGTATATACATACGTATGTATACATGTATGTATGTATATACATACGTATGTATACATGTATGTATGTATATACATACGTATGTATACATGTATGTATGTATATACATACGTATGTATACATGTATGTATGTATATACATTAGTATGTATATACATACGTATGTATACATGTATGTATGTATATACATACGTATGTATATATGTATGTATGTATATACATACGTATGTATATATGTATGTATGTATATACATACGTATGTATATATGTATGTATATACATACGTATGTATATACGTATGTATGTATGTATATACATACGTATGTATATACGTATGTATGTATATACGTATGTATGTATATACATACGTATGTATATACGTATGTATGTATATACATACGTATGTATATACGTACGTATGTATATACGTATGTATGTATATACATACGTATGTATATACGTATGTATGTATATACATACGTATGTATATACGTATGTATGTATATACATACGTATGTATATACGTATGTATGTATATACATACGTATGTATATACGTATGTATGTATATACGTACGTATGTATATACGTATGTATGTATATACGTACGTATGTATATACGTATGTATGTATATACGTACGTATGTATATACGTATGTATGTATATACGTACGTATGTATATACGTATGTATGTATATACGTACGTATGTATATACGTATGTATGTATATACATACGTATGTATATACGTATGTATGTATATACGTACGTATGTATATACGTACGTATGTATATACGTACGTATGTATATACGTACGTATGTATATACGTATGTATGTATATACGTACGTATGTATATACGTATGTATGTATATACATACGTATGTATATATGTATGTATGTATATACATACGTATGTTTATATGTATGTATGTATATATGTATATACATACGTATGTATATATGTATGTATGTATATACATACGTATGTATATACGTATGTATGTATATACATACGTATGTATATACGTATGTATGTATATACATACGTATGTATATACGTATGTATGTATATACATACGTATGTATATACGTATGTATGTATATACGTACGTATGTATATACGTATGTATGTATATACATACGTATGTATATACGTATGTATGTATATACATACGTATGTATATACGTATGTATGTATATACGTACGTATGTATATATGTATGTATGTATATACGTATGTATGTATATACGTATGTATGTATATACATACGTATGTTTATATGTATGTATGTATATATGTATGTATGTATATACATACGTATGTATATATGTATGTATGTATATATGTATGTATGTATATACATACGTATGTATATATGTATGTATATACATACGTATGTATATATGTATGTATATACATACGTATGTATATATGTATGTATATACATACGTATGTATATATGTATGTATATACATACGTATGTATATATGTATGTATGTATATACATACGTATGTATATATGTATGTATGTATATACATACGTATGTATATATGTATGTATGTATATACATACGTATGTATGTATATACATACGTATGTATGTATATACATACGTATGTATGTATATACATACGTATGTATGTATGTATGTATGTATGTATATACATACGTATGTATGTATATATGTATGTATGTATATATGTATGTATGTATGTATATACATACGTATGTATGTATGTATATATGTATGTATGTATGTATATACATACGTATGTATGTATATATGTATGTATATATGTATGTATGTATATACATACGTATGTATATATGTATGTATATACATACGTATGTATATATGTATGTATATACATACGTATGTATATATGTATGTATATACATACGTATGTATATATGTATGTACATACGTATGTATATATGTATGTATGTATATACATACGTATGTATGTATGTATGTATATATGTATGTATGTATATACATACGTATGTATGTATATATGTATGTATGTATATACATACGTATGTATGTATATACATACGTATGTATGTATGTATGTATATACATACGTATGTATGTATATACATACGTATGTATGTATATATGTATGTATGTATATACATACGTATGTATGTATATATGTATGTATGTATATACATACGTATGTATGTATATACATACGTATGTATGTATATATGTATGTATGTATATACATACGTATGTATGTATATATGTATGTATGTATATACATACGTATGTATGTATATATGTATGTATGTATATACATACGTATGTATGTATATATGTATGTATGTATATACATACGTATGTATGTATATATGTATGTATGTATATACATACGTATGTATGTATATATGTATGTATGTATATACATACGTATGTATGTATATATGTATGTATGTATATACATACGTATGTATATATGTATGTATGTATATACATACGTATGTATATATGTATGTATGTATATACATACGTATGTATATATGTATGTATGTATATACATACGTATGTATATATGTATGTATGTATATACATACGTATGTATGTATGTATGTATATACATACGTATGTATGTATGTATGTATATACATACGTATGTATGTATGTATGTATATACATACGTACGTATGTATGTATGTATGTATATACATACGTATGTATGTATGTATGTATATACATACGTACGTATGTATGTATGTATGTATATACATACGTACGTATGTATATATGTATGTATGTATATACATACGTATGTATGTATGTATATACATACGTATGTATGTATGTATGTATGTATATACATACGTATGTATGTATGTATATATGTATGTATATACATACGTATGTATGTATATATGTATGTATATACATACGTATGTATGTATGTATATATGTATGTATATACATACGTATGTATGTATGTATGTATATACATACGTATGTATATATGGATGTATGTATATACATATGTATGTATATACATACGTATGTATATATGTATGTATGTATATACATACGTATGTATATATGTATGTATGTATATACATACGTATGTATATATGTATGTATGTATATACATACGTATGTATACATGTATGTATGTATATACATACGTATGTATACATGTATGTATGTATATACATACGTATGTATACATGTATGTATGTATATACATACGTATGTATACATGTATGTATGTATATACATACGTATGTATACATGTATGTATATACATACGTATGTATACATGTATGTATGTATATACATACGTATGTATACATGTATGTATGTATATACATACGTATGTATACATGTATGTATGTATATACATACGTATGTATACATGTATGTATGTATATACATACGTATGTATACATGTATGTATGTATATACATACGTATGTATACATGTATGTATGTATATACATACGTATGTATACATGTATGTATGTATATACATACGTATGTATACATGTATGTATGTATATACATACGTATGTATACATGTATGTATGTATATACATACGTATGTATACATGTATGTATGTATATACATTAGTATGTATATACATACGTATGTATACATGTATGTATGTATATACATACGTATGTATATATGTATGTACGTATATACATACGTATGTATATATGTATGTATGTATATACATACGTATGTATATATGTATGTATGTATATACATACGTATGTATATATGTATGTATATACATACGTATGTATATACGTATGTATGTATATACGTATGTATGTATATACATACGTATGTATATACGTATGTATGTATATACGTATGTATGTATATACATACGTATGTATATACGTATGTATGTATATACGTATGTATGTATATACATACGTATGTATATACGTATGTATGTATATACGTATGTATGTATATACATACGTATGTATATACGTATGTATGTATATACGTATGTATGTATATACATACGTATGTATATACGTATGTATGTATATACGTATGTATGTATATACATACGTATGTATATACGTATGTATGTATATACATACGTATGTATATAAGTATGTATGTATATACATACGTATGTATATACGTATGTATGTATATACATACGTATGTATATACGTATGTATGTATATACATACGTATGTATATATGTATGTATGTATATACGTATGTATGTATATATGTATGTATGTATATATGTATGTATGTATATACATACGTATGTATATATGTATGTATGTATATACATACGTATGTATATATGTATGTATGTATATACATACGTATGTATATATGTATGTATGTATATATGTATGTATGTATATACATACGTATGTATATATGTATGTATGTATATATGTATGTATGTATATACATACGTATGTATATATGTATGTATGTATATATGTATGTATGTATATACATACGTATGTATATATGTATGTATGTATATATGTATGTATGTATATACATACGTATGTATATATGTATGTATGTATATACATACGTATGTACATATGTATGTATGTATGTATGTATATACATACGTATGTATATATGTATGTATATATGTATGTATGTATATACATACGTATGTATATATGTATGTATATATGTATGTATGTATATACATACGTATGTATATATGTATGTATATACATACGTATGTATATATGTATGTATATACATACGTATGTATATATGTATGTATATACATACGTATGTATATATGTATGTATATACATACGTATGTATATATGTATGTATGTATATACGTATGTATGTATATACATATGTATGTATATACATACGTATGTATATATGTGTGTATGTATGTATATACATACGTATATATATATGTATGTATGTATAGAAAAATTTCAAATTCATACAAAAGTGTAATACGAAAATGCATTTAGTTTTAAATGTTATTAATGTAAACAATAGGCTCGCATAATTTTCCTTAAGTGCGAACTTACATGACTTTAATTCCTAAAAGATAAATGGTTTCATCATGGATATTATTGATTTAGTGAAAATAAAATTTATAATTATAGTTGATCAGATTTAATATATAATTATTTATTTTAATTTTTTTTTTCCTAATTAAATTCACGAAATTTACTAGTTACGTAAAACATATCCCGAGACCAAAATTAAAGAAACATTATTCATTTGAAAAATTCACAAGTTTTTTCCCTCTAGTTATATCATTTCGAACCCACTTTTGTACATAATTCTCTAAATATTGCAAGAAATTTATACATTAATTGTAGGCAATCAATTAAAACCTATGTCAAGGATCAATAACCAGGTGCACAGTATATAAAAATCAGAATGTCAGTCTGTTAGAAAGAAGAAACGACTAAGAATGATAACAACTGAATCAATGCCAATTGGGATAAATTAACCCTAAAATAGATCATTTGATAGCAAGTCTCTAAATTTTAGAGAATACAGGGCTATATAAATATAGATTCTTTTCAATAGACTTTTCTGAACAATTTGATGTTTCATCTTTGCAATTTTGAGAGTAAAAAATACAAGTGACTGATATTTGTGGATATGATACTCGCTTGTGATGAGAGTGTATATACAAGTGAATCGCAGTAGAAAATGTAAGTATTGTTTTCAAAGTAAGCTTTTTCTAACATTTGTTTTCTTGATTGGTTTCAGAATGCAACTTTTATTGCCCAGAACAAAAACTTGCAAGGTCAGCTGCAGGTTGTGACTGACCAACTTGAGAAGGCAAGGGATGAAAATCAGAAACGTCATCTTCAGCTGAACACGTTGCATGAACAAAACCATTCCCTCCACTTGCAACAGGCCAAATTCCAAGTGGAAAATAAAACCTTACAGACTCAGTGTACTTCATTACTAGCTCAAAACTCTAGCCTTCAAACCCAGTTAAACAACATAGAAATTGAGAGTGAACGGCAACTACAGAAAATTGACGACATACATGGTCGTTTTGATAACCTAGTTTCTGACCACGAGATTCTGCAAAAACTGCATACCGATCTGACGGCAGAGTACGAATCTCTTCTCTTAGAACACGGATCTCAGAAAACAATCCACAAGTCGACACGCAACGAAATGAAGGACCTGCAAGACCAACTGTCCATTTTGCTGCGGGATAAGAATGATGTAAACAAGCTGCAAGAGATGCTAGAGAAAGAACGGGAACAGTTGAAGGTGGAATCTAAGTCACTCAGCAACTTGCAGATGGAATACAATCAGCTGAGGAACCAGTTTGACAATCTGCAGTCTGGTCATGGCCGACTGGAGAAAGAGCATCATGAACTTATCACAGATTACAAGCGCATAAAATCTGAATACAACAATTTGCAGCTGCGTTTCACAGAGCTCCAAGGAGAAGCTGCTGAAAATAGGGAGCAACTGAATAGTGCAGACCTGGAAATGACCAAACTTGCCACCCGGTGTGAGGTAAGAGCAATTCGCATTTATCTTCTTTTTTTTCTACCTTTGGTAACTGGTTTTCATTGAGGAAAATTAACTTTATATGTGACATCACAGCATGCAGCTTCAATATACTTAACCCTAAAAGACTAACAGGTGCTTCAATGGTTGATTTAACTCTGCTGTAACATGTGCAGGAGATAGAAAAACAGTGCAGCACATCATAAGTAAACCAAAAAGTGCCAACAGTTCTATTAAAACTATTGTCATTCTAAAAAATCATTGTTTTATTGAGTAAAAAAATATTCGCCTATAAATCTGACGTAAAAATATTTCTCATGATATAGATTTTTTTTTTTGATTTTTTTTTTTTATTACTGGTGACTGTTGAGGTTAATCGAAGATCACCTTTGACTCGACTACATCTAATATGAGTATTCATGCAAAATGTTACTATCTATTATAGTAAAATTTTGCCATTGAGTATGAAAAAGACATACACACAATTCATATATATACAGGCGGATTGGAAAGTTGCTCCCTATTACTAAGTGCTCGTAATTTATTACTGAAATATAATTCTTACAAAAAAGTAATATGATAATAAAGTGTATGGCATGAGGCTTTATTTAGAATTCAATATGGATGCCAGCATTCGCCACCAGCTTCTCAAGATGTCTGGGAACTGTATCAACTGATTTCACAAGGAACTTTTTTTATATTAATGAGTCATGATTAAAGAACACTTGAGAATAAGAGTTAATGAGATGGATAGATTGACAGTTGGATGATGTTGAATACTATGAGAGGATTGAAAATGTCCGCATAACATCCACTCAAAACAACAGCCAATCCAGAAAACAGCAATTCTCCCTGCTTTGTCAGAAACATCGCTCGTGTGAAGATTAAAGGACAAAATAGAGAGGAAACAAGAGTTACAAGGCTGACATAATTTTTCCTACTAAACGCTAACTTACTAACTACTACTAAACGCTAAATTACTAACTCAAAACTCTAACCTTCAAATCCAGTTGAACAACATAGAAATTGAGAGTGAATGATGGCAACTACCGAAAAGTATATATATATAGTAAAGTATGAAAATATATTTATGGCAATTAAGCTACACAGAGGCGTCTGTGTTTCATCCTCGCAGGGAATCGTCAGGCTAAGTACAATCAATTGTAGACATAGAATAAACTTTACTTTAAGATAGCCATGTACATAACAAATAAATAAATAAAAACCTAAACTAAATCAATATCTAAAGTAGCAACGAATAACAAAATAAATAGAAGTATCGAACACAGTAGTGCTTCATAGCCAGTAGCTCCACTCTTGGATCTAAGCCAATGGCATCATCAGGAGGATACTGTACCAGCCAGTTTCAACGCCTTATCCTCGACTGATAACACTGGTACGGCGGCGCCTCTCCACGCTGGAGTTGCCAATACTTGGTCTAGTGCTGACTATTGCTCTTTCGTTACATGTATTTTGTCCATGTGATCTTATGTTGACATTTTTATGGTTTCTATAATAGATATCAGATTTCTCTCTCGTTCCAGCTAGGTTCATCCCTTTTCAACAACAACCAAAATGAGGCCTTTCCACTGCTGTCTGTATTTCTGTTGTCATTTTCCTTACTTCTTTTTCTTTGAATCCAAATCAGTTTTAGCCTAGGTACAGAAAACTTTTTTCAATGTACCCTCTTGCTTCTATTCTAATATGATAATATTTCACCTCCCATCCGTTGTATTCGCAATCTTCAATGAGCTTTCTGTATCGATTTTCTTTCCTATTTTCTACACATTTGATGTTATCTTCCCAACTTACTGTTAGCTCCAAGTTACTGTTACTTTCTTCCGATCTTCACTCCATATTACCATATCCACCTTTTGAGCTGTTTCAATCACAAGGAAAACTAGAGGCTTTCCTATATCAACATCGATTTTCCATTCTCCTTCCCAATTTATATCTGTCTTTGTTGCCTTTCTATTCGTTGTATTTATTACTTTCCCTTCTTTCACAAAATTTATCTTCTCTAATTTTTCAATCCTTGGTCTTTTCCCATCATTTATTTCATCCACTTTCTCTCTGAACATTTTTCCTATGATCTTCAGTACTTGTGTCGCCATGTGTACGCTTACGCTAACTTTGACCCCATCGTTAGGGTCAAAGTTAGCGTGGGTCCTAATGTAACAAAGCACCATAAACAGTAACAAATAATCTGTGCACTTAGCCTGATGATTCCCTACGGGGATGAAATGCAGACACCTCTGTGTAGCTTAATTGCCATAAATATATTTTCATACTTTACTATGCTGGTGCTACCAGATCACGCTGGCTGAAGACACCATAAATTCAAAGCCAACCCTCAAAATATGGTGGAAAGCAGTGGCTGGGCGTCAGTTGGTTATGGTAAATAAAACATCGACATGGCTGTGACATCCCTGACATTTTTCTTAAAACCCCCAAAAAGCAAAATTGAAGGAAAACAGGTTCCACCAAAACCAAATATGACATCCCTGTATCCCTGTGGTGCCAGTGTGAATGGATTTCCCACCCTGGAATCCCCACAAGGAGATCCAAAGTTGGTAGTGGAGCAAGGGTGATGGAAAAAAAAAAAAAAAAACATACATAGATCATTTTCCCCTAAAACACTAAAAGATACCACTCTGATGTCTCACACATCTCAAGCTCAGAGGAAGAAAATGTATGCAAATCCCCAAAAAGCAGCCTCCCCAAGAATTCCTAATTAAAAAATATTAACAAGCAAAATCAACCTGAAAACAATAAAAACAAGCCGCGCATGCGTGGTCCCCCTCTGTATGTGACGAGTGTAAAACGCAATAAATTTGGGCAATTTTGGGCATTTTTGACCCCCTGGGGGCGCGAACCAGAATTTTTCTGATGTCAAGGATGCTCATTTTATATCTAGATCAATTGCCTCTACATTTTGGCCAAGTTTCAGAAAAATTCAATGGATGGATCAAACGTTATGGGAGAAAAGGGTCATTTTTTTGCCATTTATGGGGGCTTTTGACCCCCTGGGGGCACGAACCAGCTTTTTTCCAAGGTCAGCCATACTTAGTTTCTATTAGGAACAAGTGCCTCCACATTTTGGCCAAGTTTCAGAGAAATTGAGTGGATGGATGAAAAGTTATGGGGTAGAAAATGTCATTTTTCGGCCATTTCGAGGCCTTTTGACCCCCTGGGGGGGCTAACCAGATTTTTTTCAAAAATCGTAGAATGTCACATTCTAACCTGACCAAAGTTACAACGTCATGCAAAATTTCAGAGAAATTTCAGAAAAATTGAATGTATGGATCAAACGTTATGGGAGGAAAGGGTCATTTTTTGCCATTTTAGGGGCACTGTGACCCCCTGGGAGCGCAAACCGGATTTTTTCCAAGGTCAGCGATACTTAGTTTCTATTAGGAACAATCACCCGCACATTTTGGTCAAGTTTCAGAGAAATTGAATGGATGGATGAAAAGTTATGGGGTAGAAAATGTCATTTTCGGCCATTTCGGGGCCTTTTGACCCCCTGGGGGGCTAACCAGATGTTTTTTCAAAAATCGGAGAATGTCACTTTCTAACCTGACAAAAGTTACAACTTCATGTAAAATTTCAGAGAAATTCAATGGATGGTTGCGGAGAAAAATCCGGACGGACACACACACGGACGGAAATGCCTCAAAACATAGGTCTCCCAATTTTTTAAATCGGGGGACCAATATAAGAAACTGGAACCTTCTTGTTGAAGTAAACAATAAGAAAGATTCCCAAAAGGTGTTAAAAATGGAAAAATTCTACAACCACAGATGCAAAGTTTTTTTGCATGAAAAACTAAACACCTTCAAAGGAGTTATAAGAAATCATGAATTATCCTTGGTAACAAAAGAAGAAATAACAACAGCATTAAAGAGTGATTGACCATACACGTATAAACATAAAAGAAATGATTAAATCATACCAACAAACACATGCATACTAACTTTTGACACCCCACAAATTCCTAAAGAAATAAAAATAGGTTATATAATTGAAAAAGTAGAGCAATATATACCAACACCAGTAAGATGCCAAAATGCCATAAATATGGGCACCATAAGGAAGTATTCTAGGAATATGAAATAATAATCCTACCTATAGAATTACATTTGACAACTTTATTCGGTATTAAATAACCCATAGATGGTTGATATGCCGTAAAGCAAAAAATCTATTTATGATTAGTGTAAAGACCTTGTGTAATAGTTGTAATAGTCGCATAGTAACCTCCATTACAAAACAAAATCCCTAATTAACCAGAGACCCCAAAATTATTGATAACATCAACTCACTTTCATTGTTTAATCTCGGTGTATCTTATAAAAAATATCTGTTAAGATGTTCTTTTCCTCGTAACTCCCAAGCTCTCAGAAAGGCAAAATAACATCATCGATATTTTTAATTCCTTGTTTTTATTTATTTTTTATCAATTTGAATGCCACTGTTTCAAATATGCAAGAAATGAGATGATTGTTTAAATAAGACAAGGTTTTATTTGAACACAGATCAACATCTCCCCATCCTCCCCCTCCAAATTGACTAATCAGTAAGCAATGTTTAACATTTGGTAGTGATTTTAATGTGGTTAGATTAACTGCTAGCCTGTGTCCACCTGACTGCTTTGTGGTCAGCTTAGAGAAAAGATTTTTTTTTAGAAAAACGGAAGTTGTCAACAAATATTTTCTTTCTGACATGATTGTTACTTCCATCCACCAGCATCAGCACATATATAATTTCCTTTTCCAAATACCTACATACATAAATAATTGATCATCTTAAAAGAAAAACATTGTTGCTGAAATTGTATTTTAGTTTCAATTCCAACCCTACTTTCAGGAATTGTTTTGGTCAGGATTATTTTCTCCTCCCACCCCTCTACGAAATGAAAATATTTCTTGTACAAAGATATCAAGATTTGAAATTGAAATAATTATTAAATTGGAAAATAAATGCTATTCTTATATGAAAGCGATCATTTATGTTAAATATTTTAACATTTTACTAAAATGTTGTCTTATTTAATGTTTTATTTTAATAATTTATTAATTTGCAGCTTTTTTTCTTTTTTAATTTTTTTGAATTTAAAAATTACTCTTAGATGTTTATCTTTGCGCTTTTCTATTTAAATGTATGTCGTCCACATTTTAGCATTATGTACACTAGCAAGAAGACCAGTGTTTCCTCGGGACTGAATGAGGAACCTTATGTCCTTTTGTATCAAGTCCATAACACCTTTTTTTATTATTTTTTATATTGTATAATATTCAATTTTGGGGGTAGAGCCCAAGGATGTACACAACATTGAGTAGGAAGGGATGTAAATACAGTGACATAGATAAAGATTGTTTAAATGTAAAAAAATATGGATCATCAGACATGGGTCATCCGATATGTGCTAGATGTGACGAGGAAGATCCTGACCACAGAGATATAGAATGCGATCAGGAATATGTGTATAGTAACTGCAAGAATAACCAACCAACATGGAATATGAGAATGTGTAGTTGATGAAAGAAAAGACAATGAAATGATGGAAGTCAAACACAAAAGAAATATCTCATAGTTTAAAAATCAATTATATGCCAGCATAGTTTTGGACTCTTATATAACAAACACAAGTCATCCCCAAAAATATAAAACTCTTGTAGAAAAAAAACAAAAAACTGCGAACCGAAGATTAACCAACAATCCTAACAGAAAAAAATGGCAAATATGAATGAAATGAGAACAAAGAATCCACATAAATGAGAAAATAAACATCACAACTTTCTTCAAACCAGAAATTATAAAATGTATATGCATAGATTCTGCTCATATGGCACCTATCCCCCCCCCTAAGATTTTTCTCATATGACACCTCCTCCGCATCCCTAACATTCTGCTCATATGACACCTATCCCCACCCCTAAGATTTTTCTCATATGACACCTCCTCCACATCCCTAACATATGACACCTCCTCCCACCCTTAACAGTCTGCTTATATGACACTCCTCCCACCCCTAACAGTTTTCTCATATGACACCTCCTCCCCACCCCTAACATTCTGCTCATATGACACACTCTTAGTGAATACGACTTTTACTTTTTTTTTTTTATAAAACAGTCAAAGGGAGACAAGCAAGTGATTAATGCGAGAGAAAGCAAGACACATCCAGAATCTCAATTTATAAACATTAATAATACACTTGCAAGAACAACAAAGCGGTGATATTATTCAAACATTACAAGCATTTATTATTTCAATAAGCAAACGAAAAGTTCTACTCCGCTCTAGGGGAGTTCTTAATAGAGAGGCTGGATTTGATAAGACCAAGATGGTTGATCAAATAGAGACAAGATTCGAAAATATGACAGTTCAGAATTTTGGAAAAATTAAATAAAGTTTACATGTTGAGCGAGTAAAGAGAGCTTCTGGCGACCTTTTGATTTCTGAACGGCAATTGTTAGTTGACGGCTGTGGAAAAAGATAATTTTAGATTCAGTTGTAAACTGTGTGGGCTGACATTACGGCTCTTAGCCTAGCAACATGGTTTTCTTGTTTGTGATGGCCAATCATTTGCTTCTCCTACCTCTCGCTTGTCTGGAATACATCCATCCCCAATTTGTAATGTGTGTACTTTTTGACAAAATGCACAATATTTTTTTTTGTAGGGGAACATATGCCAACAAGTCCCCAATTCTTCATTTATTGCTTTACGGGGAAAAATATGTGGATATAACAGTTAGAAATCGCCTTTACAATCTAGTGGGACATGATCTCTATTCTTCCCTACAGCCCACAGCAGTTAACTTTTTTTTCCTTTTTCTGGGTGCCTAACATCAAACGGAATTTCCATGAACAGAGTTTCTTTCAATGAACTGCTCATGTCTGGAACACATTACCACAGAAAATAAACATTTTCACCATAAAACAAAACGCAAAAAAATACAAACTCAACGTTAAAGCTAAACACACAGAAGACTATAATAATCTATTTCCTTGTACCTCGTCTTTCACAGATCCAAGCAAATGTGCACTGTTGGATGTCAATTTCAGGATTGCCTGAACAAAATAAACCAATGGACAACTAGATTTTCAAAAACTAAAATGCAATGTATGCACTTCTGCCAGAAAAGAAAATTACATAATGATCCTACTCTAAAATTCGAAGAGAATAACATTTGTGTGGGTGTAATTTTTTTTATAGAAAATTTTTATTCCTCACCTGAAATACTTAAAAGTGTAATACAACTCTTTCTTACGATGGTTCCTACAAAGTGAGGAGTTGACCAATGATCTTTACAGATCTCTCGTCCAATCAAAATTGGATTAGAGATTTGTATTGTTTCAGCAAGAAAATCATATTTAAAAATACTTGACTCTACAATTCATGAAAGTTTAAAATTGGTACATGGAACCTTCTTGTTACTTGAATTTTTGTTCCACATTGTTAACCTATTTTTTTAACAAATTAATTTTATTAATGAATATGTATTCTTTTAAAGTTAAATAATATGAATACTGTATAGCTTAGTCATTAATACTAACGTGTAATAAAACTTTAACTGATTATTTTGTGGTAATCTATGTATATGAAAGTATTGGATATGAATATTTAAATTGACAGTTTAAAGGCATCAAAAGCATTTTAGAATTTTGCTCAGTCATGAAGAAATTATCATTATTGAATCTATATGATTCTGAAAGTTTAGTTTTGACACTAAAGTTTTTACAATGTGGTGTGAATGATGGTAAATTGATATCCAAACGCCCGTTTGAAGCTTTTAAAATGACCTTCAAATTTCCATTGGTCAAAAAATAAATGGAAAAAACGTTTTGTTTTTTTGTTTTTATTTTTCAATTTATAAATATAAGTATAATATACCTGACTATTCTTGGCTGGAAATAGTAAAAAAAAAAAAATTAAAAGGACATGTGAATGTGAACAGTCATAATAATTGTAGTGGAAAATGAAAACAACAATGTTAATTCATTAACTCTCTGTGGTTAGCAGAGTTGTCCCACTTTGCAAATTGGCTGTTTGGAGAATTTGAAAGCTAGATGGCTCTGGTTGACAGTCAATTTGCATAGGTGGGGCAAAAAGCAGCATAAAAACTGTACTCTTTTGTGAAGAGCGCGAATGCTCAGTGAGCTCTTTTTCGGATACTTTGTCATTGGTTTGTCTATATTGCGCGCTTGATTGTTATTTCCTATTGTTACTCTTGTTATTATTGTTACCTGTTGAACATTACCGTTTTTTTTTCCTTGTTACCTGTTGACATTTGGAATTACGTTTTTTTTTTTCTTCCCACTTTTTTTTTTTTGGTTTTTTTTTTCCCCACTTTTTTTTTCTACTCTCAATAGTCTCTAGTTTTTATTTCTAGATGACTACTGAAATGACAACGTCCGAAGGAACTGAGTGGTCAAAACCACCCAAGATTCAAATAAATGTGGAACAGTTCGTCGAAGAGGCAAAAAAGTGCATACACATGGTCACGGAGACCGGTTTACTGGTGGACCTACCCAAATTGGAGGAGATCCAGAAAAGAACTGTATCCCTTTTTGTCATGGATAAGAAGATCAAGAAGTCGATCAGAGCAACACCAGAACTAATCCTAAAGCTTCTACACTCTGTTGGATTTAAGCCTCAACGTCTGATCAAATCCAAAGGCTTCAACACATGGTCGGCTTTGTTCCCAGACGAGGACACATGTAACAAACTGTCCTTAACGCCAATAATTACCCCGGATTATATTCTACGTACGGAATACATGGGAAGAAGACGCTCCTCAGTTTCTTTTTTTAATGTGCCCTTCCATGTGAAGGGGGAGCACATAGGAGCCTACCTCCTAAAATATGGTGAAATCACGGATGTAAACCACGAAGAATTTTCAGGAGTTTGGTCCTTCGAAATTTTCGTCGACAAGAAGGCTTACGATAGCATCCCTTACTACATGCTCATTGGGGAGGAAAAATTGCCTATCATACTGACAGGACGTCGACCTATTTGTTGGTATTGCGAAGGAATAGGGCATCTAACGATGGATTGCCCTCTAAAGAAGAAGGAACCGACTCCTAAGGCGACTACCAGTAAGTCGAGAGCAGGAGCTCATATTAATCCACCGTCACGAATTGGACTACCAATATTGTCGTCAAATGAGGAGTCCGACGAAGAATTTCCGGCACTGCCTACAGCCAAAAAAAATGATGACGATGAAACAGAAAATAAAAGAGAAGGATGGGTCATTGTACCAGGGAAAAAAACCCCGGGACGACACACTTTGGACGAAATAAGAGAAACAGAGATGTTGAAACATGACCCCGGAAAGGACTCATACGTGAAAGCCAAAAATTTACTTAAAAAAGTTAATAATAACCCCAAGCCCACTCCCGACTCTGCCCCTAAAAAAACCCCTAAACCGCAGACCCCCAAATCAATGCCCCCTCCTATAACTGGTCCCATTATCGATAAGCCCTATAAATTAATCCCCCTGAGTCCTCAAAAAGTTCCCAAAAAATCCCCTAGACCTTCTCCTTTTGTGTCCCCTGCCCAGACCCCCAGAAGCTCCCCACCTGCATCCCCCTCAAAGCATTCCTTTCCCGCACCTTCTCCAGCATCTCCCTTAGAGCCTAGCTCCCCCTCCCCTTCCCCCATGGAAGAAATGCCTCCACCCACTCCTAAAAGACACAGGAGTCCTTCCCTAGAGAAGAGAAGTTTTAAAAAAGCTACTTTTCTTTCCGGAAAAGATATATGCAGATGTACGCAAATACAAATTGACACGGTGAAGAATATGCGTAACTCCAGCCTCACCGGACTATTAAAATTCGAGGAGGTTGGAGGCTTTTCGATAGAAGACCCCAATAATTTCCCCAACGCCACAAGAGTGGTAACAGTTATAAGGAGAAGAGCTGAAGCAAAGGCTCTATGGGAGATGTTGGAGGAGGCGAACTCAGCCTTCAATTTTGACCTCCCCCTTGCCATATTCAAATCAAGTGAACTCAGAGAAATGAAAAATAACTGTTTCGGAAGGCTACCCATTAGAGTTCACCCCTCCCTGTATAGGATAGCCAAACTAACGTATCCTCGTGATATCGGCGGTATCTCCTATGATGGTCTGATTAACGACCAAATGGGCCAAGAGTCCATTGAGAGAGCCGTTGGTACCCTGACCTCATCTATGTTCGTTTCTCAAACTCAACCCTAAGGCATCTTTATGGCTCTCTATCTAGCTACTTTAAATGTGCGGGGCCTGAGGGCAAATGACCGTAAATTTCGGGTCGCTACCGACCTTCAGCGCCTCGGAGTGGATGTATGTTGCTTGCAGGAGACCCACCTGATTTCAGGGGACCATTTGGGTGCGTTGGGTAAGCGTTTTCGCGTTTATTCAGCGTACTTTAATTCTTCCGCAAGGGGGGTTTCATGGCTGGTAAGCAAGACTTTAGATGCGTCGTGTGACCCTTTCTACATGGATCCGGAAGGGAGACTATGTATTTTGGATATTACCATAAAGGGGAAAGCATTTCGACTCGTTGGGGTTTATGCTCCCAATATCCATACTGAGCGTTCTTCCTTTTTTCGGCGAATCGAGCAGTTCTTGAATACTACTCGGACGGTCATTTTAGCGGGAGACTGGAACGCGGTCCTGGATCCCGATTTAGATCGTAATCGGCCTAGGGGTACTAACACTGATCGGGACGCTAAAATATTCCGGGACTTTCTCGATAAGTTTGATCTTATCGATAAGTTCCGTAATGAAAAGCCCCGTGATAGGGTATGGACTTGGACAAATAGGCGCGGCTCCGATTTGGTACAACTTTCGAGTTATATCGATCGGTTCTTAATTAGGGGAGTCGACGTAGGGGTAGTTGAATGTCCAAGTCTTCATAATATAGTTTACTCGGATCATAGACTTGTTCGGGTCCGTGTGAACTTAGATAGACCTAAACCTAGATTAGATGGTCACTGGAAGCTCAACACTTCGTTGTTCGATGTGAAGGGCTACCGGGACCAGCTTCTACTAACCTTACAGCGGGAATTGACGGGGGCTGTAATTGGGAATAGGAAGTGGGGCCATTTTAAGAAAGTAATTAGGTCCTTTACTGCCGATTTTAGCAGACGGCTCAACCTATCAACTAGGGCAGTTAAAGTGGCACTAGAGTCTAGATTAGATCGGGCGATTGAGGTGGGGAGTAGCTCTAGTGTTACTATAATTAAGGCTAAGCTGAATTCTTTGGCTTTCAAAGAACATCAAGCTTTAGTAATTAGGAATAGGTTAAATAGAATGTCTGCGGAAGCAACAAACATGGCCGCTGAACTGCGTGCAGAGGAGTTTCGCCATGCAACTGATCGACATATCGCTCGTGTCTCATTACCGGATGGGCGGCTCGTGACTACAAACGAAGGTATTCTGGAGGCCTTTTGCTCTCATTTTCAAGAGCTTTTTACTCGGGAACCTGGTCTGTCTTTAGCACAATTCGACCCCTATTTGGCTGACTTTTCTCGCCTTGAGGCGACCGAAGCGGCTAGGTGCGAAGGTTGCATAACAGAGGATGAAGTTCAGGAAGCGTTGAAGCAGGTCGGCCTTAACAAGTCTCCGGGGATTGATGGTCTGCCCTATGAAGTGTATTTGAGGATGTCGCCCATTTTTGTTCCCTTGCTTACAGTTTTGTTTAATTCATGGTTTAGGAACGGGAATATTCCCCAGTACTTGACCATGGGTTTACTGAAGCTGATACGCAAAAGCAAAAATGGTGGGGATGGGTTAGATAACTTTCGGCCCTTAACAATGCTCAATGCGGAGTTAAAGATTTTGGCCAAGATCTTAGCTAATCGTCTGCAACTTGTTTTGCCTGGTCTTATTAGCCCTGAACAGACTTGTGCTGTAAAGGGCCGGACCATTCAGGATAACTTGCATTCGATACGCTTGATCATTGAGAAAGTCGACACTGAAGCCGCGCTGATCAATTTAGATCAGTCCAAAGCATTTGATAGGGTGGACCATCGGTATTTGGAGGCTGTTTTATCGGCGGCCGGCCTTGGTCCTCAGTTTCGCTCTTGGATTCGCCTCTTGTATGCGAACCCCAGTGTTAGGGTAGAAGTGAATGGGGTGAGGTCGGAGGCTTTCAGGTTATCCAGATCTCTTCGTCAAGGGTGCCCTCTTTCACCGATGCTTTATGTGCTTGTTTTGGAACCCTTCCTTAACAGGCTAAGGGTGAATCCGGTCCTACGTGGAATTACTTTGCCAGGTGCTTGCACCACGTTAAAGTATTCTGCCTATGCCGACGATGTAACAGTGCTTGTAACGAGCAATGCCGAGATTAGTGTCGTCGGCAGAGAAATCAGAACATATGAAACGGTGACAGGGGCCAAAATCAACTGCGTTAAATCTGTTGGCTTGCGCATCGGTGCCTGGAAGGGTGTTTCCTTGCAGGGACCCTTTGGCTGGACAGATGGACCTTGCAAGCTACTCGGCGTCTGGTTTGGTCCTGATCTTCAGCTGGAGAAAAATTGGTCGGAAGTCCTGAAATCGATAAGGGCCACAGCTGGCCTGTGGACCCGTAGAAATCTTTCATTAAAGGGGAGAGCGGACGTATGTGCTTCTCACATTTACCCGATTATCCTATATCGTCTTTCAGTACTTCCACTCCCGTCGGATACACTGCTTGAGTTGCAGAGGGCTCTTTTCAATTTTTTATGGGTTGGAAAGGCCCATATGGTCCGTCGCGAGGTTTGTTGCCTTCATCCTTCTGAGGGCGGTTTGGGTATGCCGAGCATCGATATTCGATGTCACACACTTCGGCTCTTTTATCTAATCCGAATGAGTACACAAAGTGAGGGAAACGGTGTCTTCTGGAAGGAAGACGCTAAGAAAGCCTTCCCGGCTTTGAGAAGTGTGCACTTGGACGAGGGGGAGGCACATAGGTTACCCCGAGGTGAGTGCTCCTTCTATCGCGAATGTAGACACGCATTGAAATTTCTTTTAAGAGCGACAGATGGCCTCTCTGACACTCTGCTGTTGTCCCGTAAGGCATTATATCGGGTAATGGTGAGGGGGACCGTTCGTGGAGATAGGATTGAGGGGCTCGATTTGACGAGGGGGGAGCTTCGCTCAGTCTGGCCTTGGGCGCCTGGGTTAAGGTGTCTTGATAACGACGAGGCATCGCTGACCTGGCTGACGATTAGAAATGCACTCTGGGTCGGTAAGAGGCTTCATTCAGCGCGCTTGAGTAATTCTCCGACTTGTGTTAGATGTGACGACGAGGACGAGACTGTAAATCACGCCTTCGTTTATTGTTGCATTGTCGTGCCGCTGATTAAGCTTGTTTCAGGCTTCATGGTTCGTATTCTTAATGTGTCGTCTTTCCAACTGGAACCCATTAATGTATGTAGCAACTGGGCTCCGACAACTGATAGTCAAAAGCGTTCAACCTTTTTGAGCTTACTAGTTGCTATGAGAGTTACGATTTGGAAGACGAGATGCCAGACAGTCTACGGAGCTGAGACCTTCACTCCTCGCGACCTTATTGCGATTTTCAAATATTATCTGAAAGCTCGCATTAGGGCCGAGAGGGTGAAACTCTCTTCGGCAGATTTTGGTGAAAGGTGGGTGACTGGTGCGCGACTGTGTAGAACGGCTGGGGTTAGATTAGAGTGGTATTTAGACGTGCCTTAGGCGAATATTGGGTCGGAAAAACGAACATATATTTCAATTAAGTTAGGTTAAGACATTTAATTTTATTTTTTAGATTTTTTTGTTGAATTTTAAGTTCAACAACTTAGCTAGGGTGTGATTGTATTCATTACTCCCCCTTTTATTTTGTCCTCTTCCCACCCCCCTTTTTTATTTTCTACCCTTTAAATCCCCCTTCCCTCCCCAATTAGGTGACAGATTGCCGATTTGTCGGGATGCGGGTTGCCCTTCAATATTTTCGAAGGAGGTGTATTTAAATAAAGCGTGGGGCCCGCATCAAATCTTTATTTTTCGAGTTTTCGATTTCGACCGGCAAACCGGCACCTCTGCCACATTGTGATATCGGGGGGCTTTTTACTAACAAAAATATTTTTTTTCATGTAAATATTCCCATTTTATTTTTGTATATATATATTTTTAGCCCCTCCCCCTCGTTGCATATTTTTATATGGGTTTTAAGTAGGTTCATAGTATGGTTTATTATGGTGATAGTGATGGATGTATAGCATGAATGTGGTATTTTGGTAAATGATGGTCGCGATTGAAACTAGCTAAGTTGAGTCCGTTTTTAAGTTAGAAGTTGACCTATCCGTCCCCTCCCCTTTTTTGGCCTTGTGCCACATTTTATATATTTTTGCATTTGTAAATTTATATAAATAAATAAAAATGCTCAGTGAGCTGAGTGAAGTGGAGAGCGAAAGAGGGGCAGAAGGCAGTTGGCAGTTCGCAGAATTCACAGATTTTTATCTTTTCAAGAAACTTTCCTTTCACGGATAGACCACAATAATTAAATTAAAATGACTGTTTGCAATCCACAGGAATTATTTATTTACTATTTTTAGCAGAGAAACTATTCTCAAGGAGATTTAGTGGAGTCGTAATGTAAAATATATGAATAAATTACCCAGTGATTGTGGACAGCATTTTTAATTTGCCATTTGTAACAAATATATATATATATATCTTGCATTACTCTTTCTAATTGAAATAGAGTTCTGTATAATTTGGATTATTCAGACTACTGTTTTCATCTTGAGTGTTATCATCACAACGTTTCGGCCACTGTAACCTCTGGCCTTCTTCAGGTGTATCTTTTCGAACTCTGGAATATTTGGACGGAATTTTGAACGGAACCCTTTATCTAATCCACGGGGGTAGCATGCTCTCGTTCCGTCAGCCATGACTGGGAGATGTCTTCAGTAATTTGCAATTCTTTGTATCGCCCGCACCAAGGATTGAACCTTCAACCTTCAGATAACTATCACTTAGAACTGAATTTTACGTAGTACTATATCCACTGCACCACACATCCTAATCAATCCTCATCTCAAAAATTCAGAAACATAGTATCGTAATATGTAAAAACACAAACAATTTCTTCTGCTTTCATGGTATGCGGAGATGGCCTACGGCTAATAACGATTGACTACCACACTGACGGTCAGGTTTCAAATCTCAGTTTGAAATGCTCACCATGTTTAGCTATACTAAGGAGCTGTGATATGGCAAATACCTCACTGTGGATTACTATATATATATATATATACATATAGTTAATTAAAATTGAATGTGAAATCAATTACTTGTCGTCTAATTAAAAGAAAGGGTGGAGTTTTTATTATTATTGTTGGAGTTCATTTCAACTGACTGACATATCTGATATCACGTTCACTAAATTAGATGACTAACATTCATGTGATTCATGCCACCAACATCAGAGTCTTAAGGAATATTCACATCTGTTTTAGATACTTTTTACCAGAATTGTTTGTTAAGAGAGATAAATTAACTCTCACATGTTTACTTGTATTCATATCGATAATGTCTGACGGAATCCCTTTGTTTTTTCATTCTTTCTGCAGGCTATTGATCAGATGAATCAGAAGATGGAGGAGGAAAACAATCAGCTGCTTTACCAAATGAAAACCTTAATCAACCAAAACCAAGAACTTCTTACTGAAGCCCTAAACAGCAAGGACCAACATGCAGAGACCACAAAAGCTTATCAGTAAGTTATCAGACTTTCTTCAATTTCTTACATTTCCTCTAGAAAAGAGAATCTGCAAAAGCAATGTTTTGCTTCATACAAACGATTATAAGGTCGTAATCTGTTTCTCTTAAAATGCTTTTAATTACATGTTTCTCTATCAATTGAATATTATTCTATCTACGCACATTTATTGTCGGAATTTTCGGGGTCGTCACCGAAATCCGTCGGTTGTTACCATAAAAAAAAGTGGGAATAAAAAGAATAGACAAAAAAACATACCCAGAGATACATCTCTGGGTATGTTTTTTTAATTTTGCTCCCTTTTTTGTCTATTTTTTCGATACGTTTTATTAACAAAAAAGGACTAGTTAACTGTTTTGGTTTCCCAAAGCAAGGCTAAAACGAGTTAACCCAAGGTAACAATTAAATTACAATAAAAATACAATAAAATAAGGGAAAAATGGAGTCTCTTCAAAAGACTATTCCCAAAAGGGGGCTTGCTGTTTCAGACTTCGAGACGATAATAGGAGAAAAAACAGGTTACTCCAATAAATATTATCGTACCAAACGTCGCCAAAAAATACCAGAGTGGATCGAAAGATCCTTACAAAAATGATCATTGCCTTTGGCAACCACAAATATCGGCGACGAAAATAAGGTTACTCAAAAAAAGGGGGGAAAATGGTATATTTTCCCACAAACAAAATGCAATAAAAAAAGAGTACAAATACCTTAAGTGAAAGTAAGAAAAAAAGACATGCAACGATATACATAGAATTTTACTGATGCCTCGTCCTTGTCCTCTCTCCTCCAAACAGCTCGTTCGGGGCAGGTAATTGTCTTAAAATTAAACCCTCAAAGGGTTCAAAAATTCTTGTTGGGTACTTTAGCCCAAATCCACAATAACAATTATCCTTTTTCCAAGGACAATTGTCTCAAAAAAGGTCCTTCTTTAAAAGGTTTTTTTTTTCAATATAACAATGGCCTCTGGCCTTCTCCAAAGGGATTTCTTCCAAAAAATGGTTTAACGTCGAAACGTCTCGACGGAGCCCACAACCCTAAATATAACGTCTTTCATTGATATTCTAGCCAGTACTCTCTTGAATAAAGGTTGTCAAATAAAGCCACAGGCTTTAATACCATAAAAAAGGGGTTCTTCTTCCAGAGAACGGTCCTTTGAATTTAACGTTGTGTTATCGACAGAGAGCGAGCCCAGACACGTCTGCCTCATACTCTGATCCTGCTGGCACTTTCTTCAAATTCCTTCGTCCTGCTAAGGACGGATCCAACAAAATCTTCACAAACTTTAAGTTTGCTGTCGACCCTTTCTAGAGACCCTTTCTCTGTACATAAAAGGGGAAGATTAAAAAACGTTGATATAATCCCCTTTTAGAGCCGTTTGTTCTTTACTTAAAGGGGGGGGGTAGAAAAACCCATCAACAAAGCACCAAAAGGGACTTGTTTTTTCCTCTAAGAATGAGATGGTACTGATTCAAAAATGGCGCGAAAGTGGTTGGACTGGAAAAAGGGGGGAATGGCCTTGAACCCTGAAGGGTCTCTGAGTACACTGTCAGTGCAGGTCATGCCCCCCCCCCCTGTAGTCGGCCGACTACTATTAACCATGCCCATGGCAGACGGGCTACAGCAGTGAATGATGATGATGATGCCGAATATGTCAAGCTGGGGGTGGCGGGGCAGCTGGGTACTGAAGGAAAGGAAAGGACGAAGCTCAGAGAGGCAACAAGTTTAGTACAAAAAAAAGGAAGGGAAAAGGAAGTGCTAAGTTGACAGCCACCTGACTGACAATGTAAACAGGGAACGTTGACTTCCCCACCCCCAAATGGCCAAGCACAGATACAGAGGTGGAAACAGATGACCCCCCCCCTCACTCACTGCCAAAATGGCTAAGAACTAAAATTTCCAAATTATTAAATGTATGCTGTATGCATTTATAATGATGACTTTATGATGCAGAGACAGTGCAAGTGGTCAGACCCTCAAAATATTTCAAAGAAATCAAAACCATCTTTTTGTTCGGGTGAAAATGAAGCTTATCTGCCTAAAGATTGAAATCTGTTCAAATGTGAACGAATTGCTTTTATAAAAAAAAATGGTTACCTCTCTTTCTTCCTTAGTGGTTCTCTTCTTGTCCATCACGACACCCCTCTTATTCTGAAAAAGCCCTTTAATTTTGGCAAGCTGAATAAAAAAAAAACTTAATCTTCCTCTTTCTGAATATGATCCCGTCCTGACAACAAGTAAGGAATATTTCTCCTTAATTTGAATATGACTATTGGAACCTGAGAAATTCAGGGAGACGTCTAATTTTCTTGGACGTTAATGAATTATTAGTTGGATTTCTTAAAGCCGCAAACTCAATTAATTTTGCAAGACTTTTCTGTATTGTTATTTAATTTAACAATATTAATACATATTTCCCTCTATCTTTGTCTTCAGTGTCTTCAATGTCTTCTTTCAGCATTTTCTGACTTCGGCAAGCAAAACTGAACTGTTTTCTTGCTAAAACATACCTTCACATCAGATTTTATGTGTAGGAAAAGTGTTTGCTCTCTCAGTATTTTGTGTAGATCATTGTATGATATGTAATGTGTTAGGATAACTAAAGAAAACGCAATTATGTCCCTTGGACCATTTCAGAGTTATCGCCCTTGTCTGGCCTGGAGAAAAAGATAAACAAACCGACGTCTTGGAAACTGTATATTTCATCTCGCGTTACAGCGGCAATTAACTCATTATTTATTCTGTGTTCAGTTGTAATAAATTTGTTAAAAGTATCTGCTGATATTTCATCCATTTTTCTTTACAAATATTATTGATTAAACCTAAATTTACGAGGTTTACAAAATAATGTTACATGTGTGTATGTCATTGTTTTCCTTAAGAAATGTTTCTTGTAAACATATGAATGCCACACATATTCTCATAAGGACCAATCGATTGTAATTTGTCTTTGCGCCTCTACTATTCTACTGGATTATTTTGTTATGCATGGTTTAGTTTGATTTTTATTTGCGATTTGATTTAGCCTCAACATCCATTTCTTCCAGCCCTTCAAATCTGTTATTTCAGTCAAAGTAGTTGGAGTGATCTTTTTTCACTGTTTTTGCTTCTTTGGAAGGTTTCCTTTGCTGTTTTTGCTTTAGGGTTATCTTTCATTAGTATCGGCAGATCTATTAGGGATCTCTGCTATTTGGTAATTTGTGGAATATTTTTTGTAGAAGAAATTTTTTGTTGGTTTTGTTTCATTATTAGGTTCATTTTTTAATTTTTTTTATTTACTTTTTAATTCTTCTTGAGCTTCATAAAAAGTGTTTTTCTGGTGTTCTTGGAAATTTGGCCATTCTCTGAATTCTGTTGTAATTGTGTTCAGTAATCTCAAGATCTTTGTGTCTTCTGTTTGGTTGTCTTTTCAGCTACACTAGCATCAAATTGTGTTCTCATAAAAGATTTCACAATTTTTCTGCCTTCTTAAAATGATACATTTCTTTTTGATTTCACCTGAACTATTTCATTCTCTCTTGTACACATCACTTATTTTCAAGAGTGCAGGGCAGTTTCCATGGCAATTTGCACATCTCAGTATGAAATGGATCTTTTTCTCCATACTTTCCACACACTTGTTGCCTTCTGCAGGTGCCTAAATTTCTGGTAGTTTTGAAACAAGGGAGCTTCTACATAATCTTCAACTTTTTCAGTTGTAACCCCAATTTTTATTTCTTATTGGATTATCGGCATCTTATGTTTTGTCTCGCTCTTCTTTCTTCTGTTGATTCTTTTGTGTTCAGTAGCATCTTGTTAACGCCATTTCTTCTGTTGCCAAACTCACTTCTTTACAAGTTTTAACTTCTCATGTTGGTAAACTATACATTTATAATCGTAGAACTCCTCAATTTTTTATTTATTCCACACGTTTTTTCTCATTCATTTCCACACAGAGGTTTCTGTTTGCAAGTTTTTTAACTGACTTTTGGTTTGACCTGCTAGTTGTTACCCTTTCAATGAGAAAACTTGCATTTTCTAGTAACTATATACTTTGGAAATGCTTTATTAATTTCTTTGTTAGAATCCGACAATACAAAAATGTTCATTTTGAAATTTTTTTTGCAAGCCATGTTTTTTTTTTCTTTCTGAAAAATGCAATTTCATAAACTAAGTTAAAATTCGGCAAAAATCATTGATTTCCTGTTTGTATGTCTTGTAATTTAAGTGTAGTTAGCGAACAAAATCATGTTTTATGTTAGTAGAGATACCTTTTAAAAGTTAAAGAAAATTCTATTCATTGCCTTATTTCTTAGACTTTATACCCCTAACCTCAATCGCTATTACAAAAAATTATCTGGAGGTTAGGGAAAAAATATTAAAAACACCAATCCACTTTGTGTTTTGTTTGTTACACTCAAATTTAAGGCTACCCACCAATGGTTTCGCCCACAATTATTTTTAGATTTTGTTTACACTATAAACAAGTAAATATGATACTAAATATTAAGACAAGAATTTGTTAATAACATGCCAACTGTAGATGGTAGCTTAGCTAGCATTGGCTAATTGAAAATAAAGAGCAGGCTTACTTCCATATAAATATTGACACTTACATCAATAATTCGATAGCAGTTTGTCTTCAGAAGTGTTAGTAGAAGCTTTCGTCTTCATTGAAGGAAAGAAGTGGTGTAAAAATCTTTCAGTCAGGCAAACTTTAAACTCATCAACTCTCGCCAAACTTAGATAGAAAGGAGAGCTACGTCAAAACTTTCATTTTCACTGTAGAAGAGGAAATATGGTGTAAAACTCTTTCAAAAGAAAACTTTGTCAAGATTAGCAGCAGAAACGAAATGGCAAGCTAGCCATATATCCGCCTAAAAGATGGTATAAAACTTAGCAAGTTGAGCTAGACTTGAACAGGAAAAGAAGTCAAGTCCGAAAGAAAATACTTTCATCGAACCGATTTTAAAATAGGCATTGTTGCAGAAATGTTGAAGGCTGCGGATCATAAGAGATTATCCCAAAAGACTGTAAACTTGGTATAATTATGAATTCTTGCAAGAGAAATGAAGAAGCACTTGATATAGGTAAATACAGAGTTGATGTATCAGGTCCTTAAGGTGATTGAGAGAATAATTGAGCAACAAATAAGAAGTCAGATAAGCATAGATGAAATACAGTTAGGTTTTATGCATGGGCAAACAAAGTACCACTGGTGCTATATTTATCTTAAGACAAATGCAAGAGAAGTACCTTTATACAAAGAACCTGTATTTTTCTTTTGTGAATCTAGAGAAAGCTTTTTACAGAGTGCCAAGAGAGGTTGTCTGGTGGGCTTTGCGTAAACTATGGGCAAATGAGTGGTTGGTGAAGGTCGTTCAAACAATGTACAGAAATGCTGTCGTGTTAGTATTAATAGCATGTTTAATGACGGCTATAACATTAAAGTAGGAGTACATCAGGATACTGAATCCGTTGTTTTTCCTTTGTGTCTTAGAAGCATTGCCCAGGGAGTTTCGTACAGGTTGTCCAGAAGAGATGCCGTATACTGATGATTTTGTACTTGCCTGTGAAACAATGGATGACCTACTTGTTTAATTAAAGACTTGGACGAATACTATGGAAAGTAACAGTCTGACAGTGAATGATACCAAGACCGAAGTGATGATCAGTGCTTGTAGTGTTGGAAAGCTCTCAAAAAAAGGAAAGTTCCTCTGCTTGTGGTACTTGTAAGCACAAGAAGTACAGTGAAATTACTGGTAGGTTGAGAGAGGATAACCAGTTTATGTGCAAGACAACAGAGATAAATAAGAACTCAGATGTGGACAAAGTATATCTGAATGGTGAAACTATTGAGGTTGTCAAGAAGTTTTGTTACCTTGGTGATACCATTGGAGCACAGGATGAATCAGGTGCTAGTGTGATTGCAAGAATTAGGAACTTCTGCCATTACTAACCAGCAACGCCTTACCACTGTTAACCAAAGGAAGAGTCTATCAGACATTTGCACACTGTGTGATGATGTACGGAAGTGAAACCAAACCAGTGAGGGTTGAAGACATGTGGTGCATGGAAAGAAATGCTATGAGAATGATACAATGGATGTGTAATGTGAGTCTTAAAGACAGGCTTAGTTCTGATGGCCTCAGGGGAAGATTACATCTGAACAGAAGACAGTGCAGAACAGAAGACTTTGATGGTATGGCCATGTTGAAAGAATGGATGAGAGTTCTTGGGTTAATAAATGTAGAACAGTTCAGGTAGCAGATCCAATTCACAGAGGAAAGCCAAGGAAAACATGAGGAAGTGATAAGAATGGACTTGAGAGAAAGCAGGATAAGGAAAGACCTGGTCAGAGATAGGTTAATTTAGAAGTCAGGTTCCCGGGTTTTCACAGCCTCAAATTTAATGAAAATCTTATCTTAATTTTATATTTTGTTTAGATGAAACAATGTCAAAGATTATGATTTACTTTTCACTTTTCATTTTCGGTTTCCATAATTTATCAAAATGTCAGTTTAATCCTTCGTATAGATTATAGCAAAAACCTAAAGAAAAGTAAAATACTGTTATACAGTAATAACAATAAGAACACAAGACAGGAATATTATTATTATTTGTTTGTTATGCCTCCTTTGGGAATCTCCCCTTTAACTATCCTCTCAATTCAACTGTTAAAAAAAAAAAATTAAACTCTTAGTACAGTATCGATATCGAGATCAAATTCTGTCAAATATTTCATTTGACAACTCCCAAAAGTGCCCCCTCAACTTCTCCCTCCTACCACTTTCTCTGAATTTATCGAACCTCATCTTAAACTGATCCACATTATTGCTGGCAACTTATTCCAAAAACATATTACTCTGTGAGCAAAAAAACTTAACTGGTTAACAGATCTAGTTTTTGAAAACTGCCTTGACAATAACCTTCCAGATCAAGGAGAAATACTAAAAAAATGCCCACCATAGTTAGAAATGTCATTAATTATCTTGAAAGTCCCCATTATATCACCTCTCATTCTTCTCTCCAGCAAAGTAGTCAATCCCAATTTGTCCAATCTCTCCCTGTAACTGCACTCCTTTACTTTACTTATTAGTTTTGTCACCCTTCTTTGTATGTCTTCCAGTTTCAATATTACATAGGAATAAGAAATGTATTAAGAATACTTAATTACATACAATAAGTCAGTCGCAAATACAGGCTCTAGGCAGACGTGCTATAAGCGGTGCGCTAAGCGGTTCCCCTTTGGTTAGGCAAAGGTGTTGACTTTATAGTGACCTGATGAATCCATCCTGTCACTATGGGTAAATCCGGATCAGTCCACAACAAATACTAATCCTAACTTCCAAAAGGGAAGATAATCCACTTCACACACATATCTGTATTTCAATTATCATATTTATTTCTGTTTGTTGCTTAAAGGAAATGTTTGTTTCCATTAGGAAGAATTATTTTCTACTTATAAAATTTTTTTTCTTATTCTGAAGAACTTTATTCTATATTTTAGGGAGAAATATGCTGATTTGAGAAGACAAAAAGAACGACTTGAAGAAAAAATAATGGAACATTATAAGATGCGTTTAGAATCACCAAAAAAGTAAGTTATTTACTTTTATTTTTGTTGATTTCCAAAGTTGTTAATATTAACTTTAAGAGAATCGTAAAAAAAATGCCACTCAGTTCAAAACAATTTATCGCAAAAAATACATTATATTCAATATTTTTGACAAAAAATATTTACCATGAACGAAAGTAAAAAAAAAAAAAATACTACAAACTTTTCACTCCAAAATTGGTAATTTTATTTTTCCACAAATTTATTTGTTTTGAAATAAATAAATTTTTTCTTGGTTCCTTCATTACCAGAATTCATCACTTGGCATAGAATGGCTCTCTTAAAATATCTCCAACAAGCGTGTTAACAAATAGAGCCATTTTGAAATTAGCCTCGAATAAATGTAGAGAAACAGCCATGATAAATTTTTTGTTATTAATTTTTTGTCAATTAAACATTAAATATAAGATGTCTTTTTGCGATAAGTTGTTTTGAAATAGTTTCAAGTGTTATTTTTTAGGATTCACCCAAGCTTAATATTCACCTCAAATTCTTATGTTGGGAATGATTGATTTGCATGAGTTGACTTCTTACATACTTTTAAAAGAAAAGAAAAAAAATTTTGATGACAAATAATTGGAATCAAATTTTTAAAATGCAAAGTTCGTTTTTTACGACATTCATTTCCTTTTTTTTTTGTTATTAGGCCAACTGATAATATTGATATTAAAACGACATCATGTGCTCCCTTGACGTGATAATTGACGAAATGACGAATAAACGATCTGTGACCCAAAGGTTTACAGGTTTTCTATGTGAACAGTGACTGTAGGGATATGCTCGACGAACCGTCTAGACCCAGAGAGTCTAGTATATTATCATTATGAAATATAATTTCGTGGATATTGGGTGATAAAACAGCAGAAAGTAGTTATGGCTGTTGCTGATGGTTTCATATAAACAACTACTTTTGTCAATTACCATTCATCCTTTATGACATCTTCCATTGTCAAGTAAATATATATACTTCTTTCTGATAGTAATTATGGAGTGGGCCTGGTTGTTAGAAAGCAAAGAAGCAAGATAACAAACATCACCATGTTGTCTGAAAATACCGGCCTCCTGACCAAAAATACACCAAACATTGAAGATTTTGTTTTTCCTTTCCTGTCGCAAAATTCAACCCTATTCTGCAAAGCCAAAAACAACAATTTTTCTCTTTCATTTTCTTTTCCGTCTTCTTCCCCCCCTCCCTTCCCCAATGGGGTCACCACTTTCCTGTGGGTGGCAACCCTTGATGCTTAAGGGCGAGATCCTGATAGCTGTGCAGTCAATAACCCAGGTTATGGATATGCGCACTGCAACACTCCACTTTACTTCTTACCTGGGCTAGACAGGCGGTCGAAGAGACCCAATAAGATTAACATCAAGCCCTACCATATAAAACTGACACAGCAACTAATATTTCTATTTCAACCCCCACTAATAACCAACCATCAAAATATGACGGAAAGCAGTGGCTGGGGGTCAGTTGGTCATGGGGAATAAAACATCGACATGGCTGTGACATCCCTGACATTTTTCTTAAAACCCCCAAAAAAGCAAAATTAAAGGAAAACAGGTTCCACCAAAACCAAATGTGACATCCCTGTATCCCTGTGGTGTCAGTGTGAATGGATTTCCCACCCAAAGTGGGTAGTGGAGCAAGGGTGATGAAAAAAAAAAACATACATGGATCATTTTCCCCCAAAACACTAAAAGATACCACTCTGATGTCTCAGACATCTCAAGCTCAGAGGAAGAAAATATATACAAACCTCCAAAAAGTAGCCTCCCCAAGAATTCCCCAAATTTCTTAGTAATGGAATTACTAGAAAATAAAAAATGAGTGAATTATCACAATTCCTAATTAAAAAAAATATTAATGAGTAAGAGCAACCAAAAGGCAATTAAAAAAATTAAGAAACGGGAACCTTCTTGTTGAAGTAAACAAGAAAGATCCTCAAAACCTGTTAAAAAAAATTCTACAACCATAGATGCAAAGTTTTTTTGCATGAAAAACTAAACACCTCCAAAGGAGTTATAAGAAATCATGAATTATCCTTGGTAATAAAAGAAAAAATAACAACAGTATTAAAGAAACAAGAAGTGATTGACCATACACGTATAAACATTAAAAGAAATGGTCACATCATACCAACAAACACATACATATCAACTTTTGACACCCCACGGATTCCTAAAAAAGTAAAAAATAATTGAAAAAGTAGAGCAATATATACCAACACCCCTAAGATGCCACAAATGCAGTAAATATGGGCACCATAAGAAAATATGTAGAAGGATACCAAACACTAGTACAATTCAACTGGACTACTGATGCTTTATCTATGGATTGGTCCGAAAATCGTAACTAAAAACATTAGAAACTGTTCATCACCAAGGAACTCGACTGGTGCTGGGAGCTTTTCAAACATCTCCAATGGAAAGTTTGTATGTAGAAGTGCATGAAGCTCCTCTAACCCTAAAAAGACAGAAACTATCCTTACAATATGATATAAAGCTAAAATCATGCCCACTAAACCGTGTATATGATACAATATTCAAACCAAAATATAAAGAATTGTACCAAAGAAAAGAAAATGCAATTGACCTCCAAATAGAATCAATAATTAAAGAAACTAACATTCCACTCAAAAATATACACGATACCATCAAACCAACAATACCACCATGGGAAATAAAACAAGCAAAAGTATACTTGGAAATGAATAAACTCAATAAAACTACCACACATCCTCTCATTTTCCAGCAAAAACTAAATAAAATCCTAGATTATTATGCCAAATATACCGCTATATTTACAGACAGATGTAAGGATAAGAATACAACAGGATGTGCAGCTGTACATGAGAACCAAATTATTCAACAACATCTCTCTAAAGAAACATCTATTTTCAGTGCAGAATTCAATGCCATAGATTTAGGAGTAAAAGAAAAAAAACTCCATTATTCTTTCCGACTCCTTATCAGTATTAACAACATTGAAAAATAGAAAACTGGATAACCCACTGGACATTAAACTATTATGTCGAATAACATCATTGCTGAACACCAAAGAGATTATATTTTGTTGGATCCCAAGTCACATAGTAATCCGAGGAAATGATAAGGCTGACACAGCAGCCAAAACTGCCCAATAAGAGCCCCTCAACAACAAATTTAAAGTTTCATACATAGACGTCAAGATAAACATCCATGCATATATCTGCAAGAAATAGCAGTCTAGATGGAGCAGTAATACACCCAATAAATTGTTGACAACACCATTTGATATAGGAGAATTGAGACATTGCTGTATTGGCCACACATAAGCTACGCATTCATTCCTGCTTGAGCAGAAGGAGCCACCATGGTGTGTCAAGTCCAATACACAGTCAAGCACTTTGTTAGAATGTGTTGATTTTGCTCCCATGTGACAAAAATACTACAATGTTGGTACTATGGAGGAATTATTTAATGACATCAGAGTGGAAATCATAGTGTCCTTTTTGAAGACGGTGGGTTTATGCCCCAAAATCTAATATATCAATAAATTAAACGGCCTTATGTATTAAAAAAAAAATTAATCCATTGCAGACTTTTTACTCGCGAAATATACACATATAAAAGAAATTGATCTGCAAATGATCTATATACAAGATTGAATCTGTTAAATGTTTAAAAATTTTATGAACCTCAAGCATAAAATCCTTTTACCAAAATAAATGGAGTCAGCATTAAATAACCCAAAAAGGTTGATATGCCGTAAAACAAAACAATCCACATATAAGTATATTATAAATATACTAGAAGAATACTCGTCCTAAGATGGATACAATTAATTCCCGTAACAGAAGTATTGCACCACTTTTATCTCCCCTTACAAAGATTAAAATCAAGCTATACTGATACTAAACCTTATGTCTAGAATACTTATTCCAATTTTGATTAAAATCCATTAGATGATTTTGATTTTGGAAAATAGTTAATATTTTAAGCTTAAGCTTTAGCGGTCTTAAGAAGAAATTGAAATTCTTAATTAGTGTCTAATGACTATAGATCAAATTTAATGCAAATCTGAAATATATAAATTTTAAAATAGGAGGTTGTGGCCATATTGTGCCCCTAAAACCCCTTTAAACTACTCCGAAGAAACTGAAATTTTGGAATATTTATTGATGTCTAATACCTTTTGTTAAAATGCTCCCTTTGCATAAAACTAAATTCAACTAAGTATAGCCCACATTACCCACACTTACACCTAGCATCTGTGTTTCAAAATTCATGATTATTTGTTAATTTGTTTAGGAATGAATCGTATACATATGAAATAAAATTCATTGGCAAAAAATAGCAAAGTGCAACAAGCCATGTAAAAAGACAGAAAATGTGTACATCTATATACTGAATGTTTGTCTAAGATTAAACTTGGATCGTCACTACCTCCTCTGGTGGATTGTTTCATGGAGCAGAAACATGAACAGAAAATGCAGCCCTACTAGAATAAAGTGTGTATGGTACATCTTTTTCTGGATCCCATGGAAACTACGACTTTGTGCTTAGTAGAAAAAACTCCTCAAAAAGTAGATTATGATTCCCGTTAATTATGTCTTATGCCAGAATAGCCCTGCATCCTCTGCTGCTCAAGTGAGGGGTAAATATCCAAAGATCAGCGGCCATGATGCATCCAGCACTGCCTTGAACTGTTTGAACATCTGCTGCAGGCTGATAACGGCTTTTGGCAGCCTGTTCTACTGCAGCGACCTGAACTGATAAAGAAGTCTTCAACGATTATGCCGAAATCGTCTCAGGTACAGCTTCTCTGAGTTTTTACAAAGCCCTCTCTGCAGAACTGTTGTGAAGAAGAGGTCTCTAGACATATTGTAGTTGCCACGTATTGTGCTAAACACATACCTAACTTTATATGAATAGAGATAGATGTATATATAGAGATAAATGTGTGTGTGTATATATCTAAATGAATAAATGCGAAAGTTAAATTATAATTAAAACAGGTTACTATTTTGATATAAGAGACTGCCTAATTAGCATAACTATTTTTTAAACCGTTCATAATTAATTAATGTTTAGTATTATTATTTTGAAATTACATTAGCTTTTGTTAGCTATCTATGTGCAATAGTTTCGTCTAAATTAACAGTAATTAAAGTTATTTAATAAATGAATCGGAAAAATATCTAAACACTTTAAGTTTTAACTCCATGCGCTCACTGATGACCTTACTGGCGAGGCAGAAGCGAGAAAGAAAAGGGGGAGTGGGAGGAAGAGTGTGGTTGTCTCGCTCGATCCTCCATTAGTGTTAAAGACATATTAACTGCCCTAACAATCTAGACCCTAAAAAGAAGAATCTCATTCTTAAGTGGGGGGACGGATAATTTAGCTGAGGATGTTAATCTACAAATTTACCAAAGTTTATAAAAATTATGGAATTCTCTGAGTAAAAAAACATTTTTTTTTATTAAGGCCCCTCCCAATTAACTGCTGCCCGGAGGGTGGGTAGGTTTTGCTAGTATGTATGTATGTATGTATATATATATATATATATATATATATATATATATATATATAGTCAGTCATCCACAAACAACTGCTTCACCGTATCACGGCTTGTCAGTGTGGCTAGATGCTGAGATTCAAAATATGATCACTAAACTACTTGTAACTGTAAAAATGTCAAGGCACTTAGCCCTACCCTATGGAATTTTGCCCTAACAGCAAAAGAGCTTATATCGCTTATGTCTTTTTGTTTGCATTCATGCTACCAGTTAACTAGGGGATGCTATTCAATAGAAGAGTAATGCTTTATGTTAAGTGCAAATCGTTATTGCACCTAACATGAGGAGCATTTATATGTCATCCACAAATACCTGGGGTTTTTTCATATTACAGCACTTCAGTGTGGCTAAAGCTATATCAAAGATTATCAATAGGAATTAAACTTATTGCTGTATGGATGACGCACAATCAATAATAAATAAACAATAAAAAATAATTAATAATAACAGTAATATTGGTACTGATGTTATTAATACCAACTTATGTAATTGTAGAATAAAAGAAATAATTGCCCACTAATGAATAAATGTTAATGTCATATACAAAGCAACAGTAACTAGATCCTTACTCTTCAATGAATCCAGTTAATTCCTTTCAAACCTACAAGGTATTTGATGGCAGATGCTCATCTCTTGGAGAAATTAATAAGATTTCAGAAACTGAATAATGGTAAATCACCTGGTATAGACAGGTTAAGTGCAGAAATCTTGAAGTGCAACATCTATTCTGCTGCAAGAGATTTGAAATAATGTTTTCCAGGCAAAAAGGGAAACATGGTGATACTTTACAAAGGAAGATAGGTTAGCGAGGATGAGTGTGGAAATTACTGTGGAATATCTTTGCTTTCTATTCTGGGAAAGGTTTTGTCTCAAGTCATGATTAACAGTTTTAATTTACATTGTTGATGATGCCCTTCCACAATCAGTGTGGTTTTAGAAATGGTGGAGAAACTGCAGATATATCTTTCATTAAACAACTACAATAAAAATGTATAGAATAGAGAATGGACGTTTACCAGGTATTTGACTTGATGAAAGATTTTGATATCAGGAAGAGGAATGTTCTGTGGTAGAATTTTTGAGATGAGAATTGATCATTTGTATTTCGAGTTACAAATGCATTGAAGTTTGTTAATATTTTGAATGCTGTTTCTATATGCATGATATGTGGAAAAGAACGTACTTCAGAGGGAGACCTCAAACGTCACACAAGGGTCCACCAGAACAATGAAGCAGTTCCCTTTGCAAGAGATCTGCATACTTATTTGTGTGAGAGAGTGTAATCATTGACAGGGCTAAAAAGACACATTCACTCCACACATGTTTAATAAAACAAAATGAAACAATAGTTGGGCATGAGTTGCAGCCATCATATGTCTAAAAAATATTTATGTCAATTGTACTACATAGAAACGTTTGTTTCATTCCATGAAACAAATTTTTCAGGCTATAAAATTTGAAATTCTACCATCCCTTTTATAAGCAAATACTTTGTGTGCCTCCTACTGCTTAAATTCATTAGTTATTATTGTCTATTTAAAATGTTCACACCCATATCGACACACTCCCAACGATCATTCCAAATAAATAAAACTTTAAAAACTTACAGGAATTGTGGCATAAGTACTGACAGTACACCGTATCCCCATTATAATAAGATGTTTTCTTTTCCCAAATAACTGATCAACCAATATTAAACTTATATAAATAGTATATTAAACTTATGGTGCTTAGTTAAAAAAAACAATTTTTCATCTTTCTTTGTAGAAGGAGCTTAGGTGCAACACTTGTAAGAAAAGCAAGAGGGATTATTACAAGGGTAAGTTTTATCGAGGTTCATCGTGTATGTTTCATGATTTAAAAAGTTTTCTTTTGTGAAAAAGATTGTTTTAATTGCTTTCAAGAATTAAAATAATTCTTCCCCACTAAGTTTGCTAGAATTTGCAAAATTGCAAAATACAGAGAACTGTACTTCGCTTCATCAAAAAACAAAAGTAAATCTCTCTCGCTTATTTTTTTGTTAAAATCTTGAAAATCACTTTCAATATTATTGACTTATTTTGAATGCATACTCTCTTCTTGACAAGCACTGATTATAAATGCTTCTCTGTACTTCGCTTCATAAAAAAACAAAAGTAAATCTCTCTCGCTTATTTTTTGTTAAAATCTTGGAAATCATTTTCAGTATTATTGACTTATTTTGAATGCATACCCTCTTCACAAGCACTAGTTATAAATGACTCTCTCTATATCGCTTCATAAAAATTGAATCTTATGATCGTTGTTGTGTCAAATGGAATAATTTTTTTAAATTGTCCCATTTGAGCCATTTGGATTTAGAATCACTTTTACTCACTGTTGTTATTGGTTGAAAATGAAGTTCTGTTGAATTGTAATTCAAACTTTTTATTCTTTCGAACCCAATAGATAAAATTATTCATCATGCATTTTCTACGAGTTACACTTCTATATAAATAACTTTTACTGGACTGAAAAGTTGGATAAACATTATGAGGAATATCAAATTTTCAAAGAATTTAAAACGGCTCTATAAAATGTTTTTTGTGTTTTCTTAGTTTATTCTATATTTTTTCTTTTTTTCTTTTCTCCTTGAGGAAAAGATGTCAAATTAGGCTCCAAATTTGAAGATTATTGGAATGTGAAATTGACAAAGTTCAAATCCCATAAAAAATTTGTAGTGGAATGGAGTCATAATGGGGTCACTTCCACACTATTGATTTCCCTCCAGCTTTTTTTTTTTACTTAGTAAACCCCAAACAAGGCAAGTTGCCACTGTAGACGTAAGGGGCTACTGATAATTAGGGTGAAAGTTTAGGGGGTCATCCTGAATTGGGAGCTGTGCAGCTAGATGTTTTTTAACCTAGTCTAAAGAGAGACTAGTAGATGGTGCACCAGCCTAGATGTGACAACAATACTCCATGCATGGGTTGATGGTGGCTTTGTAGAGATATAAGATACTGTCAGGTGTGAGAAGTTTACTAGCACAGAAGAGAGAGCTCACCTTCTTTGCAGCAGCCTTGGCAATGTCTTCTATGTATTTGTTCCAGTTCATGTTATCTGTGAATGATAGGTCGAGGAATTGGAACGTTGAACTCTCAGGTAGGATGTCATTTGCCATGGCAATTGGTGGTTGAAGAGGTTTCTTGTAGTTGTTGAAGGAAAGGAGCTTTGTCTTAGCAGCATTAAATGTTACCATGCAATTATGACCACATTCAACTACAGACTGGAGGTCACTTTCTAAGTGCCTCGGATATGTGTGGTGTTGTCAGCAAATATATCCATCTCGGACACAATGTCATCAGAGATGTTGTTTATGAATATCAGGAACAATAAAGGTCCAAGAATCGATCCCTGGGGGTACACCTGCATTTATGCTATGTTGTTTGAATGAACAGCCATCATCTGGATCTTTCTTTTCGATAGGAAGGATGTAATTATATTAAATATTCGTCCAGCTATTGTCTATATTAATTAATTTTTAGGAGAAGACCTTTATGCCAAATTCTGTCAAAGGCTTTGGATATATCAAGCACTACCACCCTAGCTTCATCTGCCTTTCCCAGACTGTTATGATATCCGCAGTAGACAGTGCATACTGATGGTAAGAAAGAAGTTTAGCATTGCCGGACTATAGCTAGATTGATTAAGATTCAGAGATTTTAGCGAAGATCAGGAGTAGATCGATAGGGCAATAATTCTGAGGGTTCTATCTCCAAAATTCTTGAAGACTGAGGCGATTTTCCAGCTATCAGGGCAAGGCATTTGTTGTAGAGTTTAGAGAAGAGAGTGGCCAGTTCAGCAGAGCATTTCTTTATTACTATTACTGGTATAAGATTAGGCCTATATGCTTTGGAGGTGTCAAGGTTTTTTGTCCCTGACATGAGATAGGATGATGATAGGTTATCAAATGTGGCTTCAGTTCGCAATGGGAATTTAGGGAGGGGGTGTTTTGCTAAGTCCAAAGTGGAGTTTAAGGAGAAACGCTTGGCAATAGTTCAGCCTTATCAGTTGCCATACAAACAACATCATTGTGGTTTAATAGCGAGGGAATAGTTGATTGCCCATTGTTCACCACACTATTGAAGATTTTCCAGAAATTATGAGTACCTCTTTCTGTGACTGAATTCATTTTCTAGTCATCTCTGTATAACTTCTCTTTGCTTCTCTTTGCTTCACCTATCACTGCCTTATAATTTTTTCTTGACGCTATAAATTTCTGTCTATTTGTAGTTGACTTATGGCGGTTGAATTGTCAGAATGCTTGCTGCCTCTGTGCAATAGCAGCTGCACATTTCAAGGTGAACCATTGTGGAGAGTGGGGTTTGCTGTAGAATTTTCACATGTGGACATATGCTTCAATGCCTGCTTTGACTCATTCGGTTTCCTCATTTAGGATAGAAAAAGCTTCACTCCATGGGGTGTCACTGATGTGATCTCTGATGGAATCAAAATCAGCCTGCTTGTAGTATCTTGTCGTTTTGAGCAACAGCTCATCAGCTTTGAGGTGAGATTTTAGGGTGATATCAATGATTACAAGTTGATCAGCGTCCTGGCATTCGTCACACAAGACTTGGGTAATGGGGTCAAGAACTGGTCGAGAAGTGAGGCTTGCTGGTCCACACGATCAGGGAGGCAGCTTGGGAAAGTGACAGTCTGTGAGAGGGAGTGCGCTATGGAGAAACTATGCGTGGAGTTACCAGCTGCGTCTATATAGCACTCAAGTCAAGTGAGAGTGCTGTATCTATGCTTTCAGAGACAAAATTAAGCAGGGTACAGTCCTGGGTCGAAGGAGAATGGTATAAGAAATATAAGTAACTAGGCTGTGCACATATAGGTTTGGTCATCTGATTCTAGCCTATGTTCTCTAGTCAAAGGGAGGGTGTTCCGAACATAAACTCTTAGCTCATGCATATGTTTGTCAGTCTTTACGGAAGAGTGATAGGTATTCAGTCATTTCAAAATAGTGTGAGGAGATTAAGGATTGTAGGTTTGTTTCACTTAGTGCTAGGATATTCAGGGATTTTACTCGAAGAAAGGTTTCTACATCTTTGATGTTGGTTCTAAGCCCCCGGATATTTGTGAATGCAAGCCTCAAGGGTGGAGGCGAAGGTGTTTTTCGTTGGGTGTCTGGTTTAGGTTTATCTTTTTTTCTTTGTATTGTCATTTTGGTTTTAAGATAGAGTGTGGAGTACAAAGTGGGTGCTTGTTTAGTGCCAATAAGCTCACACATCCATACCATTAGTCGAGACTTGATCAATGGGGTTTGTGGCCCCGGGAAAACCCACCGGGGTTAACTGTAGGGTTCCTTTCCATGCGTGACATGGCACGTACAGTTACCCACGATATTATACAATTATTCATGAAGCAGCCGTTCTTAGCGCTACCTAAGAGTTAGGGCTCCTGCACTACCAGTCGGAAACAGCAGCCTGACAAGCTGTCTCACCTGTTCCCCTTAACCTGTCGGAACAAGAGCGACCCAGATTAGTCATGTGAGACTTAGTGACAAAAAAAATTTCCTCAAGTTGCCCAGATAAAGAGAGAGACGGTGTTCATGGGCTTAGTCAGCACTGGGTGTCTTTGAGGTGTCCCTGCACTAGCACCTCTGTGTCTGGCTAATAGACAAAGAAGGAGTACAAAGGCAAACCGGATATTTTGTTTGAGACTCCAGCTCTAGAAAGGTTGTTGATCAGAACTAAGGAGGCCTCCCTCCCCCAACGGTTGGCTGCTAAGACGTAAGTAGCACAGTTTTATATCAGAGTTTTCCTTCTCCTAGATGGATGACCTGACAAGGTCTACGGGTCCATCACACCAAGAATTATCTGCGGCTGTGTACTAGTCAGGTATTTCAGAGCCCCCGCAAGTTTCTAAGAAAACAAATATTTCCATATACATACATACATACATATATATATATATGTATGTACATATGTGTATATATATATATATATATATGTATGTACATATGTGTATATATATATATATATATATGTATGTACATATGTGTATATATATATATATATATATATATATGTGTATGTACATATGTGTATATATATATATATATGTACATATGTGTATATATATGTATGTACATATGTGTATATATATATATGTATGTACATATGTGTATATATATATATATATATATGTATGTACATATGTGTATATATATATATATGTATGTACATATGTGTATATATATATATATATATATATATGTATGTACATATGTGTATATATATATATATGTATGTACATATGTGTATATATATATATATATATGTATGTACATATGTGTATATATATATATATATATGTATGTACATATGTGTATATATATATATATATATATGTATGTACATATGTGTATATATATATATATGTATATATATATATATATGTATGTACATATGTGTATATATATATATATGTATGTACATATGTGTATATATATATATATGTATGTACATATGTGTATATATATATATATGTATGTACATATGTGTATATATATATATGTATGTACATATGTGTATATATATATATATATATATATGTATGTACATATGTGTATATATATATATATGTATGTACATATGTGTATATATATATATATATATGTATGTACATATGTGTATATATATATATATATATGTATGTACATATGTGTATATATATATATATATATATATGTATGTACATATGTGTATATATATATATATATATATGTATGTACATATGTGTATATATATATATATATATGTATGTACATATGTGTATATATATATGTATGTACATATGTGTGTATATATATATATGTATGTACATATGTGTGTATATATATATATATGTATGTACATATGTGTGTATATATATATATGTATGTACATATGTGTATATATATATATGTATGTACATATGTGTGTATATATATATATGTATGTACATATGTGTGTATATATATATATGTATGTACATATGTGTGTATATATATATATGTATGTACATATGTGTATATATATATATGTATGTACATATGTGTATATATATATATATATGTATGTACATATGTGTATATATATATATATGTATGTATGTACATATGTGTATATATATATATATGTATGTATGTACATATGTGTATATATATATATATGTATGTATGTACATATGTGTATATATATATATGTATGTATGTACATATGTGTATATATATATATGTATGTATGTACATATGTGTATATATATATATATATGTATGTACATATGTGTATATATATATATGTATGTACATATGTGTATATATATATATATATATATATATATATATGTATGTACATATGTGTATATATATATATATATATATATATATATATATATATATATATATACACATATGTAGATAGAATAAGTTTACACGTCACATTCTAGGGATAACCGAAAATTGAAGATGGGTCCCCTCTCATAAGTAATATTATTGTAGAGACATTTCACTGGCCAGTAAGGTGGGTACTTTTGTACAACTCAGAAAAAGAACACTTAGCTATGATGTCACAGAATAGAAGAAAAAATAGAAAATACGTAAAAGAAAGAAACATAGGAATAAAAAAAATAATTTAAATAAAAGTAAAAATCACAAAAGTTTGGGCATGAATAATTTAAAAACAAAAAACAGAAAAAAGAAAAACAAAGAAAATTTAGGTAAGTTATAGATGCCGGGTTGCATTTTTAGGCCCCGTTGAAAAACCATTCTCGGGAGAGAGGAATATCTGACCCATTCAATGGTGTCTTTTTATAGATATTCAATGAATTGTTTACAATAGTTATTGTTTTAGCATTGAATCACCTACAAAAGAGCTTGATAAGCTGTAAAACAGATTATTATTTATAGGACTGTGATTAAAGTTGTATGGTTAAAACTGGTTAAATTTACCAATTCTATTTTTGACTTGTTGGATTTTAGTAGAAATTTTTTTTTTTTTCAATTGTTAATTTTATAATCTTTTACACAATCTGTAAAGTTCTATAAATTTCTTTTTTCTTCATCAGGTACATCGAACAAAGAGTAAAACTAACTTGACTAATTCTGAAAGCCCTGACAATTCGTCGGTTGGTTCTGGTTCCTATGGAGACGGCACAGATGCTGATAGCAACAGTGGCCGAAGAATCAGTAAGTTATCTCCCTTTTTTAAATCTTATTTGTTTTTTCAATAAAATCCGAAATGAAGATAAATAGAAATTCCTTGTTTATCACAAAAAAATGTTCTTTCCTCTTTACTCCTTCAAAAGTCTGCTATTTCCGAAAGTTTTTCCTTTTTTTACTATTTTAGTCATTATCTTGCACTTCGTTCGTCACAATTATTTGCACCGAAATAAAAACAGTTTTAATATAAACCATTTTATTATTATTGTAACTACCATTCTACTTGCTGAAAACTGATATTACTAAAAATATATTTTAAATATTTAACAAATGTTTAAATTGCTCCATTCGTGATACCAACCTGCAACACTGATACAACAATTAGATGATCTCAGCCAAACTTCAAAAAGTAAAATTATATAAATAACCAAATCTAAGTTATAATCAATAAATAAAAGCAATCATATTTAGAAGGATTATCTCTAATATTAATATTGTTGTTACTACTGCCTATGTCTGTTGCTTGGTTTGATTTGAGACTTTAAAATAACGTACTAAGACATTCTTCAGAATAAATGTATAAGGGAAAAGGTTAACAATACACGAAGTGCTTATCTAACTCTGCTCTCTTGTTGACTCGAGCTGCTTGCTTATATGGCATTGGTTTATTCCATTCTTGAGAGAGAGGGGGGGGGGGCTCTTACTACACTGCAAAGACTACATAGCATCATGTTATGACTCTAAAACATTCTACTATCATTCTATTTTTTTTCATAATCATATAACTTGCAGATATTAAATGCTATCATGTGAATAGGTAACACATATCAAATATAGAAAGTGTTGCTTTCATTAAAGGCCAGCTTCCCTCTCATCTCTTCATTTTCTCAAAACTGTTCAATTCATTATTTAATTCTTCTCTCATAAGTATGGTAAATCTAAAAAAATTCAAATTCGGCCCAGAAAACCATTTTTAACATGAGAATGACTGGGCAGGGATGCTTTATTAACTATTCTGTACCTTTCCTCTATCAAAGAATGTTTAGGTTATTGCTACTGTCAGTATAACAGATATGTAGTAGATTGATTTGTTTTAGTGTACAAAGAAAAACAAGATACAGATAATAATAGTAATACTACTAATAATAATAATGGCAAATTTGTAGATTAACACCATCAGCTAAATCCCCCTCCCCTAAATAAGATTTTACTTTTTTTAGATGATTGTGTGAACACTTTGAAAAACTTGGCGAAAAAACAATTATTTTAGAATTTAGAGTGGGAAACCAGTTTCGTATATAAATTTAACGTAAAATGATCATTTTTTCCACTAACCGTAAGTTCGACTGGCAAGGTCATAAAACTATGCGTAATCGCTTTAAAAAGTAGACCTCGCCCTCCCCCAAATAAAAGTACACAATTTATCTCTCAGAGCAAAATAACATTTTTTGATTAACTGCTCTAAAACGCTAGAATGTCTCGGAAATGGGAACTGAATGTTCTCAGCAGCGTGAAAATTTTTAAATTTATTTATACTTAATTCAACTGAAGCCCATCCTTTGAAAATGTCTTAAGTTTTTTTTTGTTTGTTTTTTTTCACACTTTTTGGCCAATGAGGGACTGGACAAAAGTGCACCGGACCAGCCCACCATATAATTAAAAAAATAAAATGACAATATCCCAACAGCATAAAATGAATGAATCAAAAAATATTAAAAAACGCTTTTTATATTATGACTTTTAATTTAATTATCAATGATGTTTGACAGTATTTTTCTTGACAAAAATGTTTATTTAATTTTTAAACATTTTTAGGTACCTTGTAAATTAACTAAATTCTTTTAAAGGTTACCTTGTAAATTTATGCAAAGTTTTTGTTTGTCTTTTTAATCAAGTAAAATAAATTTAAATCGTATTTTGATGATTTATGATCTATAGATTTCAGTTTTACTGATAGTATAAACACATTAAATATGTATCATTCGTAGCAGCAATGGAAAATTCAGTTTTAAAAAATATTAAAAGAATTAGCTTAAAAACTTTCTGATTCCGATACCCTAAAAACTTCTGATTTTTCCGATTCCAGATTCTGATTCTGGTTAATCGACCCAACACACACACACATATATATATATATATATATATATATATATATATATATATATATATATATATATATATATATATATGTATACATACTTGCAAAATACTCATCCCAAAATGATTATTCAGCTAATAATATAAAAGAAGTTATTTCACTGAACAGAAGAATTTTGCACCACTTTTACAAAGATTATATGCTACTAAACCAAGGTTTATATGCTACTAAACTTTATGTCTAGAATTCTTATTCAAATTTTGATCATGGTCCATTAAATGGTTTTTGGTTTAGAACAATTTGTAAGATGTAAGACTTCAGCTTTAGGAGTTTTTAGAAAAAATTGAAATTCATGGAATTTTGCTTAATTGGTGTCTAATAATGCTGGGTCAAATTTAATACTAATCATAAATACTTAAATTTTTGTGGTTATATTATGACCCCCCCCCCCCACCTTTTATATTATGGCCCCCATCCCACCTTTTTATATTATGCCCCCCTAACAACCGTTTTTATAATATTCCCCCCTTAACAACCGTTTTTATAATATTCCCCCTCTCAACCACCCTTTTATATTATGCCCCCCTTAACAACCCTTTTATATTATACCTCCCTTAAAAACTCCTTAAAATGCTATGAAAAAACTGAAATTTGAAGAATATTTATTGATGTCTCATACCTGTTGTTAAAATTTTATAAAAATCGGTAGTATCTAGATTTCACCAAGGATTTCTAGTCCCCCCTTTTCATAAAATAAATTAAATATAACCCACATTTCCCACCCTTAGTATTTATATTCCAAAGTTCATAATGGTCAGTTAATTAGTTTCCAATTTTATCACCACACAAACATATATGATGAAAATCAGTTAATATAGTTTATGATTATTTGTTAAACAAAAATATATATCACTAATGCAGAAAATCTTTAATGCATGTAATAACTGTTATTGTTTTGCAAGAGTTTTTAAAGATATAGCAATGCCTTTAATGATGCTGTCTCTCATAAATGTATAAAATGTGTATGTATTTCAATAACTGCCATTGATAGAATGTTATGCATTTGATTGTTTATGCAAATTTATTGCTGTTAACAATGTGTTTTCCCGCTTTTACTAAGTTGGTATTTTGTTGAATTCTTTTCTTTTTCCCCATTGATATTTTTTGCTTGCAGTGCATGTTTTTACTTGCATATTTGTATCCAGTGAAGTGCCTTGCTTTAGTTGTGCATGCTGCACATGCATTTGGGTTTATTTTATGATTTAAGAATTAAAAAATGAATTTACTCTCTTAAAGTCCTGCTTAGTTATCACGGTTGTTTATGTTAACGGAAATTTTTATGAACTGTCCCTGTAATTAAACCTCTTTACAGCCTGACAGATCAAGTTTTAAATTGGTTTTATTTCATTATTTGAAACGATTCTATCCTATCACACAAGATGAAAATCAATATTTTTCATTCCAACTTCAATGGTCTGTATGTGCTCTCCTCCTCGCTGCAGGAGGGGGGACAGGGTCAAGTTACATCAATTATTGTCAGGTATCTAGGAGAGTATAAAGTAGACCTTCTGTTTACTTTCGGCAGCCTCGTAGTTCTTGCTTCCCTTGTTTTGTCTTTTAGTCCTCACATTTCATGAGCGATATTTCTGACAAAGTGGGGAAGAATTGCTGTTTTCTGGGTCAGAATCTATCCATCTAAAACTTATCGTTGGCTAGTTTTTGACCTTGAAGTGTTTTTTTTTTTTGTTCTTTACATCAAATGGCTTCATGCCTTGTCTGGAGCGATTTCCATAAAAAAATTATCCTATACCCATGCACTGGGAAGACTTCCTGGAACTGGGATGCTCCATTTGAATTCTCTTCAGCATTTTCATGAATTGCAAGTGTCTTCCAACTTACCAAAGCAGATTGAAAGATGTAAGCTATAAGACATTTTGATTGACCATTTTCAAGGCAAATCTTTTTACTTTTCATGTATAAAAACTAAATATCTTTAAATAAAAAAAAATTAAAAAGTGGCTACTGAACAAAATCCTCATTGTTCAGTTCATTTGATTTCAGAAAGCATTAAAACGTTTACAATGTGATTACTGCCTAACTGTACAGGAATTGAATGTACAAAAGAATCTTCTCTATTTATGAACTGAATTGTGTGATGATAATTCATTCATGTAAAGTCCCTACAAAATGGTGGGTCTACCTGATTGTATAAGATTGCAAATAGTGGAAGGATAAGTTGTGTTATGATTTGTTTGAAATTTTATAGTAATTGCCACAAGCAAAAAAAATAACACGCATCATATTTTGTTGCCATTTGAGTACAGACATGATGGTTTTCTTTGATCTAAAATGCCTTTTCACCACCAATAATATGCCCATGAAATATCATGTCATTTTATTAAATAAATTTAAATTAATATTATTAAAAGTATACTTGTGTGAAAAACAAAACAATTTTCTTGAATGTAATAATTCTATAGCATTTCTCCTCTAATGACTATTAATTGAAACATCTTAAGAGAGAATTTACTCAAATTAAATGGGCTGATTAACTGTTGTTGTTAAAATTATAAATATTTGGGAATTTCTGTAACTTAAACTTACCAATTTTCTATCTTCACTAAAATGGTTAGGATTTTGGTTTCACAACTCTGAAATAATCACAATTTTTTCCCCATGTTTTAATCATTGGTGTGTTACAGATAAAATATAAATACATAACGATATGTGTGAAAAAGACAAAAGGAAAACAAATCAAATACAGGAAATTTGATTTGTTTTCCTTGTCTTTTTCACACATCCTGTCTTCACTTCATTTCATGATATATTGTGCAGTTTATCCTCACATAAAGATATACATGATATATCGTCCTACCATAAAGATATATTTCATGATGCACCAATCACTATTACGTAGGGAATTTACATGGAGCTTTAATTCATCACAGTATGATAAAATATTTCAATATTTGAATTTGAAGTGCTTTACTTATTCAATCCAGTATTTTTAGTTTTGTTTTCTTTGACTTTTATTTTATTATATCACGATTGCTTATCAGATATTTTGTTGGGCGTCCACAATTTGACTTTTCCTCTTTTTTTTTTTTTTTCCCCCCACACTGTTTGGTTTAGCTCTTCTGGAAAACTTTTTAAAAGTATCACTATATATATATATATATATATATATATATATATATATATATATAATGAAAGACTTTAAATTTGGAAGTTTTGTGTACAATTTTTTTTTTTAAGTTAATATTTGTGGATGTACATCTTTAGACAAAGAAAGCCAATCTAGTATTTTTGTTTCCTGAAAAAAAAAACATTGTTCTGGCATTATTTACAAAATATTTTAGAATTCATTTCCTGTGTATTAAATTTTTGTTTGTGAGGTTTCGTACAAATAATTTCAAGATTATTTGGGGGATTTTTCTTATCCTTGTAGAACTAATTTTAATGTTTGGTTTCTAGAGAAACATAAAAGATAATCATATGATTAAGCAGTTGTTCTCCTGGCAGTTTCAAAACTCACTTCTGTCCCAGTTTTGTTTGACTTTTTAAAAAAGTGTCATGTTTTTTGGATTAATTTTTTTGCAATTAACAAATTAACTCTTTCATTTACTAATTTACTACTACTAAATCTGCAACTGGTTCTATTAAACTCACTTCTGTTTTCATATTCTCAAAAACAAATGGGAAGCAATTGATTCAAATAATTCCCCAAACTCAATTTTTTTTTTCCAGGGCGTCTCTCAACATTAAGACGGAAGAAAATATCAAAATAGTAACTTTATTAAATTAACAATCTAAAAGTGAAAACTGCAAAGCACACATTTCTATTCTCCTTTCAATGGAGATGGCCGACGACCTTTCTCCACGGTTACAGTGGCTGCAGTTACTAACAATTTTTTATTTAAAAAAAATACCAAAAATGAATGAGCAAATTGAATGCATAACATTTTACCATGTATCCGACTGAAAAGCGATCTTGCTGAAAACTTTTGCTGCTGTATTTGAATAAAGAAGACAAAAGGCTCTTTTAAAAGTCATCTAATCTACACATGCCACAATCATCTTGCAGCGTTTGTGTATTGTGTTCAATTGGATTCTATCAAAACGTTTGTGGCAGTTTTACATTTGCACAATTTAAAAAGTAAGACTGTCAAAAATGCTCATTAATTTCAAAAAATTCAATTCACAGTATGATACATGGTAAAATAAATTAAAAAATCCTATAATAATAATATTAATGATGACTATGATAATAAATGTAATTAATGATGCATTTTGAATCTTCTCTTGCATGTTTTATATTCTTTCTTTCTGTAAAATTCTGGATATGCTTTTACCTTTCAAAATGTGAAATATTTTCATTTATCTCTTTCAATTTAACTACAATTTTTAAAAGAATTACTTATCTGAAAATTCCAATTTGATTTATTTCCCATCAATAAGACATCTGATTTTGCAATTCAAAACATGAGGGGGGGGGGGGATACCACTAAAATGTTTTTTGGGGGACAATTGGTGTGTAATAAAAATATACACTGACAAAAAGACACAAAAAAAAACAATTGTTTTTGACAAGTTTTGATTCTCTGTGAACTTCAGCATAAAATAACTTTTTATTTTTAAGCAATCTCATTCGATTTGTAAAAGAAACAGAGAAACTTGATTTTTCCATTGTTGTCCACAGATGCTGTTGACTCAAAAGTCCTGACGTTATTGTAGTACACAAACTCATTTATTTTATTTTTTTCTGAGACTTTAATATTTTAGTTTTTCTGTTTTTACCAAAGAAAATATCAAAATTAAACAATTTAAAAAATCTCTACAAATGTTTGTCTTCAAAAATATAATAAAACAAAATGTGTCAAACAAAGATAGCCACTGCTTCCTCAAGTTGATGTTATTGAATATTTTATCGATCCTATTTTCGATCACACCCACAATGGGTAATACTATACAGTGACAATTCGATTAGACATTCCAACGGTTTTAGACGATCACTACAGCTTCATCCTCAGTCAGTAAACTAATGGCGAAATCTACAAATGTTTATAAAAATTCAATGGCATCCAATGGGAATATTTACTATATAGACGGTCCACAAGAACTGAGTGTATGGATAAAGATGATGAATAAGAGCTGTGTATGAAAGCATGGAGGCTAGAATAATAGTTAAAATAAAGGGATAGTCCGGCACCTCGTAATGCTAAACTTCTTTCTCACCATCAGGGAAGCATGGTCTTCTGCGGATATCTTAACGGTCATCTCTAAACGCATATACCATACACTAGGCAAGGCAGGTAAAGATAAGGTGGTAGCGCTTGATATATCCAAAGCCTTTGACAGAATCTGGCATAAAGGTCTTCTCCTAAAAATTAATTCATATGGACAATAGCTGGACGAATATTTGATATAATTACATTCTTCCTATCCAAAAGAAAGATCCAGGTTTTCCTCAATGGCTGTTCATTCAAACAACATGACATAAATGCAGGTGTACCCCCAGGGATCGATCCTTGAACCTTTATTGTTTCATTATTTTCATAAACAACTTTCCTGATGATATTGTGTCCGAGATGGATATATTTGCTGACGACACCACACTCTACTCTCGTCATGTGGACAAAATGGATGCACACATATCCAAGGCAATGGTTGAATCTTTAGAAATTGACCTCAAGTCTGTAGTCATAAATGGATGGTAACATTTAATGCTGCTAAGACAAAGCTCCTTTCCTTCAACAACTACAAGAAACCTCTTCAACCACCAATTGCCATGGCAAATAACACACTACCTGAGAGTTCAACGTTCCAATTCCTCGACCTATCATTCACAGATAACATGAACTGGAACAAATACATAGAAGACATTGCTAAGGCTGCTGCAAAGAAAGTGGGCCCCCTCTACCATGCTAGTAAACTTTTCACACCTGACAGTATCCTATATCTCTACAAAGCCATCATCAGTTCATACATGAAGTATTGTTGTCACATCTGGGCTGGTACACCATCCACTTGTCTCTATTTCTTAGGCAAGGTCAAAAAAGACTCTCTGATCTTATTAAATAAGAGACTCTTTTTTGACCTTGTCCCTTACTATCCACCAAGCTCAGCCCCTGTCCCATCGCTGTAATGTTGCATCCTTGTGCTTGTTTTACAAATACTTCAATGGAATGTGCTTTGATGAACTTGCTGCTCTGGTGCCCCCTTGGCATAAATACACTCAACCAACTCAACAATCCATTCACTGTAGAGGTCCTCAAATGCCGGAGAGCCTTCTACTCCAATAGCTTCTTTCCTTGTGCTGCTGGCCTTTGGAACTCCCTCTCTGCTCCTTGTTTCCCTGACCATAGCGACATGCAGAAATTTAAAACTAATGTGAACAAGCATCTCGTTGCACAGCTCCCAATTTAGGATGACCCCCTAAACTTTCACCCTCATTCTCAGTAGCTCCTTACGTCTACAGTGGCAACTTGCCTTGTTTGGGATGAACTAAGTTGAAAAAAAAAGGTATGAGATTTTTTAATACTAATGATGGGTGGGCCAATTTTTTATAAATGTATCTTAGTTTCAATTTTACCTATTTTTTGTTTCAAAACTGCCTGACAGTAATCAGTGTTGGTAGCCTGCTCCAAAGTGGCCCACACAAAATAGTCCAGTGAATTAAGATCTTGGCTGCAGGTGCACCAAAAGTCTGCAAAATTATTTTTGCATAATTTCAACACGAGTAAGTGTTCCATATGGAGTTCACACATTATCTTAGGGTTCAGCCAGGATGTCACTTTATATCTTAATAAACTTAGCATCGATTCTCTCCTTAGTTTAAAAAAAAAATAAAAAGCATTTTATTGCTATCAGATGGTCATAACTCCCAAAGCCATCAGCTGAGCAAGATGCTTTGTTCGGCAAATTCTTTACTTCCACAGTGATGAGTATGAGAAAATATTTTGAGAGTGAATCGAGAGGAAGGCAAACCCCATTACTTGTCATTTCACGTCTCCTGGCTTTCATTGAATCAGGAAGTTTCTTAGTTGTTCCTATTTACTTACCTCCCCACGAGGACAGAGTTAGACACTAGGTCGGCTTTTAATGTGGGGGAAATCCAACTCCCCAAAAGGGGGCACTCTGGGTTGGGACGAAAATTTAAATTGCCTTAGTCTAGAAGGATCTGTCATTCACTGATCGAGGGCAGAAAAGATCAAGTGCAGCATAAGAATAGATACTACACTTTGCTCCTAGCCAAGCAAGCAATTTGAGTCCTAAATCCCTGTAAGCCGTTCTTACAGTCTTGGCATCAACTTTTATGTCCACTGACAGTTTCCTCATGGCTATAATTGCTTAACTTTGAGGACCTTCAAGTAATATGGATCTCATTCTTTACTAATTCATCCGGTTTCTTCCCCTTCTCTGAATACCTCTCACTTTATACAAACCTTTCTTGACATTGAAAACTGTGCTTATTGACACATTAACTGTCTTAGAAATTGGCTTTATGTTGATGCCTTCATCAAACAAAGTAGCAATACATTGTCTTTTTGCTAATCCAGTGACAGGAATACCTGCAGAAACACATGAAATTGTTACCATGAGATTTAATGCTGAAACTAAAATTAAAAGATCGTTATCATAAAACAGTGATACATAAGAAAAGTTTACAAAGATTTTAAGTTTCGCTTTCCCACCCTATATATGAAGATAAAATAGGATAAATATGTGTGACTAGACTAGCACCCATACCAAGCCAGGGATCGAACCAACAACCATCTAGTCGATAGTCAGTAGCTCTCACTACCAGGTAACGGGACAGGTGCTGTTGGTAAATGATATCTACAATGTTTTTATATAGACATTAGCCGATATTAGTCTAGTTTTCGTTTTGCGAACAAATATAATATGCAGATTACTAAACATCAGAAAATTAAACTAACAATCTACTACACTAAATTTAAAATGCATAATATAATAATAAAAACCCTACTAACTTAGCATTAAGCCAAATAAACATACTATATAAGTCCACTTGTCCATTTAAGGAATGTCTTCCTAACACACAACCTGAAACATATAGTACCCACACAACCACAACTCTCCCCCATGCCTTACATATCATATACTAGTAGCACAATTAAATGCCACATCATCACACAAAACACTACAGTCAGCTGAGATCAGAAAAATCCAAGCCTTCAACACTAAAATCATACACAAAGACAAGAACATAAGTCAGTTGTGAATAAGTTGAACCAACTTATTTCTCTTTCTACCAGTCGGGTATTTCTTTGTTCTTGATCATCAGTCTGACAGTGACTTTGTGATTCGTGGCATCTTGGTCACGATCAAAGTGTAGTATCTGTTCCGATGGATACTGCACCCCATAGACTGGTATTGTCTTGGCCTTCGGGGCTCGATTTACGCTGGTCTATGGATCTGTCCTATGCAGTTCTAGGAGGTCCACCCTCCCAGGCTTTGCCTCCCCTCTTTAGGGAGGAGTAAGTTTATTGCTTACTGTCTGAGGCGCCCCTACCGGGGAATGCAATGGGGCTGCCCAGGCAATTTTTTTAAGTCCCCTAAGTACTCTTCCTCTAGAGTGCTGACTTCTCAACTCCCACTTTCCGACCTTGTGTCACATTCTGTTCCGTGGGAAGTAGATAAATAGAGTGACTTTGTTGCTCTCAGACTGAGATCCTGTTCAATCTCAGGAGGTCCACCCTCCCAAGCTTTACCTTCTCTTTGAGAAGGAGTTAGATTATCGCTAATCGCCTTGGTAAGGGCTATCAAGGAATGCCGACTGGTCTGCTTAGGCATTTTTTGTAGGCCAGTGTGCACTAATCCTAGTGCACTGGTTTTTCAACTTACCACTTGTCACCTAGAGAGGTAAATAAAATAAGTCAGTTGTAAAACTGCATACTTCCATCTGACAACGTAAGTCTTATCTGGGCCTTACTTCTCCATATTGTATGAAGTATTCCCAAAGTTATGCCATGGAAACGTTGATAACTCAAAACCTATTTATCTGTACATGTTGACATTTTGCGTGGATGTTACTGTTATCAAAGAGCATCAAATCCATACATTAACAAACAAACATAGTTACAAACTCGACCGAAAACAGAACTTCCTTGGCAAATGTAGTAACTGTACATGACAATTAAAAATCCTAGAAGCAATATACATTAAAAAGAAACAACCTCGCATTGATACCGTAGTATTTAACATCAGATTAAAAAAATTAAAAAATAACGAAACAACATAAATAAATAACGGATGAAATTACATTGTTTTTCTTTTCTTCCACCAAAACTACAGACTAAAATAATAAAACACTGTTGTCTTTAACTAGGCTTGTCTCGATAATGATTTGCTGTCAATATATATATATATATATATATATATATATATATATATATGTATGTATTTATACTTAGGCAGCAAGTCATTATCCAAGCAAGCGTTGTTGAACGTCACGGAACTGTCTCGTTTGTAAATCTTCTTCGTGAGGTTCTCAAACCGCAGAGCTATCCTTCTGGTTTCAGGTGGCAATCCGTAGAATATTTCCCCGATTGTTCTTAATTCAGGCATTATTTTTTTTTTCTTTTCGAGCGCTTTCGACTTGGTCGTTTTCAGGATTAGGTTTTTTAAAATAAAAAGACTTAAATGACACTAATGCCATCCAACGACACATTAACACACATAAAAAAAGCATAAAATCAACCGAACTAAGACAAATATTAACAACTAACACTAAGATCATACATAAAACAAACTGCACTAACAGACTAAAAATCTTCGAAGCCGTACACATAAAAAAATTACAATCCACAATTAATAAAATAGCATTCACTAACGCCTTATCAGTCTTCAACAATTAATACACAATAATAATAATAATAATAATAATAGATAAAAAGAAAATAAATAAAACAAATTAATAAATAAATAAATTAATAAGTAAATAAAAGAATAAAGATATATATGTATATACACATATGCAAATAATTAGATATACCAAAAATAAAACCATAAATACGGCTCGTTACAAACAACAACACACAAACTCATGAAGACGGTCGCAAGACCGAACGCACTAGAGAAATGGCCCAAGATACAACATTAGGCACCATGATCCATCAATCGATAGCAGAAACCCGATGAATCGCTCGCCGAGTCGAAAAACTGACCAGAAAGATCATAAAGAGGGAGAACTCTGTGGTCTTCAACGACACATGTCTAATAAACGACTTGCTGCCGAATATATATATATATATATATATATATATATATATATATATATATATATGTGTGTGTGTTTGTGTTATGCACACTCTTTTTCTCTTTCTCTTTATAAGTCTTGAATATGTAATTCAACCTTATAGAGAAACACAACTTGTATAATTCTGTTCGTACATCAGAAAGCTTGCTTAGTATTGACACATAAATATACGATTCTATATCAGCAGTGACTTGGGCTTTTACAAAGTTTAGTATACGATTAGAATTTAGGTTACAATGTTTGATAGAATAATCTATTTATATAAAACTCAATGTCTGTGTTGGGTGTGATATTTGTGTGTTCCTTATAGAAAGAAAGGTTGGAGAATCTACATAAAATTTAAAAGTGTATTCTTATGTAAAATTTACTGGGGAAGAAGATAAGTGTTCCTGAACCTTTAAGTGCACTCGTAAGAGGGTTATGAGGGCATAGCCCCTTAAAACTTAAAATATATCTTATTTAGATGAAATTTATATCATATGTATAAAATATGTATGAAATTCTCCAGAAAAGACAATGAAAGTGGTCCCGAATATCTAAGTTACCCTCTGTGCCGAATATCTACGTGCTTTTAAGTGACCAATGGGGACAGAACCTCCTTAAAAGTTCAAATACGTATATCCGATTTTAATGAAATTTAAACCATATGAGAGAGTTTTCCAACATTTCAGCTTCTTCCTACTATATTAGGGGGTGAAATGGGAGGATAGGGCATTAAATCCCAAGCAACATCGGGTTTGCCTGCTAGTTTTATCTTTAAAAAATGTTAGCCTGACATTGCTACCTCTTGTTAAAATCAACCATTTTTTTTTTGTCAACAGTTGGTCATTGAAATCCATTTAAAGAAATCCATCTTGAGCTTAAAAATAGGTCATCATGTTCAGGATCATTTGATTTTTGTTAGTACTATGTAACTCAGTACAACTTGTATATTTCTTATCATGCAGATGGCCATTTAGAAATAATAAATATGCCATAAAGAGGTGAACTGCTCTTCTATATATAAAGCAAAGTTGTGTGTATGTGTGTTGCGGCATCACAGTTCATCTAAGAACTAAACTAACAGCAGATTTGTAATCAGCATCTTCTAGCCATCTTTATCGATGTCAGAAGTTCTTAAACCATTTTTAAAACTCATTCTTCAAAATTAGAATTATGTAAAAAAATACCATTGGAAATAAATGTTCGGACATTTTTCGCGTTTCCTTTCCAGTTTAATATTTTCTATTATTAGCCGACTTAATACAAACTTATAATAACCTGAACGTTTCCATTTTTTATCATTCTGTCAAAGTGGAGAACCAAACTTTCCAGCAAAAGCCACGAAGATATAAAAAAAAAAACTATTCGCAGCCAATTCCCACAACAGGAGAACATTTTTGCTAAAATGCATTGAACTAAACTAATTAACCGATCATCATAAATTTTGAAATACAGCTGCTAAACGTAAGTAGTCCAAATGTGGGCTATATTTAGTTTTATGCAAAGAAGCTAGAAGTCTTTCTTAAAATTCAAATACCTGATTTTTTTGTGAAATTTCAACAATAGGTATGAGATATCAATTAATGAATATTTACCAAATTTCAGTTTCTTTAAAGGGTTTTTAGGGGGCATAATATGAACACAACCTCCTATTTGAAAACTCAAATATTTCAGATTTGCATTGAATTTGATCCATAGTCATTAGATACTAATTAAGCAAGATTTAAGAATCTTGCTTAATTAGACCCTTTAAGCTTAAGCCTAATATGGATCTTGACCAAAATTGGAATAAGAATTCTAGGCATACGATTTAGTACCATTATATGTTGATTTTATTCTTTGTAAGTGGACATAAAAATGGGTTAAAACTGTTTTATTCAGGGAATTAATTTTATTTGTCCTGGAACGAGTATTCTTCTCGTGTGTGTGCATATATATATATATATATATATATATGATCAAGAGATGAACAATGAGAATAAAAAATTGTATAGATACAATATTTATTTAAACATCAGAAGTTCAAAGCAAGGAGTTTCATATCCTTAATACAAGAGACATCTCTCAACCAGAATCCAATCTCCCTCTGAATTCATATAGAGAACATAAAAAATAGAAAGAATAGCCGTTGCTCAATATGGCTTGAAAACTATATCCTTTCCTAAACAGAATGACTATTTAGATGAATTCGAAGATGCCTTATTCAATCTCGCGACAAAAATTAAATTTTAAAAACGTAAAAATCTCTCCAACTTGATTGTAAAGAAAATGAACAAATTTGCTAAAAAGTTTTTAAAAACACCCTAACATAATCGTTCTAACGGATAAAAAATAACTACTAACTACTATAAACTAGATTTCAACTCATACAGAAATTTAATTTATAAAGAACTTAACAAATCGTACAAAATCACACCACCCCAAACTCTGAACAATATAAACCAAAGAGGCTAAGTCCTTGCTAACCTCCTTGAAAATTACTAATCATGCTGAAATAATTACCCCGGCCACCCCAAGATTTTCTGTTAAAGACCACAAAAGTAACTTCTATGACAATCCTTCAATTAGGTTAATTTGCCCTTCTAAATCAGACATAGGGATTATTAGTAAAAAGATCTTAGACAGAATTATACCAGACATTAAGGAAAAAATGTTCTTCTCACCGTGGCAATCTCAGAAGATTGCCACACTGAGAAGAACATTTTTTCACTGTAATTAATTCTTAACCTTAAGGATAAATCTAGATTAAATTTCATCACCTTTGACATAAATAACTACTACCAATCGATATCTCTAATTCTTCTTAATAAAGCACTAATTTTAGCAAAAAATAACTCTGACCTCACTGATATAGAAATCAATTTAATCTTACTAGCTAGAAGATCCATACTTTGCTTTGACAATAAATACTGGACTAGGAAAGACACCCTCAACAATTACGACATTGTTATGGGTGTATCTGACTCTGCTCAAGTTACAGATTTAGTCGGCCTTTTCCTCCTACATGAACTCAGGCATACATTCAAAAATATCCGGGGGGGGGGGCTGTACAGAGAAGATGCCCTTTTTGTTTCCAAAGAAAGACCTAGAAGTTACAACAAAACTATTGACCAATTACACACAATCTTCAATAATTTCGGCTTCTCAATAACCATTGACTCAGGGAAGAAAACATCCAACTTCCTTGACCTTACACTAAACCTAAACTCTGGATCCTACTCCCCCTACCACAAACCCAACCTGACTCTATTCTATGTACATAAACGTTCCAACCACCCCAAAATCAATGATCCCCTCTGTCTCAAATAGAATTTCTAAGCTATCAGCAAACAAATTAACATTTGACTAAAACTCTAATTTTTATAATAATGCCCTGCTTAACTCAGGCTACTCTGATAAGATAATATATAGGCAGGAACACCATACACACCAAAAACGACCCCTCAATATTATTACACAAAATATGACGCAAAAGCATAGAAATCCCAGAAATAGAACTAATACCAATAATACTACTAATACAGATAATAAAAATAACACCCAATATAACGAACCTAATACCTCTAGAGAATTGGACACACAAATTAAAAATCAACGTAAATGTTCCAGGAGGAAAAAAAGCATATGGTTTAAACCCCCATACAATAATAATGTTAAAACTAATATCCCTAAGGAAATCTTCAAAATAATTGAAAAGTAATTTAAATACCCACACAATCCTATTACTATCCTAAATAAAAACATTAAGATCTCGTACTCCACAATGCCCAATATACCTCAAACTATAATAACTACTAACAATGAGAAAATTAAATATGCCCAATCTATCAGTACCCTTTCTATCCCCACTAACAATTGTAATTGCCATAACCTATCACTATGCCTACTCAATAACAATTGCATACACAAAGATGTGGTCTATGCATGTACTGTGACCAAATTATCCCAACAGACCTCTGATCTCAACAATACCACCGAATCTCTATCACTCCAACCCATACCCCCATCTAACACCAGAGACATACACCCAAACAATACTCATAACACCCCAACGCCACCGACAGAAACAACTTAATTACTGAAAGAATAACTAGCCCAAGTATATACACATACATAGGCTCTTCCTCCCAACCAGTAAAAAGCTGCATCTCTTCCCACCAACAACAAAACCTCTCTAACAAACATAGTCAAATATTTTAAATCAAATAATATCCCATTCTCTCTGAAATGGTCAATCCTAAAAAAATCAAGGTCCTACACACCAGGCGCAAAAAATTGCCATCTTTTGTACTTCTGAAACACTAATGATAATCACCGCTGCAAGAGAGAAAAATATCGTTAACTCAAGAAATGAGATAATTTCATACTGCCGCCATAAGAGGAAATTTAAATATGCCCAATTTATAAACTCAATAGACACCCCACCACCACCACCTAATCCATAAATCGATCCAATCTAATATTATCGGCCCTCCATGATGTATAATCCAAAAGGTCATGTAATCACAAAAAATTGAGATTTGTAAAACTCTTTATTCCAAGTTATTTAATCCCCACCTTTACTCTTATCTTAAACTATTACATATTCCCATTAAACTCCCTCTCTTGCCTGATTGACACTAGGTCGGATTGTCCGTCTGCCTATGTGTATCTATGTACCTCCAAGCATTTACTTGGGTATATGCTCGGTGGAGATGAGCATATATGTACATATATATACGTGCGTCGGTGTGGTCCGATGTGTGTGTGTGTGGCTATATATGTATATATAGATGTATATATGTATATGTACGTATCTGCCTTTTGTCAGAGAATATCTGAAGATACTCCATATGTATGTGTCTGCATGCATGCGTGTGTGATGTGTATACTCACCCATCAATCAGACTGAAAACATTTAACTATATTTTATATCTTTGATGCATAGATCCACTATTATAGCGACCTTAGTCTAGCTTTATTACTCTGCAGAAAATGTCATTTTAAAACCTACCCCAAATGTGAACTGGAATTAACAGACCTCAAATACTAATCTATTTTTAAAATAATAATAATACCCCATGCTCTCAACAACGCTGACCACAAGTCAAGCACTTAATGTCATCACACTCCCTTCATATTATTCAAATCTACTCTAAACTTATTCACCCTGCAAAATATAAGCAACTCCCTTCCCCACCCATGAACATTTCACAGTTTGATGACTACCCCAACTTTTCCTACCCCTACCCTCTCTCCCCTAGCCATTTACAAAGAAAATATAAGAGAATATGTTTATATAGTTGTGTATGTATATATATATATATATATATATATATATATGTCTCGGAAGTTTCTCAACCATTAAAACTATATGAAAAAAAAAACCCAAAAAAAAACCTAAAGTCCCAAGTCGTTCAGTGGAAAATCACTCATGTAAGTCAATTTAATTTTTACAGTTATTATATTAGTTTGCTTCTAACATTATTTAAGGTATCATCAGTTGTTTACCATGAAAAACTGTTTTGAGAATTTAAAAACAAGACAGTATTTAATTTCATGGCTTCCCAGCAGAGTTGATCAGACCCCACTTCCCTTAAAAGACAAAAACATAAACGTTCCGTATACTAAATCTAAGTTTTGTTCCGTATAAATGTTTTGCTAACTTATATTAGTTATTATATATATATATATACATACATACATACATACATACAAGTCCACCTATCTTTAATTCCATTAATTCCTGCCACATCCTCTGCCCCGCACCTCCACCAACAGCTAATCTTCCTCTCTAGCCATTTTCACCATCGCCTACAAGCAATACACTCACTCGACACCGACCCGAAAAATATCGGTTTTTAAATCCATATTTGTAACCCATGGAAACACTGGTCTGCCAGGAAGTTGGAAAGTTTAGCAATGCATACTTTGCTATACATCGAACTCTGACTGATAAATTTCATCCTGGATCCTTTGAATTGGATACTTTTACTTCTACGCGCACAGGATACACAAACTCAACTGACCATCGTTAAATAATCAGCCTCTTAACAACAACATTTGGACTCCTAAAAACTTTGAGTATTTTTTTTCAAACATTTATTTTCACTATAACAGCTGTTTTGTTTTTGACGGTGACTACCCTAACTTTACGTTCTCTTCTCAACCAAAAGTTCCTTATCTTTTGTTTTTTGTGTATAAATTTTTCAAAGTTAAATGTTGCCGGTAATATTTACACTTACATTACCGGTGTTTATCCTCTGATGAAAAGAGTTTGTCTTTGAAAATCCATAGATTAAGGATTTGAAACACCTTGCTTTGAAATTCTGATGTTTAAATAAATATTGTATCTATACAATTTCTTATTCTCATCTTTCATCTCTTGAATTGATTGCTCTATTCAATATATTGCGCTAATTATTATCACAATAGACTATTATTAAGCGATACATCGCTTATCTTTAATTTAATATTAATATATATATATATATATATATTAGAAAAAAATATGACCCATTAGGTTATCCATTGAGTTCAGATTACATTGTTCAAATCAGGAAAAAGTGAGTTTGCAAAATCAGTTAAATTTTTAAGAAAAGGACAAAATACCAAATTAGTCTCTTTCTACTCTCTATTGCCTTCCCTCTCCTTCTCTCTCCAGCTATGAATTAAATGGTATTGCTATCTGTGATTGTAAATAATGACCAATTCCTATTTTGAGTTTTATTGTTAGTTTTATTACCTTTGACTAGAGAGAGAGAGAAGGAGAGAATTGGAAGTGAGAGTGACAGACTGAATAGAAACTGAGTAAGAGATTAATTTCACTTGATGAATTAATTGCAAATTATGGCTAATAAGAAGGATTAAATGGAATTAAAAGAATCTTTTTGTGGTAGTGTGTATAAATGATTAAAGTATATAGGAAACAAACGTTGATTCATTCAGTGTTAGAATAATAATGATAATAGATCTTGTGTAGTTTGGTAGCATTTGGTCATGCAAGCATTTTCCTGTGAATATGATAAACATTTGAGATTTATTTGATTCTTTCCCAAATTATAACAAACTTATCGGAGTCAAACAGGTAAATATTTTTTTTTTGCAAAACTTTGACTACAGTTATGTTAGAATTTGAGAAAAAACTGCTCACCTGATAAAATAGGCACAAACTGTCTATCTTATTTAATGAAATGTCTCATCCACTTTCATAACATGAAAAAAGGCTGTCAATAATGATAAGTTCTGTTTCCTGTTTTCATATATACATTCTGTCAATGTTGATAAGTTTTTATTAAACTCTAACTTTTCTTGCAATATGATTTAAACAAAATGAATTTCTGCACACACACGCGCGCATTTTATTTTCGTCATCGTACCTAGTCACTGTGGTTGTCTGCTGTACATGCCTTCATTTGGCTGCTTTGCTTTCTGCTTTGTTTGCCACAACCGACTCTGATCAACCAACTTTGCCTCTTTATGCATGTTCTTCACTCCAGCCAAACAGCGAAATAAGAAAGCGATGTCAATAGATGAGAGCTATGCGCCCTGTCTGCTGAATCAAAATAAAAGCCTTGCAAAGTCGACAACAGCTCTCATATTCAGCCAAGCCAACAGCATTCAGTTAAGAGGTAACAGCCTTTACACATTCCATACTGTTTTCTTTCTCTCACATCTTTACATATTCAATAGGCTATTAGGAAGGAAATCACATTCACCAAATCTCTTTCAATCGAATTTTGATATAGTTAGCTCATTCAATAAGTTTGCCATCAATGAAACTGAGACGATGGTGATCAGCACTCGATTGTTTTGTAGCATAAAATGATGCACACATTAACGCGATTGGTTCCAAATTCCATTGTAAAACTGAAGACACTTTTCCAAAATATTCAACGGATTCCAATTAACAAGAAAGAAATCTCTTTTTTGGTCTGAAAGGCAAAGAGAAGCAACTGACTGTAATTCCTCATAAAGCCATATCACGTTAATACATTCATGTCGAATCACTCAAGTTTTTAAAAAAAACATTAAACCTGGATGTGTGACTGTTTGTGAATACCAGGTTCTGAAAAGCAAATCACTACTCCAGGTAGTTCATTGGTTCATCAAAATATGGAGATCAAGCGCTTTTCATGAGTTTCGCTTCTCTTGCTTTCATTTAGAGTATTTTTCTTCCACCCAATATATCATATAAACATGACAATTAAGAAATATACAAAATTATGACATATTCAGCATTGAGTATATCAGTTCCAAAAATTGAACATTAACAAAGGTTTCATTAACGATCGTTTCTGAAACCAAAATTTATTATTAAGTCTCTTCATCAACACTAATACATAGACTTCACTACAATTTTAAATATATATATATATATATATATATATATATATATATAGTGAGAGAGAGAGGATGCATAACTCTGCAGGTAATCTTTCAAGAGTATTTTTACCATCCAATCAACAAATTCAACTTGAAGCAGTTTTCTTTGGGCTAATAATTTTCAGAAAATTTAGTAAACCTTTCACTATTTCTTCTATAAAATCATATTTAAATTCATTAAATCCAATTTTTTACTTGCATGCACTCCTAATTATACATACATGCATAGACATCTAAATATACCTAAAAAAAATCTCTTCATCGACATCTATTACATGAGAAATTAGCAAAAGTGTTTATAATTATTATATTTTGCAATAATTACAAAACAGGGGGAAACAATCTTAGATCAATATTTAGATTGTTATCAAAATTTAATGTAGTCTTTTCTGGTCTAAAGTCCACTATTATACCAATTTTTATGAAACTCCATTAAGAACCTTTTGTGTAACATTGTTAACCAACCAAAACAGGCGTCGTCTTTCGAGGAGGAAATTAGCCTCTATTCTTACAAGTGGTAACTACACTAATTTTGTTCCTCCCTTCAAAATATATACAATGTTTGTACATGGGCACTATTAAAAGTATTTTGACTAAAAAAAAAAAAAAAAGTTTTTAGAAAATATAAATTTAAGTAAACAGAATTATATAGATTTATTTTAAAAAAAAAAAATTTTAACTTCTGAATAAATTTTAAATTTTAACTTCTGATGATAAATTGTAATTTCTAGTCAGACTGGCCTCTTCATTTTGGTTATTGTTTCAAGCTTGCAGCTATTTTATAGAGGAGCATTTAATCTGCAGGGTTCAATTCATTGTCCACGATTTGTATTAAAATTGTTCATTGGAACCTGGTAATGTTATGATGACAATGACAAAAATGGGGACATTAAGCCGACTGTGTAAACCTTTACTGAGTCAATTTTCTTTTTGATTTGTTGGAATCCATTTATATATAAATGTATCAATTTAATATAAAAATATTCTTGATGTCAACATTTTTAATAACTGCTTCTTATATCCAATCTTAATTCCTTATCAAAGTTTCTATTTTTTCTACTAAAAAAAAATAAAATAAATTTTCTTACTGTGCACTACTTTTTAACATTTCCATTTGATAAAAACTGGATTTTAATGATTCTGCTTTTTCCCATAATCATTTTTCGGTGCTGCTGCTAAAATATGGGATCAGTTTGCTTCTTAGGGCAAGACTCTCATTCCTTCGCATCGACATGGTAAAGTATGATTCATTTGTAGATATATTTTGGTAAGAGTGTCGGGCCTATCAGGTTTATTGTGTTTATTCATACGCCAACTCGATCCCCTTGAGAAATTGAGATTTCTGTCCATTTGCGTTAAATAACAATGAACATTTCTCTACAAAAAATTATTTATTATATGTTGTGCTTAGATTCTTCAAGTTGAAACAACTTCAGTTTTTAATAATAAGCCATATAAAAACAAACAAACCAAAGTTTACCCTATTTATCCCCTCCCCCAAACATCATGGTACTTATAAATCTTTATCTGGCCATAGTTCTTCAAAATCTCTTCTGAAATGCCAACCTCCAAAGCAGGAATATGCTTATTAGAGACATGTATCTGTGCCATTACTCTATCAAATTCCCTGTTGTAATCCACTCTGGTTCATACACTTTCATCATTTAATAATACTCATCTACTCATCATTAAAATCAATGAATTTTCCTGCAACATCAAAAGAATGTTTCAATTATTGATGAGTAAAAATTCATGAATTAAACCTGTTTAATTGTCTTTTCAATTTGTTGAAATCATTCCATCATGGCTGTTGTTCCATTTTGTTCTAATCACTAAATAAGCAAAATTCCAGAATCTTCAAACATGTCACACATGATTTTGAAACAATTTCTTATTCTTGATCTAATAAAACTGGAGTTCTATTATATTAGTATGGTTATATCACATTAAAACAGTGGGTCTCATTAGATCATAAAAGTATAGCAATGTTAACCTATGTCAGTACTTAGATGGGTGACAATTTGAGAATACCAGATTCTCTAAGTTTAGAAGTGTTGTAAAGATTGGAGAAAGGTATGAATCGAAAACGTCTGTAGAATCTGTACAAACACAATGTTAGGATCAAACAGAAAATGAAAGGGAAGATAACTCTTATTCAACTTCAATAGCAATGTCACTCACATTTCAAAAAGTATTTTTTACAATTACAAATTACTATTTTTAAAGGGGTCCACCATGCAAAGCAAAAACATTGATAAAATATTTGTTGAAGGATTTTTTTATCTGAAGATTGCATGTCTTTAAACTGAGGCCATTGCACTGAAATTAAAAATATAAAAATGGTAAGGAGCTTTAATGGTAAATGTTAGGATATGAAATGTTCATCCAAGCATTCGAGAACTTTTGTTAGAAAGAAACTATTTGTATTCTTTCAAATAATAATAATAATAATAATAATTCATTTTTATTGACTCACTCTCCACGTGGAGCCTGATTAAGTCCTCATCGTCTTTTGATAGCTAGTATTCTGTGTTCACCAGTAATACGAAAAAGGTGTTACTTGGCATTTTCTTTCTCTTAGACTAATTTCCCTACAACAGTTTAGTCTACCCTATTATTTTATTCCTAGCTAAGGGGAAGAATGCTGAATTCAGACTTTCCCCAGAGGTATTAGTTGAAATTAGATTTACAGAACTTGAACAGGTCATGACAAGTTTATAATCCATGTTGGTAACGATTACATTACTTCTTAATTTATTATTGAATTATTAGTTCAGTGCAAATACCCAAACCCTAACCCATAACTCAACTTCTGGTAGTTTAAATCAATTCTAAACCAATTTTACCGCCAGCTAAATCTTGGATAGAAATGTTTAAAACAAAATGGTTATAGACTCTTATTTGTTCAATCGATGATGTGCATGGCATTCTGACATTAGGGCAAGTGCTAACGGAGTTGAAGTTAATTTTCTTCTCTTCCCTCCATGCAAGATGCAAGAGTTAAAAATCAAACTGTTGTAATTCATAACACAAAATTCCCCAAAACTGATTTGTTGGAACAGGCAAATAGCAATCTTTCAACATCCAGATCAAGAAAGGAAATGGCTTTGACTAGGGCACACATTATAAAAACCTGTTTCTAACTCTACAAGGGCTGTTAGCTGTGGTTACTTTACAGGAAAATAGAAAACCTGATAGACTATAAGCAATATAAAGAATGTGAAGCTGAAACACTGATGGGTTGCAACAGTTGTGGATAACATATCACCAAAGCACATAGATTGATTCTCTATGTTCGCCATCTAAGTAGTATCACATCTCATGGAGAGACAAAAATAGACATTCTTGTCTTTGGTAATACACAAACACTGCTACTCCTATCTTCTCTGAGTCGTTTTCACTCTTTCAACAAAGAATTATCTAATACAAAGAACAGCAGAAGAAAAGCTTCCTTGCTCATTCCAACATTCAGCCAGAAGATCGCAACCACCACCGCCACCTGATGCACTCAATTTAAAGTTGCAAAAAGATTTTTGATGTCAAAACAATGGTTTTATCTTCATTCTAAATCTTTTTAAAGTTGAAATTTTAAAAAGAATTAATTTTGAAAACATTTAAATCCAAATTTTTATAATTCCAGTGGAATTTTGGAGATTACTAAAACGGTCTACTCATACCAAGCACGTGGTATGCTGCTGTCACTACTCCACCCTCTGCTTACTGGTGCTACTCTTTATTTTCTTATTATTAATTACACTTTGCAATATTATTAATTACGCTTTACTCTAATATAAATTTGATATTGATTTTTTATATTCCCTCTAACAAAAAATTAGTCATCAACGTTTATTCTAAGATTGCGTGTAGAATTCTTGCAGACCATTATTTTCTAAATACACTGTTGTTCCGTTAAACAACTTTTGTTTGTTCACTTTTGAATCCATTTTCCAAGTTTCTGTTCTTGCTTGAAATTCATATTACTTTCTGATTACTTTCAACCCTAATCTGTTCATTTCCAAGAATGGATAAAAGCAAAAAAGTCCAAAGTTTAAGGTGATAGAAGTGCAAATGCCAATGTTTTTAATGCAATTTGAGAGCATTAGTAAAGAAATACGACAACTTAGTTTTAAACACTTTTGATCTGAAAACAATTTGCAAAATGTATTTAAATCAATAGATATTTCTTGTTTAAATGTGTACATACGCATGCACCCTTTAGATGGCAATTGGATGTAGGGAACATGAAGGGGGCTTACTTGCGAAACGTCCTCGAGTTTGCCTGTCCTGTGCGCTGCAAGTGAAAGAAAGAAATCCAACATGGCGTCCATGAATGTTTATTACATACAGTTCACACAAAATCTCGCAAAGTCTCGTTGCACGTATGGAAATTAGGTGTGCCTAGATATTATAAAAGCGGGTCTCGTACCGTCTCAGAGGAACTCAGTGTGTTAAGCAAGTGCACGTAACGAACGGTGAGAGCTGCTTTGAAAGTTAAGAGTGATTTGTGACCTTCGTTATTATTACAAGCTATCTCGGCGATGGACAAATTCGACTTGAGATTAATACCCGAGTTCGACGGCTCCCCCTCCGAACCCTCTGTAGTCGAGTGGTGGGAGAAAGCCGAGCGCGTCTGCAGACTTTGCAAGATAAAGGATCCTGCACTGGTCATCCCGCTGAGGCTGACCAAAGAGACATATTCGGTGTATCAACAGCTCGGAGACAAACCAGGCCTAGAGGAAGTTAGGCAGGCGCTATACGCAGCCTTTGCTGTGGACCCTTTCGTCGCCTGGAGGCAGTTCACCGAACGGCGACTTGGGCTAGATGAGACTGTGGACGTCTACCTGGCCGATTTGAGGAGGCTAGCCGCGCCGTTTGGTGGAACAAGCGAGCGAATACTGGGATGCGCTTTTCTGACTGGACTCCCAGACGGCGCCAGCAGACTGCTGCGAGCATCGTCCAGACTCAGTGAGATTGGGCTTGACGAGTTGTTGGCCAGAGCCCGAAACATTTTGAAAGAGGACACAGAGCCAGTTTCGGCAGCTGCGGAAGCGTCTTCACCATCAATAGAAGACGTGAGATGCTACAAATGTGGCGGGCCGAATCATTTTTCAAAAGACTGCCGAAGCCGAAGCGGTGCAATGGACGCGCCCGATCGAGGAACGTTAAAACGCGTGCGTTGCTACCGGTGCAACAAGCTGGGTCACGTGGCAAGAGGTTGTCCGGGAAACGGGCAAGGGGAGTAAGCTATAGCGCCAGTCTTCTCCCCAGATCGTCGCCAAATAAGGCGCTACCCACAGTGAGCGTGCGCGTAAACGGGCGTGAGCGCTTCGCGCTCGTAGACACCAGGTGCACGCAGACCCTCGTGCGCAAGGCATGCTGTGACGCATGGGATAAGGAAAGGATCCCGGTATTGACGGTTGGCGGTGGCTCGATTGCCTCTTGTGGCGTTAGCATCATTCGCGCAGGTGTCGGCGATGGGCCCACAGTAACTGTACGAGCTTTGGTTGTAAACGGTGACCTGCTCGGTTACGACCTGCTCCTGGGAATGGACGTCATCAAGGAATTGGGTGGTGTACGCATTGATGGTGAGGGTTGGGCACATTTCGCAAAAGCGGGCCTTGCTCTGAGTTCAGCTATGAAGCTGGAACAGCCTGATATTTGTGCGGAATTCGACCAGCGCACAAAGTCCTGGACAGCCTCCTGGAAGTGGTCGGAGGAGCAGCCACCCGAGAAATTATGCAATAAGGTGCCAGAATACAAAATTCCCCCCGGACCTCGTGCAGAATACGACAAGGAACTACAAACTTGGATTAGTAATGGATGGCTAGTTCCTTATTCAGAGAAGGAATTGGGACCCCCAAAGTGCCTGATCCCGTTAATGGCGGTTATCCAACAGAATAAGCAGATGGTGAGGCCGGTGCTCGACTATCGAGAATTGAATGAGCACGTGGACCCTTTTACAGCTCGCGTGGACGTATGCACTGAAAAGTTGAGGGAATGGCGGCAAGCGGGATCTAATGTATCTGTACTGGATCTTCACAAAGCATACTTCAAGTGCGTGTACACAGATCACTATGGCCCTATCAAACGGTGCTCATCAGGGGGAAAAGGTATTGCCTAACCCGCATGGGATTTGGACTTAATGTGGCACCATAAATTATGCAAATGATTGTTGACGCCATTCTGACTAAGGATGAGCGCATTCAGCGGGCAACGTCTGCATATATTGATGACGTGTACGTGGACATTGTATCTGCGTCAGGCGTGAGGGAGCAGCTCTACAACTTTGGCCTTCTCAGCAAGGAACCGGAAAGGCTATGGGATGGCGCACGGGTACTTGGTTTGCAGGTTTGGTAGGAAGATGACGTTCTGTATTGGAAACGAGGAAATGAAACCCTGGACATGCCTTGTATTGTTACACGACGAAACGTATTTTCCTTGTGCGGAAAGTTAGTTGGACACCTTTCTGTGGGCGGCTGGCTTCGTGTTGCGGTGGCATTTATTAAGCGAAGAGCCTCCGACGTCACCACTGGATGGGATGATGAAACTCATGACGTCCCTCTCAATACAATGCTCAAAGAGGTCCTCACCAGGGTGCACAAGGAAGACCCAGCACGGGGCAGATGGTGCGTCGACAGCCAGAACCTTAGTGTGTGGGTTGATGCAAGCTCTCTCGCCATTGGCGTATCAGTGGTCCATGATGGAACGGTGGTGGAAGACGCTTGCTGGTTACGCCCAGAAAAGGACTCCCAGCACATAAACCTGGCAGAACTTGATGCAGTTATCAAGGGGATAAACTTGGCAATCCTTTGGAAGACGACCACCCTGCGACTATTCACGGATTCTGCTTGCGTCCATAAGTGGATTTCAGATACTCCAACCGGGAGGGCCAGAGTACAAACCAAAGCCACGAGCAAGATGCTCATCCGACGGCGGTTCGACACGATCATGAAGCTGGTGAACGGATATGCGCTGTCAATAGAGGTGTCCCTGGTCAAATCCAGCCTGAACAAAGCAGATTGTTTGACGAGAGTACCTCAAAGATGGCTTGATGCCATAAGAAAGACTATTGAACCCATGCAGCCCGCCTGCGCCGCTTCCATGAGCCCCGTTCGATCTAATCACATCAAAGAAGTCCACCAACAAACCGGGCACCCTGCGGTCAAGCGGACCCTATATTTCGCTAAGTGGGTTGAACCAGGAGTACAGAAAGCAGACGTAAAGAAAGTGGTCAAAGATTGTGTAGTATGCCAATCCATTGATCCAGCACCCGTTTGCTGGGAGAAAGGAAAGCTGGGAGTGGAAAGCCATTGGAGCCGGCTGGCGATGGATATTACTCACCACAACGGCGAGGATTTCCTGACTCTCATTGATTGCGGTCCATCCAGGTTTGCGATATGGCGCATGCTGCGCCGGCAGGATACAGTATTTTTCTTGAACGTGGCCCCCCAACGGAGATATTAACCGACAATGGCGCTGCATTCACAGAAAGTTTCCTGATGGCTGGGGAGTACACCTGAGGTTTTGATGCGCCCACATACTGAGTGGAAATGGGGTCATCGAGCGGAATCACAGAACCGTCAAAACCATTGCGGCCAGGACGGGCTGCACGGTATTTGAGGCAGTCTACCTGTATAACGTAACCCCAAAGGATAATGTTTCACCCTCTACAGCGCCGGCTGACACCTTACACAGGTATCACGTCAGGGTGAAAGGCATAACCCGCTGCCCGAACTGGAAGTAACCAAAGAGAAACTGAAAAAAGGGGATGTCGTCTGGATTAAGAACTCGCGCGGCAAGTGTACGACGCAACCATCACTGGACGACAAGAGCGAATCTGAGTCAGAGAGCAGTGAGGCATCGCTCTGGCTTGCAGCAGCCCCATCGGACAGTGACTCGGATATCAGCAGTATCCCAGCGGACACAATGTTTCTCGACCCTCAGACCGCGGACGAGAGCACAAGCGAAGATGAGGCTTGCGTTGTCCCCCTCCAAAGAAGCAACCGGCAAAGGCGATCGATGCCTCCCTGCCATCTCTGTGATCATGAGATCAGGGGGGAGTGTAGGGAACATGAACATGGAAATTAGGTGTGCCTAGATATTATAAAAGCGGGTCTCGTACCGTCTCAGAGGAACTCAGTGTGTTAAGCAAGTGCACGTAACGAACGGTGAAAGCTGCTTTGAAAGTTAAGAGTGATTTGCGACCTTCGTTATTACTACATTGGAACGCTAGGCAAATTCGCAGTAGCTTCATAACCTGACTATTTTCTGTACCATTATCTGCTACTGATTTACCTACTGCACTACATTAGATATATATGTCTGTATATTTGTGAAAACTTTTAAAATATGTTATTAAAATAAGTTTCTCTTTTTTTTTTTGTCACGTCATAGAATAGAGTACTAAATTCTAACCGCTATTCCCCCCACTATGATGTCGTTTGCATGGCAACTGACAAGGCTAAACTACTTGCCCAGTGTTTCTCCTTAAACTCCCTTTAAACTCAGCAAACCACTCCCTCCCAAATTTCCGATTGCAGACTGAAGCCACACTTGATCACTTGGTCATCATCCCATCTCATGTCCAGGACATCATAAAATACCTTGACACCTTCAAAGCATGTGGGTCTGATCTTGTACCAGTAATAGTAATAAAGAAATGCTCTGCTGAACTGACCCCTGTCCTCTCCAAACTCTAAAACAAATGCCTTGCCGAATCTTGCCACCCTGATAGCTGGAAAATTGCCTCTGTGATACCAGTCTTCAAGAATTTTGGAGATAGAACTGACCCTCAGAATTATTGCCCCATCAGTCTACTCCCGCTCTTCGTTAAAATCTTTAAATCCTTAATCAATCTAGTGATAGTCCGGCACATCGTTAATGCTAAACTTCTTTCTGACCATCAGTTTGGATTTAGGTAAGCACGGTCTACTGCAGATATCCTGACGGTCATCTCTGAATGCATATACCATATCTACTGGACAAGGCAGGTGAAGCTAGGGCAACAGCGCTTGATATATCCAAACCCTTTGACAAGGTCTATCATAAAGGTCTTCTCCTAAAAATTAATTCATGTGGTATTACTGGACGAATATTTAATATAATTACATCCTTCCTAACTAAAAGAAAGATCCAGCTTGTCCTCGATGACCGTTCATCCAAACAACATGACATAAATGCAGGTGTACAGCAGGGATTGATCCTTGGGCCTTTATTGTTCCTGATTTTCATAAACGACCTCCCTGATGACATTGTGTCCGAGATGGATACATTTGCTCTACTCTCGTCATGTGGGCAAAATTGATGCGCACATATCTGAAACAATGGCTGAATCCTTAGAAAGTGACCTCCAGTCTGTAGTTGAATGAAGTCATAAATGGATGGTATGGTAACATTTAATGCTGCTAAGACAAAGCTCCTTTCCTTCAACAATTATAAGAGACCTTTTCAATCACTGATTGCCATGGCAAATAACACACTATCTGAGAGTTCAACATTCAAACTCCTCGGCCTAACATTCACAGGAATTGGAATAAATACCTAGAAGACATTGCCAAGGCTGCTGCAAACTTCTCACACCTAACATTATCCTATATTTGTACAAAGCTACCATCAACCCATGCATAGAGTATTGTTGTCACATCTGGGCTGGTGCACCATCCACTAGTCTCTCCCTCTTAGACAAGGTCCAAAAAAGAGTCGCTAATCTAATAGGTCTCTCACTATCCACCAAGCTCTAGCCTTTGTCCCATCGACGCAATGTTGCATCCTTATGCTTGTTTTACAAGTACTTCAATGGAATATGCTCCGACGAACTTGCTGCTCTGATGCCCCCTCGACGTTAATACCAACCCGACAATCAGCTAAATTCCATCCAAATGCCAGAGAGCCTTCTACTCCAATAGCTTCTTTCCTTGTGCTATTAAATTCACTGATATCGTTGGGGAAAGGTATGAACCCACATTTACAATCACCCCCTCACTGGGTAAAATAGCCACCTGTTATTCCATTAATCCTATAAATTAGGTGTTGTTTTTACATTAAATAAACCTAAATGTTATGTCTCCAAATGTTTTAATAATTAGTCAAAAATTTCTGAACATTTTCTCCTGTGACCTAACTTGTGTCAGAACTATGACCAATATTAATGGATCAATGTTAGATCTTTTGTCCAGTCCATGTTAGACTCCTTATCCTTCCCCGTCGTATAGTAGTCCCTCGATTACAGGGATGACAGGCTAATTATCAGACTAGCTTACATGCATGGATTTGTTTTAAGTGAAGTGTGTAGTGTGGAAAACATGATCCGCTCTCTCTCCACCAGACAAACAGTGCAGGTGCACCATATGTCATGTGGCTGACTTTCCGGGTCACAGATATTATATCAGAGTTTTCACCCATATATATTCATACACTCACGGAGAATGTCACAAGTGTCCTTCATTGCATGTGTCCTGTTTTCTTTTTCGTGAGAATTCTTGCGGATTGCCAGTAGCATGATCCAAAATGTAATATCTTCCAACTTTTTTTTATTTTAAAACAATTAGAATTGTTTTAGTTTTTTGTTTTTTGAATTTTATTGCTAGTATGCTATAATTTTTTAAATTTAAAACTGAAACCTTTAATTTAAAACTGAATACACTTATTTTATGATATCCTTCTTTTTATTTTTTCTCCAAACATTAAATTTAAGAATATCAAACCTGAGAAAAAAAATTGCATGAGATATGTGGCTCCATCTGATGAGGCAATCGTTTAAAAGACCGACCAAAATATGTGTTTGGTTTTTCAATCATTCTATGAAAAGAATGGAATCATGAAATGAAGAAATAAAATCAATTTTCGATTTGCAATCCTTGTGTAAAACACACGAAAGCTGCCAATACTTAAAAAAAAAATAGAATTACATAGTGTGACAGTAATGAATGAAATGATAAATGTTCCTAGAATTATATTTTTAAAAAAACCCAAAAGCACTCCAACACCCATAGGCAAGTGTGTTAGGGGTTGGAGCATTAGCGTAAAACTAGTAGCTGAGTCTGATAAATATCACTTCTGCTTGTATAGAATGTAATCAATTCTTCCTTTTATCTTTTTGTTCCATTGACGAGAAAAGAAACGTAACTTGCATGTATAAAAGTTTTTCTTTTTTCGTTTCTAGATATTTAATTTCTCTTTGTCCTTGATTTTAATTTTTAATTTAAAATTAAAAAAATTTGTTTTCAATGTTGTGTTTGTGCTGTTTTCTATCTACAGGCGCCCGATCGAGTGAGGACCTTTCAAACTATGAACCTAACTCTAAGGACAATGCCTGCCATTTGGGAGGTATGCTTTAATGGTGTTTCTAGAGTATGTGTGCATATTAAGACTTTCCTCCTATTCTTGAGTGAAAAGCTGGACATAATAGGTCACCGTCTTTATTATCTATCATACTCTTCTTACTATCATTGTTTTTACTCTCAACTGGAACTAATATATAAGAATGCTCTAATTTGTGGACTGAGTAAAATTAAAGTGTGATTAAAATCTGACATGTGGGAAAAGAACGCATTTTGTTACCTATATTGTTCTGTTGTTTAAATTATAGACATTTTTGTAGAATACATTTAAGAGGTGCACCGGTCCATACCTTCGGGAATGTTGAATGTCCGGCAATCTGTTTATAGATATTGGTCAAATTATATTATTATTATATTCAGGGAAAGCAGAGAATACAAATATTTTAAGAAGAAAAATAATTTGGATTAAATTCGAAAGAAAATGTTGATGATAGGTGGAAAAAGTAAATAATCATCTGAAAATCCAATGAAATTAACTTTTTTGAGTTGCTAATGTTTCGTCTTTATTGATCAAATGACTGCTTCAGGGTAATTTGATTGTATTGTGTTGGTTATTTATTTTTTTCACCTATCGTCGACATATATATACGTTATATATTGCATATCTTTATCAGTGTCATGATGGCTGCTCTATTGCCGAGTGAATGCATGATGAAGGCTGAAATGCTGTGGAAGCTGAAATAGTAAAATAACTGAAGCATGCTTTTTCTGGCTAAATGAACTCGATTCAAAATGAATAGAAAAAACTGCAAGATGATTTTTAAATTGATAGCCTCTCCTTCAGCTTCTCATAAGTTAGCACAGTTGGGGTGGGGGGAGCATAATTTGTTTTAATTTTTTCAGATTTAATTTACAAATGGCTATATTGGTTCGCTTCCTTGTCACTTTTTTTACTTAATTAAATGTATTAATGTAATTCAGTCGTTTCACTTTCTATCATATCTAACCTTCTGAACTTGCCAAACAATTCTTTGCCCAGGTTTGTTCAGAAAACTAACAATTATATTACACCAGCTGAAATAGCCAATCATTCAATATCCAACATAAATATGTATATCTTAATAGCATTGCTATTACCTAATCAGTGTAAACTCGTACTAATAAAAACTGTTTTCATTTTATTACTACTTTTGAGATTTGAACCGACAACATAGACTCTAGGAGGAGTACCTGATGCCATCACCAGTCAGTCTCTCAACCCCTCTTTCATAATGTCTGGTGTAGACTTTTCACAACTCTAATGAGTTTCACAGAGTAAAAGTTTATCTTATCAGTTGAACTCTGTTTTCGTCTATAAAGAAACAAAAATCTCTACAGAACAATCATTATGATTCACTTTGACTCCTATGCGTAGGAGTACACATTCTCAATATGGCTTCATAAATATTGACCCTTTTGGTAAGTGCAAGGGTGTCAGGCACCAAAATACTTCAAAACAATCAAAACTACTAATTTCAATACTTCAAAACAATAAAATCTGAGAAAATAGTGTTTAGTTGTACATTTTTCTTTTCGGAGTTAAAACGCCAAAAAATGATTTGTGAGTTTTGGAAGTTTTAATTTCATTAAAATTAGAAGTAAAAACTTTGAACAACTTTATAAGCAAAAATATGTCTCTGTCCTTGGGATTCAATTGAAAACGAAGCCCTATACCAAGATCAAACTGAACTTTTCTAAAGTAATTTTTTGTGAATAATCCAATGGTGATATTAAATTTGTATTTGGAATTTTACAATTTGAAAAGGTATAATTATAGAAATTAAAAAAAAAAAAGAATAAAAATGATAATATGGAATTCCGGGTTAGAGTACACTTATTCATTCTCGGACAATACCAGAGGTGCCTGCTAAAGAGCAAATGAATATGATTGAATGCAATAAAATTTAGCAAATCTTTCATGACTAAGAGGCTAGATTTGTTCAAATCAAAATGTTACAAATTCAATTATGGATTTAATTTTTAAAAGATTATTGAGAAAATAAATATAAATTTGTATGAATCAACATGTGGTATGATCCAAAGGGTTGATATCGGTCTTACACTTACACAAATCACTTCTTACACACTCAAACCAGGTATTCCTCGATCTACCACATTCCCTAATGCCTGGAATATCCAGGCGTGTAATGGAGTTGATGTAAGAGGTGGCATACTGTACATCACCAAACCACTTGAGACACAGAGCACATAAGGCATCCAAAATCCCACCAATACCAAGTTTCTGATGAAGCATTGTTGAACTGATCGTTTCCTACAGTTTGCATGATTATTACACTGAAACTGTTGCAGATTGAAAGCATTTGGGACCCATGTCTCACTGCCATACAAGATGGCAGAGCAAACACAGGCTGAAAAGACTTTGCTCCAAATCTTGAAGGAAATGTGCCTAGATATAAGGATTGGCAGCAGCTTCCTGAACCTTCCTCATGCAACACAATAGCGAGCAGTGATAGCGCGTTCACAACCACCACCAGCATTCAACATGTCACCGAGGTGGCAGAAGGTAGCTCAACATCAAGTGGGGGTGCCATCTACATTCACATGTGTCACAGTTCGACCATAGATTGGGCAGGCAACACCCAGACATTTGCGATAAACATAATCCAGGTTAACTACTAGCCTCTCGGTAAGACCACTACACTAAACAGAATATATATGTGTGTATATATATACATATATATATATATATATATATATATATATACACAGGGCTTTACACACTCCACTACTTTTGGAGCTGCTCCTGCTCCAATACCCAAAATTGGAGCTGGCTCCTCTCACGCTCCCCATTTTCAAAAAGGAGCCGCTCCAGCTCAAACTCCTATAAAAAATGAGCGGCTCTTTTTCAGCGCTCCATAATGAAAATGTACCTTCTTTCATAAACGTTCTATTCTGCCAATGAGTGGCCGAAGGATAGGGGTGGGCGTCAAAGGATCACGTCAATATGGGTGGGGATGTCACGTAAGATAATATTTGACAAAATCTCGCTAATATTTTGAGATCTGCTAAGGAGAACATGTCGGACGAAGCATACATAAATTTTCGTTTTCTGGAGTATAAAATAGAAATAGAAAAATCCCTGAAGTATTTTAAAACAATTTTAACTTTCATTACATTAACAAACTATTTTTGCCAGGGGAGGAAAATTTGACTCAATATTATTTCTATTTATTTTGGAAGGGAATTTAGATTTGTTTTAAGTAAATAAAGTTTTACTTTTAAACATTATTAGTGATTATTTTCTTTTTAAAGAAAACATTTCTCTGTGAGAGGAGAGACAACCAGAGCAACATTAAACGTTGTGTGGTTGTTTAATATTTGTTTCTTTTAAGAACGTAATTATATTGTATATTGTATAATGTATATTATTATTTATCACAGAGAAACGTGCAAGTACTTTCAAACAAATCGATTTATCCATATTTTTTTTCAATAGTACAATTTGGGACGAGAAAAAAAACAATGAAGTTTATTTTTTAAAGATTGAATAAAAAATATATTTCATAAGTTGGCCAAAAAATATCAATAAATTGTTAATAAACAATTCAGAGATCCATAATGTCTTAAAATTTCATACAAAAAATCTGACCTAGACCTTGGGAGTTGAAAAAATATCGGGTGAAATTTTTTTCCTCTGAAAAATTAACTAGAGCAAGTTTTCCTAGGTCAAGCAAAAACATTTATTAAAATTAAAAATAAAAAAGGTGAAAACATCTATATTTTAAATCTATAATAAAAACAAACTGTTTACAATTTTCATATTCGATAATAGATTTTTTAAGATAAAGAAAGACATCTAATCTACTTTCGGTTCTAAAAAAGAACAAATTAGTTAGAAAGTCTAATTATTTGCTTTTTTAAATTAAAATTTAAGACATTTTCTTTAATTTAATTAAGTTTAAACATCGGTTTAATTGTAGAATAGGGACCGTTGTTTTTTTTTTTTCCTCTCTCTTTTTTTTTTCCAAGGTATTCACCCAAATTTTGGATGAAACTGATTGTTGGTCTTAATTGTATTTTTGGTCCTGAAATAAATTCTCATTTACTTTTTAAAGTGTTGAGAATCTAACTTTGATTCCAGGTTTTAATTACTGGCGGCCATGTTGGTTTTTATTGTTTTTATTTTCCTTGGACTAAAGATATTTTTTCCTTGGACTAAAGATATTTTTACTGCTTTAACATTTTATTACACACAAAAAACAAACTTTAAACATTCTATTTACAAAAGCAAGTTTGAACAGAATTAAACGAATTTAAAAGCAAACATGAAAAGGTTAAACATACTTGTTGTGAATTTAAGAATAACAAAATGTTGCCAAAAAGACGACGGTAAAAATGTGGCATAAAAGTTCAATTAAAATGAAAAGAAAAATTGGCTTATTTATTCAATCAGCAATAAACATCCTTGTCATAAATACAAAAAAAGTTCAAATCTATAAGAAATTAACTTCAAAGACATCTATAGACTCACTGGCGCATTTGAAGATATTTGTTGCCAAATTGTCTCCTGCCTTAAGAAAACTGTCCTATCAAAAATGTAACATGTAGATGTGAAAAAAACCTGAGAAGTTCAGTGTTCTGTTTCCATGTGTAACTATCTCGTTCTTTCTCCCCTCTCTCTCCCCCCTCTCTCTCTCTCCCTATCTCATATACAGAGATATAATTTAAAAAATAACTCAGAGTTTAACTGAGACTTTTTCTTTTCCTTTTTATTGCTGAATAAAAAAAACTAATGTTTAAAAAAAAATCAAATAATTTTGGAGCAAGGAGCACAGAGCGATAAAACCAAATGAGGTTGCTCCCGCCCCACTCCCGCTGAATATAAAATGAGCCCTCTTCTCCTCTGCTCCAGCAAAAAGGAGCGTGCTCCTGGAGTGCGCTCCTTTTTGGAGGGCTCCGTAAAGCCCTGTATATATGTATGTATATATATATATATATATATATATATATATTAGACCTAAGGCTGGACAGCAAAAAGAAAGGTTGGCACCCTAGAAAAACATGGAAGAGAAACCATCAGTGGCAAATAGACACAGTCAATCCTTACAACTGTGAGCACTGGAGACAATGTCAAACCTCTTGTCAAAGGGAACATAGACGATAAACCTGGATAGTGAGTGAGTGATATATATATATATATTATTGTTATTATTATTATTATACTATCCAAATCGGCATTGCCGGAAGTATTTATAGTTTTTTCTAGTTTATTTATCAAAAGATTAATATATCTAAATATCTCAGATGTTTTTTGCAAATCTACATTCAAAATTTATTTTCAATTCTTAATAATTAATGGAAATAAAGTAGTAAATTGTGCAGTATTATTAGTTATGAGTTTAGAACAAAGTATCATTTTAAATGAAGCAGAATACGTGAAAACCTACATACCTGGAAAGATCATTTTTAGCAGTCATTTGCAAAAATAGCAAATGGAGGGATATCATGTCTAATCATATTTGTTGCTTTTTCAATGAAAATAAACAGTGTATCTTCCACAGTTCATGCTATTGAAAGAATTATCGGGTTGGATAGAATATGTAGTTGATGAAAAAATTGGAATTCTTTTCTCATTAAGTAAAACACGGATTGGACAATTCTGTATTCCACTTGCCAGATAGAATCAAGTATCAATTGGGCAGATCCAATGCTAGTTAAGTCAACAAATTACAATCAAGGCAAGAATTACACAAGATAACTATATGCTAAATATATATAATTCAGAAAATGAAAGATTATAGAAATACAATATTTATTAAAACATCAGAAGTTCAAAAGCAAGGAGTTTTGAACTTCTGATGTTTGAATAAATATTGTATTTATACAATTTTTTATTTTCATCTTTCATCTTCTGAATGTATTGCTCTATTCAATATATTGAGTTTTATATTATCATGATAGATTATTACTTATCTTTAAATTTGTATTAATGCTAAATATATATAGTGGTATAAAATGTTTAAAAAATCTTTTTATGTAAAAGAAGCCTTTATTCAGTAAGAATGACATTTCGGTGTATGTGTATATACTATCAGAACCAACCAGCATTGTAATGAGAACTCTCTATAGTCATGCTCCCACCCCTGAACTTCATATTATCATTGTTAGCTTATTTTTCTAATTTCTTTGCTGTTTATGGATGTAAGGCCCAAACACAGACTCTACAATATTGTTGTAAAAATCCCTAATATAAAATGAATGCCACCATTGGATTTCATGTAAGATTTCACTCAAGAAAAGTTGTTTGATCGTAGTATAGGTTTTTGTTTTCAATTATATCCCCGGTAATCTATAATTGGACCTTAGTGACCCCAGATGTAATCAAAACAATTTGAATGGCATCATTACATTCCTTAAAAATTTAACTTGAATTATTGAAACTAATTCAAATTCTCTGTTCACATATCGATTTCTATAACAACCAAACCAACAAACTTTCTCTTCTAAATGAATAAATGCTAAATTTTTTTTTTCATTAATCACTCCTATATTACCATCAAAATGGGTTACTGTTATTTAAATCAATAATACAACATAATATTTTTAAATACTCTATATATAGTACTGATCAACGTTCCAAAAATAATTATTATAATTATCATAACTATTTTTTAAACAGTTCATAATAAAGTAATGTTTGATTTTATACATTTGTAATTTTATTGCACCATTTTGTCATATAAACCTATCTTCCCTTCTACTCATTTAAAACTCATACTATAGCAATTGTTTTTTTTTTAAATATATATTTAGTTGTTGTTGACAATATTTCTGAAATTACGTGTTGTTATTGGCATTAGTTACATGACACAGACTGTTATCTTTATTGTGGTTGTTATATACACAACCTTTGACTGCTGTACTCTCCGGCCTTCTTCAGGTACCTTTAGTTGTATTTGGTAACTCAGCTATTATGAACTGAATCTTTTATTTAATCTGAACTAAATTCTTTGAATTAAAAATACCTCAGATGATATTTTCCAACAGCCATGTTGATCAATGTGGAAAAAAACCCAGTTGATAAAGACCTTTTAGTTATTGTTTAAACAGTGATGATTGAAACACAATTGCATTTATGTGATTTAAAGTATTTAGAGTCAATATTACCCCCCCCCCCTCCAATTCCAATAAAGAGAAAACAATTGTGAGTAACAAAGTTCCGTAGAGATGAAAGAACCATATATAAACATTAGATGTGTATATTTCAATTATATTTTCAACTGTATTTTAATAGAAATTCATGTATAAAGTAGAAAGAACAAAATAGTTTCTTATTACTTCACAAAATCAAAATGACCTAACTAACCCGACGGTTGTGCAGTTCAAGATTAAAAGAATTCTTGAGATACTTGAGGTGGAGTTGATTAAAATGAACTGAATGCAACTCCTAATAAATTAAAACTATATCTGATAACATAATAGAATCTGTTAACATTTCAATAGAGGGGTTATATAACGAGTAATGTAATGAGTAATATAATAGAGGTTTCAGTGTATGGTAGCACAGATCACAACGGTCTATGTTTATTGTATTTTTAGATTGGTACTTGTCCTTCACTTGCAAGGCAACTAGAACCAAATTTTTCATATAACATCCGGCCTTCCCAAATGGTAACAACAACAACTCGGTCAAAGACGAGTCGAACAAGACAGCTGATAGTATACTTTTTTTTATTTTCGAGTTGAAAAAAAAGATTCGGCCGACTTTTACAAAGACCGTAAGACATGTTTGTTATTGTTTTTGGCTGTGCTGTAATCATGGTAACAACCAAGTGTGAAAATATTTAAATCTTAATATTTAGAAACTAGACACATTTTTCAATGTATAGATAAATAAATCCAATAAAATATATAAGTACATGAACATAATTAAATTACAATGGTTACAATCTCACAATGCCATCAAAATCAGTTGTTGATGTTGATGATGGCTGAAAGGTGTATCTGGCTTGATAGCATTGATGGGCAGATGACACCAGTGCTACATAACCACCTCCTGACAGAAAACTTCACAAAAGCAGTCGAGGAATAGGGGCCGAAACTGCGAAGTGGTTCCTCCTGATGATGATGTAGTGCCAGTACTGGTAGTGGTGCTGTCAGCTGCGAAGCACAAAAAGATTGTGTCATTCAAATCCTTTTGTCTTGTCTTTCTGGAATTTCCAAAGGTTCTGCTAGTTGTTATTTATTTTACCCTTCTCAGAGGTCAGCTGAAATCAATCTTCCCTTTCTCCTCCTATTCTTTCTATCTCTCCCTATTCATGCTAGCTCCAATTTTTGCTCTTTACTTTTACATATCTGTGTTTGTATATGAATAATAAACAACAAAAATGCACTTAAACTAGTTATACATAAATTAGCTGGCTTTTTCAACTCACTATTGCTTCGCCAAGTTTGCTACTTACAACCAAAATTTTAAATAAACATTTCATTCATAAATTTCTTGCAAACGTAAGATTAAAACATTTGCATTTATTCGCATATCTTGGTAATGTCTATACAAATTTATTTATCTTCAAAATAAGTCCCTAATGCAATCAAAAGAAAAAATAAACACTGATATTAACTGAAATGGAAACTTATCAAATGTTTTCTACTTTTAATGAAGCAAAACTCAATATTGTATTTTTTCCAGTTCATATAATTTCTAGTGAAATTTTTTTATTTTTGAAACTGAATCGACTAAAGATGATCATGAAATGTGTTTAGTGTCACCTTTTATTTATTTTTGTTTTCATTTTCCAATTGTGCTAATATCTTTCATTTTAATCAAAACTAAACCGAATTATTTCTTGTTAATTTGTTCTTAAACAAAAGAAAATGTAAACTGATCCTTTTTATTCAGTCAAAAGAGAAGACACCAAGAACCATTTTTTTCAGTTGATAACAAAAAAAAATGTTTACTTTAAACAAAGTATCGATTTTTTGCTTTGTCACTTCTTATGAAAACCTTTTTGTTCAAAATTCGAAGCAAACATTTTTTACAAATCAAAATCTATCATTAACTATTTGCCCATTTTTTGCTGTTTTGTTTATATTTAAAAAAAAAAAATGATTACAAAATGGAGTTACCAGAAGAGCTAGACCATTTTTTGTTATTTTTTAATCTTATATTTTTATTTTGTTCTATCAAATATGTAGAATATTTGATAGAACCAACCTGAAAGATGGTTTTTTCTTTTTTAATCAAATTTTTTTATAACCAATTGTTCCTTAACGCACAATTCTTATTAGAATGTCAAGATATATCTTGACATTCTAATAAGAATTGTGCGTTAAGGAACAAAGAAAAAGTCCTTTACATTATGATAAATTTCTTTATTCTATTTAAAGATAAAAATGATGTTATACTTGTATCCATTCCTTTTTAAAAAGTTTTAAGCACATGAAATCGAACTAAAAATAACTTATTGGAATAAATAAACATTTTATTTTCAAAATACATTTTATTGTTTTTGTTTTTGCTTTTTGGAGGAATCAAGTGAAACATTTTGATTTATTGAAAATCTAAACATTTGGTTAAATAATTTGCTGTTTAATAAATCACTGAATATTTTTTCTAAAACTTTCTGATTAAATCTATATTTAAAAAATGCTGAAAACTGAATAAAAAACTTTGTAAACATAAAAATGCAAAAACAATTGATAACCAATTTTTCTACTTTTTCAAACAGGAAAAGTTCATGAGAATGATGAAAGCTTGAGGAGGCCACCTTCAACAAACATAGGGGGTAGGATGTCGCCCGGCAGTGAACTCCTTACATTGGAGCAGTTTTTGCGAGAGTCCGTTAGCCCTTCACCACCATCATCAAGAGTAAGTTTTAATTCTTTTTTTTTTCTGTCAGAATTAGAAATGTCTAGATTGAAAGTCGAACACACATATTCTATTTTCATTATATCTAAAACCTTTTAATGTGGGTAACATAGACCTTTTAAAAATGTGAAAAATGGTACAAAATTTATTTTTGTAGCTTAAGTAGCCACTGAATTATGACTATTCAAAATTATCTGAAAATTAAAATATTTGCCAAAGTTCAGTGTATAATCTTTTGTTATACAAGTGAAATATCTTTAGAAATGTAATTGGCATGAAAATTAATCATGATGGAAGCAAGAATTCTTAGAAGAAACCAGTCTAAACATTGG
>OY744518.1:70425865-70430865 GCA_963556195.1 Sepiola atlantica | reverse complement strand
ACGTATGTATATGTGTGTATATATATATATACGTATGTATATGTGTGTATATATATATTAGGGTAGGTCGATTTTACACTTTTTTTTAAATATTAAAAAAAGGCACGTTCCGAAAGTTGTATATAGACCTATTAAATACTCATGCAAAAAATTAGATCAAAAACTTCAGCGGTTTTTTGAGCGTTTGGTATCAAAGATCGTAGACAAGAATATACTGAAAATTCCTAGTTTTTGCAAGATTTGCTTGAATATTGGTGTGAAAACCAAATAGTTTTAGCATTTAAAAGCAGGGAATGTCCTTTTATTTTATAAAAATGATATGAATTAAAGAAATCTTCAAATTGAAAATTTGCCCCCCCCCCTCATTTTCAGTATCTGCTTTTGTAAACTACATTTTAACGTTATGAATTAAACAGTAATATTTGAATACCTAAAAAAATGATTTTTTCTGTTATTAGTGAAAATATAACAAGCAAAGAAATAAGGAAAAACCTAACACTATTTTAATGAAGCTTAATATAGAGAGTCAAATTGTCCATATAAGACCCCTTAGACAAAAATGCTGGTCTCAATTTCTGACTCAAAACTTTGGCTGTAATGTGTTGATGCCTTGCTTCAAAACCATATACAGTTTGTGAAGCTTCTGTTATTAACTTAACTGCCCGTTCCACACCCTGAGAATGTGAGGGCAAATCTGGCAAGTCAAGCTTGGTTCCATTCATCAACGATTCTCGAAGTTCAGATTCAGTAAAATCTTCCGTCATTGGTGGTTCAAAAATGCCGCATAATTTTAAATCTATTAATTGTGTCCAATGTGTGGCATTAAAATTAATAGGTAGTATTCTTTTTAATCTTTTTCTGGTTGACTCCTCACTCCTGAAAGAACAAATTAATTAATTGAATTATTAAAAAATTCCAATCTGTACTGCTTTAATAATTATGGTGAAATTAGATAAAATCTTTAAAAATCATTCTATAAATTGGAATAAATAATTGAGTCAGAGATATATGAATAAATATTACTTACCTAATGGCCAAAATTCTTTTTAAAGCTTCTTCTCTTACTTCAATCTCCTCAGATTTAACCATGGAATATAGAAAGTTTTCCGGCAGTAAACAAAATGTATTACCTTGTATATTTCTAAATGTGATATCTTGGATTTCCTGAGGCTTCTCCTTAATCCTCTGGGTCATATTAAAAATGTGCACTTACTGATTGTGGAATTTACTATTTCTTTTAATTTCAAACCAAAAAGTGGCATACACATTTACAATAAAATTTACTACATAGTGTAGTTTTGTTGTGTGCCTTTGTGGGTATGCACAACGAGTCCATAAACACATAAGCCTGATGGCCAAAGTTAACCATCTTGCTTGGTTTAAAGGACCAATTTTCCAGGAGGCATATCTAGAGTCAACCTTACCTCTAGAAATACCTACTGTGTATTCATAAAGGAGTCTTTGGTCAGAACTAAGATCATGTATTTCATCAATTTTGGAAAATGATATTTGGGGTAAATCATATCAATCATTTGAGCATAATTTCCCCAGAGGGCTACTGAATGTTGTAGGGCCCTTTGCGCAACCATCTATGTTTTTAAAAAGGGCTCTGAAAGGTAGTTCATTATGATGCAAAGAGCAACCAATTGTGTGAAGAGTTTTAAAAAGTTTTTTTTCTAAAATTGCAACCATTCCACCATCGCAACTTGTGTTGGTATTAGTGTTGTCAACAAGTATAGCCTTGATACTGTTCTCACTGTGGAATTCATGCAAAACATCCACCACTTGATCTGCATGAACAGCACCTGTTGCACCACTATTCGGAAGAACTCTATGTGTCAGATATTTACTTTCACATGGTGTTTCTTTTGTAAAAGTTAAATGGTGTTCTGGTCCGTTAGTTTTTTTCATAATTCTCTGTCTATTTTCATCCACAATTTCCTTATACATCAATGTGTCCTTATCCATTCTCCCATCAACTCCAATACATATATTTTAGGTGGGGTAAAAACTCCTGGCTGAAATAGTTTTATTTATCTACCTCCAACAAGGTAAGATGTGACACAAGGTCAGGAAAGTGGGATTAGATAACCCTGCGCTATAGAGGTGAGCACTCTGGCCATTAAAAAATTGACTGGGCAGCCCCGTCGGCATTCCCCTGTAGGGGCGCCTCAGACAGTTAGCAATAAACTTACTCCTCCCCAAAGAGGAAAGGCAAAGCCTGGGAGGATGCACCTCCTAGAATTGCACAAGACGGACAAGCCCCAATAGACGGGCGTAAATCCAGACCCAAAGGCCCGGACGATACCGGTTTATTTGGTGGGGTAAAAACCCCTGGCTGAAATAGTTTTATTTATCTACCCCCAACAAGGTAAGATTGACAAAAGGTCAGGAAAGTGGGATGAGAAAGCCAGGGCTCGAGAGGTGAGCACTCTGGCCATTTAAAAATTGCCTGGGCAGCTTCGTCGGCATTCCCCGGTAGGGCCGCCTCAGACAGTAAGCAATAAACTTACTCCTCCCCAAAGAGGGAAGGCAAAACCTGGGAGATGCACCTCCTAGAACTACACAGGACGGACAAGCCCCAATAGACGGGCGTGAATCCAGACCCAAAGGCCCTGACGATACCGGTTTATTTGGTGGGGTAAAACCCCCTGGCTGAACTAGTTTATATTTATCTAACTCCCACAAGGTAAGGTGTGACAAAAGGTCGGGAAAGTGGGATTAGATAAGCCAGCGCTCGACAATTCAATATATATGTGTGATAATTAAACAGACAATCAACACGGGAAGTCAAATTCGCCCGATGAATTTTCAACCGGTGAATACCATAAAAAATATCCAATAAATAAAACGCCTATGTAAACAAATAATTATTTATATATAACATTAAATATCATAGTGTTTTATTCCTTTTTAATTTGAATATGTACATTTAATTTCTTAAGAAAAATAATAATAATAAACTTTAAAATATTTATTATTAAGTAATGTATTACTTTTTTTTGTTAAAACCCGGGTTTAATTTAAGGCGACACATCTGCCGGTGAAATCTCGGCAGTGAGAAAAAATCACGATTTATTTGATCTTAAAGTTGCAATGCTTAAATAAATACAAAATTTTGAAGAAAAATATTTCTTGTGGTAACTTTTGACATTATTTGGCAACTTTCTTCGAGTGCGATAATTTACAGTTTCAAAATCGACCTCCCCTAATATATATATACGTATGTATATGTGTGTATATATATATATACGTATGTATATGTGTGTATATATATATATACGTATGTATATATGTGTGTATATATATATATACGTATGCATATATGTGTATATATATATACGTATGTATATATGTGTATATATATATATACGTATGTATATATGTGTATATATATATATACGTATGTATATATGTGTATATATATATACGTATGTATATATGTGTATATATATATATACGTATGTATATATGTGTATATATATATATATATATACGTATGTATGTGTATATATATATATATATATATACGTATGTATGTGTATATATATATATATACGTATGTATATATGTGTATATATATACGTATGTATATATGTGTATATATATATATATATACGTATGTATATATGTGTATATATATATATATATACGTATGTATACATGTGTATATATATATATATATACGTATGTATACATGTGTATATATATATATATATACGTATGTATACATGTGTATATATATATATATACGTATGTATACATGTGTATATATATATATATACGTATGTATACATGTGTATATATATATATATACGTATGTATACATGTGTATATATATATATATACGTATGTATACATGTGTATATATATATATACGTATGTATACATGTGTATATATATATACGTATGTATACATGTGTATATATATATACGTATGTATACATGTGTATATATATATATACGTATGTATACATGTGTATATATATATATACGTATGTATACATGTGTATATATATATATACGTATGTATACATGTGTATATATATATATACGTATGTATACATGTGTATATATATATATACGTATGTATACATGTGTATATATATATATACGTATGTATACATGTGTATATATATATATAAGTATGTATGTATGTGTATATATATATATATATATATATAAGTATGTATGTATGTGTATATATATATATATATATAAGTATGTATGTATGTGTATATATATATATATATATACGTATGTATATATATATATATATATACGTATGTATATATATATACATATATATATATATATATATACGTATGTATATATATACACATATATATATATATATATATACGTATGTATATATATATATACGTATGTATATATGTGTATATATATATATATATACGTATGTATATATGTATATATATATATATATACGTATGTATATATGTATATATATATATATATACGTATGTATATATGTATATATATATATATATACGTATGTATATATGTATATATATATATATACGTATGTATATATGTATATATATATATACGTATGTATATATGTGTATATATATATATATATATATATACGTATGTATATATGTGTATATGTATATTTATATATACGTATGTATATATGTATATATATATATACGTATGTATATATGTGTATATATATATATATATATATACGTATGTATATATGTGTATATATATATATATATATACGTATGTATATATGTATATATATATATATATATATATACGTATGTATATATGTGTATATATATATATACGTATGTATATATATATATATATATACGTATGTATATATATATATATATATATACGTATGTATATATGTGTATATATATATATATACGTATGTATATATGTGTATATATATATATATATACGTATGTATATATGTGTATATATATATATATATACGTATGTATATATGTGTATATATATATATA
>OY744518.1:70413365-70415865 GCA_963556195.1 Sepiola atlantica | reverse complement strand
GAGGTGCATCTCCCAGGTTTTGCCTTCCCTCTTTGGGGAGGAGTAAGTTTATTGCTTACTGTCTGAGGCGGCCCTACCGGGGAATGCCGACGAAGCTGCCCAGGCAATTTTTAAATGGCCAGAGTGCTCACCTCTCGAGCACTGGCTTTCTCATCCCACTTTCCTGACCTTTTGTCAATCTTACCTTGTTGGGGGTAGATAAATAAAATCTAGTTCAGCCAGGGGTTTTTACCCCACCAAATAAACCGGTATCGTCCGGGCCTTTGGGTCTGGATTTACGCCCGTCTATTGGGGCTTGTCCGTCCTGTGCAATTCTAGGAGGTGCATCCTCCCAGGCTTTGCCTTTCCTCTTTGGGGAGGAGTAAGTTTATTGCTAACTGTCTGAGGCGCCCCTACAGGGGAATGCCGACGGGGCTGCCCAGTCAATTTTTTAATGGCCAGAGTGCTCACCTCTATAGCGCAGGGTTATCTAATCCCACTTTCCTGACCTTGTGTCACATCTTACCTTGTTGGAGGTAGATAAATAAAACTATTTCAGCCAGGAGTTTTTACCCCACCTAAAATATATGTATTGGAGTTGATGGGAGAATGGATAAGGACACATTGATGTATAAGGAAATTGTGGATGAAAATAGACAGAGAATTATGAAAAAAACTAAGGGACCAGAACACCATTTAACTTTTACAAAAGAAACACCATGTGAAAGTAAATATCTGACACATAGAGTTCTTCCGAATAGTGGTGCAACAGGTGCTGTTCATGCAGATCAAGTGGTGGATGTTTTGCATGAATTCCACAGTGAGAACAGTATCAAGGCTATACTTGTTGACAACACTAATACCAACACAAGTTGCGATGGTGGAATGGTTGCAATTTTAGAAAAAAAACTTTTTAAAACTCTTCACACAATTGGTTGCTCTTTGCATCATAATGAACTACCTTTCAGAGCCCTTTTTAAAAACATAGATGGTTGCGCAAAGGGCCCTACAACATTCAGTAGCCCTCTGGGGAAATTATGCTCAAATGATTGATATGATTTACCCCAAATATCATTTTCCACTATTAGCAATCCTCTAGAGTCAATTTTTAAAATTGATGAAATACATGATCTTAGTTCTGACCAAAGACTCCTTTATGAATACACAGTAGGTATTTCTAGAGGTAAGGTTGACTCTAGATATGCCTCCTGGAAAATTGGTCCTTTAAACCAAGCAAGATGGTTAACTTTGGCCATCAGGCTTATGTGTTTATGGACTCGTGGTGCATACCCACAAAGGCACACAACAAAACTACACTATGTAGTAAATTTTATTGTAAATGTGTATGCCACTTTTTGGTTTGAAATTAAAAGAAATAATAAATTCCACAATCAGTAAGTGCACATTTTTAATATGACCCAGAGGATTAAGGAGAAGCCTCAGGAAATCCAAGATATCACATTTAGAAATATACAAGGTAATACATTTTGTTTACTGCCTGAAAACTTTCTATATTCCATGGTTAAATCTGAGGAGATTGAAGTAAGAGAAGAAGCTTTAAAAAGAATTTTGGCCATTAGGTAAGTAATATTTATTCATATATCTCTGACTCAATTATTTATTCCAATTTATAGAATGATTTTTAAAGATTTTATCTAATTTCACCATAATTATTAAAGCAGTACAGATTGGAATTTTTTAATAATTCAATTAATTAATTTGTTCTTTCAGGAGTGAGGAGTCAACCAGAAAAAGATTAAAAAGAATACTACCTATTAATTTTAATGCCACACATTGGACACAATTAATAGATTTAAAATTATGCGGCATTTTTGAACCACCAATGACGGAAGATTTTACTGAATCTGAACTTCGAGAATCGTTGATGAATGGAACCAAGCTTGACTTGCCAGATTTGCCCTCACATTCTCAGGGTGTGGAACGGGCAGTTAAGTTAATAACAGAAGCTTCACAAACTGTATATGGTTTTGAAGCAAGGCATCAACACATTACAGCCAAAGTTTTGAGTCAGAAATTGAGACCAGCATTTTTGTCTAAGGGGTCTTATATGGAGCAATTTGACTCTCTATATTAAGCTTCATTAAAATAGTGTTAGGTTTTTCCTTATTTCTTTGCTTGTTATATTTTCACTAATAACAGAAAAAATCATTTTTTTAGGTATTCAAATATTACTGTTTAATTCATAACGTTAAAAGGTAGTATACATATATACATATATATATATATACATATATATATATACATATATACATATATACATATATATATATACATATTAGGGTAGGTCGATTTTACACTTTTTTTTAAATATTAAAAAAAGGCACGTTCCGAAAGTTGTATATAGACCTATTAAATACTCATGCAAAAAATTAGATCAAAAACTTCAGCGTTTTTTTGAGCGTTTGGTATCAAAGATCGTAGACAAGAATATACTGAAAATTCCTCGTTTTTGCAAGATTTGCTTGAATATTGGTGTGAAAACCAAATAATTTTAGCATTT
>OY744518.1:70385865-70400865 GCA_963556195.1 Sepiola atlantica | reverse complement strand
TACACATATGTATATATGTTACATCATGGCTTTTTTTTCTATCAATAGTAACATACTTTACACTTATTTATTATTATTGTTTGGACTGACGTAACCTCGAGGCCAACACTTCCCGCAACATCATATCTATGGAAGGTGAAATTACATGAAAGTTTGTCGGAAGCAGCCAATCGATTTAAAGTTTTGTTTTTTTTCTCGTAATTATATAAACTAGCGGGACCCTGTGGAAATTCCACAGTGTTTTCTACATCAATCTGTATAATTTACTGTTAATAATATTATCCGGTGGCTAGAAATATGCACATATTTTACTCACAAAAAATTTGTGTGACGGAATGGAAGTATATATATTTATTTATATTACTCGGTTGCCGGGGCAAAAGCTGTCTCTTCACTAAATCTTCTTAAATAGGAGTGTCAGATCGTGACACACAAAATAAATAACACACACTCTATCGTATTAATATATAAATAAGAAGAAGAAGAAGAAGAAGAAGAAGAAGAAATTTTAAATATTAAAAAATAAAATAAATAAATAAATAAATAAATACATACCGTAAGCCTGAAACCGGCCCATTTGGTAAGCGTTTCCGCTAATGAAACGGGATACCAGAGTTCTATCCTCGGTTGAGTCATAGCAAAGACTAAAACAAACATTGCTAAAACTCTCAGTATTATAAGGTCAGGATCAAGGACAATGAAGCAGTCCTGGGGAAAGAGTGGCGCCCTCCCCTACATCTCGGGTTAGCCGCTAATGTAAAGAGATCCTCTACTGTAATCGGACAATTTAGCCTTTTATAAAGTCTGAAATTAGCGACCACCTCACCTAAAATAAGCGAACGCCATTTTTGTTTGACGAATTTGACAATATAACTAAATAAATATTTGAAATAAAAAAAAATTAATTTATCAGATGTTAACTATACAATATCATTGCCCTTGTCTTATTTTTACGTATCTATTTGGTACTTTGTTACATTGGGACACGGGCTAACTTTGACCCTGACCCTAACTTTAACCCTAACCCCCAATGACCCTGAACTTTATAGGTAACCCTACCCCCCTCCCTGACCCTAACCCTAACGACGGGGTCAAAGTTAGCGCGGGTCCCAATCTAACAAAGCACCATCTATTTGTTAGTAAGTTACGCTTGTTTTATTATGAGCACCCCTCGGATAAGAGTGAAATATTTTTAAAAAATTAATAATTTGCATTCAAATAACGCGTGTACGATGGACACTCTACTAAAAAGGGTTGATATACCGTAAAAACTGGCAGGCTTCCGAAATAAAACGAAATAATGCTTGTTACTTTTTTTTTTCGATTAGATTTTCTTTTTTATTTTGCTTTGAATCACGACTTTCCTCACTTTCGTTTTTGTTAAAATTTTTTTTACTTTTTGCGATTTATTTATTTGTTTTTATTGCGTTTTCACTTTTCAATTACGTTTATTCTCTCTCTCTCTCTCTCTCTCTCTCTCTATCTCTCTCTTACGAACACAAACTTTCTCTTTCTTTCGTACGCGGTCTCTGTGTTTCACTGGAAAAAAAAGAAGGAATTCCACAGTGTTTTCTACATCAATCTGTATAGTTTACTGTTAATAATATTATCCGGTGGCTAGAAATATGCACATATCTTACTCACCAAAATTTTGCGTGACGGGATGGAAGTATATATATTTATTATATTACTCGGTTGTCGGGGTAAAAGCTGTCTCTTCAGCAATCACTATCGGTCGCGACTCCCCTCCCCCGTTGTCAGGGGCAAAAGTAAATACTAAATCTTATTAAATGGGAGTGTCAGATCGTGACACAAAATAAGAAACTTAACTTCTCAGATGTTAACTATACAATATCATTGTCATTGTCTTATTTTTTACGTCTCTATTTGGTAGTTTGTTACATTGGGACCTGGGCTAACTTTGGCCCTGACCCTAACTTTAACCCTAACCCCCAATGACCCTGAACTTTATAGCTAACCCTAACCCCTCACTGACCCTAAACCTAACGACGGGTTCAAAGTTAGCGCGGGTCCTAATGTAACAAAGCACCTTCTATTTGTTAGTAAGTTTACTTTTTGCGATTTATTTATTTGTTTTTATTGCGTTTTCACTCTTTCTCTTTCCCCCCCCCCTCCCTCTCTTACGAACACACACTCTCTCTTTCTTTCGACCATGCTCTCGGTGTTTCACTGAGAAAGAAAAAAACAACAAAAAAAAAAACATTGCTTATTGTCCGTTCAAAACATTTAAAAAATAAATACTGATCCCTTACCATCCAAAAATAATAAATAAATGTTTTAACACTTTAAGAAGTGGTGCAAATAAAAAATAAATACTTAGTTCAAACTATCATTGAAAAAAAAAACATTGCTTAACGTCCGTTAAAAAAAAAAAATAAAATAAAATAAAATAATAGACATGCCCTAAAAACGCCAAAATAAAAAACAAAAAATAGTTTTAAGTTTTAAGCAACACAAAAAAGTACTTTTTGACCAGGTGATTAAAAAAAATGTATTATTTCTTCCCCATCCCCTCGAAATGTAGAAAAAAAATCGTAGCGGTTGGTTGGGATCGAACTATAAACCAGTCGGGCCAAAGACAAAATTACTACGTCGTTTACCGTTGCGCTAAAGGGAAATAATTAAAATATAACGCAAAAATTAGACTAATTAAATGTTGTTAATAATCTAGGTGCGGTACGCATGCGCAGAGCGTTTGCCGGAAGCGTGACACACGTACGTACACCTTAGCGTATTAATATATAGATGTATATAACCTTTATATTTTTCTCAGTTAATTCTTTAAATTACATCAAACACTTTTATTTGAAAACAAACAACTTTTTCTTTTTAACACTTTTCTTTTTAAAACATGGTACACTTTTTCTTTCTCTTTTAACTGTCACAGATTTTCTTTTCACTTTATCAATATAGGACCCGAAAATGTTCAATTGTACACAAAAAGTTACCTCATAGTTTTTTCTTCGTCTACTGGTCGTCGTCGTTATCTGTGCCGTGGCTTTCATTACGTCTCTGGCCGTGATCAGTTCTTGCAGCCTTTTTTCTATGGACAAACTTTGTTTTCATGCAGGAGACAAAACTCGGAGACTGGTTATTCTTAGAGAGAGATTCAGTTCTTTTATTCATCTGTCTTATTCTGTAGAGGGATTTCCATCCATTCGTCTCATTCATGGTGGGGTGCGATGGATGCATAGGGATAAATAAAAATAAATAAATAAAAAACTGAATTAAAACCTAAAATAGAAATACAAGAAACCACTTGTTAAAATAAATTCGCCCACTGTATTGACAAAACAAAGGAACCAGGATATAGGAAAATCCATTGTTAACAAAAAATAGGATAGGCATAGGAGCGTCACCAACAAAGCCTTTGTTCAAGGGAAGCCCAGCGATTGGCTGAGAGAACAACAAAGAATCTGATTGGTTAGTTAACCAATCACAAGCCATGTAAACACCTGACAAAAATAACTCCATGCATTTAGCCTGACGATCCCCCCCGGGGATGAAACACAGGAGCCTGTGTAGCTTGATTGCCATATATATTTTCATTGCTTACGACCTAGCTCTACTTACGTATCAAGCACTGTTGCAGTAAATACTGAAAACTGACACATAAAAAATTATATCTCCTTATAATATTTTATGTGGATACATGAAGTACTTATATGTATATACATATATATGTATGTGTATATATATGTATATATATACATAGATGTATATATATATATAAGATGTATATATATACATAGATGTATATATATACATATTTTTATTGATAAAAAGGAATTAGTTACTACTCCCTGAGCAGCGCCAAGTAGCCCTGCTAGTTTTAAATAAGACATTTCATAAACACAAAACATTTCGATCGTTTCAAAATAGATTTAGCTATCTTTGAATTGTGACAGTCAGAGAAAGAAAGAATTTAGAAATAGATGGCAACTTGTTGAAAATCTAAAAGAATGGATTATTTAAACATAAATGAAAAATATTTGTCCATCAAATAATATGCAAAACAATCGATTTGAAAACAAATATGCGACTGATATCGCTGTATATAAAAAAAGATGGTGCACCTACTGAATCGGTTGAATCAACTTATTTCTGTATCACTCGGGGATACGTCCTTGACAATCAGTCTGACAGTAACTTTGTTTCTGTTGAGTTCTGTTCAGTCTCAGGAGGTCCACCTTCCCAGGCCTTACCGTGTCTTTAAAAAGGGATTAGTTTATCGCTAATCGTCTCAGGCACAATATATATATATAGCGGGGAATTCTGCTGGGGCTGCTCAGGCATTTTTTGTGGGCCAGAGTGCGCTAACCCTAGTGCACTGGTTTTTCAACCACACTTGACCGTGTCTCCTGGAGATTAGTTAAATAAATAAATAAGTTCCGTTCGTGCGGAAATTTTTTTCCTTTAGATTCGAAAATGATTCCCTAAAAGATTAGGGACACATTTTCGAAAGTGATTTTCATTTTTAGAGATTTGTCTTATGACATTTTATTTTTCAGTTTTTCTAATTTTACTAAATAAAATATCTTATACCAAGTTTTATCTATTCTAATCGAACTGAAATAAAATTAATTCAATTATTCGCCTGCATGACTATCTCAGAAGTAAGCATTTCTTTGACTTCCCAATGACTACACAAAAGTATTATTTCAAAATCGTATAAAATTGTTGAAATTGTCAAAACATTTGAGTAACTTTCAATTATCTTTCCATCCTGTAAAATAACAGTTTTAATGCACGATATAAAAAATTGTTTTGGCTCTTAACTTCAGTTGCGTAACTTATTTTACCATATCAATGTTGATCTCATGGACGATCCTGCTTTATATATTAGACATTATGTATAAAGAAAAGCTAGTCTGATTCTTAGAGTTTGGCATATTCCTGAATAGCAAATCTTTACTTTAAACAAAATTTTTATTTTGGCTTGGAATCTAGACATTTATCACTACTCACTATTAACATTGGCTGCTTATATCGTTAATCAAAGAGAAATTCATTATTTTTCTATATCTATATGAGATTCGTTTAAGATTCGTTAAGTGTCATCTCCATTTTAACTACAACACAGAACGAACAAATTTATCAAAAGTACCTAGATATGTCACTTTGATTAATAAAACAAAAAAAGTGAAAATTTTGCAAACAAATCGTAAACAATTGTCCCGAACTTTGGTTTTCTTAGATGTAAACTTTTGATTCATTTCTTAGTGCATATTGTTCAAGGAAGTGATTCTTCTGTTGATTCCCGGGGATCAAAGTGTATCTTTTAAAGGCAATTTTTTTATAATGCAAGTAAAACAAGTCAGCCATTTTAATGAAATAATTTAATAAAAATTTATGAAGATTTTGCTGATAAAATTAAATGCATTTCGGTTTGTTAGAAAACAAGTCAGCCATTTTAATTACATTGAATTCTATTTCTTTACATTATTTTGAATGAAACCAAGCTACGTAATAAATATCTATGATAATACGTTATTACCCTTCACTATTTTTTTTTTTAAGATGAGATTAACCGAAGATGGAATGCATTATCTGGTAAATTTCATTATTTTGTCGAACGAAATTCCCAGATGGTACAATATTGGGAGGTTCACGCTGGATGTCACAAACTCTTGCATAAGTTTTTGAGATAGACCCCCCATATATTCTCAAACTACTTTTGTTTAAAATGAAAAATACTTATCTGTGGTACAATAATATCGTAGGATCTGTTCACACCAGATGTACATAGAATGTAGATGTCAAACTCCAATAGTTTTTGGAAATAGATCTATGTTAATTTAAGTTTGTGACATCTATGCATTCTATGTATGTACATATGAAAGGGGCGAAAAAGAATCAGATTACCTTCACTCCAAAACTGCATTCCAAGGAGCATAAAATAAATATACAACTGATGGGATTAGGGGTTGTTTTCATTCTTATCTCCATCAAACCGACTGCTGAGACTACAAGAGAGAGAGGAATCGGACTGGACCAGTAGATGACTTACTCTAGGGCAGGGGCGGGCAACCTTTTCAGAGTGAGGGCCAGATGAGACTTTTGGAAGGAGATCGCGGTCCGTAGTGAAAAACGAAATCTCAGAATTACTATATTTTGTTTACATGATAAATTGTAGAAAAATTGCATTGAACACTCTACAAATCAGATATTTTTTCTCAGGAGACTTCTGTATGTGATGTTATAAAAGGCGCCAACGAAGAGCTATTTTGAAATCATAAAAAATGACGGGAGAAGTAGCAAGTTGATCCAGCAGGTTCTGTTTTATGCCCTTTCCTCTACCTCAGGCCAAGGATTTGAAATTAATCGTTCAAGAAAAATGAAATACACATGCATCATCGCTCACTGATATTTATACATTTTCATCCCACTGTAAATCTTAAATCGAAACCTACTTTTATGTCCGTCACAAAATGATATGAGTTTTACTGGGAGATCCATGGGTCGGATTGCAATAATGAAGTCTAGCAGGGATGCTAAACCTTCATGGCAAAACAATGGGTTAAGAAAAAAAAGATTTCTGGAGAAAATCAAGTATTTGTATTCGTTTTCTTTGCATGTTTACATTTCAATAAAAGTATGGCTAACTTACAAACATTAGAAAAGGCAATAAATAAAAGACGGATTTTGAATTTGGTCAACGATTTAAGCAGAAAACATCATGGCTGAATTAAAATAAAAAAAAATAAATAAAAGATTTGATACAACTTGTAAGAAATTTTTAAACTAGATTTTTTAGTATCTAAATTTTTTTTAAGAGCTTTTTTTGTTTGTTTATTATCGAATGTGAATTGTGTATGGTTTGTTCATTGTGAAAAAGGGGGACAATTGTAAAAGTTGTGGTGGGGGTGAAAATACCCCTCCACTACAATTTCAAATTTTGTCTAGTTTATTTACAATATTATCTACTAGAATTTTTTTAACATTAAAACATTTTTTTTTTTAAAGTTCATGGATAAAAAAATTTAATACATTTTGAAATAGCAATACACAGAACCGAGTATTATATGCTAAGCATCTCACTTTTGATTTCCTTTTATTTATGTTTTTTTTTTTGTTTTGTTTTTAACAGGAGGTTCCATTAGCATGTGCGCGCTCAAGTGGGAGAGGATGTTAATGCAATCCCAGAATGCACTTGTCTGGACATTTTCTTCCCTCCTGATGATTATCTCCCTTTGCATGAAGAAAAAGATTTTGCATCGCATCCTTCCCATACTGCACATCAAAAATAGGAAATATTTTCAAGTTAATATTAATTAGACGTAGACAATTTGGAGGTGGGCAAAAAAAAAAATTCATGTAAAATGCCATTTTCTTAATTCATATTTATTTTATGCACGTAAAAAAATAAAGTTGAACAAAGTGAAAATTTATTAGAGGAAATTTCCTCCCTAATCCCATCATCCACTTTTTATTGTTTGTTAGTTTTTTTTAAAATAAAATTTGGTCACTTTCCAAGAGTTCTTTTTTTATTTTTGCTGGAGAGAGAGAGAAAAAAAAAAAAAAAAAAAAAAAAAAAAAAAATCTAAATTAACTTGAGATTCTTGAAATAAAAGTTGAGTTGATATATAAAAAAAAATATGTATTCCTTCCAACAGGTCATGAAGGAAAATGATTTATAAGTGTCGACATTGTAAAAAAGAAAAATTTTCTAAAATCTTTTTTTCTGAATGCTGTAAAAAGTGAGCAGAGAATAACAGGTTATTCTTACTAATCGATATGAAACTAAACAAATAAGTTCAAAAACTTGGAAAGATTGGCATCTCTAGAAACATTTTTTTACTTAAATATATTTATCAACAAGATACTCCTCAAAATATTGTTTTTCCCCCAACTTTCTCCAGAGGTGAAAAAAAAAAAAAAAAAAAAAGAAAAACATCTGGATCAAGTCAGCATCAGTGAAGCTTTTGGGAAAGCTAGCTGCACCTAAAAACGAGGGTTTTTGCTTTTAAAATTAAATGATATCATTGGATCATTAATTATCATTTGAATCAAATCCGGTTTGGGCTATGTGTCCCAGACTCTGGGGTGACCAACACAAGGCATGCGGGCTGATCCATAGAGTTGATACTAGTCAAGTCACCTAATACTCAAGCTAGGTTTTCCTGTGCCTGAGGTATATACGAGACACCGAGCATGCAAGGCATCAACATCCCAAGCTTCTGATACAGTACAGCCGAAGTTTGCTGCTGCATGTACATCTGATCATGGTAGTCCTTACGCTGAAGCCGGGGGTGGGGGTGGTGGAAGAGATGGCAGAGTGAACATAGGCTAGCCAAAAGACCTTGGCTTAAAAGAAATGTGCCTAGATGTAAGGATAGGAAGCAAAGCAATAGCATGTTCAAAACCACAAGCAGGATTTAACATGTCATCTATTCAGGTAGCAGAAAATAGTTTCAGCATCAAGTGGAGTGCCACCATTAGACTATCTATAGGGAAGGTAAGACAAACATGATCCGGGTCAACAACCAGCCTCCAAGCAAGACCACTACACTTCTGGTGGTTTGCACTGAGAAAATTCACTTGAAGTTTACACAGACTATGTCGCAGGAAATTTTTTTTACATTTTTCTTCATGTTGACTCATGAATGCAGAGATTTTCTGGATGTGATGTACTGCAGTTGGCATGCAATGAAAATGGCATCAGGTGCTGACAAAAAACTGAACTTTATCTTGTTATAAAACTAATTTGTTTAAATCTAGAATTTTTATACCTTCTATTAAAAAGGTATAAAAGCTCAAAAGAAAGTTTTTAACTTGGTTAAAATTATTAATAAGGCGGACGGCTTATTAAGACAATGATTATGAATTTTCACTTACGATCGATTAGATTCAATTATCAAAAGGAAAAGATTTACATTAATATTTTCCAGAGAAATATAAAAAGTTTTAGAAAAAATTTAAAATCACATGCAAGAAAATAAATAATGAAGGCATTTTTTTTTTAAATTTTTCTTTTTATTTAACCATTCAGCATCCAATATCTGCATGCTTCCCAGACAATATAAAACGAGTTGGCAGTTATAATTTGCCAGACCCAAACCTTTAGAGGCTAGAGACGGGCAACAGCCACCTATGAATATCAACACAGAGTTTCTTGTGATAAGAGAGAGAGAGAGAGAGACAATATTACAAGAACATTTAGAATAGGAGCAATGAGCATATGGAGGGAGGGGATCTCTAAGTGCAGAACAAGTACATCGCAGAAAACATCAAGATCCTACAATTTTCAGGGAAGTGTTTAAACCTAGGATTTTTTTTGTGTATGGAAGGGGGGGGATGGGATGGGAAAGTTTTTAAAAAGGGGCTCCAAGATGACAATGACATGCTTTGTTTTTTTCTCCAGTTAGCCATAATTTAGCTGTCCATGTACAAATGATGAATGCCTGTGCCTTTTTAACAAATGTGGGAATGACTTTCACTTAAGTTTTGTAACAATTGAGTTAAATCATTTCCACCGTTGCAGATTCTGTATTAGTCCGAGCTGAAATTTCCACAACAGTAAAGGCAGTTGAACGGCGGCAGCAGCAGCAGAAGTAGACGAGGCAGTCTTCCGTGTCATTTAGTTATGCTAATATTTTCTCCCTCTGTACATCGAGTAGGCTTTACTTTTGTAGCCTGCACTGGGGCCCCTGAAATGTGATAAAAGCCAACGTTACAGATGCATGAGCCATTGCTGTGCTGTCGTCATCACAACTGCTAACACTTGTTTAAATTTTGTTTAGCAGCATTCCAAGTTAAATTTACAACTAGTTTTGCCTTTGCAATATTTATTGTTTAGAATGTTTTAAAAAAATGAAATTGGGAGGAAGAAGAAAGATCATTAGTTGATTCTTCCTCTAAACTAGAAAAATGCCACATTGCTCCCATTACAGATAGAAAGAAAGGCACTTTTACAATTTACAACTTTAGAGACATGCAAAGCTACGCAAGGAAGAAAAATGTATAAAATTAACAGTTATGTTGGGAAGGACACAAAAATCTCTTATAGTATACAAGAATCTTTGTTTAGATATCATGGATGGTTGAAAAGTAAAGAAAATATAAAGTAGTAAAAAGGGAATAGGGCAAGGGGTTAAAATGGGGAAAAAAAAAAAAAAAAAAAAAAATGATGAGGGAAAAATGTTTATATATATATATATATATATATATATATAAAAAGCAACAATAGGAAATATTGTTGATGAACTATTGTTGCAATGGAAGAATGTTTTTATTACTGAGAACAATTACGATGTGAAAACATTGTTTTGCATGAATTTGAAGTGAAATATCCATGTTTTTGCTGATGAAGTAAGGGTCACCAAACCATGCCAGCAGCAAAATCTTGATAAGAATTCATTTTTTAAAAAGATTTTGTTTTAGCAAAAGTAAATTTGCCAGGTTTTTTTGTCATCAAAACTGCAATTTTTGCTGCTGTCGACCCGGCCCCCCAAAAAGAATCTGCTGCCATTTGGTGGTGAGAATAAAATTCTTTTTATTTATGATAGCCACTGCCGTACCATTGGTTGTACTGGCTACCACCACCACCACTTCCGCCACCACCATAGCCTTGATAGTAGTTCTGGTTGTAATTCTGTCCCCATTGGGAGTGGCTGCCACCACTGCTGCCACCACCATAACCACCGCTCTGGTTAGAACCGCTACCATAGCCCCACTAAAAAAAAATAAAAATAAATTTAATTTCATCGCATTTTGAATGTTGCATTTAAACATTTACTAAAAAATGTGCAATTTTTTTTTTTTTTTTTTTTAAATTATCGAAAGCTACTCACATTTCCATAGCCAGATTGAGATGATGATCCCCCCCATTGTCCACCATAATTGCCTTGATGCCCCCAGGATCCTTGACCACCACTGTAAGGTCTATTAGAGCCCCAGGAACCACCACCACTGCTGCCACCATAACTTCCACTACGCTGTCCACCAGAACCCTGATAACGCTGAAAAGAGAACAGTTTGAAAATTTAGAAATTCAGTGAGACAAAAAGAAACTCGGTGATTTAAAAAAAAATTTTTTTTTTACCTGAGTTTGTCTGTAGCCACCAGATCTGCGTTCAGGAGACCTACGATCATAACGGCTGTGAGTACGAGGACCACGAGAAGAATAGCCACCTTAAAAATAAAATTTTAATTTTGTTTATGTGCATTATATATATATATCAATCAATGGACAAGGAAATATGTAATAGAATTCCACAATATTTATGTTCTTTAATGCTCACATACCTCGGCTACCGCCACCGCTGCTGCTATATCCACCTCCACGCCGGTCATTATAACGAGGGGATGGTCTATCACGGAAACCTCTAGGACCACCACGGGAAAAGCGGTCTCTATCACCATAACCACCACCTCGGCGGTAATCTCTGCGATCAAAGCGGCCACGACCTATTGAAGTAGAAAAGAGATGGGGGAGGGGAGGAGATAATTTGAATGTAGTCAGTTTTGAAGTAACACTTGCTTTAAAAGGTTATTTCAGCAATTTCTTTTATTTCAAAATTGATTGGTTTCTTCATTCGAAAAAAATTTAGTATAATTTTAATCTTAAAATTATGCAATGTTTACTTACCAAATCTGTCCCCTCGGAATCTTTTGGAAGGTGGTGGTAGTGCTGCTGCCCCCTCCTTTCTGTACTTTTCAATCAAAGGCTTTGCCTCTTCTTTGTCCAGCTCCGCATATATTACAGCATCAAACAAAGTGCCTTCTTCAGGAGCACTAAAGTTGGCTAAAAGTTGGATAGAACTGGTTTAAGCATATTTACACAATACATAGATGACAAAGGGGGTAGGATTGGGGATCTAGAGGGGAAAATTAATTTTTTTTTTTTTTAAAAGTCCTTTTAAAACCTAGTGAGGGTGGGAAAAGGAAATCTTGAATTAAGCCTTAAGAAAGAAAAGAAAAAAAAAATAGGAGTCACACACACACAATTATATAAGGAATGGAGTATAAAGAGAAAAAATACTGGGAGAGAGAGAGAGAGAGAGAGAAAAAAAAAAAATTCAACCCTAAGTGCTAGACCTGAATCCTAATCTTGATAGATTTGCCACATGATAGATTTTCCTGGGAGGAAAATAAAATTGGTGATACCTTTATTAAAGCGATGCACTTTCTGTTAAATAGTAGCAACATGTACTTTTTATTTTATATTTTAGAAATATTTTTTTTAAACAGCTGCTGAAGATTAAATTTTTTTTCTACTGGAGTGACATCAAATGTCAGGTAAAACTTTCGAGGCAAAATTTACACAGGAAATGAGTAGTTAATGATTCCATATTGTGCCAGTTTAGAGGCAGCAGGCCCTACCTTTCATCTCAAGCACCGCCTTTTCAGGTACATCTTTGCCCTCTTCCTTCTCCCTTTGCGATATGCGTCTTTTGAAATCTTCATCGGTAGGTACTACCACAACTGCCTTGCGTTGAAAGCCTTCGAAAGGCGTCATTTTACGTCTCCGGGCTGATGCATACACGTTTGTCTAGCATGGTAATAAAGAACAATATAATCAATGTGGCTTTTAGATGGCACTTTGGTCAATCGTAGACGATTGGCGTTGTCTCATGGTCATGGCATATATGGTCATCGCATAGATTAAAAAACATCAGCCTCTTGCATCTGCAATATATTCTTAAAATGAAAAGATATCAATATTGTTCCAGTTTCCAGGAGGGTGTGTGGTTACAATGATCAGATCGCAGCAGGCAGTAAAAGCTGTCAACTTTCTGTACTGAATATCCGCTCTTAAATGAGCCAAGAACTTACCAATGCCAGCTTGTGTAGTAGATACTCTACTTTAGAAGTCCATCTTCTAGTGAGAAACAGGTTATTAGAACAGCTAAAACTGGTTTGGTATTCTAGCAGCAGCACTTCAGTACAAAACAGTTGAAAGAATCAGCAATTTCGGTTCAGCGAACCTTTGGTGAATCAAAGAACAAAGTTCTGGCAAGAAATCTTCATAGAAATAGCAAAAGCCCCAAGAGATTTTAAATATAGAAAAGGCCATATATATATATATATATATATATATATATAATATACATATATATTTATTTTAAATATTAAATTTAAGCTGTGGGAGCAAAATCAAATGAGGGTGGGTTTGGAAGATCTATTTTTATTTAATCAGAAAATTCTCAAATGAAATAAAGAAAAAATAAAATAAAAAGTATCCCAATAAATTATTCTACAAAGTTAAATTTTTTTATGAAAATGTATGATTTCCTGACGCCAGATTTTACATAGTTAAAAAGTGAAAAATTACAGATGTTCAATTTTTAAAAGACAAAAGATTTCATTAAATGGAAGAATAAAATCCAAAGAAGAATCACATCAGGATTTGTTCGTCACGTTCGGGCTCCATGAAATGGGATGAGCTGGTTTAGAAAAAAGTTACTTTGAATATAAAATACATTGATCTCATGAAACTGGAAAAAAGATTTTGCTAAGCTTGACAAATCCAGGAGGATGATCAATTGTTGGTATAAATCAAGGAGTATAAATATGCATAAATCATTCCGCAATGACACCGCACGACGAGAAGATAAATATGAAAAACGATTATTTGAATTCAATTCACATAATAAAGAATAAAATGGTTTGGAGAGCGAGTAGATCTGAAGGAGATTAAAATGGAAAACAGACTGAAAAACTGCTTTTGAGCAGATTTTATTCCCAGCAGGTCGCAACACGAAAACACATGATGGAGATTCTATGGGATTTGGGGGTTATTTTCAAATAAAAACTTCCAAAAGTTTTTAATCAATGTGTAGTATCTCAATTTTCGAAATCCAAAATATTAGATTCGGACCAATTCCTCCATTTCTTTTGGAATTAATATGAATAAAATGGTTCTATATAAAACGGTGCAGAATATCTTCTAGTGTTAGTTTGGGGACTTCCAGTTTGTCTTGCACATTTGATGAAATTATGCAAAAAAAACACAGGAAAAAGCCAACAGAATTGCCGATAAGAAAAGCAAAAGAAAAGGTGAAGGAATCAAATTTGGCCAATAATTTTTTTTACACGTCGAATCAATAACAACAAGTGTTTCACAAAAATCCCCATTCAATTTTTAAAGGGAATGTCATAATCAGCATGACATTTAAAAGGCAGCATTTTTTTTAATATATTATACAAAATGTATCAATCAGCATTATAATGAGCCATCAAATACGGTGACATGTAACTCCAACCGAAAATATAAGAAATATTACAATACTTAGACCTAATAAAACGCTTTGACTCATTACTTGTGATCAGTTGACCCAACCAAGTCCCTTTATTTCTTACTCATCTAGGGAAGGGGATGGAAAAGCAAAATGTAAAATTTTGGTTTTTCAAATACCTGATCCAAAATGTAGTTGCGCTTTTTACGGGCTGCCACCTCAATCATACGGTTTAGGCACTTTGAGGACTTGTCAATGAGAACGTCCCATCGTCCAGCATAATTCCTCTTACGAGGCAGACCCATTACCTAAAAGAAAAAAGGCATGATTTACAATTTCACAAAATTAAATTCATTCCATAACATTTAAATATACTAGCATTAGTTGGGAGTTACTGTCAATTTCCAAAACTTAAGAAAAAGTTACTTGTACAAAGTTAATTATAGAAATGGTTTAACTTCTATTAACATCACTTTCCCCTGTTCAGGGGTCAGACGTGACATTTTGTAAGCTCACTTTAATTCTTACGGTTCAATTGCCTCCTGACTACGGTATTGTCTAATCACTTGCTTCCCAGTTTTCCTTGGCCGGCCAAACTTCAGGGACGTAAGTGGTCAATGGCAAAAAGGTTGAAAGAGAATTTCTCAACCCGTGAAACCATCCCCACGTGAAATTTAACATACATTCTAGCTTTTTAGGGTATTAACCAAAAACAATACCCTTTTTCATACTGCAAGTTTGTGTTTTTGAAATCATAAAACTAGCTTTTTTTTGTGTAAAAAGGAATGTTCAAAGTTTA
>OY744518.1:70268365-70380865 GCA_963556195.1 Sepiola atlantica | reverse complement strand
AAAATGAGTGACGAAAATGAGTGGGAAAAAGGGGAAGGATGGAGGGAGCAAGGACTACTGTGGCTGGCGGTGAGAGAAAGAGGTGGGGGATGAGCAGGGGTAAAATGGATGGCAGAGAGAGATTGGAGGAAGAGGGGGAGGGAGGTGTTTGACCAGATGGCTGTGGTCAAGATTGAAGGGGAAGAGTGAATTGGAATGTTTGTGTGTGGGGGGTGTATGCAGGGAAAATGGGGATGGGTAGAGAGGGAGGGGGGGCTGTGATTTTTGGTGGATGGGCGAAAGTTATAGTCTTAGAGAGCGTTTTGAGAAAATGAGGGAATTTAGGAAGAGGTATGGGAGAAAATGGATGAGAGGGGGAAGAGGGAGGATTTGTCGTGAAAGGGTGTGAAATATTTGAAATATTTGGAAAATGATAGCAATGAGTGAGGGATTGGAGTGGGTGGAGGAGGGCGGTGATTGAAAGGGTGGGTGAGGAATATTTGAAATATTTGGAACATGAGAAAGTTTATTTGGACTGTAGTATTAAAAATGTGAGGGAAAAAAGTAAGGGGAAAATGAAGACTCAGGGGGAAGAAGGAAGAGTGTCATAAAGGTTAGAGATGAAAATAAAAGTTAACCATGATCAGGCTAAAGACTTTGTTCTGTGAGGATGATCTTGCTTATTAAGGGTGATAGGTTAAAGAAACCATTTCGTTGCTTGATGGTGGTGGAGGAGGTGATGAGGGCAGTTTCCAATAATCTTCGCCGAGATTTGTTGTGGATGTGTTTAGTGATTTTGGCTTGTTGAAATTTGAATGCATGACCATGTTCTAGAGCATGGGAGAAAAGTGCACTAAGAGGGTTGTTTTTTATGTCCCTTTTATGTTCATTTAATCGTTTCTTTAATTCACGTTGTGTTTCTCCCACGTAGAATTGATGGCAATCATTACAAGGGACAGTGTATAAGCCGGCATGGGATGTGGGTGTTTTTTGGAAATGTCTAGATGTGTTTAAAGTTTGTTTTATGGATTGAGAAGTGGTTTGTACTGTAGGAATGCCTAGTTTGTTGAGCGTGTTGCAATATATACATATACAATATATATATATACATATACAATATATATATATACATATACAATATATATATATACATATACAATATATATATATACATATACAATATATATATATACATATACAATATATATATATACATATACAATATATATATATACATATACAATATATATATATACATATACAATATATATATATACATATACAATATATATATATACATATACAATATATATATATACATATACAATATATATATATACATATACAATATATATATATACATATACAATATATATATATACATATACAATATATATATATACATATACAATATATATATATACATATACAATATATATATATACATATACAATATATATATACATATACAATATATATATACACATACAATATATATACACATACAATATATATACACATACAATATACATATATACACATACAATATACATATATACACATACAATATACACATATACACATACAATATACACATACATACACACATACATATATACACATACATATATACACAATATATATATACACAATATATATATACACAATATATATATACACAATATATATACACACAATATATATACACAATATATATATATACAATATATATATATACAATATATAATATATATACAATATATATACAATATATATACAATATATATACAATATATATACAATATATATACAATATATATACAATATATATACAATATATATATATATAATCAATAGATATATATATAATCAATAGATATATATATAATCAATAGATATATATATATATATAATCAATAGATATATATATATATATAATCAATAGATATATATATATATATAATCAATAGATATATATATATATACTAGACCACCCGTGACCCGTTGGGTCAGTTTGTTATATTAGCTATGGAATTCATGTATGTGCGTGACACTTGTGGCATAAAGAAAATAGGTTTTTTTACATAACAGAAGCATTTCTATGTAAGTATATTAAAATGGAAGAAGAATATAGATAGATTTCTATGCGTCGTTCTGTTTATTATAATTGTTTTTTTTTTAATTACAGTTACTGAATTATAAGTGGTTGGCCATACTTATAGGTAAATATGCACTGAACAGGTACCATAATACTTATTATAGTTAATTTCAAATTTTTATATATCATCTTTTAAATGAAATTGTTAGTTGAAAGTACAGAAAAATAAAGGCGATTTGAGAAAGGAAGGGGGTACAGCAAGCTGTCTCGCGTACGTAACGAAAACAGAGGGAGTAGGAGTGGTGAAATCTGTGAGAGGGAAAGTGGGAGGTGGTTTCGTTCACCGCCGCTATTATAGCTGATATTAATAATGATTGTTGTTGTTTTGTTTGTTTTTGTTTTTTAAAAGGGAGGAGGTTTTTTGAAACTGCGACAGACTTTACGAAGTCCTGCCGTTGAATGTTTTTAGCCGTGGAGAAAACAAAAAACTATTTGATGAAATTAAATGTAATTGTTTTATATTAAAAGCGATATAAACATTTCCAGAATGAAAAATTTCATGCGTTCGTTAATCATAAGAGATTAACGGAATTGGACTAACAGATTGAAGACGATGCTATTTACGCATGCGCAACCGGATGTTGAAAACCGGAAAGCTGAAAGCTGATTGCAAACATACAAGACAATAGAGTTTTAGTATTATATAGATAATCAATAGATATATATATATATATAATCAATAGATATATATATATATATAATCAATAGATATATATATATATATATAATCAATAGATATATATATATATATATAATCAATAGATATATATATATATATATAATCAATAGATATATATATATATATATAATCAATAGATATATATATATATATAATCAATAGATATATATATATATATAATCAATAGATATATATATATATATAATCAATAGATATATATATATATATAATCAATAGATATATATATATATATAATCAATAGATATATATATATAATCAATAGATATATATATATAATCAATAGATATATATATATAATCAATAGATATATATAAACAATATATATATATAAACAATATATATATATAAACAATATATATATATATAAACAATATATATATATAAACAATATATATATATAAACAATATATATATATAAACAATATATATATAAACAATATATATATAATATATATAAACAATATATATATATAAACAATATATATATAATATATATAATCAATATATATATATAAACAATATATATATAATATATATAATCAATATATATATAATCAATATATATATATAATATAATATATATAATCAATATATATATATAATATAATATATATAATATAATATATATAATCAATATATATATATAATATAATATATATAATATAATATATATAATCAATATATATATAATCAATATATATATATAATATAATATATAATCAATATATATATATAATCAATATATATATATAATCAATATATATATATAATATAATAATCAATATATATATAATCAATATATATATATAATATAATATATAATCAATATATATATATAATCAATATATATATATAATCAATATATATATATAATATAATAATCAATATATATATATAATATATATATAATCAATATATATATATATATTATATATAATATATATATAATATAAAATATAATATATATATATAATATATATATAATATAAAATATAATATATATAATATATATATAATATAAAATATAATATATATATATTTAAGTATTTTTGGTTTGTTTTACGGCATATTAACCATCTTTGGGTCATTTAATGCTGAATCAAGTTGTTGAATGGTATTTTATGGGTAGGACGATTTCATTTTTTAATTGGTAATATGCTCTAAAAAGCTTTTTTTATTTTAATACATTTATATTTTTAGTTTTAACAGCATGTCAAAACTTAGGGTTATTTTATACATAATATTTATGGAAATTTGGAGGGTTTCCCTTTTTATTTCATATATATGTAAAAAAAAAAAAAAAAAATTTTTTTTTAAATATTTTTTGAAGTATGAAAATAAAATGTGGGGATTGTTTTTTTCAAAAAGATCTTTAATATTTTTTCTTTATAATAGTTATTTCTTATTGTAAAATCGATAGTTGATTAAAATGTATTTGATTGTGAGTGGGGTTTGGCATGGTATGCAGAAGGGTTGGTTTTCCTTCTTCAAGAGATATTATTGGGTTAAAAGTGTATGCCCCATTGTTATTCTTGTTAAAGTGATCTCTTCTTTCTGTTAAGTTTGGTGTTTTGTTTTTGCCTTTTTAGATTTGGCATTCTTTCGTGTAATTTGTTGTTTGGAAAATTATTCCAGTAGGTTTGCCATTTTTCCATTGTGTATGTATTGATCGGTCTATAAAGGTCTGAGTAGGGGATCTTAAAGTTTAGATCAGTTGGGAGGTTTAGTGCCGTTTTTGCTGCCAAATCCGCTAATACCTGTGTGGCTTGGTATCCAGCAGAAAATAATTTCTTTTTGTGCTTAATAGATATTAGGGCTGAGAGAGTCCGAAAAGATTATATACTTGGAATTTTCATTGTTGGAGACGAGATTGAGTGCTAAGGTTTGTGCATATATTTCTGCACTATAGATTGAAGTTTCTTTTGGGAGGTTTGCTTGCTTTTTTATGGATTTGTTGGGTATTGCTGCACTGGCTGTTGCATTATTTTGTTTGGAACCATCTGTGTGTATATATATATATATATATATGGTTTGGATATATTTCCCTGATTTTGTTTAGATTATCTTGCAATATTATAGCGTAAATCAATTTTGGGCGTTATGATTTCCCGTGGTGGGATTTTGGGGATTGTGGGTCGGAGTACTTTGGTTATAGGTATGGCTGCATTGTTGACTATGGAGATTATTCTAAGACTAAAGGGCTTGATTGTGTTTTCTTTCTGTTCAAAGGAGGCGTTGTGTTTGGGATCAGTGATACTGCTGTATGCGGGGTTGTTGGGATTTGCTATTATTTTAATGTACTTAAGAGTGAAGTTGTCGTTTCTGAGTTTTGGCGGGGGGTTCAAAGGCTTCTGAATATAGGCTTTCTACTGGGGTTGTTTTGTAGGCTCCCAGGGCTAGTCTTAGGCCAGTATGATAGATGGGGTTTAACATTTTTTGATAGGATTTTCGGGTGGATTGATAGATAAAGCATCCATTATCTAGTTTTGATCTGACTAAGGATCTGTAGAGTTTCATGAGGGTGTCTTTATCAGCTCCCCAATCGTTGTGGGCTATGACTCGTAGTAGTTGTTCATTTTCTCTTTGATGTAGTTGATGTGTGGGATGAAGTTCAGTTTTTTGTCAAAGATTATTCCTAGGAATTTGTATTCTGTTACGAGTGGGACGTTTTCCCCTTCAAGTTGTAGGTTGGGGTCATTATGTAGTTTGTGTTTGTTACAAAAATGGATGCATTTGGTTTTCGTTTTTGAAATTTTAAAACCGTTTTTGGTTGCCCAGTTATAGATTTTGTTTGTTGTTTTGCAGTTTTCTTTCTATCAAGTGGATATATGTGGATCGATAGCTTATGGTTAGGTCATCGACGTATAAGGATCCACTTATGTCGGGGGTGATTTCCTTAGCTATGCCATTTATTTTTATGTTAAATAAGGTAGTTGATAGGATGCTGCTTTGTGGTACACCTTGTTCTTTTGTTTCTCATAATGTTGATCCTATTCGTACTCTAAAAGTTCTGTTGGATGAAAAAAGGTAATCTACCTTTCAGTCCGATGTGTAGATTTCTTAGAATTCCATGTCTCCATGTTGTTTCATAAGCTTTTTCAAGGTCAAAAAAGATGGTTGTTACATGTTGACATTTTATAAAAGCTTCTCTAATGTAGATTTCTAAAAAGATCAATGCATCCACGATTTTTCCGGTAGCCACATTGTATGTTTGTAATTATATTGTTTGTTTCGAGGAACCAAGTTAATCTATTGTTAATCATTCTCTCAAAGGTTTTACATAGAGGGGGATGTAGCTTTGTTTTTCGCCTGACTGAGAGTTAGATGATTTTCTTCTTTCTTTTTATCCAGGTCCAGATCTGGATCTTGGTGCTTTTGCTTATGTTTGTTTGGGTTAATTTATTGTTTTTGGTTTAATATTGGTTTCTTTATTTCGGGAATATTTTCAACTTCCATCACTTCAAGAGATTGGAATCTGTACTTGTTATCACTGTTGTTCGTTGTGATTTGTGTTTAGTAGAGGATTCAGTTTCAGTTGGGGGAATTTTTCCTTTTGTAGATTTCGTTGACTCAGGGGTTGTTTGGGAAGTAACTTTGTATTATTATTTTGTTGGTTTGATTTGCTTTTAGGGATTTGTTCCTGATTTTTGTTACTTGTTTTGATTTTAGTTATTGTTTGGTCTTTTTGTATTGTTATTAAAGTTTGAATTAAGTCTTTAAGTTCAGTAATTAATTTGTGTAAGTCTTGATTATTTGTTTGGTTGATTAGATTTTTGAGTGATTTCTGCATAAGTATTTGCTTTTTAATTGGATTCTACAATTTTTCTTGCCTCTGGGAAGGATGTTTTTGTTGTATTTTACTTTTGTAATTTCTTTGAAATTTAAAGATTTTACATTTTTTAAAGTATGCAGGATGATTTTCATGGCAATTTGAACATTCTTCCTCTATATGATTGGGTTCGTTTTCACCACATTTCCCACAAACTTTGTGCCCTCTGCAGGTTTCTCTGTGGTGACCAAATTTTGGCACTTGAAGCATCTCAAGGGGGCTGGTATATATTGATGTGTCTCAATCAAATATCCAATCTTGATATATTTTGGTATGATAGGGGTGTCGAAAGTATATAGGTGTTGGTGGGTATGGATTGCCCGTTCCTTTTTATGTTAATTTGGACATGATCTATTACTCCTTGTTTTTTTAAGAGCAGTTTTGATTTCTTCAGTAGTTGCCAAGGTTAGCTCATGACTCCTTACGGCACCTTTAGAAGTGTTGAGTTTATCATGCGCGCATTCTTTGCATTTATAGTTATGAAAGTTTCTCATTCCCGAAAGATTGAGCATTTTTAAAGTTCTCTACTTCTACGAGTAGGTTTCCATTTTTCATTTTTTTTTTTTTTTTTTTTTGAAATTGATTTTGGTTTATCTTTTTCAATTAGAAAAGGAGATAATTCACTTATTGTTTTCCCCCCTCGAGGGCTTCTATTACTAGAAATTTTGGAAAGTTTTTTCTATTATTTAATTCAATTCTGTTTTTTTCTAGATCAGCTTCCCACTAGCTATCTGAGCTGGAGTTGTCAGCTATTTCAGAATAATTTCTTTTAATATTATTTGTTTTTTTATTTATTGTGTTTTCCATGAAATATGTGGGTTTTTATTCATCTCTTTTGTTCCTCACCCTCCTCGGAGCCCTAAAGTGGGAGATGTTAGGGGGGAAACCCATTCGCCCTTTTATCCCAAGGGTACAATCCTTTTTTGTTTTTATCGTCATTTACAGATTTTTCTTTGTTTTGTTTCCCAGTTTTCAAAACATTAGAACAGTAACTGAAAAGTGATATTACTTGAAAAAAAAAAAAATTCTAACTCTTACATGTTTACAAAAAGTCCAATCAAAGTTCCAAAATCCCGACATGTGCAACCAAAGTCAAATCAAAGTTCGTTGTTTAATTAGAAAACCCGTTAAATCCGAATTGAGCAAAATAAGACTGAATCCCGGTCGCATCTTGCCAGCAGAGCGAAAAAAATAAGTAATCTTCTTGATTTGACTTGGGTTGCACATGTCGGGATTTTGGAACTTTGATTCGACTTTTCGTATTATTTGATTTATTTATCATTAACATTGAATATTGGCACATTTCGCGACTGGATAACTTTGCCAGCCCCTTCAATTTCACGTATATGGACTGCTGTTTATAACTTGGGAGTAATGTCTTTCCTGATTATGCTTCTCAATTTGTATGACCTGGATGGATTCAACAAAAAGTATGTTTTTTGGGTTGATATGTTCGATGTTATGTATTTTTATGTATATAATTTTATATATTTTCAAAGCATAATTTTATTACCTGTAGTAGTATAACTGCGGTAATGGTCCTCTGAAGAGAAGAATTATCTTTGAAAACTCATGAGCTAAGGACTTAAGGATACTTTGCTTGAACTTTGAATTCTAATAAAATTTGATTGACACCTTATTTTATTACTTCATTTTATAATATATATATATATATATATATATATATATATGTTCAATCTCAAGAAAAAATTAGGCATATTAAATTCTAGAAAAGCAAAAATATTACCTTCATTTTCTCAATTATATTGTTGGTCCCAAGGACATTGAACTTTTTCTCTGGATTAGACTTGGCATGTTTGTCTGCCCAGACAGTTTTACCTGCACCAGGTAAACCAACCATCATCAGAATCTGAAAAGTACATTTTTGTTTTATTTCAAACAGTTTTTAAGCATTCATTTATTAGATAGGGTTTCTTTTAACATCTAAGTCTGTTTAAACAGACAAATAAGTTTTATTTCTTTCAGAAATACAGAATTTGATTTCAGGCCTACTTTTACGTCTAAAATCAACTGACTTACCTCGCAATCCTCTTTTTTAGCTGGGGGCAAGGAACCTCTTATCCGCTTTTCCAAATCAACAGTCGAGAGGAAGACAAATTCTTCCTTCAAAGGAAAGTACGGTTCCTCCTTTAAAATAAAAACATGAAATACATTTTAATGTTTGCAGAAAAAAAAAAAAAATTTTTTTTTTTAAATCACATTTTTATAAATGTCCTTTTGATAAAGTTTTTATTTATTCAAATCTAATTCCCGTGGAAGATTTATAACTATTGAGTATAAAACTAACAGAAAAATAAATTATACAAGTTTACAAGACTACCAAATGTATATCAGAATTCTCAGTCGAAAAAGTGAAACCTTTTCTTGAAATTAATCGAAGTTAATACAGTAATAAACTTGGCTAATTTAAAGAACATCTTAAGAAAATTCAACCTACATTTTGTCCAAAGTTGCATTCAAATTCGGTGTTCTTAGTGAGAATATGAGCAAGCAAAGGAGCCTCTCCAATCTCTTCTCGGTCAATTTCAAAGCACACACCAAGATCTTCTCCATTTTTGCTATAAGAGATTGTTGGTGGATCACTTTCCCAATCCTTAAATAAAAAGGAAAAAAAAAAATCTTTGTTAAAAGTTTTTTCTTAAAACATTCGAAATTATAAAACAAGAATGAATTTAAATGCATTGGGGGGGGAAAAAAAAAACAAAAAAAAACATACCAAATATGCTGTGATGACATCTCCAGTGCCAAATTTTTCACCATAATTAATAAATTTGCAATCTGTTGAAGCTTTTCCTGTTCCACCATAACCATGAGACAAGGGTTCTTCACCTGAAGAGAAATGACACATTAACGTCACAGAAATCCTGAACCATCGAATACATTTGCAAAGAGAATCGATTTTTCATAAAAGAACTAAAAATCGAGATGCTTACCCAATTGTAAACTGGTTGCATCAGTTGAAAACCCAACTCTGACAACGTGCTTATTTGGTTCGTCACTTGGTAAATGGTTGACGCTAAGTTCTTCACCAATCTGTAGAAAACAAAAATAAAGTCGAATTAAAAGGCAAAAAAACAAATGGTAGAAATTTATTGGAATCGATTTTTTATGAATGGGGGGGAAAAAAATCTAATTAATACCTTCACTTCAAAGGCCACTTTGCCAGTGGTGACGCCATAAGTGGACCGCACTCCGGCCCACATAAAAGCAAACCCGTCGGTGGTCAAAGGATGAGCTTTCACATTATTCTCATCAATACGAAGATTCAGGTCACAATTATCTACAAGGCAAATAGAAAACTTTTTGATATGGAACCATTTTAGGTTTTAACAAAATCGTTTCAAGTGGAAATCGTATTTCTAGCTTTCATTCTTGATTAGAAAATGACTTACATCTGTCAAAAACGACATCTGTCGATTGCACCCAACTGTCATCTTCCATTTCAACCTTTTTAGGTGGAGGGGGGCTTCTCCTGAAACGACAAAAACAATCACTTTATAAGATAACTCTTACAGCTAAAAGACGCAGTATTTAGACACCCCCCCCCAATTTTTAAATCTACAAATACACAAAACTTATAAAAATTTTCGTAAATCAATTGTCGGCTTCATTAAAAAAGGATTTGAAATAGTTTAATTACTTAGTAAACCTGTGAAATATGGTTTTCATTTCACAATTTTTTCTTTTTAAATTTCTGAAGCCAAATTTTCAATTGACGGAAAGAAGTTTTAGGCTTTAAAGATAGGATGGGGTGGAGCGATCGAGAATGCTATTAGCCTGTATTTATACTTCGCAAAAACAGAGTTTGTTAGAAAACTGAAGCAAACAAGGTTTCATTTTTTTCTCAAATTTCGCACTATTGATAGAATTGTTATGAATATACTAATAACTTTTCACAACATGTGCAATAACATGTTTTTATTCAGGAAACTGGTTTCTCACAAGATCAGCAAATAGTATTTTTAATAATGCAGAGTTGCTGGGGTCTTTTCAGCTCAACTGAGAATTTTCTGTCCGGATGTGACACAGGAGATAAATATTTATAAGATAAATAAGTATTTTTGTAGCACAAATAACTCAACGGATATTGTGCAAGTATATATGTATCGCATTTAATTTACAGACCCATATAAGTTTGCTTTCGATGTTACCCCCCGCATGTGCACTGTTAAAACAAAAAGCAAGTTATTGGCCTGAATTGTGCCCCACCTGTATATTTTATGAAAAAAAAAAAAAAAAAAAAAAAAAAGGGAGAGGGATCAATTTAATAAAACTATCAATTTTTGAGAGAGCATGAGACCACTTTTCAACATGGCTATATTCCTATTTACTTGCCAGCTACCCTAAAAGGAGGCACCCTGGATTGCCTCTTCACTCTCAACTGGTCTGACCGAGTACAAAAAAGTGTATACACGCTAACTGAGGCATTATGGTCAAATATTTGTTTTGTGGAACGGGAAGTGAAACAAAGATTTTATTTCAGACCAACAATTAAGTCTATCCAAAATCTGTTTAAAATAAATCGGCCATTGAGATTTTAAATTCAGACAATGCATCAATAAGCATGAATCGCTAAGGAAAAATAGCCTCACGATCTGAAACAGTGATAAGGGGCTGCTAAAACATACAATCAAAAAATGGTCTCAAATCAACCTTTTCTTAATGTACATTAAGACAATTTTTCTTTTTCATTTATTCAAAATCAACGAGAGTGGAAAACCATTTTTTAATGAGAGTTAAGTTTAACAGGATTATATTATTACAATGACTTTCACGGTAATAAATCGACCGTGGATCTGAGCGCATTACATTATTTTAACGAATAGGCTATTTTGCCGGTTCGGGCAGAATAACGAAGGGGCTGTTATTTCGCCGGTTCATGTTTATTTAACCTAACTGCTACAGTGAAGATTTCACGAGTCAACTTAACTGCCAGTTTATTTTTTATTTCAACATTCTTCCAATAAAAAAAAAAATTGAAACTGACTATTTTTTAAAATTAAATAAATTCATACGGCGATTTCTGCCACGACTTAATTAAACGAAGATAAGGAAACTGAAAAAAATAAACAAATCTTTAATACTTATGTTTTTTTTTCTCTCTACTCAACATAAAAAGACATGTTCTTGGCCTTTTGGCTAAGATCAAAGTGTAGTATCTGTTCCGATGGATACTGCACACCATAGACTGGTATTGTCTTGGCCTTCGGGGCTTGATTTACGCCGGTCTATGGGTCTGTCCTGTGCAGTTCTAGGAGGTCCACTCTCCCAGGCTTCGCCTCCCCTCTTTGGGGAGAAGTAAGTTTCTTGCTTACTGCGGGGAATGCCGACGGGGCTGCCCAGACAATTTTTAAACCCCACTTTCCCGACCCGACCTTGGGTCACATCTTACTTGTGGGAGTAAGATAAAAACTGGCCTTGTGCCTAACTCCTGGATAGGAGTAAATCAATACTCAACATAAAAAGAATTTTTATTTCAACATTTTTCCAATAAAAAAGAATTTTTTTTAATTGGATAAATTATTTAATAATGTAACATTTTATAAGATAAATAGTCAGTGATTTTTTTTTTTATAATTTAAAACTTTATAAAACCGAGTTTGTTGGATTTTTATCAAACAGTCAGCATTGATTTTTTTGTATAATTTTTATTCGAATTTTTGTGTATATTTCTTACAATTTCCAATTGTAAGTTACTGACCTCTTCTTCACCTCACATTTTAAAATAGAAATTGTTTAAATCCAGTGTTTTTTTCTTGATATTATCGAAGTTTTTCTTTGTAAAGAAAATCAGAATTTTACATCAGTCTCTTTGTAAAGAATTTTTTTTTAAATTCAATTAATCAACTTAATAACTTCATTATTTGACGAAAACTGAATAGAAAACTAATGTTGGGAAATTTGATAAAAAAAAAACAAAAAAAAACTTTACTTTTGTCTTTTTTTGAAGACAACATCTATTATTCAGTTATTAATTCTAATTCAAAATCTTATATTCGAAAACGCTTACAATGGAACTTAGTGTTGGAGATACATTCAGTTCATGTGCTGAAATTGTTATTAAATATTTGTCCTTATTTATCGCATTACCCTTTCTTTCAAAGCCATGACAGTTACGTTAAAAAAAACATAAGCCGGCAAAATAGCCTCTTCCTTAATTTAAACGTCAATTTAATTAGACTAATTTTTTTAGTTTTTTTAAAATCTGCGCACTGTAGTAATTAATATCATATATCTATATTAAAGATAAGTCTATTTTTTTCTCTATTTCGGACATTATAGTTCTTAAAAAACAAGCGATATATAGAATTCCACTATGACCACACTTTATGCAAAAGTATTGACGCGCATTTTCAGAAAATATGCTTTCGTTTAAGTTGCTTTTAATACTTTCTACATCTATTTCCAGCTGTCTATTGCTCCTAAAATAGTCATACATACAGTCGGAGTAATTTTCACTCATGCTTAGATCTACTTCTGCCATCATTATTTTGTTTTTCAAGTTCTTGCTATATTATACTAACGGGGGCACTCCCTTCAACCTATACTTTCTGCTTTTATGGCGTTTTGATTGGCTGATTCCAGACTTATTCTAGCTTAACCAATTACAAACTTCTGATCGTTCACATCTCCAATAAAGCGTAGGCTTTCATTTGAAAATACCTTTCTTCAGGTTCTACCGGGTACGTTCACTTGTTTACGAAGTTTTTAACAGTCATCATATCTTCCTGAGATTTTTACGGGAACAATCATTACAATTCAAAACATGGTGGCTCATACTTACATGTTCTTTATACTTTATTAAAGTTTTTTATTTTGGCACAAACTATAAAACAGCCAATTACAAGTTTTTTTTTTCTTACTTTCCTAAATCGACACATTTTTCTTCAGTACCACCATTTTAAAATAGTTAAGAGTGATAATCTATTGAATAAAATTCCTGAATTATGTTTACAAGACAAACTGCTGTTGAATGGTACGAACAATATTTTTTTAACCCCCAAACGAAGAAAAAGAGCAGTTGCCACGAGTTGTAGGATTAAGAGTTTTGTCTTAAACGCTCATAATTCCGAATAGGTTATAGATGAAGATTTTTTATTTGTATTCGAAAAGAAAAAATTAGCTAAATAATGTGCAATACAATTTTATCACTAAATTTTATAAAACAAATATGTATCAAAACCAATTGTTTTATTTATGTTAAATACTGATTCCAAGCTAAGTGACCGTCCTGGTTTGCGTTATTAGCTAAAAGATTGATATTTTGCTCAGAATTGGTATATAAAAAAAAAAAACTTTGGGTTTCTTTTACAATAATCCGCAGTGAAAACGCTAAAAAACAAAACAAATATACAACAAATAAAAGTAACTGTAGCCGATAAAAGTTATTTTCCAACTTATCTGTGACATTTGTTTGTATTTTTAAACCGTTCCAACTGCTATTTATCAATATTTTTGTAACACGAACATTGGACAAAAAAGAAAGAAAAAAAAGGCGATTGGGGGGTATGGTAAGGAGGTAAGGCAGAGACGCCGTTTTTTTTTAAAAGTAAAAATACGTGAAAAAAAAAAAAAAAATTAATTTTACATCTAATAAAACCCCATTTATACTACGTAAAAATACAAATTTCATAAGTAGGAAAATATCTATTCTTGACGTAGGTCAGCTTCACTTGTATATTTTTTTTTACCCCGTTCTCGTTCGTTTTTTGGACCCCGTTAGCGACTCTGCGGATTATTGTAAAAGATACCAAATTTTTTTTTTTTTAAATATTAATTTTTAAAGCACTTTCTATTAAAACTAATTTGCAACTGTATTTCCTTTAAAATAATAGCAGTAATAGTAATAATTACTCGGTATTATTTGTGGTAGAAGCAGTATGTTTACTGAATGGACGGCTATTATTAGTAGTAATTAAAATATTCTGAAACACTCTTTTTGCCCCTAAAATTTTTCGGGGTGACCAAATATAATTTTTAAAAAGTAGGATCTTTTCTAGGAGTAATTTAGCTGAGGGTTCTCATCTACAATAGAGACTTTTTAATCCGCCGTTCAATCTGTCACACTTTGGCACGGTTTCGTAAATACTTTAATACTTCCTTTCGTCTGTCACGTGCAAATTGAACGGACGTTTTCCACTCTTTGACATTGTTGTCAGCGATTAAATCATTTCCTGATCCCTACATTTTACTTCCCATTAAGGAAATACGTATTTACATTTGTTTAACTTTTCTGATTGCACGGGGCATGTGTTCACTCCGGACAATCATAAGCAGCAAATACTTTCATAATGGGGGCATGGAATATCTTGAATTAATCTGCTTTCCCGGCCAACGGATCAGATAGTTGTAATAATATCACCTTGAATCTAAGTCTTAAAAAAAAAAAAATTTTTTTAAATCGTTATAAAAATTGGTGATTGTATAGGACGTCGGTCCCAAAACCCTGGTATGAGCATGTGATTAGTTTCACTGGTAATATGTCCCGCACTTCAAAAAATACCGGCAACAGGGAAAGATCCAACACTTAACATTTGTTTTTTTAAAATTTACTTTGTTACTTTAATCATGAAAATAAACTCATAGAATTTTAAAAAAATTATATAGCGACAATACGGCCACACAGAGCGACGCATTTAATATATGCACGTTGCAAACTTTTATCGAGTCAATTCCAAAAGATAAAACATTTGTTACATTGAGAAAAGATTTTTTTTTTACATAAATTTATTCATTTCTGAAAATCACTTGTATTTGAAATTGCCCGGTATCTTAAGTGTGGGACAAATGTTTTGTCGCCACATCATTTTAAATTTTTTTTTATTCTATATTAGTTAAAATAAACTAATATAGAATAAAAAAATTACAAAAAGAAAAGTGTTCGACTGTGAAAATCACGTGATAATGTCAAGGATTTGGTACCGACGTCATATACAATCACCTTAACATTTAATGTACATGAAAAAAAGGATTTAAGACAATTTTTCGATTGTGTCCCAAATTCACGTTTCAATTTGTAGCAAAAGTTTTTAATTCTAACCTGCCACGATCTCTGGATCTTGATGTTGACCGCCGGGATCGATCTCGGGATCGCCGTTCCTTCGAACGAGACCGCTTCCTTTTCTGAGCTTTCTTTTCTTTGTCTTCAGCTAAAAATGGCAACAAAATGGTGTCAAAAATGAATTAAAAATAAAGTTGTTTTTTATTAAAAAATAACAAGGAATGGCTATAAATAAAACCCTCACTTTTCGATTCGCCCGGCTGTTGCTCATCCTGAGAAGTTTCATCAATCGTTTGAAATTCACCCTCGGGCATCTCAGTTTGATCTTCTTCCTCTTCTTCTTCCTCTTCATCTCCTACATCATTCTCGCCATCCTTTGAAGAAAAAGTCAAAAAATTATGTTAAGTAATTAACTAATGGAACTAGGATAATCAGACTCAGATTAGTTTTCGGACAGTTAAAATTACGGTTAGACTCGTTCCATTTGCAAGAAAATGGCAACAAGTGCACATAACATGCGAATCAGAGGATTTACCTAGGAAGCCCGAAAATGATGGCATTTATTGAAGAGTTTAAAGATTTCAAAATTGAAAGCCTCACCTCGTTACCATCGACGTCGACGGCGGATTCGTCGGCGTTGCCAGCGTCGTTGTCTTGTGAAGATTCATCAGGAGCTTCTTCATCTTGGATCCCATCATCAATGGAGTCATCATCTACAAAGACATTTTTTTAGTGAGAACATTTTGCTGCCAGAAAAGGAAATACACAAAAGTTCGGGACTTAAAATAAAATAAAATTGATGACTGATAGAAGAGACATTAAATTTCACAGTATTTTCAAATCTACGCATTTTAATGGCGTTTTCTTTGTTGACGGATTGAATGTTTTTAAATGGTTAGTTTCACCGATGACGATTTTGAGGTGGCAACATAAATGTTGCCAGTTAGGAAAGAAAAAAAAAGCCTCGTTGTTTTGTTAAAGAAACTTGAATAGAAAAACTAAAAATCCATAAATTACAATAGGTTAACCTAATTTGGAATGTTTTTTTTTTTTATTTCAATATAGTACAAAAGGGGGGGGGGCGTCAAACAAGCAGTAATGGCTACGAAAAGGCATCATACGTTTTAGGCGGACTTAGTGACTTTAATACTTAAACATTGTTTTATGGAAATTAAATAACTACGAAAAGAAAACATTTTTTAAATTTAACTGACCATGATATCAGAGTATACTATTGATTAAAACAGTTTTTTTTTCTTTGTAAGGCAAAGAAAAAAAGTGAATCGTTTAGGGAATTTCGACAAGAAAACCATTTAACTCAAAACTGCGAAAATACTAATTTGGATATTTTTCATGACATTATTCACGAAACATGAGGAAAAGAAATTCGGACGACGTAATGTGAATAAATTGTACGAGTTGCTTAAAAAGAGGAGGAGGAGTAGTGTCTAAAGAGGGAGGAGGAGGAGGCAGTCGCTTTTACAAAGAAAGACGACGACGACGTGCCATGATGGTGTTAGGCGGCCGTTGTCGTCGCCGTGCTCAATGGTGGCCGATCATGTTTTTCAAAAACGACCATTTTAAATAAAAGCAAACTTAAATCGCCTATAAAACATGCAAAAATCGTCCCTCATGATTTCATAAAATTTAATAACAGTTTGAATTAAGGTGAACTTTTAATAATCTTATTCAAGTGTTTAAAACAAGCCTTGAGAGGAATTGGGGCATTACATGAAGCAGAGCGTATCTTTTCAAGTTAGAAAGTTACAACCATTATGGCGCATTTAAAAATATGTACGTCAAAGATTTTTTCACAAGACGGCATCATAATTTTTATGGAATCAAAACTCCCTTATTAAATGAAAACTTACCTGGAGAATAAATCAAACTAGACATTTTCCCCAATTAAAATGGGCTAGAGTCGTCACAGTTTTCAATATAATTTATGGTGACTAAATCCAAAGTATGAACAAAAAAAACTCCAAAATATGCAGTAATTGTTTCCGACGGAGTTGGTTTTTTTTTTCAGGCGATATTTGAATTTATCAATGGACGTTGTAAAAGGGTATATTAATGACCAGATTTCTTTTCAACATCAGAACAATTCAGCCTTAACGTCATCGACAAGTAGGGACGGTTGTAATATATTAAACTTCTGGATGGTCGTAAAGGAGGAAAACTAGGGTGTTTTATATCCGTTAGAGTGGAGCAGAAATATGAAGAGTGATAAGAAAAACTGGCGGGAGGAGGAATGGGGGCGGGAGGAGAAGAAGTTCATAGCTAAGGGAGTGGGAGGAGAAAAATCCGACGTCTCCCACCACCTTTGACGTGGAAGAGTAGGAGGTGCATACAAATAGGAGGTGGAGGAATAGGGAGGTGGAGGAATAGGGAGGAGGAAGAAGGATTTTTATGACCTCTAGAGAAATAGAGGCTGACCTACTTTCAATGGCGGCTGCACAAGAGCACTCCATCAATTACGTTTGCAGAGAAATTAAAAACAACGTTACCATTCAAATACAGATGGATTTTTTTTCTTTAATTTCGTGACTTATTTATAAAAAAATTCAAATTACATTTAACTTTTTTTTTGTAATTCCTAAGAAATATTAAAATAGTATTGGTATTAAATAAAGGATAAAATTTGTTTCAATCTGATAAAACTGAAATGAATTTAAAGAAATTGTCAGAATTTTACCCTTCATCTGACTTATAAAAAAAAGTTTACAGAAATATCTTATTCTTCCCGATCAGTATATTACACAATTATATAAATAAAATGTACGGTAGGTTTGTTCAAGAAAAAGGAAATCTTTTTAAAAGACTTAGAATTTTGTTGGCTACTGCCATTATAAAAATGTGTCCCCAACAACGATTACTACTCTGCCTTTCACTCGGTTGGGGGGGGGGGTAGAGTGGAAGTAACGCGAGGAAAAAAGGGAGAATCGTATATGATGTTCAGTATGAATGAAAGTTCAAGGAAAATCTCTCACTAATGCAAACAATAGTAAATGAATAAACAAATCGGTAATAAAATCAAGGGAAGTTTATATTTATTATGGGGGGGGGGGGAAGAATCCATATAATCATAGGTCTCAGTCTTGCTAGGTTTCCTCACACACGCGGACATGAGATATAAAAATCGGCCGGTAGGACAGGGTCGGGTTTGAGGTCAACGGTTGATTCACATAGTTAAAAAAAAAAAATTTTAATGGACATATAAACAAAGATTTTTTTAATATATATTTTATTTACAAACGGCTAAGCAGAAATAAACACAGGCTCGCTGTAATACTACTTCATAGTTGGTTCACTCACAGGGAATACAAAACGGTTGTAAAAAAAGGAAAAACAGATTTTACAATGAAGGATGAGAGAGATTTAAAATGAGGGCATTATTACAAAGCCAATACAGATAAGAACCGTTAAAGCTTGGGTTTCAAAAATAGAATAAAAATTAATCAGTTTAAACTTCTTACCTACAATACCGGCTTCTTTGTTCAAGGCTTGCTGTAATCTTTTCACTAGAACTGGCTTCGTACCTTTAGAGTCCAGGCCACGAATTTTTAGTTCTTCGCGCAGTTCTGCAACTTTGAGCTTATTTGGATCCATATCACTCATTGTTTACTAAATTTGTGTACTTTGCAGTACAAAAATAAATTAGATAAAAAGAAATGTAATTTAAAAAAGTAAATAATGCTCGTTGAACGAATTTTACGCTAACCCTCTGCCTTCAAGCTTCGAAGCAAATGGCGGGCGAGTGATTTGAACATGCGCAGATATATTATGATGCGGGTGATATGAAAATTAGGTTTCTCCGAAACGTCATCTTCTTCTATTCAATTTAATTTTCTTAAATGAATTACTTTTATTAAATATTTGTTTATACTTTTATTATATTGCTGTCTTAATTATAACTAGTTGAATACATCCATATGAGTGAAAAAGTCAAAGGTTTAGCTAAGTTTTATTATTTTTCTCTCCAAAATTGTGTAGTAAACAAACTGAAATACGAAACCGCCTGAAATGTAAAATTTAAATTTAAGTAAATGCCTAAAAAGAAAATGAGTTTTACTTTTTTTTTTTAATCAGTTTAAAACTTAGAAATTAAAATTATGATCTAGATATCTAAATTTGATTCGTTTTATTTAATTTTATTTAAAGAAAATATTTTAAAGAAAGTTCAGGGATTGAATAATTTGAAAGTAAAATTGATATGTATTCACTCAAGTTTTCATAGAAAAACAGAAATTAAAGATAAATTATTTAAAATTCTGAAATAACATTTTTCTTATTTTGTAAATGAGATTGTAATCTTGTTTCTACTTTTATGAAGAGGAATGGGAGGATTCGTTCCGGTAATCTGGTTACTAATAATTCGTTATTTTTATGAACCCGGCATTAGTGACGTAACCGTACCGGAACTCTTTGTATTTTTTATTTGTTTTATTTTCAAATATCATCCTACTTAAACTCCTTAATAAAACCGTCATCTTCTCTATTCAATATGACTTAGATTATCCATTATTATTGGGTAACTTAAATAGAGAGAAGCCGACCTAACCAAACCATTTGGAAAAGCATTAAAAATCAATTCAAACTCCTCTATCGCGAAAAGAAACATTTTTTTAAAAACTTAACTGGAATACGAAAAAAAAATTTTTATGTATATATATTTTATTAGATTATTTTCTTTGCCAATGCCTTTATGGGGGGATTCTGAATAATGGAGAAACTCTACAGAAGTGAAAGTACTTTTTATTTTATAACATTATTTTTCAACTGCCGTTCGATGATTTATTTTTTTTATTTATTTATAAATCCCGAGAATGGGATATAAAACAAGTTTGAAATATTTTTATTTTAATGTTAAAATTCTTTAGCGGTGAAATAAGGTTTATGATATTGATAAATTTAATTTATTAAATTAACAGTTAATGGGGTTTCTTGTTTTGGGTTTTTAATCTTTAAAACGTAAAATAATCGTTTGAATTATACGATTAAAATTCCAAGGGGGGAAAAGAAACCCATGAATTTCATATTTGCTCAGGTTTAAAATAGCCATTCATGTTATAATTGCTCGATTTTCAATGAAAAGAAAGAGAGGATTATAAAAAAAAAGACAAGTCATTCTAACAGTCGTAGTCGCCATGTTTTTGTAGTTCGCTACCATTTTTATACGATTAAGACTTTTTTGTTTTCATTGCTTTTTCAAGTTTAGCAGTTTATCAATTCGGGTCGGTACTGCACCGTGGCTTGACACAAAATAAAATTAGATATGATTACAAACTAGTCATTAACATCTAGAATTAGCTCCAACACGTGGACCTTTTAAGATGAAAATAGAATAATCCTTTAAAAAAAAAATGCCTTTACTATACAAAACTAAAGAAACACATTAATAAAGAAAGCGTATTTTTAACGCCTGGATTAAAAAATAGTTTTCATTGAATACGATTGGGTAGAGGAGAACATTTTTTTATGGTTATTCATTTATGAATAACCATTAAAAAAAACTGTTCTCCTCCCAATCGTATTCAATAGAGACGGCCATGTGCTTACGACTTTGTAAACATCTATTTTCATTAAACAAAATACATTTATGCCCAGTCTAGCTGTATTATTCCTCTTCCTGGTAGGATTTTATTTAGCATTTATTAATATACTAGCTGTATTTATCTGGCGTTGCCCGGGTGAAGTGGCTTAGAGAAAACCAAAAATAGTCATGTTTACAGTTTGTTTTTGAATAGGATTTTTGTCAAATTCGTTTTAGTTTTCCATTATTTTGATTTTCAATAAATATTCGATTAATAGTGAATAAACCAATAAAAATTCAATGTGTATTTATCAAAGTTACGTATAGGCGAGAAACATACGGACAAGATCTTTATGTGATATTTGTATTAATAAATACTTAAAACTTAAAAATAAAGGTTGTTTTTTTTTTAATCCTAAAAAAACACTTGAGTTTTCAAATTCACTAAAGACGAAAAAGTTTTAAAATGTCTTTTTCCCTATTACTACGTATTACATTGATTTTAACACACACACACACACATATATATATATATATATATATATATATATATATATATATATATATATATATATATATATATATCCTACCCTATACACTAATTTTATTCAAATTTTAAAAAAAAAAACTGCTTAAACCGTCGATCTTTACATTTACCGGAACGCCTTGGTTTGGACCCAATAATTTTTTTTCAGCATTGTTACCAAAGCTTAAAAATAATGTTAATGAATGTGTTCATAACAAATAATCAATTGTGTCAGGTTTTGTTATATTCCATTATACTGTGCTATCATATTTACTTCAGTACAAGGCGCATTCATATTGAAATTATTTGCAAAAAAGGTAAACATTCTTTAGGTACAAGACCCTGAAAAAATGGGGGTGTTTCGTTGGTCATCCTCTATCTATCCTACTCTATGGCCATCCCTTATAGTCTAGATGGCCATGATTTTAACACATTCGTCCAAGTACTGTTCCTTCCATTGCATCACTTTCACTTCAGCAATCCCCAGAATACCGTATTTACTCTATGGGCTACCCTATTTAAAATATTCCCAATGGTTTCAAATGAATTTTATTTATTTCACTGGGAAAAGATGGGAAGTGGAACAATAAAACACCCAAAAAGAAAATAAATAAATAAACCAAATAAAATCATGAGCAAGTTACTAAGACCTGAACCCTTTCTAGGAGTAGATCGCCCACTGTTTTCCGGTTTGTTTAGAAACGAAAACAAGCAGGTAAATATCTAAGTGGGAGTAAAAGAAATAGGGATGGAGTTAAAAATAAGAGGAAAGTGGGCATCTTTGAAGATCACTTTTACCGAAAAATTGAAAGGGGACAGGACTCACTCAGTTCAGCCCTAAGAGGTTACCTTAACTATGGTGGCTTCCAAAAGGCCCAGAACCGCGTAATGTGGCATGCTCAAGCGGCGAAACACGTACTCATACTTGATTCCCTTGCAACTTGTACCCACCTTTTTTTTAATTCTATGGAATGTTATCTATTTCTATCACATCTAATTTAAACCCTAAGCTGATCCTTGACGAATAAAATCAGATCCTGGTGAAAAAATGATTCAACTCCGTACAAACTCCATTTTAGCTACAAAGACCCAGCAGTAGTAACTGCTTGGGATCGATGCAAGCTGTCATCTTGTTGAAATATCTCCAGAACAGCCGCAGTTCATTACAGTTGAAAAAGGCATGCTCAGCCATTTCTTTCTCAGCTTAGTCACAACGCAAGAAAAGTATGCTATTGAGGGGTAACATGTTGTTGCACACCAATTGCCAGGTCAGCGAGTATGCAAAGTTGATGAGGTATCGCAAATCTGGCACCCCAATTCCATTGAGAACGAATCACCTACATTGATCATCCCAGCCACTCCCCAAGCGGAACCCTGCAGTAAATCCCTGTAATATACTTTTCTAGATCGTGAAAGGTCATTATATCGAGGAAGTCTAAACTGATGCTTTCAACTTAGACTGTACTTCCGACAATTCATATCAAGCTGGAGATCCATCCAGCAGAAAGGTATCAGAAGTAAAAGATTACCGCTTCAGGCACCCAACTGCAAGCTGATTGACTTGTGATAGTTGATTTTTGCCCCTGTAATTGTTTGATAAACTGCAAGTGCCTCTGTCACTGCTTCAATATTTCCAATGCATGACAGAGAACAGTGATATCATCGGTTAATGCAGAAACCCTGGTTGCCGCACCTCCAAGTGTAAGGCAATTCCATGTAGGACTGAATTTTCATGGACAGTGCCAAACTCCTGAACATACGTGTTTCTTAAATCCTTCATAAATCTCTCGAGTTGATATGAAGGTACATCCATCCAGGTTCTTGACTTTCCAAATATATCTATCTGAATTTTGATTGAACTCTTCCTTACACTCATCTGCATGGAAGTTCATGGCTTTGTTAGATATTTTCTTTAACCTAACACTGACTATTTGACCCTGATAATGCTCGCGTTGCAGATCTCCTTTAGCTAGTTCTATGCTTAGGAAATCCTCCCTAGCCGCCAGAGTCAGCTAGAACCAACTGAATAAGGATTTCTAGCTTTTCCCAGAAGTCATGGATTTCCAGCAAGACGGTATTCCATTTCCAGTACCCGGCTAGCTTACAATAATGTAATCACTCCATAATCAATTCATGGTCCAATTACTCTAACCAATAGAACGTAGGACAATGTAATCACTCCATAATTAATTCATTGTCCAATTACTCTAACCAATAGAACGTAGGACAATGTAATCACTCCATAATCAATTCATGGTCCAATTACTCTAACCAATAGAACGTAGGACAATGTAATCACTCCATAATCAATTCATGGTCCAATTACTCTAACCAATAGAACGTAGGACAATGTAATCACTCCATAATCAATTCATGGTCCAATTACTCTAACCAATAGAACGTAGGACAATGTAATCACTCCATAATCAATTCATGGTCCAATTACTCTAACCAATAGAACGTAGGACAATGTAATCACTCCATAATCAATTCATGGTCCAATTACTCTAACCAATAGAATGTAGGACACAATATAAAATCTACATCGCCCTTTCTAACTAGCATCCTATCAAAATAAGTATCTGGATAGGAAGGCACGCTATTGGTCCAAGCCCACATCTACCGCCCCGAGTGATCGAGATGAAATCTGTCAACAAAATTGCATCTAGCCATCAGGTCAGACAGACTGCTCTCACAGGTATTCAACCTTATCTATATTGGGATCAAGAATGTAATTCTAATCCCCCATTAAAACTATGCACTTTGGAGTTGGACCCATTCAACAGACTACTATTTGACACACTTAACTCTGCCACAAAAGGACATTTATAATGACAAATGAGACTTTTCATTCTCAGAGGGCTAAACAAAGAAGTACATTGGCTGAATTTCCATTCTACGAGACAGAGCATGAATAAATCGTGCACTTTCCAGCTTACATTTACAATCACTATTAAATTTTTGTTAGTTCTCATTAACTTGTCCAAACGAAACACACTGGGGTTGGTAAATAAACTATTCCAGTAAGATGGTGGCAGGACTTAGTAATGAATTAGGATATTGGCTAGAGTAGAAGATTGGCAATCTAAAAATGACAGATACTCGACAACCCATCTCTATAACACCATGCATCTTATCCTGTCACATTATTCAATGTTCAGAGGTAAAACTACAAATGAAGGTCCCAGAAATCTAAAATATCCCGGACTCTAGAATATTCCAAGTCCTCCAGAGGATGTATAAAGAATTCACACCATGATGGAATGATAGATCATAAGTGGCCAAGATGGCCGGGTTTAATTGTAGAATAATGGGACATATGGAAAGGGTGTGTCAAAAGCCCAAAAGAGGGTCTGTAAACAGGTCAACAACGAGTATGGTGAAAGACGGATCCTGAAGTCTCACAACTAGTTTAAAGCCCATAACCAGAAAGAGGAAGCGCCTCATTTGGAATCTTGCACATGCGTCAAGCAAGTCTTTTTGTACTTCTCAATAGAAGAGTACATTTTCTTGTTGCTCAAGAGTTCAGGGAGATAACTTGAATATGGGTCAAGAGAGATAACTCCTAAATATGCTAAGCCTACAAATATCTTTCACCGAGAAAGTCTGCTAAGATGAAGCGTATGAACCAAGGGATGGTGAGTAGATGGCAACACATGTATTTTAAAAGTATTAAGGGAAAATATATGACACGCTTATTAAAAATATATAAGGACCATCTTATGAAAAAAATATATAAGTACAATCTTATAAAAATATATAAGGACAAGCTTATAACAAATATATAAGGACAATCTTATAAAAAATATATAAGGACAAGCTTATAAAAATATATAAGGACAAGCTTATAAATATATATATGGATAAGCTCATAAAAAATATATAAGGACAAGCTTATAAAAATATATAAGGACAAGCATATAAAAAATTTATAATGACAAGCTTATAAAAATATATAAGGACAATCTTATAAAAAATATATATGGACAAGCTAATGAAAATATATAAGGACAAACTTATAAAAATATATAAGGACAAGATTATAAAAATATATTAGGGCAAGCTCATAAAATATATAAGGATAAGCTCATAAAAAATATATAAGGACAAGCTTATAAAAAATATATACGGGCAAGCTTATAAAACATATATAAGGACACGCTTATAAAAAATATATAAGGACAAGCTTATAAAAAATATATAAGGACAAGCTTATAAAAATATATAAGGACAAGCTTATAAAAATATATTAGGACAAGCTCATAAAAATATATAAGGATAAGCTCATAAACATATATAAGGACAAGCTTATAAAACATATATAAGGACATGCTTATAAAATATATATAAGGACAAGCTTATAAAAAATATATAAGGACAATCTTATAATATATATATAAGGGCAAGCTTATAAAAAATATGTAAGGACAAGCTTATAAAATATATAAGGACAAGCTTATAAAAATATATTAGGGCAAGCTCATAAAAATATATAATGATAAGCTTATAAAAAATATATATGAACAAGCTTATAAAAATATATAAGGACAAGCTTATAAAAATATATTAGGACAAGCTCATAAAAATATATAATGATAAGCTTATAAAAAATATATATGGATAAGCTTATAAAAAATATATAAGGACAAGTTTATAAAAATATATTAGGACAAGCTCATAAAAATATATAAGGACAAGCTTATAAAACATATATAAGGACATGCTTATAAAATATATATAAGGACAAGCTTATAAAAATATATAAGGACAAGCTTATAAAAAATATATAAGGACAATCTTATAATATATATATAAGGGCAAGCTTATAAAAAATATGTAAGGACAAGCTTATAAAATATATAAGGACAAGCTTATAAAAATATATTAGGACAAGCTCATAAAAATATATAATGATAAGCTTATAAAAAATATATATGGACAAGCTTATAAAAATATATAAGGACAAGCTCATAAAAATATATAAGGATAAGCTTATAAAAATATATATAAGGGCAAGCTTTCGTTGCATCCTGGTGAACGAAAGGAAAATAGTTCTTAAAACGAAGAAATATTATTTTGCAAAAACAACATTTACAGACGAACGAGTCCCATTATATAGATGAAATGTTTTCTTTGTTCTTAATGTCTTTAGAGTTTCTTGAAAGGGTCTATTGTGGTCAGTTATAAAGTTGCTTTTAGTTGAGGATGGTTGGTTTGGAAGAACATCACGATGAAGAAAGTCCCTTGTTAGAGTTGGCCGTGTCTGGAATTGAATATTGAATAAGAAAAGGGTCACCATCTTCCATGAAAAACACCAACATCTCCATTAAAATAAGAGTCAACTTTATTCGAAGGAAACACTGGAACATAAAGAGAGTTGCTAAGTCAGCTGGCTTTTGTTACAAAGACGAGAACAGGATAGGTCTTGTCGGCATGAAATCTACTTGGGAACTGATTTGTATCTTCCCGCGAACAAGGTGAATGTGAAAATTATGAAACTGCGGTGGACATTTTAGAAGCCATGTTTGTCAAGAAAAAAAATACTATTTTTGCTAGACATTTACTTGCTACCCGGCATCAACAACCAGAAGAAAGCCTTGAACAATACCTTCAGATTCTAAAGACGTTAAGTCGCGAGTGTGAATTTACAGCCTTAACTGCGAACCAAGCGAGAGATGTTTTTATCAGGGACGCATTTATTAATGGAATACAGTCCAACCAAATAAGACAAAGACTATTAGAGAATACAGACATAGACTTGCCAACAGCTTATGAACAAGCTCTAACGTTGGACATGGCACAGAAGCAGTCTGTCTTCTATTTACAACCCGATATTTTGGGAGCTGCTATCGTAGCCCCTCCTCTGCATGTTCAAAATTCTTCCATTGTTCAAGATGCTGCCACCCCCCTTTCTAACGATCACGAACAACTTATCACTGCCGCCTCAGCTGGATCCACATGCTACTTTTGTGGCCTTCGTATACATGCTTGTTCGTCCTGCCCGGCTCGAGATGTTAGATGCCACAAGTGTGATAAGCAGGGACATTTTTCAAAAGTTTGCCGGTCAGCTTCTCAAAAAAACGTTCGGCTACTCTTGCTACTGTAGCACCAATTACAATATCAGCTGCATTCCCCGGCTGCCTCTCAAAAACAATCGTGAGGGTAAAAATCAATGGATTGACTATTCATGCGCTTATTGATACAGGCAGTTCCGAAAGTTTTATTAATGCCAGTATCGTAAAAGCGAATAAATGGGAAATATTTCCTTGTTCCAACCAAATATCAATGGCAAATTCATCTTTATCGTCCCATGCAATTGGATATTGCATGGTTAACCTGAAACTAAAAGGAAACTCCTATCAAGGGATCAAATTATCAGTAATGAAAAACCTCTGCTGCGAAGTGATTTTGGGTCACAATTTTCTAAAACAACATTCATGCGTTGAAATTCCTTTTGGTGGCCCCAAGCCGGTCCTAAGCGTATGTGGACTAGCAGCTGTCAAAGTGCGGCACCCGTCACTTTTTACAAACTTAACTCCTGACTGCAAACCAGTAGCAATAAAATCAAGACGCTATTCAGAAACGGACAAACGGTTCATAGCAGCAGAAGTAACAAAACTACTTAAGGAAGGAATTATAGAGCCAAGTGAATCTCCATGGCGAGCCCAGGTCCTCGTAACAGCCACTGAAAATCACAAGAAAAGGATGGTCATTGACTATTCCCAGACCGTCAACAGATACACATTACTTGATGCCTATCCACTGCCTCGTATTGACGAAATGATTTCTAATATTGCAAAATATCACATTTTCAGTACTTTGGATCTCAGAAGTGCCTACCATCAGGTACCTATCAAGCCAAAGGATAAGCCCTACACAGCATTCGAGGCCTGCGGTCGTCTATATCATTTCTGCCGAATTCCTTTTGGGATAACAAATGGTGTGGCTAGCTTTCAGAGGGTAATAGATGAAATAATCTCAAATGAAAAATTGAAGGGTACTGTTGCATATATAGACAATGTCACAGTATGCGGACATAACCAAGCTGAACATGACCACAACCTTAAACGATTCATGGCTGCCGTCAAGAAATATAATCTGACTTTGAACAGTGAAAAATGTTCCTACAACTTGAAAAGCATCAAATTATTGGGATACATTATCAAAAATGGCACCATGACGCCGGATCCCGAGCGACTGAAACCCCTAATGGAATTACCAATCCCTGGAAACATGCCCTCTTTACGACGAGCCCTCGGTATGTTTGCTCACTACTCCCAATGGGTTGCGTCTTTTTCAGAAAAAATACACCCATTGACGCAAGTATCTACTTTTCCATTATCCTGTTCCGCCATCAGAGCATTTCAAAACATGAAAAGGAACATTGCTCAGTCTGCCATTTCTGCTGTGGATCCTTTTATCCCTCTATTAGTTGAGACGGATGCCTCCGACTGTGCGATAGCTGCCTCACTGAGACAATCCGATCGTCCTGTAGCTTTTTTTTCAAGAACACTTTCGCGATCCGAGCGACGACACTCGGCAATAGAAAAAGAAGAGTACGCCATAGTTGAGGCATTACGAAAATGGAGGCATTACTTAATCGGCCGACATTTTGAATTAATCACTGACCAAAAGTCGGTCTCGTTTATGTTTAACCCAAAAACAACGAGTAAAATAAAAAACGAGAAAATAGCGAGATGGAGAATGGAGCTTTCTTGCTACTCCTTTGACGTCACTTACTGCCCTGGTAAGGAGAATGCCGCGGTCGACGCACTTTCAAGAGTATGTGGCCTGGTAACTGGCTCAGATGATCTTCAGTATATACACAGGGAATTGTGTCACCCAGGTATCACAAGAATGATTCACGTAGTCAGGAGCAGAAACTTGCCATATTCTGTCGAAGACGTAAAAAGAATTACGTACTCTTGTCGGATATGTGCAGAAAATAAGCCCAGGTTCTACAAACCTCCTCCAGCAACACTCATTAAGGCCACACAGCCTTTTGAAAGACTTAACCTGGATTTTAAGGGCCCTTTACCCTCTAAAACTAAAAATAAATACATGCTCACAATAATAGACGAGTACTCAAGATTTCCGTTCGTCATCCCCTCCCCAGACGTAACGGCTGCAACAGTAATTCAAGGCCTCTGCTCCATTATGTTTTAAAACACAAATTCACTGAATCAAATTGTTTAATTAAAATAATAATTGATTTAAAAATTACTATTTAAAAACACGCACACACACACACACACATTATAACGAATTTAATTTAGGTAAACTTTTTCTTTTCGAGAATTAAAAAACTATTCGCGTTTACTGTATTTGATTTTTTAATACTTTCATTATAGATACACCTTTTTTTCCGATTTGAAAAACATCCAATATTATCATTTTTTCACGATCTCAACTGAATTTATGATTTCAATTTCACTTTATACGCTGTTAAGCTTTTATTTACAAACTGTTTTTATTATTCCATGTTTTATTTATTAAAATAAAAGATGTGATTTTTTTTCTTTTCTGTCAACAAAGAAACTAACACATTGTACTGGAAAACTATACAACTGATTTTAGAATCAAATTGTTTAATTAAAAAAGGTCATTAAACAAACACATACACACACACACATTCTAATGAATTTAATTTAGGTGAACTTTCTTTCCCAGAGCATTTACATAACTAATCGTGTTCACTGTATTTGATTTTTTGGTGCTTTTTCACTTTAGGACCCGTGCTAACTTTGACCCCGTCGTTAGGGTTAGGGTCTAGGTCAAAGTGGGGGTTAGAATTACGGTTTAGAGTTAGGGTTAGGTTTTTCTATTTTTTCTTTTTAATTAAAAATATTTATATGTATGGGGGAGGATAAAAAAAAATTGTGGGGGGCGGTCAAAAAAATTTTTTCTTCTTTTTTTAACTAAAAATATTTCTATGTATGGGGGAGGGTAAAATAAAAAATTTGCTGGGGGGAGCCAAAAATTTGTTTTTCTTTCTTTTTAAACTAAAAATATTTCTATTTATGGCAGAGGGTAAAACAAAAATCGAATTTTTTTTTTCTTTAAAAACTAAAAATATTCTTTGTCGGAAACAAAGAAAACCAATGTCTAACCACCTATTGGTTTACGCGTGAGCGTTCATTTCTGACGCGGCAGCCTAGCAAAAATATGCGACCGGAGGGAGCATATATTTGCTAGTATATATAATTCTCCTAAATCCTTTTCGATCTGTAAAAAGCGTTTTCCCTTTCCTTTCCTCTTTGTTTCACGAAAGACAGAATTGCGTGTCTTAGCTTGATTGACGATGGTTTGTGTCGAGATATACAATTTTGGTAGTAAGATGTTAGATGGTCACGTGTTTGAGTGAATGTCTTGTTTCAGTGGGTAAGGGATCAGCTCGCACGCACTCTTAGACAAGTCATCATGACATATCACTTTTGACTTTTTTAAATAAATAGTCTCAACATTTTTAGGGTAAGAATTGAAATATGAATGTGGGAAGATGAAATCGCATTTTCGATATTTTGTACCCAAAAGCTGTCTCCCTTGCCTCAAAGAGATTTTGAGTAGAGTTATTGCCCTTGCATTCGGCCAGCCGACATTGGGAAAAGAACATTCAATGGACGTTTCACTCAGCAAGTACAATATAATATGCACTCATTACAAATTAATTCTTTTTACGTTGTAAATATATAATAAATAATTATTATTAATGATCTATAAAGAAGCGTTTTCATCCAAATTGATTCTTCATATTTGTGTTTTACAAAGACCATATATGAAATCAAGTACTACAGGACATCATAGATCACTATCCTAACTACTAGCATCTTTACATATGGCTCAAAGGAAATCGATTAATATGTATGTGCAGCTATACACAAACAGAAAATTGCCAAGAAAACGCTTCCAAAAGAAACATCCATCTTTAGTGCTGAGGCTTGTGCTATAGATATGGCACTTAACATAATCTTAAAGAGCAAAAAAATAAAGTTCATTATACTCTCTGACTCTCTCTCGGTATTATTATCCTTAAAAAATAAGAAACTTGAAAATCCTCTGGTGATAAAATTATTTAACAAACTTAACTCTTTATCCACATCTAGAAACATTCTCCTATGCTTGATCCCTATGCTAAATTAGAATAAAAGATAATGATAAAACTGACTCTGCAGCCAAATCAGCTTTGTGTAAGTCAGCAGATGACTTTAAAATACCCTACACAGATCTGAATGAATAATTGAAGATGACAAGAACTCTTTATTCTCCATTAAGCCCAACTTAGGAGAATGGAAACCTAGAAAGCAACAGGTAATAATATCTCGTTTACATATAGGTCACACACAACTAACACATTAATTTATCCTAAAACAAGAACATCCAGAGTATATAGCATGTCAAACACCATACACTGTTAAGCACTTGATGATGGAATCAACTATTTTTTGATGCTGATAGCATGAAAGATATATTCGAAAAAGTCAATATGTAGACAATTTTGGACTATCAGATAATATAATTGTTGTGGACTGATCCGGATTCACCCATAGTGACAGGATGGATTCGTCAGGTCACCATGAAGTCGACACCTTTTCCTTACCTGGAGAACTGCTTAGCGAACAACTTAGCACGTCTGCCTAGAGCCGGTAATGGCGATCAACTTATTGTAATGAAGTATTCTTAATACAATTCCTATTCCTTTCAATTCCTGTCTTGGGTTTCTTATTTACTTATTGTTATTCTTACGATATAACAATAATAAACTGAAGAAAAAAGAATATGTCCCAGGAATGACATTAAACTGCACCCAGTGATGAAGCCCCAATTTGAGAACTCAATTAAAGAAATAAGACTACTATGATACAAAAAAAAAGAACCAGAAGTTCTACTGAGACAGCATGTTCGATCAAATATACAATGAAATAAAACAAAGACTTGCACAATCTATGGACTGTTAATGGTCCTTGATGTATAAATTTCACATAAATCACCTTCCTGGGAAACTCAATGCTGCACCAAACTGCACACCAAGGCATCTCACAACACCAAGGCATCTCACAACACCAAGGCGTCTCACAACACCAAGGCGTCTCACAACACCAAAACACTTCACAACACCAAAACACCTCACAACACCAAGTCATTTATGTTTGTTGTTAAAAATAAGTGAGAACATTGTCAATTCCAGATATAGCAGCTGCCGGGTACAGCATTGGGCTCTGTTCTTGTCTGCATAGAATATCGAGTTGGATCCCTCAGTGGTATTGCAGACTGTCGGAGTCGTCTTCTACTGGAGGCTCGGAAAGAAGACATTTCTAAGTCCATTAATTAAATATATATGATGGACCTTGTGGAAGCTCCAGTGAAAGTGAAAGCTGTGAGAGCAGAGACAAGGAAGGATCCGATCTTGAGTCGGGTATACAAATTCACAATGAATGGTTGGGACGGTGTCAGTTTGAGTGAGCAGTTAAAGCCCTATTTTAATAAACGGGAGGAACTGACCTTTGAAGTGTTGCAGCAACTATACCAGACTCATGTAGGCATTGTGAGAATGAAAGCGTTAGCTAGAAGCTATGTGTGGTATCCAAAACTGGATGGAAATATAGAGTGGACCGCTAAGGGGTGTGAAAGCTGTGTGCTGAATCAGAAACAACCCAACAGAACTCTGATTCATTGTTGGGAGTATTCAAGTCAAATCTGGGAAAAGATTCACATTGACTATGCTGGTCCAGTATTTGGACATATGTTCTTGATAGTGGTGAATGCCTACTCCAAATGGATGGAGGTTTGCATAATGAAAACATCCACCGCTACAGCCACCATCAAGAAGTTGAGGGAAATCTTTGCGACACACAGTCTACTGTTGCTGGTTGTGAGTGACAACGACCCTTGTTTCTCCAGTGATTAATTCAGAAGATTTTTAACGGCCAATGGAGTTAGACATATATTCACGGTTTCTTACGATTCCTCATCAAACGGGCAGGCGGAGTGCATCGTGCGTACATTCAAGGAAACAATGAAGAGGATGGACAAAAACATGAAAACATCCCTTGAAACAAAAGTCAACAGATTCCTTTTTAACTTTAGGACAACTCCGCACACAGGGATTCCTCCAGCTGAATTGCTGTTCAAGCAGCAGTTAAGAACAGCTTTTCAACTGTTGCAGCCGGAAAAGCTTAGGAGCATTGTGTACAATTACAAAGGTACTAAGATTATGACCCCTTTCTGAAAATATGCGGTAAATGATCCAGTCCTTGTGATGAATTTTGGCCCTGGTAAACGGTGAATGGAAGGCATCATTATAAGACAGTTGGGTAATGTCAATTTTGAGGTGGAGACAGAGAGAGATAGCATGGAGACATTCAGACCAGGTCATAAAAAAAACGATCCCGTTTCTAGAGGAGGATGTGATTGATGTGAATGAGACCGCAGATGACTTGGTGACAACCAGTACAAGGGAGTCTTCCGAAGGTTCAGGAGCACCAGAGTTAGTAAGTCAGAATAAAGCTGAGTTAGAACCTATAGACATCGGACAGGAAGCATCACCCTTTCTTCGGAGATCTAGATGTGTTTGGAAGAGTCCATCTAAATTAAGAGACTACATTCATTGATCAATCTAAAAATGGAGGGGTGTAATATATATCAAGGACGAGAGTTGTCGTTCTTAAAGCAGAAAGATGAAATTATCGGCCTTGTATACCAGTTTTTTTATCTTGCCTAGGAAGCGCTCTTTTTTGTAGTTGTCATAAATAAAGTTTACTGTATTTAGTTTGTGTTTCCATTCTAATAATTCTAATACTTTGGTCTTAGCTTTTCGTTCTAATGATGGGTATGTTTGGAATATATATTTAATACATGAGCTGTGGGTTAGAATAATGTATTTCTAACAACTGTGACATCTTTTAAGACATTCTTCTTGCATAACTAAAAACAATACGTTCCTTTACTTCTATATTATCCTTATGAATAATTTCGAAGTAAAGACACTTATTTTGCTATCTAATTTACATACATGTTTACGATGTTTACGAACACACTATATAAATTAGATAGTAAAATAAGAAACAATGGTGAAAAAAGATAGTCACTCACAAACGTTGATTAACTCAGCTTTGGTGTAATAATAGATAGATGATTAGCTTCATACATTTTTGAAGGAACAGAATAGTAAACAGAGCCCTCCCCATGTTAAGAATGAGTTTCTAAATAATAATGTTACTATTTAGAAAACCACTCTTAACATGAGGAGGTGGGAGGTGGTTGTTAACTATTCTGTGCCTTCCTTCTATCAAAGAATGTTCATATCTTTATCCTAATTATAAAGACTAGCAAATATATGCTCCCTCCAGTCGCATATTTTTGCTAGTTGTTTTAAGTTACATATTACATACATCTCATCTCATCTCATCTCATCTCAATCTCAATCTCATCTCAATCTCAATCTCAATCTCAATATATATAAGGCAAAAATCTGCGTGTGTGTGTATGTCTCGCTAAAACTTAAAAAATACTATACAAACACCCCCAAATTAGGTATTATTTTAACTGCCATAACCTCGAGAAAATAATATCTAAAAATTAAAAAAAAAGATTCATTTTTAAGAGGTCAAATAGCCATTTTTTCGTTTAATGTGATCACGAGTTTTAATGTTATCTTGTGCACGTGACGTCACATTGATAGGTACATGACGTCATAGTGATAGGTTTGTATCTATTTTTATGCCATCGTCACATTATTATTGATTTTTTTTTCATTTCTCTTCGGACTATTGCCCTCACCAAAGGGAGGGGAATAAGACAAAGCGATTTAGTACACCTCCTTGTATTTGGCGTTGTCAGGGAATAAAACAATACAACGTTAAGAACGTTCTGTTGTCACTATTATTGGTCAAAACGAAGAAGTTAAGCAATGCATAGCGTGGCCAGTACTATATGTGTGACGATTTATGGTGACCAGGTGCTGTAAAATCGAGCTTAAGCATATAATGGCAAGTACTAAATCGATGACTAAATTCAGTGAAATTAAACAAATAAATAATTATGCTCCGCCATTGTTTTCATATATATTAAATAACGTCTCAATCAGTGACATTAAAGGAATAAATAATTATGCTTCGCCATTGTTTTCACAAATATTTGTATACATATTAAATAACGACTCAATCAGTGAAATTAAAGGAATAAATAATTATGCTCCGCCATTGTTTTCACTAATGTTTGTATACATATTAAATAATGTCTCAATCAGTGAAATTAAAGGAATAAATAATTATGCTCCGCCATTGTTTTCACTAATGTTTGTATACATATTAAATAACGTCTCAATCAGTGAAATTAAACGAATGAATAATTATGCTTCGCCATTGTTTTCACTAATATTTGCATACATATTTAATAATGTCTCAATCAGTGAAATCAAAGGAATAAATAATTATGCTCTGCCATTGTTTTCACTAATATTTGTATACATATTTAATAATGTCTCAATCAGTGAAATCAAAGGAATAAATAATTATGCTCTGCCATTGTTTTCACTAATATTTGTATACATATTTAATAATGTCTCAATCAGTGAAATTAAAGGAATAAATAATTATGCTCCGTCATTGTTTGCACTAATATTTGTACACATATTTAATAATGTCTCAATCAGTGAAATCAAAGGAATAAATAATTATGCTCCGCCATTGTTTTCACTAATATTTGTATACATATTAAATAATGTCTCAATCAGTGACATTAAAGGAATAAATAATTATGATCCGTCATTGTTTTCACTAATGTTTGTTAAATAACGTTTCAATCAGTAAAATTAACCGACTAAATAATTATGCTCCACCATTGTTTTCACTAATATTTGTATACATATTAAACAACGTCTCAATCAGTAAAATTTTAGGGGGTGGGCCAAATTTTTTTTTTTAACTCAAAATATTTCTCAGAGTAGTGGGAGAGTAAAAAAAATTTGGAGTAGGGTGGAGGGTAAAGAATTTGGGGAGGGCGCGTTGGGGTAAATTTTTGGCGGGTGTATCGAATTTTTTTTTATCTCTTGAACTTAAAATACATATTAGGATAGGGAGAGAGTAAAGTTTTTTGAGGTTGGTAGGGTAGGAGGGTAAAATTTTTGGGGGTTGGGGAAATTTTTTTTTTAACTTAAAATATTTCTCAGGGTTAGGGGAGTGTAAAATGTTTTGGGGGTGGAGAATAAATTTTTTTGTGTGGAATGGGGCAAAATTATTTTTTTAGTTGAAATAGGGCTGATTAATAATAGTTCTTTTTTATGATAGTGACACTACATGAATGAACTTGAATTTTGTTCTTGGATACGACATAGCACATTAATATAGGTTCTTAGGTATGCGAACTGGGCTGGTGATAGGTGCATATATAGTATACACACCCTTACAGAGATAAGTAAGTATATAGTATGCGCACCTGTGCGGCGATAGGTACATATATAGTATTCGCACCGGGGCGGCAATAGGTATGTATATAATATGCATCGGGTGGCAATAGGCACGTATATACTATTGCATAGGGTTTTCCATAGGTACGTATATAGCATGTGCACAGGGGCAGTAATAAATATGTATATAGCATGCGCCCTGGGGTGGCGATAGGTACGTATATAGTATGCGCACCACGACGGCGATAGTTATGTATATAGCATGTGCACCGGGACGGCAGTAGGTATGTATATAGCATGCGCACCCGGGTGGTGATAGGTACGTATTAAGCATTTGCAACGGGGTGGCAATAGGTACTTATGTAGTATGCATACCAGGGCGGTGATAGGTACTTATGAAGTATGCGTACCGGGGCGGCGAGAGGTACTTATGTAGTATGCACACTGGAGCAGTGATAGGTACTTATGTAGTATGCGAACTGGGGTTGCGATTGGTAATTATGTAGTATGCGCACCGGGGTGGCGATTGGTACTTATATAGTATCTGCAGCGGGGCAAGTAATAATAAGTATTATTTTCTTGGAACAAACATGGATCCGTCGATCCGTCGACCTACGTCCGTCCGTCTGTCTGTCCAGCTACGTCCATCTAGATAGGTCCGTCCGTGAATCCGTCAACCTACGTCCGTCCGTTTGCCCAGCTACATCTGTCCGTCCGTCCGTCTGTCTGTCCAGATACGTCCGTCCGTTTAGATATGTCCGTCCGTAAATCGATCCACTAACGGCCGTCCATCAGACGACCTACGTGTGTCCATCTGTCTGTCCAGCTACGTGAGTCTATCTCTCCACCTACGTCTGTCCGTTTGTCTGTCTGTCTAGCTACGTCAACATACTTCCGTCCATCTGTCAACCTACGTCTGTCCGTACGTCTGTCTGTCCAGCTACGTCCGTCTGTCTAGATACGTCCCAGCTATGTCAGTCCATCTCTCAAGCTACGTCCGTCCGTCCGTCCGTCCGTCCGTCCGTCTGTCTGTCATTCCAGAAACGTCCGTTGGTCTAGATACGTCTGTCCGTCAACTTTGTCTGTCCGTTTGTCTATCCAGCTACGTCACTCCATCTCTCCACATACGTCTGTCCGTCTGTCTGTCCAGCTACGTCTGTCCGTCCGTCTGTCTGTCCAGCTACGTCCGTCCGTCTAGATACGTCCGTCCGTAAATCCGTCCACTAACGACCGTCCATCTGTCGAATTACGTGCGTCCGTCTGTCTGTCCAGCTACGTGAGTTTATATCTCCACCTACGTCTGTCCGTTTGTCTGTCTGTCTCGCTACGTCAACATACTTCCGTTCATCTGTCAACCTACGTCTGTCCGTCCGTCCGTCTGTCTGTCCTACTATGTCAGTCCATCTCTCAACCTACGTCTGTCCGTCTGTTTGTCTGTCCAGCTACGTCTGTCCGTTTAGATACGTCCCAGCTATGTCAGTCCATCTCTCAAGCTACATCCGTCCGTCCGTCCGTCCGTCCGTCCGTCCGTCTGTCATTCCAGCAACGTCTGTCGGTCTAGATACGTCCGTCCGTAAATCTTGCCCTAAATTCTGTCCGGTTGTATCAGGTCATCCCATAAGTTCTGTTCGGATTCATCAATAACATCATAAGAAGGCTACGTTAATAGTGTGTAGTGAAACAAGGGTTGCTCAATCACATCCGCACCTGACAACCGGTAAGAGTGATTTCAGTAGTGCTCAGGATGCCTCCTTGATTTTCAAAAGAAATGTTGGTGCTTCTGAAGTATAACGGTCCATAGAAATATTGCTGCTTCCAAAGTATAACGGTCCCCCCCAGGAATGTTGTTAAAGGATAGCTAAGGAAGAGCAATAACTCACGTTTGGGGGGCTGGAAGGATTGAGGGGGTCGGGGGAAATTTTTAGGGGTCAGGTTGTACTTTTTAGGGGTCAGGCCAAATTTTTTTCTTTTATTTTGTTTTGAACTCAAAATATTTCTCAGGGTTGGGGGAGAGTGAAACATTAGTTAGGATGAGGGGCTGGAGAGATTGAGGGGTCGGGGAAAATATTTGGGGTCAGGCTGAACTTTTTGGGGGTCAGGCCAAATATTTTTATTTTTTTGTTTTGAACTCAAATATTTCCTATTTAGGGGAGATTGAGGGGTCGGGCCAAATTTTTTGTTACTTTTTTTTAACATAAAATATTACTCAGGGTTGTGGGAGAGTGAAAAAAAAGTTGGGGGGGGGGGCTGGAGAGATTAGTGGGTCGGGGAAAATTCATGGGGTCAGGACAAATTTTTTAGGGGTTCGGCCAAATTTTTTTTTTTAAATTCTTTTGAACTTAAAATATTTCTCAGGGTTGTGGGAGAGTGATAAAAAAGTTGAAGGGGCTGCAGAGATTAGGAGGTCGGGGAAAATTTAAGGGGTCAGGCCAAATTTTTTAGCTGTCGAGTCAAATTTTTTTTTTTTTTGAACTTAAAATATTTCTCAGGGTTGTGGTAGAGTGAACCAAAAGTTGGGGGAGGGGGTGGAGAGATTAGGGGGTCGGGGAAAATTTTAAGGGGTCAGGCCAAATGTTTTAGGTTTCGGGCCCAATTTTTTTTTTTTTTAACTTAAAATATTTCTCAGGGTTGTGGGAGAGTAAAAAAAATGTTGGGGGCGGGGCTGGAGATATTAGGGGGTCGGGGAAAATTTTAGGGGTTAGGCCAAATTTTTTAGGGGTCGGGCCAAATTTTTTTATTTTAAATTTTTTTGAATTTAAAATATTTCTCAGCGTTGTGGGAGAGTGAAAAAAGTTGGGGGGGGGGGCTGGAGAGATTAGGGTGTCGGGGAAAATTCTTGGGGTCAGACCGAACTTTTTAAGGGTCAGGCCAAACTTTTTGTTTTTTGTTTTGTTTTGAACTGAAAATATTTCTCAGGGTTGTGGGAGAGTGAAAAAAGTTGGGGGGGGGCTGGAGAGATTGAGGGGTCGGGGAAAATTTTAGGGGTCAGGCCAAATTTTTTAGGGGTCAGAAAATACTTTTAAGGGGTCAGGCCAAGTTTTTTTTGTTTTTTTATTTTTTTAACTAAAAATATTTCTCAGGGTTGGGAGAGAATAAAAAAAAAGTTGGGGGGGGGGTTCTGGAGAGATTGGGGCCTGGGGAAATGTTTAGAGGTCAGGACAAACTTTTTAGGGGTCGGGCCAAATTTTTTAATTTTTTTATTTTTTGAACTAAAAATATTACTCAGGGTTGGGCGAGAGTAAAAAAAAGTTGGGGGGCCTGGAGAGATTGGGGGGTCGTGGAAATTTTTAGCGGCGATATAAACGTATTTACCATTCGCACCGGGGCTGCGATAGGTACCTATTTAGCATTCGCACCCAGGAGGCTATAGGTACGTATTTAGAATTCACACCGGGGCGGCGATAGGTACGTATTTAGCATTTGCACCGTGGTTGCAGTAGGTACGTATTTAAAATTCACACCGGGGCGGCGACAGGTACGTATTTAGCATTCGCACTGGGGCAGTGATAGGTACATATGGTGTATGCACACCGGGGCGGCAATATGTACGTATTTAGCATTCACTCCTGGGCGGAGATAGGTACTTATTTAGCATTCAGCGGTGGCGATAGGTACTTATATAGCATGTGCACATGGGCGGCAATAAGTATGTATATAGTATGCGCACCAGGGCGGTGATAGGTATGTATTTAGCATGCGCACTGGGGCAGCGATCGGTTCATATATAGCACGCGCACCGGGACGGCGATAGGTACGTATATAGCTTCTGCACCAGGGCGGCGATAGGTACGTATTTAGAATTCACACCGGGGCGGCAATAGGTACGTATTTAGAATTCACACCGGGGCGGCGATAGGTATGTATTTAGCATTCGCACTGGGGTGGCGATATGTACGTATTTAGCTTCCGCACCGGGGTGGCGATAGGTACGTATTTAGAATTCACACCAGGGTGGCAATAGGTACGTATTTAGAATTCACACCGGGGCGGTGATAGGTATGTATTTAGCATTCGCACCAGGGCGGCGATATGTACGTATTTAGCTTCCACACCGGGGCGGCGATAGGTACTTATTTAGCATTCAGCGGTGGCGATAGGTACTTATATAGCATGTGCACATGGGCGGCAATAAGTACGTATATAGTATGCGCACTGGGGCGGTGATAGGTATGTATTTAGCATGCGCACTGGGGCAGCGATCGGTTCATATATAGCACGTGCACCGGGACGGCGATATTTACGTATATAGCACGTGCACCGGGGCGGCTAAAGGTACGTATTTAAAATTCACACCGGGGCGGCGATAGGTCCCTATTTAGCATTCACACCAGGGGCGGCGATAGGTATGTATTTAGCATTCGCACCGGGGTGGCTAGATGTACGTATTTAGCTTCCGCACCGGGGCGGCGATAGGTACGTATTTAGAATTCACACTGGGGCGGTGATAGGTATGTATTTAGCATTCGCACCGGGGTGGCGATATGTACGTATTTAGCTTTCACACCGGGGCGCACCGGGGCGGCGATCAGTACATATATAGCACGCGCACCGGGGCGGCGATAGGTACGTATATAGCACGTGCACCGGAACGGCGAAAGGTATGTATTTCGCATTCGCATTGTGGTGGTGATAGGTACGTATTTAGCATCTGCACCGGGGCGGCTATAGGTACGTATTTAGCATTCGCACCAAAGCGGCGATAGGTACGTATTTAGCATTCGCACCAAAGCGGCAATATGTACATATTAATTATTCGCACTAGGGCAGCAGCGATATGTACTTATGTAGCATGCACACCGGGGCGCAATAGGTATGTATTTAGTATTCGCACTATGGCAGCGATAGGTACTATTTAGCATCTGCACCGGGGCGGCGATAGGTACTTAAATAGTATCTGCACTGGGGCGGCGATAGGTACATATATAGTATGTGCACTGGGGCAGCGATAGGTACGTATATAGTATGCGCACCGGGGTGATGATAGATACATATATAGTATGAACACCGGGGCGGAGATAAGTACCTATATAGAAGGCGCAGAGAGAGGTGTTACTTTTTATAGAAATATGTCATACTATTGCCCTGGGCAACGTAGGAGAAATGGTGGGGAATAAACAGCTTTCGCAAAAGTCAAAATTAGAAAGTAGCGGTGAAACGGGACGACCAGGGAAGAGAAAGGTAGAAAGATAAAGAGACGGCTATAGAGAGAGGGGGGGGGGACATAGAAGTTTGAATATAAAGATGTTACACACACGATCTTTCTTCAAGTATATGTTTTTATGACCCCGAACAACGCCGGGTAGCCCTGCTAGTATGTAGTAAATTCGAAATAATCTAATGTATTTATGTACTAATCTCATAAAAATGCCGAGTTACTGAAAACATCCCATAATCCCTTGCCGGATGTACCCGGTCTTGCCCTGAATTGTGTCCGGTTGTATCAGGTCATCACATAACTTCTGTCCGGATAAATCAATAACATCATAGGAAGGCTACATTAAGAGTGTGTAGTGAAACAAGGGTTGCTCAATCAATCCGCTCACGAGGCCTCCTTGATTGTTATTTGTTAGCGGATAGCTAAGGAAGTGCGAGTACCTCAAGTTCATAAAACAATTAATGTTTTTTAATGAAATTTATTTTTTAGAGGATAGCTAAGGAAGTGCGTTAACTCACGTTTAAAACACAATTAAGGTGTTTAAAACAAGGTTAGAGAATATACATAACATATAAAAGTGTATTCTTATGTAAAATTCACAGAGTAAGATGATGAGAGTATTCCCGAATCTATTAACCCAGTCCTTAGGGGTCCATGGGGAATATTTCATCGGGGATGGGGGTGGGGCTTTTCAGTTATTTTTCATTATATTTTATAGTAATTTGAAATTGCTGAGTCATATTGTAATTTAATTACGTAATACCACCAGTTCATGAAACAATTAATTTTTTTAATGAAATTTATTTTTTAGAGGATAGCTAAGGAAGTGCGATAACTCACGTTCAAAAACACAATTTTATAGTAATTTGCAAATGTTGAATCATATTGTAATTTAATTACATAATAACTCAAGATGATGAGAGTATTCCAGATTGATTTCAGTAGTGCTCATGTGGCCTCCTTGATTTTCGAAGTACTCGGCGTTGTCCAGGAGAAAAGTGCTCAATGTTCTAGATAGAGCTGCTGCAGTGATAGATTAGTATAGGACCCAGCACCGGGGGTTCTTCTACAATATAGGACCCAGAGGCTTCTGCAGAATAGGAACCATGGGTGCTTCTACAGTACAGGGACCAGAGGTGCTTATACATTATATAAGACCCAGCACCAGGGTGCTTCTACAATATAGGACCCGGAGGCTTCTGCAGAATAAGAACCATGGGTGCTTATACAGCATAGGACCCAGCACCGGGGTGCATCTACAATATAGGACCCGGAGGCTTCTGCAGAATCGCAACCATGGGTGCTTCTATAGTATAGGAACCAGGGGTGCTTATACAGTATAGAACCCAGCACCAGGGGTTCTTCTACAATATAAATACAATATAAACATAGGTCTTCTGCAGTATAGGGACCAGGGGTGCTTCTACAGTATAGGGGCCAGGGGTGCTCACACAGTATAAGACCCAGCACCGGAGGTGCTTCTACAATATATGACCTGGAGGCTACTGCAAAATAGGAACCATGGGTGCTTCTACAGTATAGGGAGCAGGGGTGCTTTTACAGTACAGGATCCAGCACCGGGGGTGCTTCTACAACATAAGACCCAGAGGCTTCTTCAGAATAGCGACTATAGGGACCAGGGGTGCTTCTACAGTATAGGACCCAGCACGTTGTGCTTCTACAATATAGGACACGGAGGCTTCTGCAGAATAGGAACCATGGGTGCTTCTACAGTATAGGGACCAGGAGTGCTTCTACAGTATAGGACCCAGCACCGGGGTGCTTCTACAATATAGGACCCGGGGGTTACTGCAGAATAGCGACCATGGGTGCTTCTCCAGTATAGGGACAAGGGGTGCTTATACAGTATAGGACCCAGCACCTGGGGTGCTTCTACACTATAGGACCCGGAGGCTTTTGCAGAATAGCGACCATCGGTGCTTCTGCAGTATAGGGACCAGGGGTGCTTCTACAGTATGGGGACCAGGAGTGCTTATACAGTATAGGACCCAGCACCGGGGTACTTCTACAATATAGGAGCCGGAGGCTTCTGCAGAATAGGAACCATGGGTACTTCTACAGTATAGGAACTAGCACCGGGGGTGCTTCTACAATATAGGACCTGGAGGCTTCCGCAGAAAAGGAACCCTGGGTGCTTCTACTGTATAGGGACCAGGGGTGCTTATACAGTATAGGACCCAGCACCGGGGGTGCTTCTACAATATAAAACCCGGAGGCTTCTGCAGAAGTGCGACAATAGGTCTTCTGCAGTATAGGGACCAGGGGTGCTTCTACAGTATAGGGACCAGGGGTGCTCACACAGTATAGGACCCAGCACCGGGGTTCCTCTACAATATAGGACCCGGAGACTTCTGCAGAATAAGAACCATGGGTGCTTCTGCAGAATAGGAACCATGGGTGCTTCTACAGTATATGACCCAGCACCGGGGGTGCTTCTACAATATAGGACCTGGAGGCTTCAGCAGAATAGGCACCATAGGCGCTTCTACAGTATAGGGACCAGGGGTACTTATACAGTATGGGACTCAGCACCGGGGGTGCTTCTACAATATAGGACCCAGAGGCTTCTGCAGAATAGCGACCATGGGTGCTTCTGCAGTATAGGGACCAGGGCTGCTTATACAGTATAGGACCCAGCACTGGGGGTTCTTCTACAATATAGGACCCGGAGGCTTCTGCAGTCTGGTTCTTTAATATTACCGAGGCACCTCGGAAATTTTTTTTTCTTACTATAACTGAACATATTTCTATGTATGGGGGAGGGTAAAAGAAAAATGTGTTTTTAGGGAGGGGGAATTTTTTTTTTTAATCCCATTTTTAAACTTAAAATATTTCTATATATTGCAGAGGGTAAAAAAAAAATTTTCAGGGGGAGGGTCAAAATGTTTTTTTTTTCTTTTCCATCAAAAATATTTATATGTATGGGGGAGGTTAAAAAAAAAAATTGGGGGGTGGGGTTGGGGAGGGAGTAAAAATTTTTTTGTTTTTTCAACTAAAAATATTTATATGTATGGGGGAGGATTAAAAAAAAAATTTTCGGGGGTGGAAGGTAAAAATTTTTTTTTTTTTCTTTTTTGAACTAAATATATTTCTATGTATGGGGGAGGAAAAATTGGAGGGGGTCAAAAATTTTTCTTTTTTACTTTTCGTTTTAAATTAAAAATATTTCTAAGTATGAAAAAAAAATTTTAATGGGGGAGGGCAACTTTTAACTAAAAATATTTATATTTATTATAGTGACAATACATGAATGAACACTATTTTGTTTTTCTAACACGACAGGGGCGCATGAATATGAGTTCTTAGGTATGCGAACAAGCTTGGAGATAGGTACATATATAGTATGTGCACCCTTGCAGAGATAGGTAAGTATATAATATGCCCACCAGGGCGGCGATAGGTACAAATATAGTATGCGCATCAGGCGACAGCTATATATATAGTATGTGCACCGGGGTGGCAATAGGTACGTATTTAGCAATCACACCTGGGTGGCGATAGATACGTATTTAGCATTCGCACCGGGGCACCGATATGTACATATTTAGTATTCGCACTGGGGCAACAATAGGTACATATGTAGTATGCACACCAGGGCGCCGATAGGTACGTATATAGAATGTGCACATGGGCGGCAATAAGTACGTATATAGCATGTGCACTGGGGCGGTGATAGGTATGTATTTAGCATGCGCTGCGGGGCGGCGATCGGTACATATATAGCATGTGCACCGGGGCAGCGAAAGGTATGTATATAGCATGTGCACATGGGCGGCAATAAGCATGTAGAGATTGCATGCGCACCGGGGCGGTGATAGGTATGTATTTAGCATTCGCACCAGGACGCGATAGGTATGTATTTAGGATTCAGGGGTGGCGATATGTACTTATATAGCATGTGCACATGGGCGACAATAAGTATGTATATAGCGTGCGCACCGGGCCGGTTATAGGTATGTATTTAGTATTCGCACCGGGGCGGCGATAGGTACGTATTTAGTATTTGCACCGGGGCGGCGATAGGTACGTATTTAGCATTCGCACCGGGGCGGCAATATGTACATATTTAGTATTCGCATTGGGGTAGCGATAGGTATTCATGCAGTATGCACACTGGGGCGGCAATAGGTCTGTATTTAGCATTCGCACCCGGGTGGCGATTGGTACGTATTTAGCATTCGCACCGGGGCGGCGATAGCTACTTATATAGTATCTGCACCCAGGGCGGTAATAGGTACTTATATAGTATCTGCACCCAGGCAGTGATAGGTACTTATATGGTATCTGCACCGGAGTTGCGATAGGTATGTATATATTATGTGCACTGGGGCGGCGATAGGTACGTATATAGTATGCGCACCAAGGTGGCGATAGATACGTATATAGTATGAACAACGTGTCTGAAATAAGTACCTATATAGAAGGCGCAGACAGAGGTGGTACTTTTCATAGAAATATTTCATACTATTGCCCTGGTAAACATAGGATGAAATAGCGGGGAAGAAAAAGCTTTCGCAAAAGGCAAAATTAGAAAGTAGCGGTGAAATGGGGCAACCAGGGAAGAGAAAAGTAGAAAGATAAAGAGACGGCCTTAGAGAGAGGGAGAGAAATAGAAGTTTGAATATAAAGATGTTACACACGCGATTTTTCTTCAATTATATGTTTTTATGACCCCGAGCAACGCCAGGTAGTCTCTTATATAAAAAGCAGTTGTCTGTGTGTTTGTGTGTTTGTTTGTTTGTTTGTATGTCCAGCATCTCCTCAAAAACTATGCGGCGACATGTCAAAAAGTTGCCATCTTCAGGACCGCACACATCCCGGGTTCATAATATCTAAAAATCGCGAAAAACGATTCACTTGCTGATAGTCAACCGGACCACTTTCACACAAAAGGTAGCCGTTTTTCGTATTTTACACAACTTTTTCAACGTTAATATGTAGTAAATTCGAAATAATCTAATGTATTTATGTACTAATCTGATGAAAATGCTGAGTCACTGAAAACATCCCATAATCCCTTGCCGGATGTACCCGGTCTTGCCCTAAATTGTGTCCGGTTCTATCAGGTCATCACATAACTTCTGTCCGGATAAATCAATAACATCATAGGAAGGCTACGTTAAGAGTGTGTAGTGAAACAAGGGTTGCTCAATCACATCCGCACCTGGCCAACGGTAAGAGTTATTTCAGTAGTGCTCAGGAGGCCTCCTTGATTTTCAAACGAATGTTGTGACTTCTTAAGTATAACGGTCCCTAGAAATATTGGTGCTTCTTAAGTATAACGGTCCCAAGAAATATTGGTGTTTCGGGCCAATATTTTTTTTTTTTTCCTTGAACTTAAAATATTTCTCAGGGTTGTGGGAGAGTGAAAAAAATGTTGGGGGGGGGGGCTGGAGAGATTAGGGGGTCGGGAAAAATTTTAGGGGTCAGGCCAAATTTTTTAGGGGTCGGGCCAAATTTTTTTTTTTTTTGAACTCAAAATATTTCTCAGCGTTGGGTGATAGTGAAAAATTAGTTGGGAAGAGGGTTGGGGAAAATTTTAAGGGGTCAGGCCGAACTTTTAAGGGGTCAGGCCAAATTTTTTTGTTTTTTTTGTTTTGAACTCAAAATATTTCTCAAGGTTGGGGGAGAGTGAAAAATTAGTTGGGATGGGGGCTGGAGAGATTGAGGGGTCGGGGAGAATTTTAGGGGTCAGGCCGAACTTTTTAAAGGTTAGACCAAATTTTTTCCTTTTTTTTTTTAACTCAAAATATTTCTCAGGGTTGAGGGAGAGTGAAAAATTAGTTGGGATGAGGGGCTGGAGAGATTGAGGGGTCGGGAAGATTTTAGGGGTCAGGCCGAACTTTTTAGGGGTCAGGCCAAGTTTTTTTGTTTTTTTTGTTTTGAACTAAAAATATTTCTCAGTGTTGAGGGAGAGTAAAAAAAAGTTGGGGGGGGGGCTGGAGAGATTTGACTGTCAGGGAAATTTTTAGGGGTCAGGACAAACTTTTAAGAGGTCGGGCCAAATTTTTTTCTTTTACCATTTTTTGAACTAAAAATATGACTCAGGGTTGGGCGAGAGTAAAAAAAAAAGTTGGGAGGCTGGAGAGATTGTGGGGTTTGTGAAATTTTTAGCGGCGATATGAACGTATTTACCATTCGCACCGGGGCGGCGATAGGTACTTATTTAGCATTCGCACCACGGCGGCAATAGGTACGTATTTAGCATTCAGCGGTGGCGATAGGAACGTATATAGCATTTGGGGGGGGGGCAACATTTTTTTTTTTCTTTTATCTTTTTCATTGAAAATATTTATATGTATGGGGGCGGATAAAAAAAAATTTTTCTGGGGGGGGTTGCTAAAAAAAATTTTTTTTCTTTTTTTAAACTAAAAATATTTCTATGTATGGGGGGAACATAAAATTTTATTTGGGGGGGTCAAAAAATTTTCTTTTCTTTTTTAGTTCTTTTAAATTAAAAATATTTCTAAGAATGTGGGAGGATGGAAAAAAATTTTCTTGGGGGGAGGCAAAAACATTTCTTTTTTTCTGTTTTTAACTAAAAATATTTATATTTATGATAGTGACAATACATGAATGAACACTATTTTGTTTTTCTAACACGACAGGGGCGCATTAATATGAGTTCTTACATATGCGAACTGGGCTGGAGATAGGTACATATATAGTATGTGCACCCTTGCAGAGATAGGTAAGTATGTAGTATGCACACCAGAGCCGCGATAGGTACGGCGATAAGTTTCTATATATTATGTGCACTGGGGTGGCAATAGGTACGTATATAGTAGTGCATAGAGGTGGCGATAGCTAAGTATTTAACATTCGCACCGGGGTTGCGATAGGTACATATTCAGCTTTTGCACCGGGGCGGCGATATGTACATATTTAGTATTCGCACTGGGGTAGTGATAGGTACATATGTTGTATGCACACCGGGGCGGCAATATGTACGTATTTAGCATTCGCCCCTGAGCGACGATAGGTACTTATTGAGCATTCAGCGGTGGCAATAGGTACGTATATTACATGTGCACATGGGCGACAATAAGTACATATATATCATGCGCACCGGGGCGGTGATAGGTATGTATTTAGCATGCGGTCTGGGGAAGCAATCGGTAAATATATAGCATGCACACCGGGGTGCTGATAGGTACGTATATAGCATGTGCACCGGGGCGGCGATAGGTACGTATTCAGCATTCGCACTGGGGCGGCAATAGGTATGTATTTAGCATTCGCACCGGGGCGGCGATATGTACGTATTTAGCTTCCGCACAGGGGCGGCGATAGGTATGTATTTAGAATTCAGGGGTGGCGATAGCTACGTATATAGCATGTGCACATGGGCGGCAATAAGTACGTACATAGCATGCGCTCTGGGGCGGCGATTGGTACATATATAACACGCGCACCGGGGCGGCGATAGGTATGTATATAGCACGTGCACCGGAATGGCGAAAGGTACATATTTTGCATTCGCACTGGGGCGGTGATAGGTACATTATTAGGATTCGCACCAGATCAGCAATAGGTACATATTTAGCATTTGCACCGGGCCGGCGATAGGTACGTATTTAGCATTCTCACGGAAGCGGCAATATGTACATATTAATTATTCGCACTATGGCAGCGATAGGAAATTATGTAGAATGCACACCGGGGCGGCAATAGGTACGTATTTAGCATTCACACCGGGGCGGCTATAGGTACGTATTTAGCATTCGCACTGGGCCGGCGATAGGTACGTATTTAGCATTCGCACCAAAGCAGCAATATGTACATATTAATTATTCGCATTAGGGCAGTGATAAGTACTTATGTAGCATGCACACTGGGGCGGTGATAGGTACTATTTAGCATTAGCACCGGGGCGGCGATAGTTACTTATATAGTATCTGCACTGGGACGTCGATAGGTACGTATATAGTATGTGCACTGGGGCAGTGATAGGTACATATACAGTATGCGCACCGGGGTGGCGATAGATACATATATAGTATGAAAAACGTGGCGGCGATAAGTACCTACATAGAAGTCGCAGATAGAGTTGTTACTTTTTATAGAAATATGTCATACTATTGCCCTGGGAAACGTAGGAGAAGTGGTGGGGAAGAAACAGCTTTCGCAAAAGGCAAAATTAGAAAGTAACGGTGAAATGGGGCGACCAGGGAAGAGAAAGGTAGAAAGATAGAGAGACGGCTATAGAGAGAGGGGGTGAAATAGAAGTTTGAATATAATGATGTTACACGCGCGATTTTTTTTTTATTTCTCAGCGTTGGGGGAGAGTGAAAAATTAGTTGGGATGAGGGGCTGGAGAGATTGAGGGGTCGGGGAAAATTTTAGGGGTCAGGCCGAACTTTTTAGGGGTCAGGCCAAATTTTTTTTTGTTTTTTTTGTTTTTAACTCAAAATATTTCTCAGGGTTGGGGAGAGTGAAAAAGTAGTTGGGATGAGGAGCTGGAGAGATTGAGGGGTCGGGTAACATTTTAGGGGTCAGGCCGAACTTTTTAGGGGTCAGGCCAAATTTTTTTTGTTTTTTGTTTGTTTTTAACTTAAAATATTTCTCAGCGTTGGGGGAGAGTGAAAAATTAGTTGGGATGAGGGGCTGGAGAGATTGAGGGGTCGAGCCGAACTTTTTAGGGGTCAGGCCGAACTTTTTAGGGGTCAAGCCAAATTTTTTCGTTTTTCCTTGTTTTGAACTCAAAATATTTCTCAGGGTTAGGGGAGACTTAAAAATTAGTTGGGAAGAGGGGCTGGAGAGATTGAGGGGTCTGGGAAAATTTTAGTGGAAGCTGGAGAGATTGAGACGTCTGGGAAAATTTTAGGGGTCGGGCCAAACTTTTTAGGGGGTCGGGCGAAATTTTTTTAAAATATTTCTTAGGTAAGTATATAGTATGCACACCGGGGCGGCGATAGATACGAATATAGTATGCGCAGCGGGGCGGCGATAGGTATATATATAGTATGTGCACCAGGGTGACAATAGGTATGTGTATAGTAGTGCATAGAGGTGGCGATAGGTACTATATAGCATGTGCACAGGGATGGCAGTAAGTAATTATATAGAATGTGCTCCAAGGCTGTGATAGGTATATATTTAGCATGTGCTCCAGGGCCGCGATCAGTACGTATATAGCATGCACACCAGGGCTGCGATAGGTACATATTTAGCACGCGCACAGGGGCAGCAATAGGAACATATTTAGCATTCACATCAGGACGGCCGTAGGGACGTATTTAGCATTTGCACCGGGGCGGCAATAGGTACGTTGTAGCATTCGCAACGGGGCGGCGATAGGTACATATGCAGCATTTGCACTGGGGCGGCGATAGGTACGTATGTAGCATTTGCACTGGGGCAGCGATATGTACTTATGTAGTATGCATACCGAGGCGGCAATAGGTACTTATATAGTATCTGCCCCGGGGCGGCGATAGGTACGTATATTGTATGTGCACCGGGGTGGCGATAGATATGTATATAGTATGAACACCGGGGCACAGATAAGTACCTATATAGAAAGCGCAGATAGATGTGGTACTTTTTATAGAAATATGTCATACTATTGCCATGGGCAACGTAGGAGAAATGATGGGGAAGAAGCAGCTATCGCAAAAGGCAAAATTAGAAAGTAGCAGTGAAATGGGGCGACCAGGGAAGAGAAAGGTAGAAAGATAAAGAGACGGCTATAGAAGAGGGGGAGAAATAGAAGTTTGAATATAAAGATGTTACACACGCGATTTTTCTTCAATTATATGTCTTTATGACCCCGAGCAACACCCGGTAGACCCGCTAGTCTATTATATAAATCCCACCTGTCTGTATGTATGTATGTATGTATGTAAAGCTTCTCCTCCGAAAGTACCTAACAAACGGTCACACGGGTGACATCATTCCGACCGGCCAGCCCAGGCGCGTGTAATATCTCAGAACCGGAAAAAAAAATTGACTCTTCCGAGGTCGACTGAGCACTTTTCTCCAATGGGGGTTGGCTTTTAACTCGATTTTTTAACGTTGTTTAGTACTAATTTAAGAATAAATCAATGCTATCATGTATAATTTGAAAAATAATGCAAAGTCACGATCAACCAGAAATGACGTCAGAGAGTGATGGGAAGAAATTCACTCACACTACAACCATTTTTCCTTTCTTTCTTTTTTCCCCTCTCACTCCCACACTTTCTTTCTTAATTATTAATAGACGCTAATATTCCTCCCCCCCTCCCTTCCTATGGCCGTTCTGTTATCATGATAGGCATTACCTCCTCCAAGCCAAATTTGGGGGAGGGGGGAGGGTTATCGGTATTCACCGGTGGGGCGCCTCAGGCAAAATTTGGGGGAGTGGGAGTATCGGCATTCGCCGGTGTGAGCGCCTCAGGCGAAATTTGGGGGAGTATCGGTATTCGCCGGTGTGGCGCCTCTGGCCAAATCGGGGGGGGGGGGATGTTGGCAATCGCCGGTATGAGCGCCTCAGGCCAAATTTGGGGGAGGGAGGGTGTCGGCATTCGCCGGTGGGCCGCTTCAGGCGAAATTTGGGGGAGGGGGAGTGTCGGCATTCGCCGGTGTGAGCGCCTCAGGCGAAATTTGGGGGAGGGGGAGTATCGGTATTCGCCGGTGGGGCGCCTCAGGCGAAATTTGGGGGAGGGGGGAGTGTCGGCATTCGCCGGTGTGAGCGCCTCAGGCGAAATTTGGGGGAGGGGGGAGTGTCGGCATTCGGCGCCTCAGGCCAAGTCGGGGGAGGGGGAGTGTCGGTATTCGGCTGTGGGGCGCCCCAGGCCAAATCTGGGGGGAGGGAATGTCGGCATTCGCCGGTATGAGCGCCTCAGGCGAAATTTGGGGGAGGAGTATCGGTATTCGCCGGTACGGCGCCTCAGGCCAAATTTGGGGAGGGGGTAAGTATTAGTATTCGTCGGTAAGACAGATACCGACCTTGGGCGTGTATCAGCCCGTACTTTAGGGGAGAGGAAGTGCGCCAAAGGAAAAGGGATTAAAATTAAATGATAATCTGATTTTTGATTCGACAGTGTAAGATCGAAACCAATGCAATAATGACAAAAACAGATACTACACTTTGATCTTAGCCAAAAGGCCAACAAAGCGGAAGAAATTCAAAATTTGTATGTGATTTAATGAAGTATTTATAACGAATCTACGACAGTACAGTGGTCTATCCACTAGACACTCTTCAAATTACATTAATAAATTCACAAGTAATAATAACTATGATTTTCTTTGAACAAACATTGTATAATACTATTTAACAAATTCTTACATGAGTTTTGATGATAAACAACAAATTTTAGACGCTCTAGGCCGTTTTTCTCTAATTCAACATAGCTTTTATACGCCATTTTAAAACCGAAAATGACATTAATGTAGTATCTGTTTAGTATTAGTGTAGTATCTGTTTTGATTTACGATGGATATGTGGCAGATCAATAGATCGATGAGACGAGCGGGCATTGAGGAAAAGGCTAGCCTGTTTAGCTACCCCTTTTCTTTCTAGGTTCGTTCGGCTTACTCTCTCTTACTCTCTCACTTTCTTTCTTTCTTATCTTTGTTTGACCCTTCTTTGCCTCTGGTGGCGAAATCTCGCCTAATCACGGTGGCCGGAGGTTTCTGACCAATGGGCGGCCGACAGGTCAGCTCGGCCGTACGTGATCTTAAATTTATAAAAGAGCAGACAAGTCTCTTTCTCTCTCTCTTTTCCTTCAGCGTTTTTGAGAAGAACGCACCAAGAACTCTCGGCGATTCCCCCCCCCCCCCCACCAGCTCGAACGAGCTGGGTGGAGGAGGATGGGGAGAAAAAGGTAATCTTATTCACATCTTTCAATTCGATGAACATATATTCACATCCTTCAATTTGACGAACATTTCTTCACACATGATCAATTACAAATTAGCCACACAAAAGACATTCACATGCTAGCATATATACACTTACAAGTATGAATCTAAGAACTCTTTAAAATGTTTCAAATATTAAATAAATTGTTTTTGTTAATAAAAATGTTATTCCTTTCCTTTTTTATTAACCATTATAAAAGGCCTCTTCGTATATGTGTATAGCTTCATAATTCCTTCGCTTTCTTTAAGGTAAGTTTAAATAATGTTTTCTTCCTTCATCTTGTTTGTCTTAAACTGTTTTATTTAATCCCCACGTGGTCCGATGGTGGAAGCCTAACGGTGTGATAACATGCAGTTATAAAGGCATCTATCACACTACCTATGGTTGGGGGATTCATTATCGCAAAACCATTTGTCCGAAATCCTTCGCGACTGTGGTTAAAATCCAAAAACCCTTTGTTCTTCTTTTGAATCTCCCGCCATAAACACACTTCCACCGCCGGCCATAGATACTGCACCCCATAGACTGGTATCGTCTTGGCCTTCGGGGCTTCATTCCGCCGGTCTGTGGGTTTGTCCTGTGCAGTTCTAGGAATTCCTCACTCCCAGGCTTTTCCTCCCCTCTTTAGGGAGGAGTAAGTTTATTGCTTACTGCCTGAGGCGCCTCTACCGGGAAATCCCGAGGGGGCTGCCCAGGCAATTTTTAATGGCCAGAGTGCTCACCTTCTCGGTCGCTGGCTTTTCAAGTCCCACTTGAATTTATTTGTTAGATGGTAGCTAAGGAAGAGCGATAACTCACGTTTAAAAACACATTTAGGTTTTTAAAACAAGGTTAGAGAATATACATAACATATAAAAGTGTATTCTAATGTAAAATTCACAGAGTAAGATGATGAGAGTATTCCCGAATCTATAAAGCCACCCCTTAGGGATCCATGGGACATATTTCATCGGGAGGGGGGGCTTTTCAGTTATTTTTCATCATATTTTATAGTAATTTGAAATTGCTGAGTCATATTGAAATTTAATTACGTAATACCTCAAGTTCATAAAACAATTCATCATTTTTAATGAAATTTATTTTTTAGAGGATAGCTAAGGAAGAACGATAACTCACGTTTAAAAACACAATTAAGGATTTTAAAACAAGGTTAGAGAATATACATAATATATAAAAGTGTATTCTTATGTAAAATTCACAGAGTAAGATGATGAGAGTATTTCCGAATCTATAAACCCACCCCTTAGGAGTCCATGGGACATATTTCATCAGGGGGGGGGGGCTTTTCAGTTATTTTTCATCATATTTTATAGTAATTTGAAATTGCTGAGTCATATTGTAATTTAATTACGTAATTCCTCAAGTTCATAAAACAATTCATCATTTTTAATGAAATTTATTTGTTAGATGATAGCTAAGGAAGAACGATAACTCACGTTTAAAAACACAATTTGGGTTTCTACAGAATAGGGGCAATGGGTTCTTCTCCAGAATAGGGACCAGATGTGCTTCTACAATATAGGACCCAGCACCGAGGGTGCTTCTACAATATAGGACCCGGAGGCTTATGTAGAATAGGGACCATGGGTGCTTCTGCAGTATAGGGACCAGGGCGCTTCTACAGTATAGGACCCAGCACCGGGGGTGCTTCTACAATATACGACCCGGAGGCTTCTGCAGTATGGTTCTTAGATATGACCAAAGCACCTCGGAAATCTTTTTTTCTTTCTTTAACTGAAAATATTTCTATGTATGGGGAAGGGTAAAAAAAATTGGGGGGGAGGGTTTTTTTTTTTTCATAAAAAATATTATCATATGTATGGGTTAGGATGAAAAAAATTTTTTAGGGGGGCGTCAAAATTTTTTTTTTTTCCTTTTTCTTTTTTAAACTAAAAATATATGTATGGGGAGGGTAAAAAAAATTTGAGGGGGGTCAAAATGTTTTTTTTTTCTTTTTCATTAAAAATATTTATATGTATGGGGAGGATGAAAAATATTTTTTTTCGGGCGGGGGGGTAAAATTTTTTTATTTTTCTTTATTTGAACTAAAAATATTTCTATGTATGGTGGGGAGGGGTCAATAATTTTTCTTTTTTTTTCTTTTAAATTAAAAATATTTCTAAGTATGGGGGAGGATGAAAAACAATTTCTTTTTTCTTTTCTTAACTAAAAATATTTATATTTATGATAGTGACAATACATGAATGAACACTATTTTGTTTTTCTGACACGACAGGGGCGTATTAATATGAGTTCTTAGGTATGCGAACTGGACTGGAGATAGGTACATATACAGTATGTGTACCCTTGCAGAGATAGGTAAGTATATAGTATGCACACGAGGGCGGCGATAGGTACTAATATAGTATGCGCACCGGACCGGCGATATGGTATATATATAGTATGTGCACTGGGGTGGCAATAGGTACGTATATAGTAGTGCATAGCAGTGGCGATAGGTACGTATTTAGCATTCACACCGGGGTGGCGATATTTATGTATTTAGCATTCGCACCGGGTCGGCGATATGTACATATTTAGTATTTGCACTGGGGCAGCAATAGGTACATATGTAGTATGCACACCAGGTCGGCAATAGGTACGTATATAGCATGTGCACATGGGCGGCAGTAAGTACGTATATAGCACCGGGGCGGTGATAGGTATGTATTTAGCATGCGCTCCAGGGCGGCGATCGGTACGTATATAGAACACGCACTGGGGCGGCGATAGGTACATATATAAAACGTGCACCGAGGCGGCGAAAGGTACGTATTTAGCATTCACATCGGGGCAGTGATAGGTACTTATATAGTATCTGCACCGGGGTTGCGATAGGTATGTATATATTATGTGCACTGGGGCGGCGATAGGTATATATATTGTATGCGCACCGGGGTGGCGATAGATTCGTATATAGTATGAACACCGGGGCGGAGATAAGTACCTATATAGAAGGCGTAGACAGAGGTGGTACTTTTTATAGAAATATGTCATACTATTGCCCTGGGAAACGTAGGATGAAATAGTGGGGAAGAAACAGCTTTCGCAAAAGACAAAATGAGAAAGTAGCGGTAAATGGGGCGACCAGAAAAGTAAAAAGATAAAGATACAGCTATAGAGAGATGGAGAGAAATAGAAGTTTCAATATAAAGATGTTACACACACGATTTTTCTTCAATTAAATGTTTTTATGACCCCGAGCAACGCCGGGTAGCCCCGCTAGTCTACTATATAAAGGGCAGTTGTCTGTATGTTTGTCTTTCTGTTTGTCTGTCTGTCTGTTTGTATGTCCAGATACTCCCAACAAACAGTCATACGGTTGACATCATTATGACCGGCCAGCCCTGGGACGTGTAATATCTCAGAAATTTTCTCCAATGGGGGGGGGGGGGGTGACTTTTTTCTCGATTTTCAACGTTGTTTAGTACTAATTTGAGAAAAAAATAATGCTATCCAGTATAATTTGAGAAATATGCAAAGTCATGCTTTTAACAGGAAATGACGTCAGAGGAAAAGAGTGTAGGGAAGAAAATCCCTCACACTACAACCCTTCTTTCCCTCTCACTCCCACCCTTTCTACCTTCCCTTCCTCCCCTACACCTGTTCTGTTGTTATGATATCACCCTCCTAGGCATTACCTCCTCCTTTTTGAGAGTTGTGGAGATAGTGCGGCGGTGTGACTGCTTCAGGTCAAATTAGGGGGAGGGGGAGTGTCGGCATTCGCCGGTGGAGCGCCTCAGGCCAAATTTGGAGATGGGGGATTGTCGGCATAATGTAAAGTCACGATTTTAACAGGAAATCAGTCAGAGGAAATCCCTAACGGCACTTTTTTGAACATGAGTTTATAGTGAAGCAAGGGTTGCTTAATTCTAACGAAACATAAGTTTATATTGAAGCAAGGGTTGCTTAATTCCTAACGGCACTTTTTTGAACATGAGTCCATAGTGAAGCAAGGGTTGCTTAATCCATAACGGTACTTTTTGAACATGAGTTTATAGTGAAGCAAGTGTTGCTTAATCTATACCTGCCCTTTTTTGAACACAAGTTTATAGTGAAGCAAGAGTTGCTTAATCGCTAACGGAACTTTTTTTGACACGAGTCCACAGTGAAACAAGGGTTGCTTAATCAATAACGGCACTTTTTGAACACGAGTTTATAGTGAAGCAAGGGTTGCTTAATCCTAACCGCATTTCTGCTGTTGACATGATACCATCCTCCCAGGTATTACCTCCTTCTTTTTGAGAGGTGTGAAGTTAGTGTAGTATCAGTAAAATTAAAGTAATAAATATCCTCCACCATTGTTTTCACTAATATTTGTATACATATTAAATAACGCCTAAATAAGTAAAGTAAGAAGAGAAAAATTATGCTCTGCCATTGTTTTCACTAATACTTGTATACATATTAAATAACGTCTCAATAAGTAAAATAAGAAGAGAAATAATTATGCTCCGCCATTGTTTTCACTAATATTTGTATACATGTTAAATAACGTCTCAATAAGTAAAGTAAGAAGAGAAATATTTATGCTCCACCACTGTTTTCCCTAATATTTGTATACATATTAAATAACGTCTCAATAAGTAAAGAAAGAAAAGAAATAATTATGCTCCGCCATTGTTTTCACTAATATTTGTATACATGTTAAATAACGTCTCAATAAGTAAAGTAAGAAGAGAAATATTTATGCTCCACCACTGTTTTCCCTAATATTTGTATACATATTAAATAACGTCTCAATAAGTAAAGAAAGAAAAGAAATAATTATGCTCCGCCAGTGTTTTCACTAATATTTGTATACATGTTAAATAACGTCTCAATAAGTAAAGTAAGAAGAGAAATAATTATGCTCCACCACTGTTTTAACTTGTATTTGTATACATATTAAATAACGTCCCAATAAGAATAGTAAGAAGAGAAATAATTATGCTCCGCCATTGTTTTCACTAATATCTGTATACATATTAAATAACGTCCCAATAAGAATAGTAAGAAGAGAAATAATTATGCTCCGCGATTGTTTTCACTAATATTTGTATACATGTTAAATAACATTTTTTTGTTTTGAACTCAAAATATTTCTCAGGGTTGGGGGAGAGTGAAAAATCAGTCGGGATGGGGGGCTGGAGAGATTGAGGGGCCGGGGAAAATTTTAGGGGTCAGGCCGAACTTTTTAGGGGTCAGGCCAAATATTTTTCTTTTTTTTTTGTTTGTTTTGAACTCAAAATATTTCTCAGGGTTGGGGGAGAGTGAAAAATTAGTTGGGATGAGGGGCTGGAGAGATTGAGGGGTCGGGGAAAATTTTAGGTGTAAGGCCGAACTTTTTAGGGGTCAGGCAAAAAGTTTTTTGTTTTTTTGTTTTTTTTAAACTCAAAATATTTCTCAGGGTTGCGGGAGAGTGAAAAATTAGTTGGGAGGGGGGCTGGAGAGATTGAGGGGGCGGGGAAAATTTTAGGGGTCAGGCCGAACTTTTTAGGGGTCAGGCAAAAATCTTTTGTTTTTTTTTGTTTTGAACTCAAAATATTTCTCAGGGTTGGGGGACTGAAAAATTAGTTGGGATGTGGGGCTGGAGAGATTGAGGGGTCGGGGAATATTTTAGGGGTCAGGCCGAACTTTTTAGGGGTCAGGCCAAATTTATTGCTGTTTTTTTGTTTTGAACTCAAAATATTTCTCAGGGTTGAGGGAGAGTGAAAAACAAGTTGGGATGGGGGGCTGGAGAGATTGAGGGGTCGTGGAAAATTTTAGGGGTCAGACCGAACTTTTTACGGGTCAGGCCAATTTTTTTTTGTTTTGAACTCAAAATATTTCTCAGGGTTGGGGGAGAGTGAAAAATTAGTTGGGAAGGGGGGGGATGGAGAGATTGTGGGGTCGTGGAAAATATTAGGGGTCAGGCCAAATTTTTTTCTTTTTTTTTGTTTTGAACTCAAAATATTTCTCAGGGTTGGGTGAGAGTGAAAAACAAGTTAGGATGGGGAGGGGGCTGGAGAGATTGAGGGGTCCGGGAAAATTTTAGGGGTCAGGCCGAACTTTTTAGGTGTCAGGCCAATTTTTCAAATTTTTTGTTGTTTTGAACTCAAAATATTTCTCAGGGTTGGGGGAGAGTAATACAAAATTGGAGGGTGCGGCTTGAGATATTAGAGGTCGGGGAAAATTTTACGGGTCAGGCCAACTTTTTAGGGGGTCGGGCGAAATTTTTTTGTTTTTTTGAAATTAAAATATTTTGTAGGTAAGTATATAGTATGCACACCGGGTGGCGATAGATACGAATATAGTATGCGCACCGGGGCAGCGATAGGTATATATATAGTATGTGCACCAGGGTGGCAATAGGTACGTGTATAGTAGTGCATAGAGGTGGTGATAGGTACTATATAGCATGTGCACAGGGATGGCAGTAAGTATTTATATAGAATGCGCACCAGGGCGGTGATAAGCATATATTTAGCATGCGCTCCAGTGCGGCGATCAGTACGTATATAGCACGCACACCAGGGCGGTGATAGGTACGTATTTAGCACGCGCACCGGGGCGGCAATAGGAACATATTTAGCATTCGCATCAGGCCGGCGTTAGCGACGTATTTAGCAATTGCACTGGGGCGGCGATAGGTACATATGTAGCATTCGCAACGGGGCGGCGATAGGTATGTATGCAGCATTCGCACTGGGGCGGCGATAGGTACCTATGGAGCATTTGCACCGGGACAGCGATAGGTACTTACGTAGTATGCATACTGGGGCGGCGATAGGTACTTATATAGTATCTGCCCCGGGGCGGCGATAGGTACGTATATTGTATGTGCACCGGGGTGGCGATAGATATGTATATAGTATGAACACCGGGGCGGAGATAAGTACCTATATAGAAGGCGCAGATAGATGTGGTACTTTTTATAGAAATATGTCATACTATTGCTCTGGGCAACGTAGGAGAAATGGTGGGGAAGAAGCAGTTTTTGCAAAAGGCAAAATTAGAAAGTAGCGGTGAAATGGGGCAACCAGGGAAGAGAAAGGTAGAAAGATAAAGAGACGGCTATAGAGGAGGTGGAGAAATAGAAGTTTGAATATAAAGATGTCACACACGCGATTTTTCTTCAATTATATGTCTTTATGACCCTGCTAGTTTTAAACTAAATAAAAGGTAACCACAGGGAAAGTGTTTAGAAAACAAAATCTTTAAATTCTCTTCGATAAATAGAAGAAAGTTGTTAACTGGAAGTTATTTTATTGTTTCAGAAGACGGCGTAACAAAATTTATATTTGGCGTACCTATAGATGACCCATCCTCCAGTCTAAAATCTTGAATTTAATTGGACAAAAATAAATTAAAATAAATAATTAGATATTAAATCTGATCAACTATAATTTAAAATTTTATTTTCGCTAAAATAATAATATTCATGATGGATCCATTTATCTTTCTGGAATTTAAGTCATGTAAGTTCGCACTTAAGGGTAATTCTGTGAGCCTATTATTTACATTAATTAGCATTTTAAACTAAACGCATTTTCGTATTAAACTTTTATATGAATTTGAAATTTTTTTAATTCATTATTTTTTAAATTAAACGATTTGATTCAATAAATTCGTGCTTTAAAACATAATCTCTAACAAGATTAAAAAAAACCCAAAATGTTTTAATAAAAAATTAAAGTAAATATATTATTTTTTGAGCAACCGGTACGATAAATCTCAGAGAATGTGTTGTTTACATGTTATTAATCAAATAACGGGCCCCTGTCTTGTGTCCATCTCTCTCTCTTTCTCTCTTTCTCTCTTTCTCTCTCTCTTTTCTCTCTCTCTCTCTCTCTCTCTCTCTCTCTCTCTCTCTCTCTCTCTAATGTGACGTCATGTTAACACCTGTGGATTTCTTGAAATAGAACTTTCTGTGAATTCGAAATAGAACGTTATACTTAATAATCAGAGGGCGGGTAACCAAATGTTTGAGTGGCCACCGACTGTTCATATTCCATTACAATCTAATTTAATTACATAACTCAATTATATAGATTAAAAAAAAACAATGTCTTTAATTAATTCTATTTATAAATTTTATTAAGATTATAATCGAGAGAAAATATTTTAAATACATCTGGAAATTAGAAAGAAATAATTATGAGTGTATATTTGCGAATATTAAATTATTAAAAGCTTTAAAACAAATTAATTATGTAAATTTGAAAGACGCGTGATGTTTGGGGAAGTTTTGGAATTCTACTTTTTTTTAGGTGATTACATGTGAGCCGTTCTCATTCGACCAGCCAGGACAATGGCTAAAGTAGATAAGGAGATTTACTCGCTACAGAACTGTGTCCGGCCTTGAAGGGAAACTTGAAAGGGTCCCTCATATATAGTATGGGCGACAAAACCGAGGACGTCCTAGCCATAAAAGTTTGACAAGCACTTCACGGCCAGCATAAACGTGATATATGAACGAGCAATGTTCACCAAGCGCTGGCTGTCAACAAGAAGGTGAGTCCATTAATGTCTTTGTTACGGACTTACATGCGTTAGCAAAGACATGCGACCTAAGGGGACTTGAAGACGAGTTCATACGAGACAGAATCGTTGTGGGGTGCAGAGATGTACACTTATACGAGACCATTATAATGATACCTGACCTCAGTCTGGAAGCCGCAGTCAAAAGAGCGTGCCAGAAGGAAACCATGAAGTCCCAACAAAGATTATTACGGCCTACTGAAAAAAATAGAGTCGAGCAACTAGAAGAGGACACTGTCGTTCACACAGTTGACAGAAATTACCAAAAGAAATAAACTATGACAAAAGAGGAGAGAACTCTTCTAGGAGTCGCCAAAACTATGAACCAAAAGGGTATAGACAACAGCGCAAACCAGAAACAGGATGTCACCATTGCGGCAACAGAGAAAACCACCCAAGACGTAGATTCTAGAAGAATGCCACAACTGTAAAATAGTCGGCCATTACGCACAATGTTGCATGTTGAAGGAAGTCTACAAGGTACACTATGACGAGGACTACTCTTATAGCAGCGACGATAACATCACCCTGGGTCTATTGACTGTAGCTGTTAGACACAGCAAACCATGGAGAATTGATCTGGCAATAAATAACATGCTAGTGAAATTCAAAATCAACTCTGGAGTTGATGTCACTGCAATCCCAGAACGCATTTATAGAAGAATGCGTTTACCAGCACTAGCCGCAGCAAGGGAGAAGCTACATGGTCCACGTCATAGGCGCTACAAGTGACGGGGAAACTAAAGGCAACCATCTGAGGAAATGAAGGGCGATGGACAACACAACATATATATGTCATTCCCGACTTGGTGAAAGACCTGTCTCAGGGCCTCAGCATATTTATGAGGATGCTAAACTTAACTTCATCTCAACACCACGTCGCATACCCTTACCATGGAAATGAAGGAGACACAGAGAGAACTCAAGAGGATGGAAGAAATAGGGGTAGTAATAAGCAGGATTGAAGAGCCCACAGAATGGTGCTCCCCCCATAGTGGTGCCAAAGGACAACGGAATGGTCAGAATATGTGTTGACCTGACGAAACTAAACACACATGTCAAAAGAGAACTGCATATGTTACCGACAGTCGACTATGTGCTAGCCCAATTGGATGGAGCCAAACTCATGCCCAAGTTAGATGCAAACAGTGGATACTGGCAAATCCCATTATCAGGAGAGTCCCGCAGACTGACAACCTTAATTACTCCATTTGGCAGATTTCAATTCAATCGGCTACCATTTGGAATCACGTCAGCCAGCAAGATCTTTCAGAAGCGGATGTCAGCCATACTGGAACAGCAAGAAGGGGCGATATGTATGCTGGATGATATACTGGTACATGGGAGGAGTCAAAGTGAGAAAGAAACACGGTTAAAAGCCACATTAAAGAGAATTCGAGCAGCCGGAGTAACCCATAATCCACAAAAATGTGAGATATCTAAAATGTCACTTAAGTTCTTAGGACATATCCTCAGCACTGACAGGGTTTTTGGAGTCTACAACTTACCAGCGCCAAACAATATAACAAAAACTCGCAGATTTCTAAGAATGGTGAACCAAATGGGGAAGTTCATCCCAAACTTAGCAGAAATGATAAAGCCGCTACGAGACTTAGTGAGCCAGAAGAACATGTTTGTATGGGAAAGCAAACAAAAAAGAACCTTCAACTCCATTAAAGAAGTCCTGTGTTCGGCACCAGTTCTGTCATTGTACAGTCCAACAAAACGAACAGTAATATCCACAGATGCTTCATCTTATGGCCTTGGAGCAGGAAGATACAAGATTGCATACAAGATGCATATGCATCAAGAGCCATGTCGAAAACAGAAACACAATACGCTCAGATAGAGAAAGAAGCCTTAGCTGTAACCTGGAGATGTGAACGATTCTTCGACTACCTTATAGGGTTGGAATTCACAATCGAAATAGACTATAAACCTCATATATCCCTACTAGGCAGTAAAGATATCAGTGAATTACCAGCCAGAGTACAGAGATTCTGCATCCGCTTCATGAGATTCAGTTATAAAATCCATCATGTACCCAACAAGGAACTATACACTGCGGATGCTCTATCAAGAGTCATGCATAGCAACATGCTGACCAACCAAGATAAAGAACGGGAAGAAAGCTCAGAAATGTTTGTACAGGCAATCATGCACTGCCTGCAATGGATAGACGGTTGGCAGAGATAAAGGAAGCCACCAGCAATGATAACATATGTGCATGCATCATAAACTTTGTTAAAAATGGATGGCCTTCAAAGGAGCAAGTTCCTATGCTACTCAAGCTATATTGGGCCCATCGAGGAAACATTACCTGGGAGGAAGGCCTACTAATGTATGGGATTGTGGTCTCCCAGTCGATGAGACAAGAGATAATTGGCAAGATCCACTCAAGTCATCAAGGATTTATCAGGTGCCGACAATAAGCCTTGCAATCAATCTGGTGGCCAGGATTATCTAACCAGATAAAGAACACAGTGGAGAACTGTAAAACATGTGCCAGGCTTAGACACCAACCGGACGAACCACTTTTGACAACCAAACTCCCACCAAGACCTTGGCATGTAAGGTGACCATGAGGGGATGATGTTTGGATGAAAGGGGTTATCCTTTTGTCTTCTCGTAAAGAAACGGAACAACGAAAAGTATTTCTGTAACTCTAACAAAAAGGGGTTTTATAAACTCAAGGTTACCTATACCGTTTTGTATAGGTAGAAGAGAGTGGGACAGTGTCCGTCTGAGGAAGAGGAAGAATATAAGAGTTCTTAGGGCCGCCCGTGGATTTCTTCAGGTGAAGATGGTAGTAGTCGTCAAGTGGCGACGGCAGCGGAGAGAGAGCGTTTCCTCGTTCCTCACTGGTGCTTTCTGCGATGTGTCCAAGCTGGTGCCAGGAGGTCGTCTGGTCTTTTTCTTCGAACCCTAAGAGGACATAAGTAGTCCCTTAGGGAACTAACGATATTACTGCGCCTTGTGATTTGATTGGACAAGCCAGCTCACAGGGACAGTGATTATGCATTCAAAAGTAGTCCCTATTGGTGACTGCTACATAACCCCCTGCTTAGGTTGAAAGCCGACAGGAAATAAAAGGAAGTGTAGCAGTGGGAAATAACAAAAATACAAAATTTTTTTTTTTTTTTTTTTTTTTGCTTTGCAGGGAAAAGTCTTTTCTGCAAGAAGTATTTTCAGGAAATGTTTGTACATTAATGAAAAATATATATATATTTTTTTTTATTTAAGAGTTTGTATTCTCTTTGAAAAAAGTAATTTTGGAGAAGTGTGGATCCTTAATGTGAGAAGTATGTTTTGAAAAATAGAGTACAAGGCTCGTTCTATATATAGACAGTTTTAGACAGTTTTTTGGGCCAATGTACTCGTCGACCACTACGTGTGGTGGTGACATAATTTTCTTTAGGGGTTTCTAAAAGTAAATGTGTATTTGCAGTTGTCTGATACACAGTAGGGGTAATATGGGGCTCAGGTGTTTCTGCGTTAAGAAAAGCTCTTTTCACCCTGTCGATGGATACAGTGTCTTTTTTGCCACCAATGTCAAGGGTGAAAAGATTGTCAGTGCGTGAAAGCACGTGATAAGAACCAGAATAAGGAGGAGTAAGAGGGGCTTTCACAGAGTCTTTTCGCACAAAAACATGAGTCCACGAGGAAATGTCTTTAGGGACCGAAGATTTAATGGTCTATTGCCTAGGGTGCATAGGTGGGAGCTCATTAAAGTAAGCTCGCAGTCTGTTTATATACAGAGCTGTATCTGTTGCCGTTAAATCTATCTGGGTCAGCATCTGACCCGGCAACGATAGAGGTACTCCATAGACAAGTTCGGCTGAAGAGTATCCGAGGTCCTCTTTGATTGCGGCGCGACAGCCATGAAGGACAACAGGTACGTACTCGCTCCATCGCTGCTGGTCAGGATAAGTACGCAACGCGGCTTTCAATTGGCGATGGAAGCATTCTATCATCCCATTGGAAGCTGGATGATAGCTAGTCATACAGATACATTTAATCCCTAAAATCCTGGAAAGTTCCTGGAAGAGGTGGGATTCAAACTGTCCACCACGGTCGGTGGTAATAGTTGAGGGGGACTCCATAGCGCGATATCCAGCCCGATATAAGGGCTTGCGCTACGGATTCAGCCGAAATGTCACTTAGAGGGATGGCTTCAGGCCACCGTGTAACACGATCTATGCAGGTCAGGAGATAAGTAAATCCCTGACTGACAGGCCATGGTCCAACCAGATCAATATGAACATGGCTGAATCGAGCATCTGGAGTGCTGAATGTTCCAAGGGATGCACGGATATGCTTGTGCACCTTTGACTTTTGGCAGGATACGCAGGAACGTGTCCAGGCAGTGATATCACGCCTCATATTTGGCCAGAAAAATCTAGCCAAAATCAGCTTCACTGTGGCTTTGAGTCCGGGGTGTGCCAAGTTGTGAAGGGTATCAAAAACAACCCTACGATGAGTCAGTGGAACAAAAGGGCGGGGTGAATCTGTTGAAGTGTCACAGATGATCTGCGTGTCCGAAGTGGGCACAGGCAGGTATTTGACTTTGCAAGTTGAAAACTCAGGTGACGTCAGATCCAGAGTGTCCAGACATGGCTGGTCTAAAGCCATCTGTTGTAGATCGATATCCGAAGGTGAAGACAGAGAATTTATAGGAAGGCGGGACAAGACGTCTGCCGCTGCATTCTGTTCACCAGAGATATGTCGGATATCATTAGTAAATTGCGAAACAAAATCCAAGTGGCGAGTTTCGCGAGGAGAATATTTGTCCGGCTTAGCACGCAGTGCGTATGTAAGTGGACGGTGATCAGTGTAGATCACAAATTTACGGCCCTCGAGTGAATGCTGAAAGTGTTTCACTGCGAGGTACATTGCCAGTAGTTCACGGCCAAACGTGCTGTTACGTTGTTCTGCCGGTTTTAGTTGTCTCGAAAAGTATTCGAGAGGTTGCAGTTGGCCTTGATGCTGCTGTTGCAACACTGCACCTACAGCTGTGCCTGATCCATCAACGACCAGTGAAAACTGGGCATCGGACACAGGATGTGCAAGCAAGGATGTCGTCGCTAGTTTTTGCTTCACTTCATTGAAAGTTTTCATCTGAATATCATTCAGTGAAATCTGCTCGTTTTTCTTTTTCCTGTTATGTAACAGGTCGGAAAGAGGAGACAAGAGATCCGCACAGTGTGGGATAAAACGTCTGTAATAATTTAACAGACCCAGAAAGTGTCTTAGTTGGCGAAGTGAAGTGGGTGGTTGAAGGTCTTGTAGAGCTTTAACCTTTTCAGGCAAGGGAGATATGCCTTCAGGGCTGATAATGTGGCCCAGGAAAACTAGTGACGAAGCACCGAAAACACATTTACCAGGGTTAATCCTCACCTGGTATTGCTGAAACCGTTCGAACAGTAGGCGGAGATGGGTGGCATGTTCCTCAGGTAAGGCACTTGCCACAAGTATGTCGGCTTATGTAATTATAGACGAAGTCAAGATCTCGCACCACTTCGTCCATGAAGCATTGAAAGGTACTAGCCGCGTTTCGCAAACTGAAAGGCATAGTCAGGAATTCAAATGCTCCAAAAGGAGTTGTTACCGCCGTTTTGGGTATATCGGCCGGATTCAGTGGAACCTGATGGTAAGCCTTTACTAAGTCCAGTTTGGAGAAGGTCTTACAACCGTGCAGAGACGAAGCAAAGTCCTGTATATGTGGAATTGGGTAACGATCAGGTACCATTATGGCATTGAGTTGTCGATAGTCCCCAGTCGGACGCCAATCTCCGGAGTGCTTCGGGACCATATGCAAAGGGGAAGCCCACGGACTGGACGAGGGGCGTATAATTCCCAGTTGCAGCATATGGTTAAATTCCGCCCTCATCGCTTTTAGTTTCTCTGCAGGTAAGCGACGAGGGCGTGAGAACACAGGAGGTCCTGTGATCTCAATATAATGTTTTGTTGAGTGAATTGGATTACTCACAACAAAATTAAGATTCGTTAACTCTGGGTAGGAGTGGAGTAGGGTCTGGTAGGGGTCATCGGTTGCGGCAATAAAGAATACCGGACTGACAGATGGGGTGTTTGATTTAAAACCCGGTACGGAAAGTTCCGTATTAGCATCTATCAGCCGTCATCTGCGCATGTCCACTAATAGATTAAAGTGGTGCAGAAAGTCCGCGCCCAGAATGGGGTAGGGTAAATCCGCGACTGTAAAGACCCATGTAAAGTCTCTGCGCAATTCCAAGTCCAAAGAACGAGAAATTTGACCTTACGTGGGAATAGGGGAGTGATTTACGGCGTGCAGTGAAATGGGTGACACTGGTGGCTTTTTAGCTAGTAGTTTCAGTGGGCAAATACTGCAAGCGGCTCCAGTATCAACCAAGCAACATGCTTGGGATATTGAGTCCCTAATGAAATATGCACGGTTATCATGAGAACCTAGTGGAGACCGTGCTGTGCTCGGGTCCCCAGAATTTAGTTTCCCTGGTTAGGGAACGAACAAGGTTGTTTACACTTATGTGCATGGTTGCCATAGCGACTGTGGTAGTAACACAATCCTGGCTTATTTGAGTGGCAATGGTGTGGGGACGACGAACGATTACAACGTCTAGGCGATTGAGGTCTAGACATGCTTAATTTTCGCATGTTTCTCTCAAGTCGCTCTATCGCATGGAGTATGGCCAATGTGACCTGTTGACTGCTGTCTCCGGCATTAGCAGATAAAGAAGAGACTTCAACCTGTGGAAATGGGGTTATGTCGAATGACACAATCCATCACTTTATCTGCCGACGCAGCCACTACGTCGACAGAGGGCAGAAAAGGCATGAACATGTTTACAAAAAAAAAATTTTTGCAGAAAAGGCATAAACATGTTTACAAAAAAAAAAAATTTTTGCAGAAAATACATAAACATTAACACTTGTCAAAGTAAAGACATTTTTAAAATTCTGTAAACTGAATTGACATATTTTGTATTTTTATCCTTTGTAACTGCTACTTTTAGCAAATGACTACCTTTTTCTCTATCGGCTTTCCGCTTAAGCAGGGGGTGATGTAGCGGTCATAAACATAGACCTATTTTCTCCCTCCGAAAAATGTCCCCATTGAGTAAGCTGGTTACACACTGACCAATCAGCCTGCAGGGCGCATGGATTCCTTCTGTCGGCTGAAGAACTACTTCAGCCCCTTTGGGAATCACGAGAGACCCCGGCAAGCATGTGGAAACACTTCTTTCTCTCTCTCTCCTGCCCCTGTCCACTGGACGTGCCTGAAGATAGTTGCTGACAGACCTCCAGAAGCTCTAAGAACTTCCTACTTTCCTCTTCCTCTCTCGGACACTGTCCAACTTTCTTCCACCTATACCAAACGGTATAGGTAACCTTTTCGTTGTTATAAAAAGGTTTGTTATTTCATTTTGTGTCTTAAACATGAGATAGGGACAATGTTCCCTTCTTTACAGGCTCAAATTTTACCAATTCTGATACCGATTCTAATATCCAAAAAGTTCTCCTTTTTCCGATTCACGATTCCAATTAATCGTTCCAACACTACTTGTGAGGCAAACTATTTCAAGATTATTAGTGTTATATCATTTCTATCAAAAGTTAATTTAAAAATTTAAATAATATTAAAAAATAATAATTTAACAATATTTAAAAAAATATTAAATTTTGAAAAACTAAATAAAAAATAAATATCCATACACATGTAATCAACAAAAACGAATTGCACTGAGCAGAGTGCAGGGACCACCCAACATGTGTGTCGTCTTGGACAGCCTGGACAACAATCCATGCATCCAGAAAAACACAAAACTGCACAAATAACCCACTCTCTAAACTTTGCGACAAACCTCTGTTTATGTTTTTTTACTAGCAATGTAACTATTAACATATTGTATACTATCGGAAATAAATTTACGATATTAAAAATATAAAAAACGTTCATCGTATTTTATTGCCTGTCGTAGCAAGGAGATATAGTTGCATTGCTAGTAAAAACGTAAACAAAGATTTGCCACAAGTTTGGAGAGTTATTTGTGCAGTTTCGGCTTTCTCTGAAGTGCATACTTCCTCCAAGAATCAGTAGTAAAAAATAAAAATTACTAAATTAAATAATGTTATTTCGTCTTCTAACGTTTCATTTTGTAAAGCTTGTTCTAAGGAATAGTTAACAGAAGGAATCGTAGAGATATTTTAAAATTTATCTTCTAACTGCAAGGAATCCCCAAAGTACCCTAAAGCTTTTATGACCGATGCATCAAATTGGCAAAATTGTAAATTGCTCTTTCATAAGATTGGCTTTTTTTGGTATAAGCGCTATCTCACTGCCAGTATCCATTTGGATATCCAAATCGAAGTTGTTGATTTTCACTTTTAGTATGATGTCTTTTTTCTTTTCTTTCCATATTGATTTAGTTTTCGTCAACTCTTTTAACGTTTTTGGTCCCCCGATTTATAAAATCGGGAGACCTATGTCTTGAGACATTTTCGTCCGTCCGTCCGTCCGTCCGGATTTTTCTCCGCAACCATCTGTTGAATTTCTCTGAAATTTTGCATGAAGTTGTAACTTTGGTCAGGTTAGAAAGTGACATTCTCCGATTTTTGAAAAAAAAATCTGGTTAGCCCCCCCCCCCAAGGTGTGAAAAGGCCCCAAAATGGCAAAAAATGACATTTTTTACCCCATAACTTTTCATCCATCCATTCAATTTCTCTGAAACTTGGCCAAAATGTGGAGGCAATTGTTTCTAATAGAAAATAAGTATCGCTGACCTTGGAAAAAATCTGGTTCGCGCCCCCAGGGGGTCAAAAGCCCCCAAAATTGCAAAAAAATACCCTTTTCTCCCATAACGTTTGATCCATCCATTCAATTTTTCTGAAACTTGGTCAAAATATAGAGGCAATTGTTCTGGATATAAAATGAGCATACTTGACCTCAGAAAAATTCTGGTTCGAGCCCCCAGGGTGTCAAAGGGGGGGGGGTAAAAAATGCCCCAAATTGCCTAAATTTATTGCATTTTACACTCGCCACATCGAGTCACATACAGAGGGGGACCACGCACGTGCGGCTTGTTCTTTTTGAATTAGCATACTGTTTGAAAATGGTTCTTTTTAAGCAATTTGTACTACAAGGGTAGTGGGGTGGAAACATTTCCACCAACAGGAGCAGTAAGGCGCCTCCTTCCCTCCGCAAGCCTGAGCAAGGTCGAGTACCCACTTAGCCCCCCCCCCCCCCCCCGATCAGGGTAGTGAAGTTATGGTAAGCAGGTGATAGATGGAGGGTTGAGCAGCTTAATAGATTTTAGAAACTGGTCAACCCTTCGTTAGGCAGATGATACTGATTTTTGTACAATGGCTAAGACTTTCTGCTCTGTAAGAGCACTGCCCCTATAGCAGGTAATTGCAACCCACTATAGGTAACCTCTTTGCAAAGAACATCATGGTGAAACAAAATATTCAAATATCGATGAAGAGCCATGATCATCGATGTCTGCAAACAAACCTGATACCTGAAGAAGAAGAAGTACAAGATGTTAAAATTTTGGGCATTTTTCCCTTTTTATTTCGTGTTCACGTCCACAATACCAACATTTGTTATCTTTTTTAACATGTAAGGATCGGCGAATATTTATTCGTTGGGTTGACTTTTATACTGGTTGTATTTCTGTAATAATTCTTGTTGCTGTATAAAGTCAATGCAGGTATTCAAAGACATATTTCTTATTTGTAGTTGTTCCATTATTTTATATTGGTGTGATGCATTGTGCATACTTTCAATTAAGCTTAATTGAATTAAGTCCTCTTCAATTGCCTGTTCTTCTTGTCTGAGTTTTTCAAACTCTCAATATCTACTCACATTCTGTAGACGGTGTACATATTTTTTTTATTAGTTCATCAATTTTTTTCTTTCATCTACATGAACTTCGTTCTTTTTCTTCTTATGATCTGATCTGACTTATTTTTTTCGAAAGTCATGTCTGGAGGTTTGTGAGATATGCCATGGTGAAGAGTTTCATTATCACCTCACATCCAGCTGTAGCCCAAAATAAATCCGTTATTTCATTTTCTTTTCCCGTTTCTTTGTTGTCTTTTAGGTTTTTACTTCTTGCACTCGCGGCAAAACATTGTAACCATGTATCGACAAAATTGGAATCCTCGAGAGACAATTGAAATTCTATTGGGGACGCTATTGATATGAAGTGAAAGGTTAGTCGGGTTAGTGGCTAGTAAAGCTCTCTTTAGCTATTCTTAGTGAGAGTTTTATATAGGCTCTCTCTTACACTTGTGCGAATTAGGCAGACTAAATTACCAGTATCGCTACAGTAATACTTTAACTTTACATAAAAAGTTGTTTTCTTTTTAAATTCGTTTGTATTTCATAATGCCGATAAAAACTAACAGTTACAGTTATATCATAGATACCTAGCATAACAAATGAAGATAGATGTACATTACTTATATCTATTAATATATAGAATTCACTTTTTCGGTTTTCCCCCAGCATGTTTTGAATAGTAAAGTATTACTCCCTCCCCCAGTATATATTTAATGTCTATTTTCTCCCTTTGATATCACTTAAAAATATTTTGTTTGTTAAGATTCACCCGTAGCTGTTTTTAATTCCTTTTCAGCTCAAATAAAATGTATTTCTATGTAAACTTCAAGGTCGTTTGATTCCGTCTATTAATTCATCTATGGAGTCAGATGGACTTTCTATTACAACCTATTATAATTATAATGATGAACGGATCCACCCATAATAAAAATAGTGACACTGATGCAGGACCGGCGGGACAGTTATAAAAGTGTGTGTGTGTGGGGGGGGCTCTCCTAAAAAGTGTGGGGGGACCCGGTTAAACACATGCATATATAACTTCATTATTGATGACCGTAAAGTGGGGGGGGCTTATTTTTCACTTACACAAGCAGAGACGTGTTTAGGACTTACTGCTGTGAACTGCTGACTATTTACCTTGCAGTGAAACACTTTCGCCATGCACTGAAGGAATACGAATTTGTCAATATATGCTGACCATTGTCTCTTTATGTTCATGCTGCGTGCCAATCCAGAAAAATATTCACGTCATGAAACCCATCATTTAGACTTAATTTCTCAATTTTCCAGCAACACCCGGCACATAGTTGGTGCCCAGAATATTATGGTAGATGCATTAGCTCGCCTCCCCATCAGTTCTCATTTTTTCACCTGACGATATTGATCTTCGACAAAAGGCTATGGACCAGCCATCTCTGGATTGTTTGAACTTTTTTTCATCACTGGAATTTGTGACTGGCAAATTTTAATATGTGCTCATCCTCACGGCATCCAAACAAATCTTTGTGAGACTTCAATAGATTCACATTTTGGTCCTGAGACTTAGCATCGAACTGTCTTTTCCTCTTTGCACACTCTGGCACAAACCAGAATTTCTGCCACAGTGAAATTTATTTTAGCTAGGTTCTTCTGGCCGAATACGAGGTGTGACATCACTGCTTGGACCCGTTTCTGTTTACCCTGCCAGAAATCGAAAGTACACAGGCATATAAAACCTCCTCTCAAAAGATTAAGTACTCCTGATGTGCGGTTCAGCCATGTCCATGTTGATCTACTTGAATCATGCTGACCCACCACCACCATCATCATCATCATCATCATCATCATCATCATCATCATCATCATCATCATCATCATCAAATAAACTACTTTACTGTCAAGAAGCTTTTACATACACCCCATCAACTAAAAGAAATACGCATTTTCTGATTTTCAGAAAATTTAGAAAATATATCGACCCCAAAATTAAAGGTATCTAATTTTTAAACTTTTGATGTCAAAGATAATAATATTCTTGTAATGGTACTTACCTACAACTAACATTTGGACTCTTCCATTCTCAATAAATACTGGAAGCATATGCTTCTCAGTGTTGAGTCTTCGAACTGGATAACACCAGTCTGGCAGAAACTGGGACATTTCGGTAGCCTTTTATCTGTCGGGCTGAGGTATTAGTCCTGGGTAGTTCTAGAAGGTTCACCCTCTCAGACCTTGCCTCCCTACTTTCGGGTGGAGTTAGTTTATTGTTTACTGTCTGAGACGGCCCGACCGGTGAATGCCGATGTGGTTGCCCAGGCAATTTTTAATAGGCCAGAGTGCCCCTTCTTCAGGGTGCTGGCTTGATTCTTCCCAGCTTGTGCCACATCTTCCTGTGGGAAGGAAGTAAATACCGAGTCAACCCCAGTCTATATTGGCAGTCAAGTGTCTGTTTTACAAGTACTTCAATGGATTGTGCTCTGATGAGCTTGCTGCTCTGGTACCCCCACGACGTAAATTCACTAGACCAACCCGACAATCTGCAAAATCCCATCCATTCACTGTGGAGGTCCCCAGATGCCGAAGAGCTTTCTACTCCAAAAACTTCTTTCCTCGTACTGCTGGAATCTGGAACTCCCTCCCTGCTCCCTCTTTTCCTGACGGTACTGACATGCAGAAATTTAAAACTAATGTAAACAGACATCTTGCTGCGCAGCTCCCAATTTAGGTTGACCCCTCCCAAACTTTCACCTTTTTTCTCAGTAGCCCCTTACGTCTACAGTGTGGGCCTTTCTTGTTTGGGGTGAACTATGTTAAAAAAAATGTAAAAAACAAAAACAATATCGGTTAGGGGTCAAAGTAACGAAAACAATATGCCGTTTGGGGCGCAATTGATAATTTCACTTATTCCCCAGACAAAACCTTTGCTTCGTATTTTAGAAGATATGAGGATCTAGACAAAATAGATTGTGAAAACTGGACAGTGTTTAAACCTGGTAAAAAAAGACAATGAAGATTATTCAACGTTCGCATCAGTCATCAATAAACACGGCAACGATTTTAAATTAGCCGAACTTAGTGCTGATAATTTTAAATGCTTAATTTTCGTACAAGGATTGGTATCAGGAAAAGACGCTGAGATCAGGGTTCTAAATGAATTAGAAAATGAACCGAACTTAACACTACAGAAATTAGCTGAAGACTGCTAGAGATTTATAAGTGTTAAACAGGATTCGAAGGACATAGAAAAGTATGTCAAAAATCGAAATTCAACTCTCCCTCAAAAACAAGGCAAAACAAAAAAAAGGGATTTTCACGCCTCTTGTTGCGGGACCGACCATTGGGGTTGATCGGCCTCACAACTAAGAAAGGAGACACAAGCAAGAATATGTTAAACAGCAATGAGAAAGAAGAGAGGACAAACACAGGTGAACAGTTAAAAAATGAGTATGTTTATTTACCATAAAAAAATGGTAATAACAAGAAGTGATAGGAATTGAGATAACGTCACTGGAACAGGAGAAACTGGAAAGACGGGAGTGGCGTCTCTGGTGACAGCAAACTGGACGACAGGAGTGGTGTCGTTGGAGAGAAAAGGCTGAGTAGCTGTCGATGAATGTTGACAAGGTACCCTTGCTGTTGCAAGAATCTTGCAATAGTTGTCTGGGTAGCCCTGATAATGGCGGTTGGTTAGCCCTGATAAGAAAAGGCTGGAAAGATGAATGACGTCACTGGAACAGGAGAAACTGGAAAGACGGGAGTGGTGTCTCTGGTGACAGCAAACTGGACGACAGGAGTGGTGTCGTTGGAGAGAAAAGGCTGAGTAGCTGTCGATGAATGTTGACAAGGTACCCTTGCTGTTGCAAGAATCTTGCAATAGTTGTCTGGGTAGCCCTGATAATGGCGGTTGGTTAGCCCTGATAAGAAAAGGCTGGAAAGATGAATGACGTCACTGGAACAGGAGAAACTGGAAAGATGGGAGTGGTGTCTCTGGTGACAGCAAACTGGACGACAGGAGTGGTGTCGTTGGAGAGAAAAGGCTGAGTAGCTGTCGATGAATGTTGACAAGGTACCCTTGCTGTTGCAAGAATCTTGCAGTAGTTGTCTGGGTAGCCCTGATAAGGGCGGTTGGTTAGCCCTGATAAGGGCTGTTTAAAAAAAAAGGAAAAAATATCGCAGTATTGTGTGAGTAGCCCTGATAAAGGCTGTTTGAAAAAGGGAAAGGAGTTGGAGCCGCTGGTGCAGGAGCCAGGACTGCAGGGTGCTGGTGCAGTTGGAGCAGGAGAGTGTTGGTGCATGAATCAGAGCTGCAGGGTGCTGGTGCAGGAGTCAGGACGGCAGGGTGCTGATGCAAGAGTCAGGACTGCAGGGTGCTGGTGCAGGAGAGAGCTGGAGCAGGAACTGGAAATCTGGGAGGAAAGGCTGAGAGAGCGGTAATTACGTCACTAGAACATGGAGAGCAGGGAAGAAAGGTTGGGAAAGCAGGAATTAGGTGACTTGTGACTGGAGAGCAGGGTAGAAACGTTGGGAGAGCAGTAATTACGTCACTGGAAGATGGAGAGCAAGGAAGAAATACTGGGAGAGCAGGAATTAAGTCACTTGTGACTGGAGAGCAGGGAAGAAATTCTGGGAGAGCAGGAATTAAGTCACTTGTGACTGGAGAGCACGGAGAAAAGGCTGGGAGAACAGGAATTACGTCACTGGAATCTGGGGAGCAGAGAGGACAGGCTGGGAGAGCAGTAATTCCGTCATTGGAGAGCAGGGAGGTTTTATCTGGGATTCTCTGAAGTAATAATCAGGTGGCTCAGGTAGGTCCAGCCCATGTAGATATTTCCAAGAGCTGGATAGGTAGGAGGACGTCACCTGGTGCAGGAAAGCAGGAAAGTCGGTAGAAAAGGAAAATGCAAGGCGCTGCCGGGTGCAGGAGCTGCAGGGTAATGTCAGCAGTTACAGGAGCTGCAGAAGGACGTCGGCTGGTACAGGAAGGGGCAAGAGGGTATTGGCAGGAAGCCGTCACCAGGTGCAATCTATGCAGGAGAACGTCAGCTGGTGCAGGAAGAATATCAGCGGATGCAGAAAAGACAGTGGTAGGAACATAATCTACAGGAAGACGTCAGTAAGAACAGGAGCTGCAGACGGATGTCGACTGGTGCAGGAAGGATGTCGGCAGGAATAGGAGCTGCAGAAGAACGTTGCCGGGTGCAGGAAGACATAAGCAGGAACAGTAGATGCAAGTTCAGGAACAAACTGCAGATGTTAATGATGCATGGATCTGTTGGTAGTTGTTGTTGTGACAATAGTGATGTTGATGATGACAGGCAGTTATTGTTGAGGAGCTGCAGAAAGAAGTGAGAAGGCTGCTGCTGCTAGATTGTCATCGTCGTAGTAGAGAAAGGGTGCCGTAATGTCTGGCAAAGATTTGTGGAGAAAGGTGCGGTCAGTGAAGATGGAGGAAATGTTGTGCATTGAGGCTAGGGAAAAAGGCCATGAGTTAGCAGCAGAGTGACTAATCATACATATATACTGTATTGCCGACTGCAGCTGGTACAATGCTTTGATGAGATCAGATTGGTTACCCTGAGTCACAATATCTGCAGAAGGGGAAAAGTGTGTTGGTTTCTGTCAAACAAGTTAAGGTGTTCAAGGATTAAAAATCCGGTTTTATTAGGAGTGTCAAGTTATAAACAGAGCCGGCTCAACAAAGGCTAAACTGTTAATTGGTTAAACATCCGATTTTATTAGGAGTGTCAAGTTATAAACATCTGGTGTTTGTTAGGTGTGCCAAAGGAGGGCTTCCAGTCCTGTATTATTTATAGCCTCAGCTGAAGACCCTTATTATCCATTACTAAATTATTTTCCGGATTTAACCAATTTGAATTTTGAAATAAACAAGTCTGCTCATTCTACAGTGAATTTCATTGAGACTATTGTGGCCACCATTGCCTCTCTTCAGATAAGTTGAAAGCGGTGAGGCATATATTTAATCACATTCTCCAGCAAGGGATTAACCGTCCCTCATCTAGCCCTTGGCCATCTCCTTTACATATGGCATCGAAGCATTTCTGGGATTGGCATCTTATCGAAGATTGGCATCCTACCAGAAATTGTCTTTGCATGGCTGTAAATTTTTTTCCAAGTTAAATTTCGTAAAAACTTACCACCAAATCACGGTTAATCTGACTGATATTCCGAAGACTGATGTAACTACTCTTTTTGGAGCATTTGTATTTTTAGAAATTACGCCATTCAGCTTATGTAATACAGTGAACACTTTTCAGCGTCTTATGGACTTAGATTTCGTATACAACTATGTCTAGCTAGCTCCTCACCAGAAGAACATTTGATACATCTTCATCTTCTTTTTGAATGTCTGCAGTGTTACCTGTTAAATCTATCTATGGTGCCACAAGTCTTGTACTCCTGGGTCATATAGCTTGGAGGGTATTTCACCCCTTCCTGAAAAGTTACGTCCACCAACTTCGCTTTGCCAGTTACAACATTTTCTCAGACTATTAAATTATTACAGACGATTCATCCCATACTGTGCGAATATACTTGCTCCTTTAACCAATCTATTGAAGAACAGAAAGAAAAAAATGAACCTATTTCACTTGATGACTGACAGCTTTCATGCGGCAAAGAAGAAGCTTGTAGATTTGTCTTTGCTGTCACTTACCATACCTGATGCAGAATTTTGCTATCGTTATGGATACATCTAGGTCTTCAGTCGATGCAGTTTTACAGAAATATCAACAGCGGCAAATTCAACCTTTGTCCTTCTTTTCTCATCGATTGACACCTACAGAAACTCCTTATAGTACTTTTTGACATGAACTCTTAGCTATTTACTAAGCTATTAAACATTTTTGCCATGCATTGGAAGGTTGGGAATTTGCCATTTTCGTGCACAACTGTGCAAAGATGAAGCAAAATCTTAAATATGAGGGACAGGGTAGTGATCAGGAAAGTAGTTGAGTTCAGCAGACAGAAATCTCTAGAACGCCAATCCCCAGAACGCTTAGGAGTCATGTGCAAAGGGAATGCCCAAGGGCTATATGAGGGATAAATAATACCTAGGTCTTCTTCTTCTTCTTCTTCTTCTTCTTCTTCTTCTTCTTCTTCTTCTTCTTCTTCTTCTTGATCTGATCCTTTTTTTTATATTAACGTGGCCCTCATCCAGGTGGCTGGCTAGCTGCACGCATGGAAATATTCATGAAAATTTGGGAGCAAAAGTTTTACAGAGGATGCCTTTCCTTGCCCAATGCTCGACACTAAGTGCATCACTAACCAAGGTCAACAGCTTGCATTCGACCAAGTCAGTCAGTTAGCTTTTATGGCGGCCAACACCTGTCAAGTTTAAACTTTACATCGAGCATCTGCATGCATTTCATGGAGATATACCTGACTAGAGCATATACCACATACACCCTGAGTAGACTGCCAGTTGGTCCGGGACTTCTTATTAGGTATTCGCAGCTAACCTCCATATCTGAAGGCCGTTCTCCTATCCACCATCTGAGGACTCAGTGGATGAGAGATAGTGGCTCCACACCACATGCTGAAGCATGTAATTAAATTCATGCCAAGCTGCTTTTAACTTCTCCAGGGAGAAGTTATGAGGGTGCGAAAAAACAGGGTGGCAGTAGTTTCAATCGAATGTACAGTAGAATGAGCAGGTTTGTTTATTTCAAAATTCAAATTGGTTAGATTCAGAAAAGAATTTAATAACGAATGATAAAGGTCTTCAGCGGACGCTACAAAGAATCTGGGACCAGTAAATGAATAAGAAGCTTTCCTACCCGATAATGATGGCTTAGTACTAGAATCTATTAGTTTGATCTACACATGTCAACTATCAAGTTAAAATGGCGTAGGAAATCAGCTAGGATTGGGTTGGGGACATCTCTGATTACAAAGATCAACTTGAAATCTTTGAGTATTTGCAAGTTTAAAGATTGTGGCTATTGTACTGTCTCCAGAATGTGTGTTCGTTTTGTGGAAGTGTGTTCAAACCTGGGACAATCAGATTAAACTCCTATTGACAATCAAGACTTTGAGGCATGGTATATTTTGAACACAGGTTTATTGAACTTTAAAAACAGTAAAACTGAAAAAGAATGAAAACAAATTTTACAAGCACGTGAATAAAAAAGAAGACGTAGCAGAGACAAGAAGTTTACTAAAGCCTAAAGAGAGTCGTGAACTTAATTGCAGAAAAGAAAATATTTGAGCGTAGGAATAAAGATAGAGAGTGAAAAATACAAATTATTTTAGGGAAGAGCCGAATTATGAGCGAGGAGAAAATGAAGCCTCGCACATGGTGAAAAAGTAAACAAAGTTCGTTAGATAAAGGAAATAATACTAAAAAATAATATTAGAATATTTAAAACCATCAGAATGTTTAAAGAGATAGAAAACTGTGCCATGTGGTGGTAAAGTAAACAGCTACAATGCAAAGGGAGACGAGCACCGGTGTTAATTTACCGGTGATGGGCGAAATTCCCTAAGAAATAAAGGCTGACTAAATGCTAGGGCATTTATATTATGTTAGGAGAATGGTTTTCAACCTGGAGTACAACCGTTGAGGTAGGAGGTTTCTCTTTGAAAAATTTTAATGGCGAAATGCTACATACAGCACCGGTGTTGACTAGTAAGTGATACTGAGAAACGAAATCCTAATGGGCAGGTTATGGGGAGGAAGTATGTGCTCACTTTTCCCGACTCCCATTTTCCTGATTCTTTGGGCTGGACATACATGGTTTGCTGCACCAGCAGAAGGCCCAATTACCGAAACACTGTTGTACTTGCAAAATTTGTTAGAATAAGTATTATAATGTGAGAAGATGATCGACAACAGTGCTGACACATAAGTGACTTGGCTCTAAATAACTGCAATGCCTCTATCTTCATAGTCAATTGCTCAATAGCCTTTTGCATAGCTGTATATGAAGGGTCGGGGGCTGACTTAGTGGCTATGGATGAAATTTCCACCATCGAGCTGGAGTTTGCCTCACTTTGCACGAACTACACGCTGGCATCATTGGCGAAAGCTGGATTAGAACCACTGCTCATTGCAGTTAGGAATAAATAAATTTTCAAATAAGCAGTCAATGAAAAAGAAAGAACGATTGAACCAGTTGTTAAACGAATAAAATTGAAGTGTAAACGAAAGACACGAATATCAAAAGAGGCAGATTCTCCTTAAGGAGAGAAAGAGCTGCTGATTGATACAATTCTTGGTTGAATAGCTCGCTTTCTTTAACGGCTTTAGTTAACCTTGAACCAGCATCAATTAGAGTTGTTGTAGGTTTTGAATTTTCCATTTGGAATCTTTTCAAAACTTCTGCTGTGTATGCTGGTTGTCCGATTCATATCTTCCCTGAATCTGGATAAGCTATTTTAACACCCAAGAAACTATGTAGTTTCCCCATGTCACTTGATGTTGAAACTTTCCGAGATTCTTTTGATGAATTCTTGGATACGTGTCAAAGACTTGCATGCCAGAATGATATCATCAACATACACTGCAGCTATGAAGATCTCTCCTCCCGAGGAGAGTGTGTAGATACACGAGTCATTTTCCAATTGGTTGAAATGCATCTTTTTTAGCTGAGCATCTAGTGCTTCATTACAACATCTTGATGATTGTTTCAAGCCATAGATACTTCATTTTAATGTACAAACAAGGTGTCCTTTATCTTTGACCTTAAATCCTTCTGGTTGTTCACATAGAAGGAATAGTCTTTTTTGTTTCCTTCTGATGGGGGTTCATATACAAAGGGTTTGCCATTGATTTCCATAGGCTGCAATTTGATTTCTGCAGCTTCTTTCAAAGGAAATTTCCTTCGCATGTACCCTTTCATCACACCCGTTTTGGCTTTCACATATTTAATATTCATGCCGATATCATCCCAATAATCGGACAGTTCACTTGACACAACCACTTTAATATACCCCAGTTTCAATTCGTTGATTATCAACAAGTTCGGATAAATGTCTTTAGATGATGTTTAAAAGGGGCTGCATTAACTGTAACCTCGATAGGACCCCCCTCCCCAGCCACGACCGCTGCCACTACCCCAGTTACTTCCTTGGTCCATGCCTTGACCCCACGACTGATTGCCATACTGGCCACCACCTTGGCCGGACATATGGCTCGGATTCAACAACTGTTGACCAAGCAAACTGGTCAATTCCCTGAGTAATTCACTTGTCTGAGAAAAAGCCTGTGTAACATTCTGGCCACCTTGGTTCCACTGGCCACCATTATCCATTCGACCTCCTAGTAAAAACTGTAATGGCTTTCTTCCTTGTATACATCTATCAGGTGATCACCTCTGTTTACGTTGGGGCATTTTTTGTAAAGGTTGCGGCCGTTTTCCTCTCATATCTGATCAATTTAGACCTCTGCCATCGCGTTGATCTTGCTTACCCTTCTTATTGTTGGTTGCATCGATTTTGCTGATTCGAAAAACGACCCTTCTTGTTTTGCTGATGATTTTGATGCCAAATCTCCTCTTTTGTGTTACCACCTGAACATGTAAATGCTGCATGAGCTGCTTTTTGTTTTTCATTATAGTTCAAATAGTACACGTTTCCAATTTTTGAATCTGCAGCTACTATCCTCCTCTGTTTTTCATCAAGAAGTCAACATCCTGATTCAGTGAATATGAACGACTTTCTAGATTTAGTCGCTCTAGACACACTCAATAGGTTGTAGGATAGTTTGGGAACATTAAGTGTTTCATACAGTCTACATCTTTGCTGACACACTCACGTTCAATTCTATTGTCCCCACTCCTAATGCTTCAACTGAGTGTCCATCACCAAGCGTTATTTCCTCTACTAAATCTAATTTCCTGAAATCTATAAATATCTTCACATCGTGACACATGTGACAAGTTGCACGAGAATCCACAATCCATTCGCTCCTTTTGACAATTATTAGACAATAATTGTCAAAAGGAGCGAATTGTCTGTGTTTTCTTAGTGAAAAAAAGCTTTCTTATTGGGGTAGTTCCTTTTAAAACTTTCTGTTGCATCCTCACTAAGCAATCGACAGTCACGTTTAATGTGTCCATTCTTTCCACAGTGATAACACTTGGGTTCCTTTTCAAAAATGTGATGTTTTGAAGTCATCGCTTTCGAGTCAGTAGCAGTGTTTTCCTTTTCTCTGACTTTCGTTTCGTCGTACAGTAGTCGTTCAGTCACTAACACCCATTTAGGCACATCCTGACTTGCTTCGAGCGCTGTTACTAACATGTCATAGGAATCCGGTAGGCTAGCCAAGAGGTGTACACCTCTATCTTCCTCATCAATTGAATCACCGATGACTGACAACTCTTCGAAGATTTCTGTCATCATTTTAATATGTTTATGAACAGAGTCACCTACTTTCAATTTAAGGGAATACAAACGCTTCCTTAATGCTAATTTGTTAGCCCACGTTTTCTTTTGAAATTGATCTGCCAATTTTTTCCACACCACTGCAGAGTTGTCGGGATCCCCTATCAAATACAATCGTCGCCAAGGCGATAAATACTTTGTGTAACATCGCATCTGTCCTAGGATCGGGGACGATTTCCGTATCATTTACAATGTACCATAATCCGTCCCTAATTAATGCCATTTTGCATTGTATTTTCCAAGTGGCGTAATTTGTCCCATTCAACGGTACAAGATTAACAAGTTTCGTTTCAATCGTAATGTTTCAGATATAAAACTATACAAAACTTCTTCCTGAACGAGAATCTCAAGATGGCTAAAAAAGAATGTCACACGTGGCTTTATTATTATATCGAGCAACATTCTGATATTCTTCATAGCAGGACGAATTCCAGTTAATAAGACAAACACATTTTCATAACCTTCCAAGCAAGATATGCGTTTATTTTACTACTAGATAACAATAACAGAACAAAGAAAAGAAAAAGGGCAGACAACTCTGACTCATAATTTACTTACAGTAAATTCGAATGTGTTAATAACAAGTACTGACTATAGTGAGTAATTTCAACAGTTGTTTCTCATTTAAAAAAAAAAATTTTTGCCTTTAAACTGCCAAAGAAGAAACTGTCGATAGAAAAGGATAGAAAAATGGAAGCTTTAGTTGGAATTCGACCCTTGCATGTTTTATTTTTTTTTATATCAGAATGTCGCATGCTTTTGATCACATTGCAGTCACCATTTATTGTGAATTGTTGGTGTGAGTTGAAGAGTCGCTTGTCAGAGACAGAAGATTGCCATTTTGTTGAGTCGGTCGTGTCTGTATTTATCTGACTGAGCTGGCTTGAATTGAAGAATAAAAGAAGGTCACCAGATTCAAAATAAAATACCAACATCTTCACTAGAATAAGATCAACTTTATTAACGTTTCATTAAAACATGTAAGGCAAGTTTGTTCGGCAGGCAGGTTCAGGCTTAAGACAGAATATTGAATTCTGGAGTTTCATCCTGTCTTGCCATTTCCTGGCATGTTTTTAGCATCTCGTCTCCACAGCGTTTTGTTCAGGAACTAAATTGGCTAAAAGTCACACACATGCGCAGAAGTGTTCAAATTTCCCAGTGTATTTCTATACGAGTTTTAACCTGCCTGTTTTAGCCAACCGAACTACAATTAAACATTACGCAAGAGATTGTGTGTACATACACAAGAAATAGATCAGAGTCATGTAACTGCTACGAAATAAGAATGTGTCTAAACTAAAACAACAATAGAATGAAAAAGGAAGATCCTTCAGCCACTCAGTTATCTCAATTAAGATCAAAACGAAGTTCAGCAAGTCCTTTGATGTCCCTTTCCATCGCAAAGTTTATCGATATTCAAGAGCCGATTGGGATAGTTTTAGATCCTTTATATCTGAAATCTCTCTTAAATCCGTTTTTAAAAAGAATTTGCCCTGCATCGCATCGGAAATATCTGAGTGGTTTACTGCTAACATTGAGAATTTTATACCTCCAAAAAATTCAAACAGAGACCGAACAGCCAGCCATGGTATACCCTGAATGCACTGCCGCTATTACCCACTCAACGGAAACAATCTTCTTAGTAACAAGCAATACGGATTTCGTTCTGCAAGATCTACAGCTGATGTGCTGACTGTGATATCACACTGGATCAGTGAATCTATTGACGGGGACTTTGTTTCTAGGGTGATAGCTATTAATATATCAAAGGCCTTTGATAGGTCTAGCACAAAGGTATGCTCCACAAGCTTGTTAGCTGTGGAATATCTGGAAATGTCCTCTCAACTATCAAATCCTTTCTCTCCAATAGGTCTCAAAAAGTAACTGTTGACGAACAAAAGTCTGAAGCACAGAGCATCAATGCCGGCGTGCTTCAAAGATCCATCCTGAGCTTAACCCGCTTCCTGATCTTCATAAACGATCTTCTAAATAATATTCTGAGATCATTTGTTGATATCAATGCAGATGACACAACTACTTATGTAAACACTTTGAGGAGCATGGATAATCAAGATCTTTCTGATTCTCTCTTTTCCGACTTGGAGCACTTGGTGCAATGGGGGAAAAAGTGGCTTGTTACTTTTAATGCCTCTAAAACTAAGCTTTTCTCTTTTTACCACCAACGCTCGGATCCTCATTTTTCCCCAGTCGAAATGAATGGTTCTCTCCTCAAAGAAAACCTCCTTGTTTGATAAGCTTCTAGGACTTACTTTCACCCCAGACCTGAATTGGAAGACTTATGTCTAATCTGTTGCTAAAGTTGCTGGAAAATCGTTGGATCATTCTACTGCCCCAGAAAGTACCTCATCCTGGACGCAATCCTCGACTCGTATAAGAGTCAGATACGCTCTAAGATGGAGTACTGCTGGGGAGGTGCCGCTCAGAGCAATCTTTCCTGTCTTGACAGAGTACAAAATCAACTCTGCAATCTAGTGGGTGATGTTCTCTTCCTGTCCCTACAGCCTCTTTCGAACAGAAGAGATGTTGCTAGTCTCTCTCTACTCTATCATTATGTTTATGGTAGGTGCTCGACTGAGCTACAATCCCTAGTACCCCCCTGTAAAACATTCACAGCAAGAACTCGTCTAGCTACAACCACAGCAAAGAACTTTTCTTATCAAAACCAAACGAAATTTCTATGAACAAAGTTTCTTTCCTAGAACATTCCACCTATTGAACAAGATACCACAAGCCTACTTCCCAACCGACTACAGCATGGTCGTCTTCAAGTCTAATGTGAACAAACACTTCTTGAGCCATCCTCTTGGACAATCAATTCCCCTTAAGTAATGTTCTGCCCATCCCACCCATTGTTTCCAGTCCTCTTGTGGAGGCAATCATCGTCCAACTGACAGTCTCTTTAATCCTTATCCCCGAGTGGCTCCTGGGCCTTGATAAGTGGTGACCCATAAGTAAAACAAAAATAATTTCAAAAACTTTCATGTTCAAAATGTCCTTTGCAAAAAGACTACATTTAATTCGACCAGCCGGTCAATTCAATTCCAGTTCATTCCGCCAAAAAGTGGTGTAGACTTTATAATTGTATTAGCAGTTTTATTGAATTATCAACTTGATGATAAAAATAAACCTAAAATATATTTCACTTATTATATGAATTAATTTAGAATTTATTTCTGAAGTTTTAGTCGGGGCGACTGCAATTTGAGGTCTTGTCAACCCAACAACACAACACAAAATGAAGTGTGCATAACCGCCTACGCATGTGCAGCATAACCGCTTACACAGACAGTAGCCAATCAACGTGTTAGGCATGAAGGAAAAATATACCAGAACTTTTGTGTGCATGAAAAGCCAAGACAAACTAACAGCTTAGCAGATCGTCACCAGCAGCCGATGAAGCAGCCAGTCTCTACGGCAGAGTTAAGTATACATCCATGCCAACAAACGCACACAGCATTGATCTCAGCCAGAGAAAATGTTGTGGAAATTAATACTTCATGTCACCATGTTAAGCGCCTTTCATAAATCATCAGTATCGACACAGCAATTACATCAGCACCAAAGTCCAACCTTTCCTCGCCGTAGTAGGGGGGAGGCAGTGACAACATGGTAGTGTCAAAGCTACCCAGATAACAGGGCTCCGGTAAAAATCCAGGAAAATTCGGAATTAGGATCCATTGCTCTCTGGCCGTATCTACCTTTGCTGAATGTGGCAAGTAAAGACGTGTCAGGTGCGGAACTACAAATTAATGGAGTAGCAATGTTGTTTCGGAATCATTCCTTTGCGTGTTCTGGACCAAACCTTCCCTGACTTCACATGCAATCACTGAGCTTTGCTGCTCTTAATGTTAGGGATAAAAGCCTGCAATCTTGCAGGTTAACGAATAGCTGCGATCAACGAGGAGGACTTCGTGCAGACCAGACAATCCTGAGGCACGATCTTCGTGAGCTCTATGCAAAAAACAATAATCAGCATCATCAATAGCAGCATCGAACCAGTGCCTAAAACGAGCATTGGCAATAGTAGATCATCACCGGCAGCCAATGAGGCACCGGAGTAAACTGCACTTTCCCCTGTATTAACGCAATGCCGCACGTGTACAAAACAGCACCAAACATCTTTCCTTAAATGAAGTATGCATACACTTGCTAATACAACATCTTCCAAGAATTTCTTTCTCTCAACAAAATGTTGTTGTATTTAGATAGCCGCTGTTTATTTTTATTTATTTGTTGTTCGATCATCGCTTTCATTTGCTTGTTAGCGGGGAATCGTGATACACTTCATAACTGGTCATCATCATTTGTACCACTGCTTTAAATTATCAAAAATTATCTGTCTTCAATAATCCTTAAAGATCTGTAAAATTAAAATATCAGGTTGGAAAGAAAGTAATGTCGTTTTTGTCCAACACATTTATTTCATCTGAAACATTCACATTAGGGCATTTTTACTCTTTACAATAATTTCCCTCATTTTCTATGACTTCTGTCCAACGATAACTAGCTTCTTGATGCCTTCTTCAAAAAAGTTCTCTGATTTTTGAGAGAAAAACAAATTTAAGTCATTTTTGTGTTGGTCGTCATTTTTATAAATTTTATTGTTTAAGTGATGCTGCAACGACCGGAAAAGATGGTAATCGGATGGAGCAATGTCAGGTGAATAAGGGGGATGAGGCAAACTTCCCAATTGAAACACATGACCTTTTCCTGAGTGAGTTTTACTGTGTGAGGTTTCGCGTTATCATGCTGAAGCACTACACTCTTTCTATTGAGTAATGCTGGTCGTTTTTTTGATAGAGCAATTCTTAGATCATCCAGCTGCGAACAATATTTTACTGCTGTGATTGTTTGATTAGGCTTTAGTAACTCATAATGAATCAGTCCTCTCATGTTCCACCATAAAGACAGCATAACCTTCTTTGGGTGTAGTTCTTGTTTTGGAACAGGCTGTGGACTTTGGTTTCGGTCTAACCATTGTTTTTTGCAAGAGTAAAGAACCCATTTTTCATCTCCAATCACAATTCTTTACAAAAATGGTTCTCGATGATTCCTGGAAAGCAAAGATGTGCAAACAGTTGTAGCAGTTACCTCCTCCTTTCAAAACATAACTACACCGGTTTGCCGGTAGGTGTCGCTTTTTCACCGACAGGTGGCACTGTAAAGCGACACCAGAGTTATCTGCCCTTCTGACTATAAAAACCGTTGCAAACGGAAAATCCATCTCTTCTTCACCGACCAGCCTTGGCAGAACAACGCTGACACTAGCGTTCCGTTTCACTTTTCTCTTCTGGTCGATTGGCCTCGGCAGAACGACGCTAATACACTAGCGCTTCGTCTAACGCTTTTCTCTTCAAATGGCATCGGCATAACAACTACCAACACACGTGGTCAAACAACGGTAAGAGTTCTCAACTCATTTTCTTTGTGTACGGCTTTCAAAGACTTTACTCACGCCGGATTCATTTCTTCTTATACCTTTTTCAAGAACTGTTTTTCCATCGACACACATGCATACATCACACACTTCATCATTCCACGTACACACACGTTCAATAAACCTTATTTGAACTACTTCATTTTGTTTATTAATTATTACTCTGTCTTTTGCATGCAACATTGCTTGATTTACTGAACACGTTTATAGTCCGGGAACATCACCCTCTCGATCATAACACAGTCAATCTTTGATTTCGTTGAGCGTCGGTCAAATCGTGGGGAACCCAGAGTCCAAATTTTGAAACTTTTCCTAACTCATAAAGGCATGACATAATTGTGGTATAGGTTGTATTGAATTGTTGAGCTTATTCTCTGCTGGTTAACCTTAGATTGGCCTCCACAGTGTCTTTAATGGTGTTTTTATCAATTGATTTTGGCCTTCCCGAACGTTGCCGATCTGACAGGTTAAAGTCTTCAGAAGAAAATTTTGCAAACCACCGTTGACATTTTCGATCATTCAGAACATGTATTCCATAGAAAGTTCCAATATTCCTTGTAGCTTCTGCAGCTGAGTTTCCATTTTTGAATTCATAGAGCATGCAATGTCTCAGATGCTCCTCACTAATATCCATTTTTTGACGGCTGAGACCGTTAAACTTAATATTTTCCAACTAATTACTATATCTGAAAGGCAACGCAATTCACAAAAAATCTAGAACTATGTACAACTTAAGAGGCTGCAAAGTGATGAAGTAAAAAATACGACATTACTTTCTTACCAACCTGATACATTGTGTTCCAATTAACAGTTTTCAAAATATTTTCTTCAGATTTTTAAAAAGTATGAAAATAGATTCAATCTTAGATTGATATTTTGCATATTCTAGATATGTTTTTCGGATTTAAAGGAGACATGATATTGTTTATTTAAAATTTGATTGTTTTGGATATAACATGAAGCGATCCATTTTTTTTTAAATATAAAAATCTTAGATGTGATAAGTAATTAAAAAAAAAATTAATTATAGTAAAATCAATTATATTAAAATCAAGTGTTTATTATAAAGAAAGATATTTTGGGTGCTTGTACAGAGAAGCGTGCATATGAAAAACGCTGAAAATAGCAGTTCCAGTTAAATTAACCGGGAAACTCTTTGGTATAATTATGTATCAAGCAAAAATAGGTTTGTATGTACACCAAACATTCGCAAAAACTATCGAGTAGAATTGTAATAAAAAAATAAAAATCCATTATATCGTTTATTGGATTCGGCCACTGATTCGAGCGAAAAACACGAAATTCAGGGGAAGGTAACCCAGTCTGTCATATTAACACGTACTAAATCAATGGCATTCACCAAAATACGATGCAACTGTTTTTTTATTTTAAATTAAAATTCTACTTGATCATTTTCCCTACTCTTTATTGAGGATACTTATTTAAATCTGCTGCGTAAGTATATGATACTGTTTTTTTGTGTGGTATTGATAATTTAATCCGCACGCTTCTCTGTACAAGCACCGATTTTTTTTACTACAAGAATAAATCTTGCACTTCTTAAATTAATAATAACAAAATAAAAGCTTTCCTTTTCGGAAACATCGGTATTCCGATTATGTCGCTTTCCGAATTCCACAATTTATATCCACCAGCAATAGTTATAAAGGGGCGGACAACTCAGTACAACAACCAAAGTCGCCGTAACTGATGGAGGCTATCGTATTTGAAAAGGTAAGCCGTACATCGAGGTACATATGCTTATGAGTTGGACATTTGTTTTACTTTTAACCCCATAGAATCTTCTTCTATGACTCTAAAATAATTTTTCGGGCATTACAGAATGTTGGTAGCCTTGGATTTGGGTTTCGAAGTCTAGCATCTAAAATCAAATATTGGTAGATACAAAAAAGGGGGAAAATAATACAAATTTATTAAATATCAAACAAAATTCTTAATGTTTGTGAATTAAAAAGCGTATAATTCTTCTCGGCGAGAAAATTCATTGTTTTGTCTTTTGTGTACGATTTAGGTCTTGTCGATTTTAGACCAGTCTTTGAGTGAAAGATGAAGAAACTTAGGAAATATTTTTTTTGTTATAAATCTCTCTTAAGTTGCTATTATTTGATATTTTCATTTTAAATTCTTGATTTGTTAAACTGGAACTCGGTCGGTAAACTTTTATTAAAGAAAATAAAATGAATTTCTTAAAAAAAAGAAAAAAATTATCTTCTAGAGTATAGAAATAAAAGTGTCTGATGATTCGGATTATGTGTTGAATTCCCTTTTCCCTCATAAAATTCAATCGACAACAACAACACATGCTTTCAAACAAAACAAAAAACTAACCAAGTTTTTTCTCCATTTCTTTCATTCAGTGCTCAATTTTCTGTTGTTTAAAAACAAATCTTAGTCATGTTTTACTGTAATCAACCGTTTCATTAAATTTATTGACTTAGAAAAAGATAAAATCTTTAAGAAAAAATCTAATATTCCGGATTAGTTTTGTATTTTTCTCCTTAGTTACATGAAGTTTAAACCAGAACGTTTTCATTTTTTTAATATTAACTTTAAGAAATGCCGCTCCACGCCATTTAAAAAAAACAACTTATTGTATAAAACGATTATTTTAAACGGTCTTTTGACACACACAAAAAAATACATGTAATTTAATAAAAGAAAACATTACTATTTCTGTCATGAGAGGGCATTTTGCAAGATGGTTGCGTCTTGTTTACATGGTTACTGAGGCATTATGGTCTAATTCTTTTTCGTAAGGTAAGTAAAATGGAATTTAAAGTAAATTACAATTGTATTTCCGAACCCAGAATATAATTTGAAACCAATCAATTTCATTCAAAATGTGTGCGAAATAGGCGTATTTCAAGACAACCTCCCCCATCTAATCCTTTTTGACCATAGTGCATCAGAAAATGTTGAAAAATGGCTTTGCAGTTAGTTAAACAGTGATCGTAATGTTTTTGCTTTTTTAAATACATATATTTTATACAATAACTAGACCACCTTTGATCACTTTGTGATATTTATTCTTAAATATATAATTTCTCAACTTTGGCATTGGTTGATGCGGCAGCAGCCGTCATAACTGCTGCTGCTGCTGCATCAACCAATCTTGATAATAATCATACCAACAAGAAATAAACAAGTGAAAAAGCCCATATTTCTCTCCCCAATTTAATGGCTCTATGCCTAACTGTACCTATTGTTAGTCATTCCTCCATCTTGTTTAATAACTGACTATCTGAAGAACTTTGCATTACTCGACAGGGATGGACCCTTACATATTCACCTCCATGTTTGATCGGGACTTGTTTGGCTTCCTAGCCAATAACCGTACCGGGTCCCATCCATCTGGGAGATTCATTCCTTTTGTAAAAAACACAGTCTCCGTTATTATAGATTTGGGCTAGGGCAGGCCTGATTCAGTGCCTCACTGCTCTGCATATCTTCTCAGACGATTTACTTTCAATGTAAACTTTTCTAGCTGCATGTATTGCATCCAGATTTTTAGCCACAATTTCACTTTCACTTCTCTTCAAGGCTGAGGATTGATTATTGAATATAGATGGCAAATTTAGGTTTCTGCCAAAGGCTAACTGGTTCGGACTGTACCCATGTATACTATAGAAAGTATTCTTTGCACTAACAGACGACCCTAATGCAATATCGAAGGGATATTTACCATCCTTCAACGTCTTTATCACCATTTCCCCAAGGACCGCATTATGACGTTGAACAAGCCCATTATTCCAAGGACTTTGTGCAATGGTGGTTTTAACATGAACATTCACATTTTGGCACATGTCTCGGAACTCCTGACTATTAAACTCTCTTCCATTATCCGTTAGAAAATTTTTTTTAGAGTGCCAAAGTACGAAATTCAGTGCTTAAAAACTGCACCAATTATTGTGGTGCTCTCTTTGTTTGGAATTCTTATAGCCACACTGTACTTTGTTGCATGGTCAATCATATGTAGGATTTTATATTTGTTAATATCTGAGGCCAAAGGAAAACCGACTATAGGTTTAGGATCCGCTTTCTTGTATCTTAGACGTATGTCAAGCAAGATTTTAGTAGCCGCTTTTTTTAGGATTCCTCTAAAGTTAATATTAACAAATGCAAAACCATTTTTCTTCAATATCATCAATCTATTCATGGATTTTTCAAATTTCAAAATTTTAAATATTTTTCCTTTTGAAATGGTAAGACTCTACAGGATTTCTTTCTAAATTAAAAACAAAACTAAAAAATCTTTTTTACATAAAATTAAATTCATTCAATTTATTAAAAATAAAATGTAATCATGTTCCTTGTACAGAGAGTAATTGGTTCATAAGTGTTTGTAGAATTGAAGAGATTTAGTTGTAAGGTAAATTAAATGACAAAGTCCCATTCTAACATTTTATTGATAATCTTTGTTAAATAATGAACAGGTGTTAGTAATAGTGAGGTTAAATATGCATATGTCTTGATGAGAAAGTTGATATTGAAAGTCCTGGAGTCAAGATAAAGAAAATGTCATTATAAGTCCATAAATCTGGATGAGACAAAGGTTATTATAAGTCCATGTGTCTGGACAAGGAAAATAGTATTAAGAGTCCATAAGAGGAGAATGTTATTCAAAAGTCCATGCATACATAGATAGGAATAAGAGTTAGTTTGTAAGACTGGCAGAGTTCACATTATTATTATTTAGGAGTAAGTCTGTGCCGAAATGTTAAAGTGAATCCACGTGCCAATGCAGATAGCCCAAGGTTAAAGGTGGGTTTAGTTTGTGCGCCAAGAGAGAAGTTTGGTGGTTGATCTGAGTGACATGGGTTAGTTGGCCTTCTTGCAGCTAACCGATTGAAAAGCACAAACACAATTCTTTATATAAAAACTGAGGACAGGTGTGAAGCTTTGGATATTATTTCTGATTGGTTAAATCTCTATATAGGAGAACCAATCGAAATTGAGTATTTGCTCCAATCAGTATAAAGCACTCTAATCAACAAATATTAAATGTCTATAATGACATGCTTTGATTTTTTTTTTCTTAAATTGTGGAAACTTTTTAGTTAGTAATTTTCAACTGTTTAAAAATATATATTGTTATGGACTGTCCTCCCCTGCTCCTAATGCCAAAAAGTTTGCAGAGACAAAGTGGTGGCCTTGGAATATTTCTGGTCACATAATGCAATTAGCCAGCTGCTGACTTAGGTCAAATTTTTGTTAAAGCAAATTTTTCCTCTTTTTAGAGTAGGCAATTTGGTATTATTTTTGGTCATGTAATAATCACCCACACGCACACACTTTCAAAGAGAGGAAGATAGAATTTTGAAAATTAGTTTGAACCCTATGATTGAGGAAGCATCATGTCCAGATTCCTGGCATGAGTCATAACCAGTAAACTCGGAAACTTACATTATTCCATTTTTTATCCTTTTCATTTTAAGGGCACATTTTTCAGAAAAAATATCTATTTTCATGTTTGACCAAAATGTCTTTGCCACATTTAAAAATATTATGCATTTCTTATGTTCTTAGACATTTTTACACACTTGAAAATATTTGACATATATTTAATTATATTTACCCTTCGCATATATATATATAAAGTAGAGCACTGTTTAAAATTGAAAAGCTTGTCATCTGCGATAAGCTAGTTCCGCTCGGGCATTGAACACTGTAGACAGCAATGACACTTCCCCCTGCCTCTTGGGTAAGTGTATCTTAATTTCAATTACTGTGTCAATTTCTCGCAGCCGCATGGTCCTGAGCGTTTGTCTCATGATTCTAGCCTGAATCTACAAACTGCATTCGAGCCCATGCGATCGCTTGCAACTGCCACTCCTACACTGATGAGGGTAAGAAAGCCTGAAACAACATCGTTTGTACGTGGAAAACACTTTAATATTTAAAAATATATATATATATATATATATATATATAATATGGCTACTGTACGTTTATGTATTTTCATTATTGATACCTTACTTTACACTTAAATACAGGAATTAAATGGTATTTATTTCAGAACTTTGAGAACAAACTGTATTTCCATAAATCTTTGACGTACATAATTGCTCTGTATTATAATTTCAATTCTTGTTGTTACTTTGGGACCCGCGCTAGAAGTCACTCGGCGTCGGTGCTTTCCGAATGTTTACGTTAAACACCAGAGAGTGCTGAATGAAGAATCCGTTGACTTACCTGCCTTGAAAAGAAAGCACAAACGAGACTGGATTTATAAGCTGGTCAAAACAGGCAAAGATGTTTTGAAATTATAATTTATGTTTTTTACCGAAGTTTAAAATAAGTGTTTAAATTAATGTTTTTTTTATTTTACTTTTTTTTTCTTATTAAACATTTGTACGAAAGATATATTGAAAAGTTAATCAAGTAAGTTTTTGTTTTTTTTGTCAACTTTTTTTTTTTTTTTTCTGACTTTTTTTAGGAATTAGGGTGAGGGTTAAAGCCAGCTTCTGCAGCTGGCATTAAGGCATCTCCAAGAGTAGTTATCTGTGAGTTTAGTTCGCTTAACGATCTTGCATCTATCTCCACATTTTTTGCATTTTTTTCTTTGCCAATCAATCCATGGTCCTGACAGAAATATATTGTTCCTTCAGGAATATCGACAACCAGTGCTACCATGTTTAAATGTAAAATCCCATTTCGACCAGTTTGCACGTTTAGCGTTTCATTCAGTTTGACTGCTTTGATGTCGTCTGCTTACTCATCTTGCCTCGGGGCTTTCCGGTGTTTACCGTAAACAGCCGCAAAGCACCGACACTGAGTGACTTTTAGCGCGGGTCCCAAAGTAACAAAGTACCGATATGTTTTTTTATCTCCTTCAAAATAATCTGAACGAGATTAAAATTTTCATTGATTAAAAACCAAACTCCGCTAGTTTTCCTCGTCGCAATCCCTTTGTTTTATGTGTCACCCCACGGCCCTTTAACAATATATAGTTTTTCATCTGTTTTGATTTCCATAGAAAAAATAATCATCTGTTTCTAAATAACTATCAAATCTTAATCGTTGAACAATCAACTGTAACCCTTACAAGTATAAATGTGGCTTTAAGTTACCTTACATAGCCTGATGTATTTAAGGGGGACAGAAATGTGTATTTGGGATGTTTTTATTTTCTCTTTTAATCTAGAATTGGATAAATATGAAAATTTCAAAGTTCTAGTTAAATTGCTGATAACATAGTTATTAAACTCTAGTTTAAGGTTTTAAAACTTTCTTTTTACTTGGCATCTTCTGGTTCGTCAGCAATTATCTTCTAATATATAAAGTAGAGTTAGGCGGTTTTGAAATTTTGGTTTCGGTATCGGTTTCGGTTTTTTTCCCTTAAAACCTCGGTTTACGGTTCGGTTTTTTGAAAAAAATTTTTTACTATGGAAGCTATTCATTCTCTTGTGTGATGATTAGTTATTATTCAACGTTTAGTTGAATTATGCCACTGTTTCGATAATTTTGTGACTGAATCATTCTCCATGATATGAATCATAAGTTTTAAGGTGTTGACTGTTGTAATCAAAGTTCTGATACCTTTTCAACAGTTAACTCCTTAAAACAGTGACCAAATTCATGAAAGATTTCTGAACAATAAAACTGAGTTTGAATATACATTCTAATTCTTTAACCCATCAGAAGCTAAAATATAGGATGAGGAGAATGAGAAACATTTAAACAAAAATCTTTAACATCAAAAGATAGCGTTAGAAAATGAGCAGTCACAGACATATATGAATCATTAGCTCGACTGGTCCAATAGTCCATTGTCAAGGAAATGGACTTTATATCTAACAACTGCCGCCGAATGTCAGTACTGACCGACTCATATAAATCAGGAATTAACATTTCTCTAACATGTCGTCTGGTCGGCAACTGATATACAGGTTGTAGACATTTGACGAAGGATTTAAATCCTTCATCCTCTACAATGCTCACGGTTTGGAGATCTTTGCATATCATTGCTACAAGACTCTGGTTTGCTGCTCTTGTTCTTGGGTTTGATTTGTCCCATTTAATTGTCGAATTAACAAAAGAAAACATGTTCTCTTGCTTCACTGTGGGAATTGTGGCAGCAATCTAAAAAAGAAACAAAAATATGCAGGTTTAACTAAAGTAATCATATTTAACTTGGTGGTTGGGGGGAGGGGGAGAATCTCCTGTTGAAGTTAACATGCTTGTTTGGTAGTTGGGGATTTCATTTAAAGTTGTTGTTTTTTTTACTAAAAAGCAGCAAATTGAATGTTGGTATGCTTTGGGAGGTGGGCATTTTTAGTTCCATAAAAACATATTCATTTAGAAACGTTATTAAAGGGGGGGGGGGGCGGTGGGCCCTATATAGTCAAAATATCTTGGCGAAATGGAAATTTATGACCTGCCCTGAAGGTCATATTTCTTAAAAATAAATGGACCATTCCTCATTTTTTTAAAATCACCCAGCTTAATCCTTATTATGCCACAGAAATTAGTTTCAACAAAAACAAAAAAAATAATCAATTTTAGCGTTTCTGTTTTGCAGACATGAGTTTTCTCCCTTTAATTTTCTATAAATAAATAATTAGCTTGGATGTACTGTTGGATTAATAGGACGCATTTGATCGATTTTGAAGAAAATTAATTTAAGTTGGGAATTAGTTCAAAACAACTTTTTACAACTTATTTTTTCTTAAACTCAAAATGCGTGAGGTGTTAAATTAAATCAGCAATGTTTTTACAATTCTATCATGTTCTGTTATTTCAACCCGGGCCTACAAAAATACGATGTCATGTTGTCTGTCGTATTTCTCTTTTTTTCATTTGAAAATTCAAAATGTTAATGATAAACAAACTGTAAACAAAGATTTCTTCCTACAAGTCAATTAAATGTTTTTATTTTTTGGTAATATTCAATTTTATTCAAATCGGAAAATCTTTTCAACCGTGTTTCCTTGTATATGGTGGCTTACTGTAGTAAAAACACAATACCGAACGGTTACGGTTTAAAAAAAAAATCCGATTCGGTATGGAGACGAAACCGAAAAACCGCGGTTTTTCGGTAAAACCGCCCATCTCTAATATAAAGTTATCTTGTCAAATTTTCAGAGTTTATCATCGATAGCAATTAATCTGATAAACGAATTTTTTTTCTGTTTCGGTTGAGTTTCTTTCGATTAACACTTAATCTGGTTTAAATTTTTTTCAACATGATGCCATTTTTCACTAATCAGCTGCTTAAAAAAATTCTACATATCTGTCTATGACAACTTTAACATTTTACATTTGTTTACAGGACATATTATTTGTTCACCTTATTTGTATAGGACATTAGTAGTTACATATCTTTTTTCTTTATTACATTATTTATAATCTATATGCAATTACATAAAATGTCTTTCATGAACTTATTATTCCTGATTATGGTAAGTCTACTGTTATCTCTGGAAAATACTTTTACCATAAATATTTTTAACATTTTTTCATTTCAAATACATGGATACAGTACTACTGTTTTCAAAGTAAACTCAGCTTCTCTTAAAAAAAAACAACCTCTATTAAATTAACTCAAAATAGGACTAAATAAATATTAAATTCAACATAAATTCTTTACTTGCACTGACAAATTTCTGTGAGGAGGAGGACAACGACAACATGTGATACACAATTGTTTTGTGTGCATACTTTTGTTAGTAATGTAAGTGTTTGTTGCTTCGCTGCTTGAAACAAATAGCAGTTAAGCAGCTTAGTATGGTTGCTATAGAAACTAGTAGTTTGCATGTAGATAATTTGGGCTAGAATGCTTTTCTTTGCATTTAGAAATCGCTTATTGTTCTCACAAGTTATTCTTCTCCAGTTGATTTCTGGACTTTTGTGGCTGTCAAAGGAGGAGGCATTTTGTTTGTGTTATGCTTTCTTGAGAAAAAAAGCCATTTTAATGAATTACTTCATGAAATAAAATTATATTTAGAATAAGGAATTTATTTATAAAAATTAATTTAATGATTAATTCCAATAAAATGCATTTCGTTTTCTTAAAAACAAATCAGCCTTTTTAATGAATTATTCCGTGAAATAAAATTCTGATTTAGAACAAAAAAATTTTTTTACAAAAATGTTTCTGATTACATTAACTTAACTAGAATACACTTAAGAAAGTGTTTTAGAAAACAAGTCAACCCTTTTAATGATTCACTTTGGGAAACATAAACCCTAATTTATTTACAAACTAACAAAATAGACATTTTAATTAATTACTTTGTGAAATTCTATTTTTCTGGCTTTAAATTAGTTTGCTATTCCACATGCATTATTCAAACAACATCAACTTAACCCTAACCAGACATTTAATTGAACATAGTTTATTTTGTAAAAGATGCAAACTCTTTAAAATGTTTTCACAAAAAGAAGTGATGATTTGGTTTACGGTTTACGGCATATCAACCTCAATAGGTGATTTTTTAATGCCGAACAAAAGTAAAAAAAAAAAAATAGAATAATCATTCTTCGTAATAGAAAGATCTGATTTTGTCAACATTCTTTGTTGAGGAATAGTTTGTAGAAAGCAGGTGGAATATAATATAATTTTTTTTGTACAATTTTACTTTCTTCAGGAATTGAAAAAAATTTGTTTGGATTGACCTGCTCAAAAAGGGCCTTCGGGTTACTCACCTGTTAATGTCTAGACCGAATTTAATTGAAATCAATACATTCCACACTATAAATGGAACACAATAGCTAACGCAGAATGGAGGATCTTCTTTAAGCAAATAAGAGTGTGTTACATATGTGTGTCCTTTCTCGTTCTTCTATAACTGATCGTTGGTTGGATTTTTGTTTTTCACTTTATTGTTTGTGCAGATATTCCAAGGAGTTATTTTTTTTTTAATTGTTGGTTTTAAATCCGTACATGGAATTTTGGTGTTACTTTTGACATTGTTTAGTAATTAAAAAAAAAATTAAGCTTTATTTACTTTTTCATTTTCACAAATGCCAATATGGATTGGCATCTAACAGAAGATGATTGTTTTCATGTTGCAGAGGTTATTGATTGTATTGCACAGTTAAATAATTAGTGAATTGTTCATATTTTTTATTTTACAATGGCCCTAGTGCGAATTTGGAGCTTGTACGAACCACAAATGTTTTTGACCTGTTTTTGATTATGTCCAATGCCAAATTAATTGCTATAATCTCAGCAGTGGAAATAGATGCAGTCTTTGGCAGTCTTTTTTTATTTTTTTTTTTATTCTTTCACGTCACAAATGGGATCCTTCCCCACTGCTTCTTCATGCTTAATTCAATGTGAGTATATGTATTTGTAGTCAGAATGGTGATCTTATTTTTTGAAATTCATCCTAAAATGTAATTGGGTTTGCTTTGTTCAATTGCCTTTGCGCCTCTACTATTCCATTGGATTATTTTGTTATGCATGGTTTAGTTTGATTTTCATTTGCGGTTTGATTAAGCATCAACATCCATTTCTTCCAGCCCTTCAAATCTGTTGTTTCAGTCAAAGTAGTTGGAATGATCTTTTTTCACTGTTTTTGCTTCTTTGGAAGGTTTCCTTTGCTGTTTTTGCTTTAGGTAGCAATACACATGAAAAAAACTTAAAATATCTCAATAATGGCATATATAGAAAGAGCTTGATGATCTAAGAAAGAATCTTTTTAAATTTTTTAAATCTGACTAAAAATAAGGAAGTTATGACTATTTTTGTGCCTCACACGATTGGATATTTTCCCCTCTTTAAGAAAAAATACATTTCCGTCGCCCAATTAGTAAGTAAATCAATCATTTTACTTTTTTATGCATTAAAATTATAATTGTATATATGTGTTCTCTTTTGGTAGTCATGATATTTCATGACCCTATCCGAAAAAAAAAAGCGTTTTCTATTTATAGTTTGAAAAACATTGTAGTAGCAGTAGCAATACACATGAAAAAATTTAAATTGCTTAAAATATCTCAATAATGGCATATATAGAAAGAGCTTGATGATCTAAGAAAGAATCTTTTTAAATTTTTTAAATCTGATTAAAAATAAGGAAGTTATGACTATTTTTGTGCCTCACACGATTGGATATTTTCCCCTCTTTAAGACCATATGCGTTTCGTCACATTTTTTACACTCATTTTTCAGTAAAAATGTTATATCTTTGTTAAAATACAAGATTAAGCAATGAAATTTACCATATAAATGTATTTTTGTACAAGGAATCAGAATGTGCCACTGAAAATCTCCAGAAATTAATGGTTTCCAAGTAATCTGCACTAAGTGCACATAAATATGCTGCAATACCTTAAAATACCATGTATCCATTAAAAGAAAGAAGTTAGAAAACTCAAAGTTAAATTGTAATACATTTTATGTACAAGAAACGAAAATCTAATACTAGGACTGTTTAAAAATGAATATATTGAAAGATTTCTTTGGCATTATTGTAGATTAACACCTTCTGCTAACTCACCCCCTTACCTCCCCAAAATATGAGATTCTACTTTTTTTATTTAGGCAATTACATGTTAACACCCTGAAAAAACTTGGCAGAAAGAAACAAAAACAATTATTTTAGAATTTAGAGTGGAGATCAGTTTCACATAAAATAATCCCCCATTTCAAGGCCATTCTAGCGTTTTAGGACAGTTAATTATTTTTTCTATGAGAGATAAATCCTGTGCATTTTTCTTGTTTTTCTTCTTTTTTTTTTTAGACAATTATGAGGGTCTTTGTGGGAGGAGGGGGGGGGCTTACCACTTGAACTTCAGGTTAGTGGTAGGGCTATGGGCAATTAAGTGTGAACACCCTGAAAATTTAGCAGAAAGAAAAAAAAAACAATTCATTTAGAATTTCGAGTGGGGGATTAGTTTCACATATATTTAATGTAGAATAATTCACCATTTCAGGGCCATTCTAGCGTTTTAGGGCATGAATCAATTTTTTTCTATGGCAAATAAATCCTGTGCGTTTTTTTTTATGGGGGTCTGCTTTTTTTTTTTTTTTTTTTTTTTTAGACGATTATGTTTGGTTTTAATGGGCTTTTTTGTAGGATTAGGGCTTCCTACTCGGACTTAGGGTTAGTGATAAGGTTAAGGAAGGGGTTTTGTTTTGGATGGAGGTTGCCATTCGGACTTAGTGTTAGGGTTAAGGGAGTTTTTTAGGGGGTGGCTTGCCACTCATATTTAAGGTTAATGGTACGATACGTTCAAGAAGGCATTTTTAGGAGGTGGGCTTGTTAGTCGTACCTAGAGTTAATGGTAGAGTAATTATTTATTTTATAAATTTCACTAAAAGGCAAGAATGGCCGGGAAATCGGAGATCACTTTACATTAAATTTATATGCGAAACTGATCCCCACTCTAAATTCTAAACTATTTTTTGTTTTGTTTTTTCTTTTTTTCGCCAAGACTTTAAGGGTGTTCACACGTAATCGCCTAAAAAAGTAGAATCTTAATTTTTTTTTTAAATTGGCGACTAGAAAGTCATTACTACTAGAAGTTCGAAAGTTGAGTGAAAACCAGTATTTTTTAAAGTATTTAAAAAAAAAAAAAATTAAGATTCTACTTTTTTAGGAGATTACGTGTGAACACCCTTTAAGTCTTGGCGAAAAAAAAACAACAAAAAATAATTTAGAATTTAGAGTCGGGATCAGTTTCGCATATAAATTTAATGTAAAATGATCTCCGATTTCCCGGCCATTCTTGCCTTTTAGTGAAATTTATAAAATAGATAATTACTCTACCATTAACTCTAGGTACGACTAACAAGCCCACCTCCTAAAAATGCCTTCTTGAACGTATCGTACCATTAACCTTAAATATGAGTGGCAAGCCACCCCCTAAAAAACTCCCTTAACCCTAACACTAAGTCCGAATGGCAACCTCCATCCAAAACAAAACCCCTTCCTTAACCTTATCACTAACCCTAAGTCCGAGTAGGAAGCTCTAATCCTACAAAAAAGTCCATTAAAACCAAACATAATCGTCTAAAAAAAAAAGAAAAAAAAAAGCAGACCCCCATAAAAAAACCGCACAGGATTTATTTGCCATAGAAAAAAATTGATTAATGCCCTAAAACGCTAGAATGGCCCTGAAATGGTGAATTATTCTACATTAAATATATGTGAAACTAATCCCCCACTCGAAATTCTAAATGAATTGTTTTTTTTTTCTTTCTGCTAAATTTTCAGGGTGTTCACACTTAATTGCCCATAGCCCTACCACTAACCTGAAGTTCAAGTGGTAAGCCCCCCCTCCTCCCACAAAGACCCTCAAAATCGTCTAAAAAAAAAAAAGAAGAAAAACAAGAAAAATGCACAGGATTTATCTCCCATAGAAAAAATAATTAACTGTCCTAAAATGCTAGAATGGCCTTGAAATGGGGATTATTTTATGTGAAACTGATCTCCACTCTAAATTCTAAAATAATTGTTTTTGTTTCTTTCTGCCAAGTTTTTTCAGGGTGTTAACATGTAATTGCCTAAATAAAAAAAGTAGAATCTCATATTTTGGGGAGGTAAGGGGGTGAGTTAGCAGAAGGTGTTAATCTACAATAATGCCAAAGAAATTATACAATATATTCATTTTTAAACAGTTCTAGTATTAGATTTTAGTTTCTTGTACATAAAATGTATTACAATTCAACTTTGAGTTTTCTAACTTCTTTCTTTTAATGGATACATGGTATTTTAAGGTATTGCAGCATATTTATGTGCACTTAGTGCAGATTACTTGGAAACCATTAATTTCTGGAGATTTTCAGTGGCACATTCTGATTCCTTGTACAAAAATACATTTATATGGTAAATTTCATTGCTTAATCTTGTATTTTAACAAAGATATAACATTTTTACTGAAAAATGAGTGTAAAAAATGTGACGAAACGCATATGGTCTTAAAGAGGGGAAAATATCCAATCGTGTGAGGCACAAAAATAGTCATAACTTCCTTATTTTTAGTCAGATTTAAAAAATTTAAAAAGATTCTTTCTTAGATCATCAAGCTCTTTCTATATATGCCATTATTGAGATATTTTAAGCAATTTAATTTTTTTCATGTGTATTGCTACTGCTACTACAATGTTTTTCAAACTATAAATAGAAAACGCTTTTTTTTCCGGATAGGGTCATGAAATATCATGACTACCAAAAGAGAACACATATATACAATTATAATTTTAATGCATAAAAAAGTAAAATGATTGATTTACTTACTAATTGGGCGACGGAAATGTATTTTTCAAAAATGTTCAATCGACGTCGAGTTGAAGTCTTATTTTTTAAATTTAAAAAAAATGAATGAGCCGAATTACTTTGTACACTGACAAACATTAAAAGTGATACTTTCCCTGATTAGTTTCCAAATTTCAGGACGGAATTCTACATACAGCAATGGTACAAGACTTTTAAACAAACTGGGGGTTAAAAAAAAAAGTGACGTAAATTGCTGAAAATAGCGTTAACATGTTTTTGCCTTAATTTGCTCAAAACTCTTTAAAATATATAATGTATATTATTATTCATGAATGCACCTGAAAGGATATTCATTTCCGAACAACATGATGGTATTTTGAGCACTTAAAGTGCTTTAGTTTTTAAGATATGACTATTTTAATAGAACTACCCTCAAATCTGTGATTATCCAAACAGTTTTCTGGTCGATGTGTATTGCTACTTTAGGGTTATCTTTCATTAGTATCGGCAGATTTATTAGGGATCTCTGCTATTTGGTAATTTGTGGAATATTTTTTGCAGAAATTTTTTGTTGGTTTTGTTTCATTATTAGTTTTTTTTTTTTTTATTTACTTGTTTCTTCTTTTATGGCGTTCTTGGAAATTTGGCCATGCCCTGGACTCGACTGTAATCGATTTTCAATAAGCTCAAGATATTTGTTTTCATGTATTCTGTTTGATTGGTCGTATTTGTCTTTCAGCTACAATTGCGTTCTCGTATAGGACAACCTTACAATTCTTCTAGCTTCCGGGAAGTTACCTTTTGTTTCATCTGCACTATTTTTGCCCTGTTGTACACGTCGCATATTTTCAAGAACGCTTGGTGGTGCAGTGATGAAATTGAAGCAATTTTATTGATATCATTTTGCAGCATGACAAAGATGTGTAGAATAGTAACGATACGATTAGATATTAGTTTCTGCATTCAAGTGAGAAATCGTTTTACTTTTATAAAAAGCTTGTGCATCTGAAATGTCCATTTCCTGTCAGGATTTTGGTTTGGTTTGTTGAATAGTATATCAGCCATTTTCAGGTTATTTAATATCAAAACACATTTCTTAATGATAAATAATTGATCACTGTATAACTGTTATTGTTAATGATTCATCAAACAGGTGACCCCTCTTTGCAGGGGATGACAACAGTCGGTGTATTCTATGTCCGAGTTGTCAGGACACGTCATTTTGTCTAATAACTGTATACAGAGTAATTTAAAATTGTTTTAAATCTTACAGATTTTTAATATGGAAATATATAGCCCTAAAACCCGACCTTCTGTCCTTTTATTAAAGACTGCCTCCCAAAATGGTTCATCTCAGAATGCCTGACTCGTTGTTACCCCCTCACTTAGTTACACCCGGATCTATCCTTGAACAGCGAGACATTAAATTTTCTGCAAATTTTTCTTAAATCAATTCTGACTTGATAATGGCTTGATAAGTATGTAAGAGTTTTTAGTTTATAACAACTATTTAGACTCATTTTTTCCTGTAATGAGGCATATGGCATTAATTGCTAATGACTTTCTTTCAATATCCCCAATTTTTCAGAATTGTTATTATTACTCTTATTTCAAATTTACTTTTGTTCTTCATTTTTTTTCTTCATGCACTACCATTTTATTTCACATTTTGACAATAGAATAATCATTGTATGTTTAAACAAAAAGATTTCTAGACGATTACCCATTTTCTTAATTTAAATTTATTATCGAATTTCAGATGTCATAAAAAAGAAGACAACTTTTCATAAATTCCTGACGATTATTCAATATTAATTCCTATTTTCTGATGCTGCAACAAAGTAAATACCTTCTCATAAATATGCTTTTTTTTTTCATTCTGTTTTTTTTCTACAACAAAGGTGACATATTAAAAACCTAAATAATGTTGACTCTATCGAAAAAAAAAAATTTTTAAACTTAACAATGTTCATGTTTTGCTCCTAACACTGCCTGGTTATACAATCTTCATTAAAACATGTAAACAAAACACAATTTAAAATTGTTCCGAAGTCAACAAATTTAAGCAGGACAAAATTTCCGTTTTTACCTTGATTTATTATTAAAATTCCACGATGTTTTCTATATCAATTTGTATAATTTACTGTTAATAATAATATTCTTTTTGACAAAATAAATGTCTGTCAGGGTCAATACTATTGAGAAAAAAATACTCTTCTTCCATAAAGATAATTGTCATTATCAGCTAAATATTCTTTAAATAAAACGAATATGTTTCTTCTATATTTATTTAGTTATTTAAAATTGTATTGATTTAATCAGTTTTGAAACTATAAATATTTTCTGTTTTGTTTTTTTACCAAAAAAATAAGTGTCTTCAAATCAATAAAGCGAATGTCACTTTTTGAAATGTATTTATTTAACATTGTGCTGACATAATTTGACTTTGGAACAATTCATTTTAAAATGGGTAAAGCTGGAATTTAACTTAGCGACATTAGATTAATCATCAATCGCTAGAGTTGGGCGGTTTTGAAATTTTGGTTTACGGTTCGGTTTTTCGTTTTTTTTTTTTTTAATTTTTACTATGGAAGCTATTCATTCTCTTGTGTGATGATTAGTTATTATTGAACGTTTAGATGAGTTATGCCACTGTTTCGATAATTTTGTGACTGAATCATTCTCCATGATATGAATCATATAAGTTTTAAGGTGTTGACTGTTGTAATCAAAGTTCTGATACCTTTTCAACAGTTAACTCGTTAAAACAGTGACCAAAGATTCATGAAAGATTTCTGAAGAATAAAACTGAGTTTGAATATACATTCTATCTAATTCTTTAACCCATCAGAAGCTAATATTTGTTTTTAAGACAGGGTAATAAAACTTTATAGACATGCGTAAAAGATTAGTAGTACACCCGAAAACCGCGCCAAGGAAAAAGGAAGGATGGTTAAAAAAAGTAGAGATTATTAATTCACCTAAAGTCATTTTTTAAGCTTTAAGGTAATTTTAGTCATAGAATTCATGACTTGGATTAAAGTTTAATAATTAAACTTTCGAATAAATTGTCAACTCTAAATAAATACCATATTAACAATTTAGTAAAATATAAATCGTTGCATAGTCTACTTTTTGAATAACCCATTTTGGGGAGAGAAAACGGTATAGTTGAGAGATAGTTCTCTAGAAATGACAATTTATGTATGTAGTGGCTTTTCAAAAGTAAACAATGAAATGCCTAATGTTTAAAATAATTTTAAAAAATCCGAATAAAGTGATACTAGCATTGGCAACTACTTTTTTTCTTTTTAAATGTTTATACTTGCTCGCTACTTTTCGTTTATTTACTTTTACAACAAGTATTTTTTTAAAATTTCATTTTAATAACTTATTTTTTTAGATAACTCTGAAACAAACATAAATAATTATTTTACAATTTTGAGTTGAATCAAATAGATTTTAGACATCATACGGAACGCGTTTGATTTTTTCTTTTTAATTTGAAAATAGTTTACTCTAAAAATACGATGTCATGTTGTCTGTCGTATTTCTCTTTTTTTCATTTGAAAATTCAAAATGTTAATGATAAACAAACTGTAAACAAATATTTCTTCCTACAAGTCAATTAAATGTGTTTATCATATATTTGTTCAATCTGTCCTCTTACTAATATAACATTTTTTGGTAATATTCAATTTTATTCAAATCGGAAAATCTTTTCAACCGTGTTTCCTTGTATATGGTGGATTACTGTAGTAAAAAACACAATACCGAACAGTTACGGTTAAAAAAAAAAAACCCGATTCGGTATGGAGACGAAACCGAAAAACTATCTTTACTGATTGGGTGATCTAATTTTTTTAAATGTGTGTGAAAGGTGATAATGTATGTACGAACATGAAATGCCTTAGCGTAATATTAAATTTTAAAAAATTGACTTTTATGCGTGAGTTTTGCTTTCGGTTCAGTTTTGTAAACAGTTTTCACTAACTCTAAACCGGGATTTTTCTCTTGAGAGACATATGTACAGGGTTTCTTATTTACCTGTATGGACTTATCAGTTAATTAGTATAAGACTATTCATAGTACTACTACTACTACTAATAATAATAATAATAATAATACTGAAAAGACGACGAATAAGAATATTAATAAAATTGCTAATAATATTAATGATAACAGTTATTTTGTTTTTATATTTTACTACTTTCTATAATCCTTGTAATTTTATGAAATTATGACCCCGGTCGACGATAGCGGAGTCTTCATTCGTACCGGATATCCTTAAATAGCAAAGACAATGTTTATTTTATTTCATTTATAACTTGCATATTATTATTTTCAGATATTACAAAAAATAAAATTACTCACATGTAATTGGCTTGGGTTTCTCATTTTTTCCCTGAGACGGGTCCCGATTATTAATCTATAAATTAATCTAATCTATATAACAATATCAACATGATCAAAGTTGTGGATTTTTCTTTTTACTTACGTTTTCTTTACTCCGCCCAGTTATATTTGAATTAAAACAATTTATATAGTTATGTTAAGGAGTAAAGAACACTTTCAGTTAAATCATTAAAATATATATATATATATATATGTATATATATACTAGCAGTACCTATGTCCTGACATTGCCCAGGGGAAATATGGCACACATCCAGCACAATTTGTTAATGGAAAATTAGGATCGTTCTCGGTGTAAGAGGGGAGAGGGGGAGGGCTAGGCTCCTTCCTCTTTAGTTTTAAATAGGGTTGAGTACCCCCCCCCCTCCCATATTTGAAAATCGATATTTTTAAATAAGTATTTTTTGTGTTTGAAAATACATTTAAACATTTTTTACAGTATAGTAATAGTTTTTAATAAATGCAAGTTAAATAAACTAATTTAGATATATATTGTAAATAGTGAAATTGAAAATCCCCCAGTCTAAAATCTGAAATGTTTTCTTTTGTAATTCCTTTTTAGCGGATATATTTATATATATATATATTATAAGAATGATTGATGGTGTTTAAAGCATAAGGATGTTATTGTTTTAGCAATTTTTTATTCAATATTTCAAACGCCTGCATTTTTCTTCAGAAAATAATCAGAGAATAAATGAAAGATGAAGAACTGGAAATTAAATAACTCTCGTGCGAGGTATGAGTGTGTTAGAAATTAGACAGTCAAATGTTTTTTTTGGTTGGGGGGGGATTGACTAGGTTTTGTTGAAATGTTTAGACGCTGTCATTAGTTTTTATTTTTATCAAAAAATGTGATTATGCATTATAACTTTACTTTGTCACTTCAGTTATGATTAGTGTTGGGACGATTAATTGGGAATCAGAAAAATCAGAACATTTTGGGGTATCAGAATCAGAAAAATCTGAGCCTAATTTCCGATTCCAAAAAACGATTGTTTTAATTTTTTTTTAACTTAATTTTCCATTGCTAGTACTAATGATAAATATTTATTGTTTTTAAACTAACAGTAAAACTAAAGTCTATAAATAATAACATAAAAATACAATGTAAATTTATTTTACTTGTGTAAAAAAAAAAAAAATGAAACTTTGCATAAATTCGCTAGGTAACTTTTAAAAGAATGCAGTTGATTTAAAGGTTTCCGAAAAATGTTTACAAATTAAATAAAACATTTTTATCAAAAGATACTGACAAACATCATTGATAATTAATTTAAAAGTAAAATATAACATAAATGTTTAATTTTTTTATAGGGTGGGATTTTGTCTGGTCCCTCAGCATCAGGTAATTAATAATACCCTCAAGAGGTGGCCAAAAAGTGTGAAAAAAAACATAACATTTTCAAAGGGTTGATGTGGATTTTCACAGTTCTGTGCAAGAACTGATGCCAAAGTGTGTACTTTGGTGTCAGTTCCTCTTTGATTTTGAATTTCAATGTCTAAACTAGTTGTAAAACAAAATTTCTAAAGATATAAAAGGTTGATTGGGATGGATATAAAAGGCAATAAAATCAAAGACTAATAATGAAAATGATTCTTGGTTATTAATATTATTGAAACTGTTTGACAAGACACAAGTACACTCCTATACCTGGTTGACAAGAGATACAAAAAATTGTGCTTAAAAGGACAGTAAGAATCCTAAAAGATCTCTCTGTTGGAGTCTCTGATCCCTAGCAAAAACAAAAACATAAGAAATTTTAAAAAAATATATAAACTACATGAAAGACAATGAATATTTTCCAACATAAAAATGTAAGTGTATATGTTTTTTAAAACTATTTTAAAGAAATTTAAAATGTTTTATGAATTAAAAATTAATTACTAACATGTTTTTTTAATTAATTTTTGTTTCATATTTATATTTTAATATAATGTAGTTTAAAGGACTTAAAATGTATTATGTTATTATTGCAGATTAACACAGCGAAATCGCCAGCCGTTCTACACTTTTTCAGGTGATTACGTGTGAATGCCCTGAAAAACTTGGGAAGAAAAAAATCAATTATTTTAGAATTTAGATTGGGGGATCAGTTTCACATGTCCAGGCTATTTTAGCGTTTTAGAGCAGTTAACCCCAAATAATTTGGATATAAATTCTATGCATTTTATTTGGGGAGAGGTACTTTTTTAAACGATTACGTATAGTTTTATGACCTTACTAATCGGACTTAGCGTTAGTGGTAAAAGATTTAATGAACAGCCCTAAAAAATTAGAAATGAGGATCATTTTACGTTAAATTTATATACGAAACTTATCCCCACTCTAAATTCTAAAATGTTTCGGATTTTTTTCTGTCAAGCTTTTCAGGATTTTCACACGTAATCGCTTAAAAAAAAAAAGTAGAATCTCATTTTGGTGATTTAGTTGAGGGTGTTATTAATTACCTGTGTTCCCATTTACTTGTGTCTCCCACGAGGGAAGAGTTAGACACAAGGTCGGTTTTTAATGTGGAGAATCCAGCTCTCCAAAAAGGGGCACTCTGAATCGGGACTAAAATATGTTCGATAAGTAAAATTTGTATTTTGTTGACTTTATTTTTTTCTAAATTTCTCTGTAATTCTTTGTCAAATAATACACACAATATAGTTAAGTTTATAAAATAAAAACGTAAACAAAAGCAAACACATTTTTCCTAATGTTTAGTTAACTAAATTTAAAAAATTTCTTTTAAAACAAATTTAAGAATTATAATCTTGCTTCTCTTCCCTTTGAAAATAGTTAATTAAATTTATTTATGAAAAAATGTTTGCTTCTTTAAAATGAAAATAAAAATACTTTAATTATTAATTAATAACTTTTTTTTTAATCCACAAAAAATATTTTCATAATATGGCCCCCCAAAATATATAAATTGTTTGTCAATAATACACTTATTCAGTGTAAGATATCCAATTAATGCCCTAAAAGCTAATACAAAAATATCTGGCCAAAAAACTATTCAGGGTTAAAAAGAAAACAAAATATCGAATGGGTCAAGTTATTAGGGGTAGAATTATTCTCTGGCAGCAGATTCGTCGGAAAGGTCCTGATAAGGGCGCAAAAAATCTAGAAAATCATGTCACACAAAACGAAATTGATTTATCTACAAGTTTATTAATGTGTATTGTTTTTTTTATAACTTATTGATGAGATACAAAAAAATTAACACATCTGTTTTTTTATAGATCCAGTGCAAAAAAAAATAAACGTGACGTAAAATTAGTTGATTTCTTTTTTAACATAACATTGGTATATTTCCTTTTAACCTCATGAATAAGTGTTGGTCTTTTTAGGAAAGCAAGGAGTTTGCTTTCTGAGAACTGTGATTGAAGTAAAATGAAGCAAAAAGGGAGATATACATAAATACACACACGCACATGCAAAATATACCAATCTGTCAACTTATATATAAATCGCTTAAGAGGTACATGTATGCATGTGAGCGCATTGGAGAAGTTAATCCAGCAAAGTTCTGTTACTTAAGGTA
>OY744518.1:70241525-70268165 GCA_963556195.1 Sepiola atlantica | reverse complement strand
GTTACTTGTTTATAAACTGGAGTTGTGATTCTGCTTGGCATGAGAGTCTTTGTTGCAGCATGGAGATGAGATCGCACAACAACCTTTGGACCGGCACAACGTGTGGAGACGATTACGGCCAGTACAGTGAACGCATGAACAAACACGCATACGGACATGTTCACACTACCATATCGAACAGGAAACACCTCTTTTCTATCTTATCTAAACACTGTTTCAGAATTATTCATTCCGCATCATTACCATCAAAAATTTACTCAAAAACACCAACACCCACATCATCTACATGCGTAGGAATATATATAATACCATATTGTTACTTTGATAAATTTTACATTGGGCAGACCCAGCACCCCCTCAAGAAAAGAATATATGAATACAACAGAGCCATTAAGTTGGGAGACATGAACATGGTTTCAACACACACAAATTTGCAACCGTTAAACTCGTACATGACACAAAATTCAGACGCTTGATAGATATCACAGCTCAAAGGATCCTCGTAGGAAAAAAATTGAAGATGAATTTAATCTACCACATGCTTTTATTCTTCCCTCCTGCTCATTTCATTGCTTTCCCCTCCCCTTTCGTACTCTACCCACTACTCCCTCCCCCACAGCTTACACAAAGCACCCACCTATCTAACATTTCACTCTTTCTTCACCTAACATTTTTCTCCTTTCATCAATACTCTCTCTCTTATGGATCGTCTTCAACAGTTTGCTGTATGAAGGCATTCGTTCTTTTCAATAAAGCCCTTCTACACTAAAGATTAAGGTTGTTTGAATCGACCAAAAAATAAATATGTTTACGAGTCTGTTTCATGCTGATCCACTATTCCATATAGTAAACATTCCATATGCATATATATTATTTATTCCTAAAAAAAATTTTTTAATGGATTATTTGATGGTATGCCATTCTCTATAAGTGTGGAAAATTATACAATGGTGAGACATGCCGCTCACTAAAAGTAAGGCTAGAAGAACATTGGAAAGCCGTAATATGTGGAGATATGTAAAAGTCGGATATGACTGACGACATATGGAGGAAAAAGGGAAACCATCTATCTTTGGGACAAAGTAAAAAATTATAGACAGAAGAACAGTGGAGAGTAAGACGTCTCAAAGAAGCAGCACATATGTTGCCCAACAGTAGCCTCCTAAGTAGACCTAGTATAGAATTTAATACAATCTTGGAACCAATAATTATAAATAGATTAGAACAATCATTATATATATATATATATATATATATATATATATATATACTAGCAGGACCCGTATCCCGGCATTGCCCGGGAGGAATATAAAAGAATGATTTAACTATTAAAAAATATCCGTAAAAAAGAAATTAAAATTTAAAAAAATATTTTAGCTTTTAGAGTGGGGATAACTTTCTTATTTAAATTTAACGTAAAATGAGCACCCACTTCCGAGTCATTTAAGTAATATGGAGACATGAAACCAAATTTTTGTTTCAATATTTTAGGGAAATAAAAATTTGCGTGTGGGTATAGGGGAGTAATTTTTTTGTGCTTTTTAGGAAAAGGTATGCAGAAATTTGCAGTTGTGACGTAGGCAGTTCCGACTTTCTGGAGAAAGCCGAATCAAGTTCTGATGCTTCTATACAATACAAACTGAACTAAACTAATTTTGCAAACTAAAACTTAAAGATTGTTTAGCGTTAGGTAAGGGTAAAAATAAACAGTTTGGTTCGTTTCTTTAACGTTCGTTATTGTCACTTTTACTTAGCCAAACACAGGTATTTTCCATCATGGTTGATTTATTTATTTTAGTTTTTTTTTTTTTTTTCACACACAAATCTAAAAAATATAAAATCCTTAAAAAGTAAAATCCCATCCCCCTCCATTTATATTTAAAACAAAAAATCTAATTTTAATGAGTAAAAAAAATTTTTTTTAAATGCTATCCCAATTTTCCCCATCCACAAATTGAGAAACCATTCGGTTATACGTCTCGATATACTGTTAACTGGGCAGGAAGTGGGTGCTCATTTTACATTAAATTTATATTGGAAAGTGATCCCCCACCTTAAAATCTAAAATATTTAAATGTTTTTTAAATTCCTTTTTTGCAGATATTTTTATTTTTAAAAGTTAAATCATTCTGTTATACCCCCCCCCCCTGACCCCTGCTAGTAAACAAATATAGCGAAACAACTAAACTGTGGCCTATTTGCGCTCTGTTGCGATACTACATGTCATCTGTTCTGTAGACTGAGGCAATTAGCAAAGAGGTGGTTTTTAAGAAAGGTGAAAAACAATATCGAAAAAGACATGAATATTGTTATGTAAAGATGAATTCTCATTGTTGGATTTTCTTTTCAGTGACTGAGGACAGAAAAGATGAAGAAAAAGAAAACTAAAACTAATCCGTAAAAGGGAAAAATACAGCAAAAATGTTAAAATTGAGAGCAAAATTAGTGGCGAGCAGGAAAAGTGATGCTGGTTAAACTGAGTATTATGTTTGAAATCTGAAAGGAAAACACTTATGAAATGAATAAATATGCTGATGTCAATATATCAGAAGTATGAGTATCCAGTTTGTGCAAAACAAATAATTGTATGTGTATATATATATATCTCTCCGAAACAGTTACATGGTAAACAGCTGATGATCCCCGTGTTAATATTAGACGCTTAAGGTCTCCTGTTTTTGTTTCACTCTTAGATAATTACCCCCCCCCCCCTTTTTTTTTTTTTTTTTTCATTTAATTTTCCAACGAATGTTAAGTCTGCAATATCTTGGATTTAGTTAGTTTGTCTGGGAATTTAAACTGCATTTTACATTTTTTTTTTTTTTTTTTTTTTTTTTTTTAATGCCTCAAAGCTTCTTTAGACTATATATATATATATATATATATATATATATTGTGAGTCTGAAGTCTTAGTGGGCGTGTTTTGATTCTCATGAATGTTAATGGGAATAGTTTAGTTTTGAATGAAATGCGCTGAATTTTTTCGTAATTTAAGAAGTTTGGAACAAAATTCGCTCGCATTTGAAATTGTGATAATGAAAAAGAAGATAATGTTTACGTGAGTTAATGTTTTTATTTATTCATAAATAAATAAATTCAAATAATTACAAAGCAAATGGAAAAAAAGAAAGATTATTTTAGTGTATTTAGAAGTTATTTATAAGTGAAAGAATATGTGAAGTCAATAGGCAAAGCCAAAGAAAGAAATGCTGTTTTTTGACTTGTATGTTACAAAATAAATTCAATAAAGTTATAGTTAATCACAGATATGTTGGCATGTGTGTGTGTTGAAAAGAAGATGTTGATATGACGTTTTATGAATGAAATTAATTATTCATAGAAGGGAATTCTGTTCGAAAGCTGGAAACTCTTATGCAGAAATTTTTATTTGAAATTGATCATCTGTTCGTTTTTACGTACACTTATATTTCGGAATAGGTTTGCAAAGTATAAGAAAAAGTAAATAGTAACCATCAAACTATGTCATCCAATATTCTCATATTCTTAGGAAGGGAGTGATTTTTGTTTTGGACGTCTACATATTATGTAGACAGGAATAAGGAGGTTGAAATGAAATAATGTGGGTGTTTTTTGGGCGTTAAGGATGGATTCAGTGTGAGGAAAAAATGGATAGGGAGTGAAAGTAATTGCTATCTTCTTTATGGAAGATGTGTTTTAGAAAAGACAGACGAGATCAAATGTAACAATATTTATATGTAGAAGAAATGTAGGCATTTGTTTGTGAAACACGCATTAGAAAGTGCTGTAGGTGGTTTGCGGAAATGAGTAGCATATGAATCTTTAGGTTCTAAACCTATAATTGCCCAAGTCATGGGAAAAATCGACTACTTTATTGATATATACAGGGTGTTAGTACAACATTCAAGCACAGAAGGACTTAGCCATCCGGCTCTCTTCAGCATCTGTTTTGGAAATGTGAAGTCACGTATCACTCGTTTGGACGCATTATTTGCTTAGAGTATTATGTATGTTTTTTTTAATTTAGTGTAAGGAAGGTTTAATAAGGTTTGAAAAGAAGGGGAAGGGTGAAAAGTAACAGTTGAAATTTAAACCGGAGAAGATGTAAAGAGATATAAAAAAAAATGAAAATAATAAAAAATATTTCTATATAAATCCCGTGAGCCAATATTATGAGTATCGTATATATTTGGCCGTTACTGTTTTGGTATTTAATGATGTCTTCTAAAGGAATTAGGGAGAGGAAATGGGTTTAAGGATTAAAGAGGTTAAAAGGAACAACACTAATTAAATTCGTGTTTAAATCCTGGATTAAAGGACTTTAAATCAATCCCAAAGGAATTCAAATAAAGATGTCATCCGGGCCGTCTAAGGGCAGTAACTCTGTAGGGTTTTGAATGGTTTGTATTCTGGATTTAACATTATTAACTAAGGTATACTGAATACTTATGGAGGTGATAAAATTGGTATGCTGATTAAAAACTGGTTTAGAGAAAATAGTAAGGATTGTGTTGGCAAGATTGGATCTGTTTGGGAGGTATGGGAGATTAGCATTATGACCGAGGAATGGTGAGGACTTATGGGAGTAATAATGTTGTGAAATGGGGGTGTTACCCTCTTAATGACTGGAGAAATATTTTTTGGGAAATTATAATTATTGCTCTTGAAAAGTAATGTAGATATGGGTTGATTAAGGTATTTGTTCGTATTTTTTAATTTTATTTATATTTATGAGGGGTGATAGTTGGGAACATTTTTTGAGTGGAAGTCGGTATTTAATGGGGCAGTTGTACTAATTTTTCTGTACCAAAATAAATAAATATTACGCTCTTAATTTTTAACTTTAATTCTCAATTAATCAAGCACTCTGTTGGGATTTTTCCTGCTATATTACAAAGAAGTTATATATATATATATATATATATATATATATATATATATATATATTAATGTGGAGAAAATCCATCTCCTTAAAAAGGGACACTCTGGATTTAGACAAAATTACAAAGCATTTACGAGAATTTTTCCGTCACTGACCGAGAGCAGAACAATTTGATTCTAGCCCGAAGGTCAAGAAATTGTTAAGTAATGATTAGTTCTAAGTGACAGTCTTCTGAAGGTTGAAAGTTCAATCCTCACTACTGACGATACGAAGAATAAAATAAAAATAACTTTATACTTTTACCCGGTCATGGCTGACGGAACGAGAATAATCTATTCCTATTGATTAAATAATTTTCGTATAGAATTCAGAATTCTACAAAAGAATGTCGGAGGTTACATCGGACTGTAACGTGGTAAGGAAGGACAAACAATAAAAATGAAGATAACTGTTTTTTTTTTGTTGTTTTTTTTTAATGCATTACTGATGATGAAAAATAGAAGTTGAAAAAATATCAAGCATTTAAAAATAAAATTCTGACATAATATTAAAATGAAATCCGAATAATACAAATTATTGTCTAGCGATTTGACATTACAGGAAGTGTTGTTAATGAGTTTGAGTATATGTTTCCTATATTTGTTTTTATGTTTTTGTTGTTTGGTGGGTTAACTCGAATAATATTTCTATTTCTACTTGGATTTGTCATTCTGTGGTTTGGTGTATATTATTTTTTTTATTCTGTGGTGGGTCCATATATTAATTTTTTCAATAACCCACTGTTCTTTAAGGTTGTTTCGTAATTTCCTTAAGCTTTGTTGACATTCGATGAATTATGAAATAATCTGCGGCTGATTAGTTGTGGAATTTGTTTGAATATAGTGTTTATGTTGCTTTTGAATGTATCCCACCAGACGGAGAAACAACAACCAGAGAAATGTTCTTGTATATCACATGGATTGCGTGCACAACACTAGGAGGAATTCCATAGGCCACCAATATTTCTATCATGATTGATGAGTCGAAAGCCTTGCAGAAATCGATGAATGATATGACAGTCTCCATTTTAGGGTTCCTCAGTTTCTTGACAAGCAGACGGAGAGCGAGAATGTGAGACGTTGCTGATCGTCCTTTACAGAATCCATTTTGGTTTGGTCATAGAACCCTATCGATGACCAGATGAATCCTGTGTAGTAGACAGCGATTATAGATCTTTGCTGTGTCTTGGGAAGGAGAAATTCCTCTGCGGTTGTCTTTAGAAAGAGAAATTCCTCTGCGGTTGTCTTTGGAAAGAGAAATTCCTCTGCGGTTGTCTTTGGAAAGAGAAATTCCTCTGCGGTTGTCTTTGGAAAGAGAAATTCCTCTATGGTTGTCGGTTTTTGTAAGATTATTTAAGAAGAGATGATGCTCTATTTAGCATTCCTAGCCTGTCAGCCATTATCGTGCGACATTGGCGAATTCGTACCTTAATTTATTCAACTCGAAATATTTCGCTTATTTCTGGGCAAATTTAAAAAAAATATTTGTGGTTGGAAAGAAAAGAAAATAATCTTACCGAATATGTAATTTATATGTGTTTTATCCATTGAATTATTTTTTTTACTGCAACAGTATTTACCTTCTAACAGCCAAAAATGCGAAATATGAACATTTTTTCGAGACTCAATTTTACACATTAGTTTTTTTTTTCAGAGTTAAAGTAAACAATCTTTATCAATATTCTTGAAATTGTATACGCAATCAGAACACGCCTTAAACTACAACTAGAAACTTGTAATTTTCTTCTCCGACCAGTTGAAGAGGAAATACGACCGAGTAAACTTAATAGAAGTTCCGTCAAAAATTATAAGGTACCCAAAAAAAAGAAATTAGTCTCAGAATTATTTTCATATATAATATGTGGAATTTTAATAATGCTTTAATGCCTGGAAAGTTTGAAACTTTAAATTTTGAAAAAAAGTTACAATTTTTTTTACGTAAACAAATGCCAGCCACGACAAAAAAAAATATTGTGTCTCCCTACTTCTCTTGCTCGCTTGTCTTTTAAAACCGTCTAACTCTTAATTTGAAGATTACTATGTCTCCAAATGAATGTTCAACATAGTAAAAATAAATGGTGGTTGACGCCGTTGGACTTAGCTTGATATATATTGAAATAGATGTTATGAAAAGGTAAGCTTTTTAAAAGAAAAAGACAAAAACAATTTACATTTGAAAATTTAAAATGGGCGAAATTTGTAACATACATTTAAAACAATTTATGGGCGAAATTCCACGTTAATGCAATGTAAATTTAAGTAAAGACATTCTTCTTGCATAATTAAAAGTAAGTCTATTATCCTTTTTATTTTTACGAATGTACACCTGTCAAAAATGGGGAAAAAGATTTATGCTTTGCCAGTGTTTGCACTAATATTCATATACAATAACATTTAAATCGGTGGAGTTTAAGAAAGAAAAGTTAAAAACAAAACAATATATAAATTGGTATAGAAAAAAGAAAGAACACATCTCCTTATGGAAATAGAATGAAGGATTTCTTTCCAAATTCATTTCACCTAGTAATCGAATTTGCAATTTGATTTCTCGCTTCCACTAAACATTTGAAATTATTCCGTCTGGCAAGAATTTTACTCCCATGACAGAATGGCGAGAGAAGTACATTTATTTGCGTGATGGGAAGGAAGTACAGGAAGCTTATTATTTTTATTATTATTCTTATATAGATTTATTATTTTGCCATCTAATTTACATGTTTGTTGTGTGTACAGACACACGTATGCTGAAAAAAAAGTCATCTTTTCTCTAAATGCTCTGAGACATTAAGAAATATTAAAGAGTGGTTGAATCAACATAGTGAGAGGGATGAGAGAAATACATAGATAGCTAAGAGAGAGAGAGAGATGGGTGATTCATTCAGTTAATTATAAATTACAGCTATGTTCTGTTTTAATGGATGACATGATTCCTTTTATTTCTATTATGTCATGCAGCATCTCTTCCTGCTATCTTCAATCTGTTTTACTGTATGATGTCATCCCTTTGTAACATTATATAGGATTTGCCTGTTTTCTTCCAACTTTGTTTAGTGATGTCATCCATTGTGCACAGAGACAAACAAACATACAAGATAACAAACACCGTCCAGTTTTAGTAATGTATATATATATACATACATACATTCATACACACTTGGTATGCGTCACATTTTTATCTGTCGTTTTATTTCTTAAGAATTTTTAAAAAAACTAAATAGACAATTGGAGTGCAGAATCAGAAAGAACATACAATTTTACATAAGAATGCCAAATTCTATCAAAATTGCTCCCAAACTAGAGAAACTGCAAAGAAATTAATTTCTTGTTGTGAATTGATCTGTGATTTCAAGTATTTTTTTCTGTATAATGATGTCAATTTTGAACCCCAAATTTTTTAGCTTTAAATTATTATAAGTTTTGAACCACTAGATGTATTTGCATAATTCAAACAGTTTTGAACTCCATTTACAGAGCTCTTTATAATTACTGTAATTAAATAACAATAACCTAAAATCAACTGGGAATGCTACTCTATTTTGTTTAGTGGATCTTTTATGTCGATTTGCTTTAAGATCTTTATAATTTTGTTTTTAGTTTTTGGTCAGTTAAAGTTTCTTGGTATGCTTAGTTAACAATCTCTCTATCACCCCATATTGTTCTTATCTATTATTTCTCCTAGTATTGGTAACATGTATTCTATCAACTCACATGTTTATGTTCCATCAAAACTACCCATCATCATGTCAAAAGTCTTTTGTTTTCTTTATCTTTGTCGAATAATAGAGATTTTCAAGATTTTCAAGTATTTTATATTTTTTGTGTTTATTATTAACTAGACTTATGACCTTATCTAGCATGGTAGAATTTTTTAATATCTAGTTGTATAAATGCATAGTTATGTTCGTGTTTTATTGCAGAATCTGTCTAGTATACTAGTTGAGACTCCCCCTCCTTCAGAATGACTTGAGTATGACTCAATCACATGAGAACCAAAAAGGGTTGCCTATGCTAACGGGGATATATCTACAACCCTGGATGCATGTGCGGTGCAGACGACCATATAACCTGGCACATTCTTGAAGAGTATGCTCTTCACTCTGCCCTGAACGGCACTGAGAGCTGGACCCTGCCATGCTTGACAAGCTGTATGATTTCCTGTTCCAAGTTTGATTTCTACTGTGAACTGAAGTTGTATATTGTTTTTCACTATATACGGGAGAAAGAAAAGGAGATAGATGGAACATGTTGGTTAATAGTAATTATTCGTGAGACCATCTTGTTTACCATTAATTGTTTAACTTTGTGTAGAGTTAATGTTTTAAGATAAGCATAAAACACATAATATCTATGGACTGTTTCGCTGTATTACAACTCTTCAGTGCCGCTAGATCAGAAAGTGTTTCAAGTTGATGAGATTGAAACCCAACTGTTTTGTCAAGTCGGAAGCTCTATTCACTACACCATCAACAAATATGTGTGTGTATGTTTATCTGCAAACAATTCTGAGGAGATATTTAAATGGTGGTGAATAAAACATTGGTTGGAACTATGATCTCTGGTGTCTACCATGTCAGCAGCCTTGACTAAAAGTGAAATGGACTTCTATAAAAAAAACTTATTTTGTTAGCTTATAAGTTGTTGGTAGTAATTTTCTCCAAGTGAAAGTAAACATTTTGATGGAATATAATTTTTTCTTTTTCAGCAACAGGGCTCATTATGTGCCCTCCACTGTCTCAATTCTCTTCTGCAAGGCCAGTATTTTAATCCAGTTGATCTGGCTGAAATAGCTCATAAATTAGACGACCAAGAAAGAGAACAAATGGCAGAGGGTGGCATTCATTCACAAGAATACATGCATTTTTTAGAGGTAACCTTTTTTCTTTTTTGTGTGTGTGTTTTTTATCTTCCAATGCTTCCAATTCTTTAACTCTTTTACTGTTACATTTGCCAATTTTTAAGCTCAAATTATTTCTGTCCGATGTTCCCTCTAAGCTTTGTAGGTATGCAGTCCCTATTTACTGATTCACTACACAACTTGGTTTAATGTGGTGGAAATCAGTCTCACAGAATTGGTACCATGGACACCAGAATGGTAGTTAATAACTGGAATAAGTTAAACTCGTTTGGCAAGTGGTCTGATTTTGGAAGACCTCCCAAATCCGCTACAACTTCAGATTATTAATATTGCTAAAAGTGTACACTCAGACACAAGGATAGATTCATTTTGCAATTATTAATTTTAATTTACAATATAATTGTTTTGACCATTGTCTACTGCTCTCACTTCTCAATTCTTCAAAATAATGATTGGCCTAATTTGGTGAAAGAAATCGCAATTTATCTATTGCACTGGACACATTTTTCTGTCGCTTTCGGTCTGGTCCCATTTTAGTTAGTGTTAATCAAAAGAAATTATTTCTTATGGAAATTATGTTGAAACAATGAAGACTTTTGTCTCTTCATAAAATTCCTTAGCATTTTGGAGATAGATCCCTCCACCCACCCATAATCACATATTCCGAAACTACATTAACCAGGATACTTGAATAAATATATTTCATTTTGATCAAAACGAGTACAATAGTACTGTTGGCTCTGTGTTCATGCTGAACATCCATAAAAAGGAAATATGACATTTTACTTTTATTTGATTTGATTTATAATTTTAAAATTATAGAAATTAAAAAAAATAGAAATGTATTATTACTATTTCTATTATTGTTTAATTTTGATAATTTTAAGGAGCAGGGGTATACAGGGTTCCTCATTCAATCTTGATAAATGCTGGGTGTGCCTCTAGGGAGTTAAAGATTATAAATTTACGTCACTGTACTTACACCCCATCTCTACTTGTACATAAAATGGCATTCATCCCCTGGGGTGGATTGAGCCAGCTCCATCCATCCTTTCCACAAGAAATATAAGCTTCTCCTCTCAGTTACAGATTGCACTGACTATAACATTATAAAGACAGCCATCCTTAGGAGCTACGAAAGTGTACCCGAAGCGTACAGTATTTAGGTCTACTCGAAAAGATGACAAACATACGTAGAATTCTTCCAGCAAAAAGAAACATATTTCGACAGGTAGAGCTCAGCTACGGGTGTGGGATCAGATCACAATAAACTGAGACAGTAAGTGCTAATGGAGGAGTTTAAATGGTGCGTCCACAATGACCTTAAGGTCAATGAAAGGCAAATTGACACAGCGTACGATATGGCCACCCTCGCAGACAGATATGCACTGACGAATAAGCAAGGTAAATATAAATCGAATGACCCATTCGAGACTGGAAGCTACACGAATCTCTGAATGGTTGCTAGTGCTGCTCTGAATAAGAGACTGGGCCTGTCAAATTATCCACAGCGACCAGCCTGAGAAACAAACCCCATCGCTACAACCCCCATTCTCGGCAGACCGAGAGATGGAAGACCCCAATGTGTCACTACTGTGGAAAAGTAGGACACATAACAGTAAACTGTCTAACAAAAGAAGATACTGAGCATAGGAACACGTTCCCAAGTAAACCACAAGGGTTTATCTCTTTATGTAAAAACATTATGAAAAAAAAATGAGGATAGTGTCAGAAATGAATATGAACCATTCGTGTCAAACATCCCGATGGAAAACTTGGATTAAAATCTTGATAGACACTGAGGCAACCCAATCTCTGATCTTAGAAGAATGTTGTGTGGATCAAAAACAGCCACAGGCAAAGAGTTGGAAATGATTTTGTCAGCATCCCACTGTTACGTTACGCCTTATCGTTGGGTATATAAACCATTATACATGAACCCAGGTTGGTGATAAACGTACATGTTGACCCTCTAGCCATAATCGTTTTGCGTTACCGCTATCATCACTACCCCGCCGTGAGCCAGGCCACCTCTTCGTCCGTTGATACAAACCAAGCCGAGACTTGTTTGATTTCTAAAGATATATTTAAAGCAGAAACAGAAAACAGATTGGCTTATGCATGATAGGGAGAGAGAGAGAGACAGAGTGACAGGCAAACAGATAAATAGATAACTTAACTACATTGTATGCGACATCTCCCCACCTCCATGCTGCGGCTCCGGGAATGGCAACGTTTTCGAGTTCGCTTGTTAGCCAGAAAAGAGGACGAGACCCCCTCAGCCGGAAGTCACATGGTTTCCTCAACTTCTGCTTTAGGTATCACTCAAACCCCTCAATCCCGGCACCCCCTTCGCTATCTAACACCACTCCATAGTATCTCTCTTAAATCTAACATAGTGCACAGAGGGCGGTTAGCAATCTGCCTATGAGAGGCATATCAATGTTACTCAATAATGACCTGGCCGGCAGAAAAGTTGTAGTCCACCCAAAGGTGTTTGTGTAGTATCAAAGGTAATTGATGCCCGTCTCACCCCTTTGATTAATGATGGAATGTTCTACATTCGTGAATATATTAAGAGTGAATATTGAATACTATTTGTCTCAGTAAGCAACGAATAGTTAAATAAAACTTATCCTTAAGTTATGTTCGGCTTCCAGTTTTTATTACAATTTATTTAACTTCGTTATGGAACGTTACTAGAAACCCGATCGTCTAGACCTTGATACGGCCGACTCGGAATCTACTGACAAATGGCGGCCCTGGAGAAAAATGTTCGAAGGATTCCTTACAACTCTACAGTTATCTTCAAACATGGCTTTAACAGGTACTGAGAAATATACCCTTCTTTTACATCATGTCTACTGTTATTTATAGAAATTTATCTGAATGTGAGAATTACGAAACTGCGGTGGGCATTTTAAAAGCCATGTTTGTCAAGAAAAAAAAATACTATTTTTGCTAGACATTTACTTGCTACCCGGCATCAACAACCAGAAGAAAGCCTTGAACAATACCTTCAGATTCTAAAGACATTAAGTCGCGAGTGTGAATTTACAGCCTTAACTGCGAACCAAGCGAGGGATGTTTTTATCAGGGACGCATTTATTAATGGAATACAGTCCAACCAAATAAGAAAAAGACTAGTAGAGAATAAAGACATAGACTTGCCAACAGCTTATGAACAAGCTCTAACATTGGACATGGCACAGAAGCAGTCTGTCTTCTATTTACAACCCGATATTTTGGGAGCTGCTATCGTACCCCCTCCTCTGTCTGTTCAAAATTCTTCCATTGTTCAAGATGCTTCCACACCCCCTTCTAACGATCACGGACAACTTATCACTGCTGCTTCAGCTGGATCCACATGCTACTTTTGTGGCCTTCGTATACATGCTCGTTCGTCCTGCCCGGCTCGAGACGTTAGATGCCACAAGTGTGCAGTGTGATAAGCTGAGACATTTTTCGAAAGTTTGCCAGTCAGCTTCTTCAAAAAACGTTCGGCTACTCTTGCTACTGTAGCACCAATTACAATATCAACTGCATTCCCCGGCTGCCTCTCAAAAACAATTGTGAGGGTTAAAATCAATGGATTGATTATTCATGCTCTTATTGATACAGGTAGTTCCGAAAGTTTTATTAATGCCAGTATCGTAAAAGCGAATAAATGGGAAATATTTCCTTGTTCCAACCAAATATCAATGGCAAATTCATCTTTATCATCCCATGTAATTGGATATTGCATGGTTAATCTGAAACTAAAAGGAAACTCCTATCAAAGGATCAAATTATCGGTAATGAAAAACCTCTGCTGCTAAGTGATTTTGGGTCACAATTTTCTAAAACAACATTCATGTGTTGAAATCCCTTTTGGTGGCCCCAAGCCGGTCCTAAGCGTATGTGGACTAGCAGCTGTCAAAGTGCGGCACCCGTCACTTTTTACAAACTAACTCCTGACTGCAAACCAGTAGCAGTAAAATCAAGACGCTATTCAGAAACGGACAAACAGTTGATAGCAGCAGAAGTAACAAAACTACTTAAGGAAGGAATTATAGAGCCAAGTGAATCTCCATGGAGAGCCCAGATCCTCGTAACAGCCACCGAAAATCACAAGAAAAGGATGGTCATTGACTATTCCCAGACCGTCAACAGATACACATTACTCGATGCCTATCCACTGCCCTGTATTGACGAAATGATTTCTAATGTGGCAAAATATCACATTTTTAGTACTTTGGATCTCAGAAGTGCCTACCATCAGGTACCTATCAAGCCAGAGGATAAGCCTTACACAGCATTCGAGGCCTGCGGTCGCCTATACCAGTTCTGCTGAATTCCTTTTGGGATAACAAATGGTGTGGCTAGCTTCCAGAGGGTAATAGATGAAATAATCTCCAATGAAAAATTGAAGGGTACTGTTGCATATATAGACAATGTCACAGTATGCGGACATAACCAAGCTGAACATGACCACAACCTTAAACGATTCATGGCTGCTGTCAAGAAATATAATCTGACTTTGAACAGTGAAAAATGTTCCTACAACTTGAAAAGCATCAAGCTATTGGGATATTGGGATACATTGTCAAAAATGGCACCATGACGCCGGATCCCGAGCGACTGAAACCCCTAATGGAATTACCAATCCCTGGAAACATGTCCTCTTTACGACGAGCCCTCGGTATGTTCGCCCACTACTTCCAATGGGTTGTGTCTTTTTCAGAAAAAATACACCCATTGACGCAAGTATCTACTTTTCCTTTGTCCTGTTCCGCCATCAAAGCTTTTCAAAACATGAAAAGGAACATTGCTCGGTCTGCCATTTCTGCTGTGGATCCTTTTATCCCTCTATTAGTTGAGACAGATGCCTCCGACTGTGCGATAGCTGCCTCACTGAGACAATTCGGTCGTCCTGTAGCTTTTTTTTCAAGAACACTTTCGCGATCTGAGCGACGACACTCGACAATAGAAAAAGAAGAGTACGCCATAGTTGAGGCATTACCTAATCGACCGACATTTTGAATTAATCACTGACCAAAAGTCGGTCTCGTTTATGTTTAGCCCAAAAACAACGAGCAAAATAAAAAACGAGAAGATAGCGAGATGGAGAATGGAGCTTTCTTGCTACTCATTTGACGTCACTTACCACCTTGGTAAGGAGAATGCCGCAGTCGACGCGCTTTCAAGGGTATGTTGCCTGGTAACTGGCTCAGATGATCTTGCCATATTCTGTTGAAGACGTAAAAAGAATTACAAACTCTTGTCGGATATGCGCAGAAAATAAGCCCAGGTTCTACAAACCCCCTCCAGCAACACTCATTAAGGCCACACAGCCCTTTGAAAGACGTAACCTGGATTTTAAGGGCCCTTTACCCTCTAAAACTAAAAATAAATACATGCTCACAATAATAGACGAGTACTCAAGATTTCTGTTCGTCATCCTCTGCCCAGACGTAACGGCTGCAACAGTAATTCAAGGCCTCTGATCCATTTTTGCCATTTTTGGAGTGCCTGCATATATACATTCAGATCGTGGATCTGCTTTTATGTCGGACGAACTCAAGCAGTTTCTGCATGAATGAAGAGTAGCTGTAAGTAGAACAACTCCTCACAATCCTCAAGGAAACAGACAGTACGAAAGATACAATGGCATAATATGGAAGACAGTACAGTTGGCGGCCGCAAATCGCAATAGGACTCTATTATGTACAGCGACAAACGCTACCCCACATGAGAGATTCTTCTCGTTCCCACGACGAAGCTCAGCAGGTACATCACTTCCCTTGTGGCTTGCACAACCTGGCACAGTTTTATTAAAACGCCATGTTCATCACAATAAACATGACCCATTGGTGAGCGAGGTAGAATTAATTGAAGCGAACCCTCAGTATGCACTGGTCAGAAATTCAGAAGGAAGGCAATCTACTGTCTCCTTAAGGGATCTAGCCCCGGCAGGGAATGTATATGAACGTAGAACTGCTTCAGATGGATATACAGCTCCGGTTCGTGGAACAAGTCCGATCCACTTAGGTGATCGTGCGCCATATACGTCAAGTTCAAAGTCCCAACAAAACGAATCTGAATATTCTAACAGAGTCGTCTCTGACTCTAGTTCTGACGACAGATGGGTACCACGAAAGCGGCTTCACCCAATAATCTTCAGACACCGAGCGACCGAAGCGCCAAAGAAAACGAGAGCGTTTTGGAGCAAGATATTTTAGTCCTAAGCCAGCCACACAAGACAGTCCCAGAACGTTGTCAGGTCCCGAGGAGCCTAGATTAGAGATGGATGCCAGGCACGAACAACCAAGACGCCTTCAACAAACCCACAGGAGGCCAGGTTGATGGGATGATTTTGTTCCCTACGAATAAGAAGGTAGATGGGGAAGAATGTAGTATCAAAGGTAATTGATGCCCGTCTCACCCCTTTGATTAATGATGGAATGTTCTACATTCGTGAATATATTAAGAGTGAATATTGAATACTATTTGTCTCAGTAAGCAACGAATAGTTAAATAAAACTTATCCTTAAGTTATGTTCGGCTTCCAGTTTTTATTACAGTTTGCAAGGCCAAGCGTCAAAGAGGAGACTGAAAAAATAAAGGAGAGACACCCCGGAGTATTTCCATCATGTGTGATGACCAGTGAAAAAACTAAAAGAAGGCCGAAGAAAAAAGTGATAAGATAAGAAGTAATTGACCCAAACATGTTTGAGTCACGAGGTAGAATCAAACCATACACTAAAAACTCATTACCAAATCCTGACATTAAGGAGGAAATAATCGATTCCTGTTACATGGAAATTAATTGCGAATGAGCAGAAAAAAATGCTTTAAGAAAGCTCAGCAGATGAACCCCTGTTCGATTATGTATCTGCTATCAGATGACCCAATTACACGAAGTAAGGGAGCTAGCCCAGAAAAAATTCCAAATGGTCAAAAGTCTGAAGAGGTGCTATGACCGAAATGTCGTTCCTAGAGAAATTTTGAAGTTGGAGACTAGGTACTTGTATTTCTACCCTTCAACTCGATTCTATGGTCCTTATGAAATCTCTCGGAAAGCTACCGACCTCAACTATGTTGTTAACACTCCAGATCATAGAAAAACCACACAAATGTGCCATTTAACTATTCTTAAACCCTATTATGAGAGGGAGAAACCAAACCCTGTCTTAGCCGCAACTGGATCTGTCCATATGCCTAGTCACACAGACCCCCATGAGGAAGTTGTAAGAAAGACTGACCACTCTCTAAGATTGCAGAACTGAGAGATTTTAGCCGATCTTATATCCGCGGTAGTTGATTTGACTCATGGTGAAAGAGAAAAGATAACTGATCTCATTTGGGACTTTAGTGACTTATTCATGGATATTCCCAAATGTACGGCTATTGTCCAACATGACGTCAATGTTGGAAACGCCACTCATGTCACCCCTATCGCGTCGGCCCATAGAAGATTGAGGTAGAGCATATGCTTGATCACGATATCATTGAGCCTAACCAGAGTAGCTGGTTATCACCGTGTGTATTGGTAAACAAACCTGACAGTTCAGTCCGGTTTTACACCAACTACCATATCGCCCTGACGGCAGGGCCACGAATTCGCCGACTGCAACCCCATGCAAAGAGGTACACCCCCACCCCGAAAACGGGGCCACCTGTAGGCTGTGAGTGGCGACCCGTGAGTGGCGACCCGTGATGCCTTAGGACAAGATCATGGTGGCTGAGACATTGTTCTACTTTGTCCCTTACTTTGACTAGGCACCAGGTCGGAGAGGCCCGATCCAATCAATCAACTGGTCACGTCATGCGCTAGTATCTATAAGTTCATCCCCAACCATATTATTCAATCTGATTGTTCAAAAAATCCAAACCTTATTTCTCCTTTTTATTTTTCTCCCCAAAGAGATACGAGAAGGTGGTGGCTGAGGGTCAATCATGTTCAGAACAAAGAAGATTACCAATACCAAAGAGTAATGTTTTCAAAGAACAATATATTCTAGGAATATAAAATAATTAATCTACCTATAGAATTATATTTGACAACTTTATTCGGCATTAAATAACCTACAGATGGTTGATATGCCGTAAACCAAACCAAATCAACTACCGTAAGGTAAATTCTGTCACCTGAACCGATTCTTATCCCATCCATAGAATAGATAACGGGTAAGGCAACATATATCACCAAATTGGATCTGTTGAAAGGTTACTGGTGTGTTCCTCTTACCAAGCGCGCCAAGGAGATATCTTCCTTCATTACCACACATAGCTTATACCAGTACAGAGTCATACTCCTCAGTATGAAAAATTCCCTGGCTACATTCCAGAGGATACTGAACACCCCATCAGTTATTTCTCCCGAAAATTCAACTTGTGTCAGAGAAACTACTCTACTGTCGAGAAAGAGACACTAGCTTAGCCTACAGCACTTCGATGTATACATATCTTCATTATACCAACGACCATAACCTCTTCACCTTTGAATACATTGAATTTCCAACATATTCGAGGCATTGATAACATATGTGCGGATACCTTGTCCCACATCTAATGGGGATAGAATTGCGAATAGACATAATAATAAAGTATTCACTTGAGAGTCCTATAAAGTAAACCCCACTCTCCGTTTTACTGAAGAAGAATTGAAAGCAATCCTTTTTCATTTCTTTGGGTGAGAAGATGTCACGTCATACCATGATTCAAACTTAATATTTTACAAGCACATTTACCAGACATTTACCAACGGAACGCAAGTATACGTTTTTATTTCCTCATTTCAGTTTGTGAATGGAAAACAAATGATTTCAAGCGAGCAAATATACCCCGTCAAACATATTCTCACTGATCTTGGTTGTTGATTTCTTTATTCCAACAAGTAAGACCTCAGCCTTGTAATCAATATTGACTATCTACTTTTGCACCCATGCGAACACCTATACTTCTAGTCATGTAACGGACATCTATATATTTTCCCAATTCGGTGACACACAGTTTCTTGCCAGTCGTTGGTCGGACGACATCTATGAAGAAGAAGGCAAAAACGGAGAAAAAAAAGGAAAAAATACTATTTTAGTTTACAGAGAACATTGAGCAAAAGAGACACATTTCCAAGTCAATGAAAAGCCTTCAAGAATTCTGAGGGTAGAACTGATCCTCAGAACTACTGCCCGATCAGTCTACTCTCGATCTTTGCTAAAATCTTTGAATCCTTAATCAATCTAGCGATAGTCTGGCACCTAGTTAATGCTAAACTTCTTTCTGACCACCAGTATGGATTTAGACAAGCACGATCTACTGCAGATATCCTAACGGTCATCTCTGAATGCATATATCATACACTGGACAAGGCAGGTGAAGCTAGGGCAGTAGCGCTTGATATATTGACAAGGTATGGCATAAAAAGATTCTCCTAAAAATATGCTCATATGATATTACTGGGCAAATATTTAATATAATTAGATCCTTCCTAACCAAAAGAAAGATCCAGGATGTCCTCAATGGCCGTTCATCTAAGCAACATGACATAAATGCTAGTGTACCCCAGGGATCCATCCTTGGACCTTTATTGTTCCTGATTTTCATAAATGACCTCCCTTATGACATCGAGTCTGAGATAGTTATATTTGCTGACGACCCTTTACTCTTGTCATCTGGGTAAAACGGACGCGTATATATTCGAGGCAATGGCTAAATCCTTAGAAAGTGACCTCCAGGCTGTAGTGGATTGGGGACATAAATGGTTGGTAACTTTTAATGCCGCAAAGACAAAGCTTCTTTCCTTCAAAAACTACAAGAAACCTCTTCAACCACCGATTGCCATGGCAATAACACACTACATTCAAACTACTCGACCTAACATTCACAGGTAACATGAATTGGAACAAATACATTGAAGACATTTCCAAGGCTGCAGGAAAGAAGGTAATAAGTATTTGTATTTAGACTTCCAACCTGAGTTTCCTTATGAAATTTCACACTTATATGTTGATTGTGTTCCCTTTACTTTCAACAGTGTCTTGAATTGGAGAACCCTACCCCTGTGTTCTTTCTTTGATTATTGAAATCAGAACACTGGGACCATGACCATTTTTATTATTTTCGCAAAGCCTTTGTAGTCCTAATGAACACTGGCTTATAACATGTAGCAAACAAAACTCCAATGAGAGTGTCACAGCGAACCAAATCGACCATTTTCTTGTTAAATGTCACTAATCGTTGAGCATCCTTGTTTGTCGAGTGTTCTGAAGTACAGAAATTGGTACCGAATACGGTTCCAATTATGTATTCGGACGGGCAAAACTACATCTTCACCTCAAGGCTCTCAAGTCTCTCTCTAAGCTTCTCAGGTATGACATTTTGAAACTGAAAAGTAATCAAATCGATAATGCATTCCTCATTGAACTATCCAATCGATTCAAAGGTTTCGAAGTACACTAATCTGAAGAGGCTACCTCAGACGAGCTTTGAAAAACTGTCAAGCGAATTCTCCAATTTGTTATGTTTCAAACACTCGAAACCACCAAATGAAAAGACCAAAGATTTGATCTCCGGCCAAACAATTGAAATTGTTGAAAAAGCAAAAAACCGATGCAACAAATCTGACGACTTCAGACAACTATGCCATGAAGCTACATGTTCTACTCGTGTTGATCGAAATACGTTCTGGAAGATGGTGACAGAAAACATGAAACGTGCCTCAACTGTTGGGGACTTACGCAAACTGTACAGCCTCCTCTGTTCGAGCACAAAGGGCTGAGGTGGTAACCAAACCACCTTGAACCATAATGGCAAGCCAATCTCAATTAACGTCTCATTAACTGGATCGATTCAACACTAGTACTCTTATTTAAGGTGATCAGCACTGCTGTAGCAACTACCATGGTATCAGCCCAATCGACGTGCTGCTAAAACATTTGCCTCTATTTTTCTGAGACAATTCCGATCAGAATGCAACTCCAGAAGAAGACCAAATCGATGTAGTTTTTGTCCAGGCCGTGGCTGCAGCAATCAAATCTTCACCCAAAGACGAATCCTCGAAAATTGTCCTTTGCTGGAAGCACCAACAGTCATCTGTTTCATTGATTTTTGCTGCTGCATTCGACTCTGCCGACCATGGCACCCACTGGAAGGTTATGCAAGCAGATGGTATTTTGCCTAAATTTCTCAGCCTTCTTCAAGCATACTACTGCTCGACACAATTCCGCATACAAACAGACAAAACACCCACTGTCCTCAATGATGATCTTCTTGAAGAGGTTAATAGTTTAAAATACCTTGGCGCCATCACTACACCCTGTCTTACCCAATCAATGTTGAGTACTTCGTTGGACCCAACCCCCAAAATTGAATAGTATAAAATGTCAAAAATAAGAGTAAAAAAAGGTAATATGGTTTCAGGGAAACATAGGGCTTTTTATTCATCGATCCCGAACAACACCAGGTTTTCTTTTTTATTAAAACCGTGCATTGGATGAGATTTATGAAAGTTTGAATGTTACCAGAAACTTTAAATTACAAATATTTGTTACTCAAAAATTGTGAAAATGTTGACATTTTAAGTTTCGAGGTTCATTCATTTTGATTTTCCTATGAATTAAAAAATATATGTATCTTTATTTCAACATCTATATGTATAAATAGCTATTCCCTTTCATGTAACATTAAGGCAGATAATTCCATCTATATTCATGTCAAACCCCAAATCAAGTAGCAGCTCATAGAAGTATAAGTATTGTTTATTATGTAAACACGACAGCAACCGTTTTTTTCCAAGTGAATCTAATTATTAAAGTTGTAGGTAAGTTGGGAAGCAAAATTTGTAGATGAAACAGGAGTTTGGTTTCGTTTCAATATGTTTACAAAAGATATGTGTTTGTGTAAGTAGAGAAAATTCTCTATTTAAATATGTATGTGTAATTTGTAGTGAGTAAATGTTTGTATCTGTGTTCACCAAGCAACATCATACAATGCATCAGCAGCAGCTAACTTGAAGTATTGATATTGTTTGTAAACAAGACAACTGTTTTTTAAATTGAAAAATGTATGTCATAATTTTTGACCACATGGGCACACTAGTTATGATATAAATAGTAAGCAATTAAAACCGTGTGTTGCATAACAGATCGTCCCATCAGCTCGAAACTTGTGATGGCTACATGTTTACGCAATTCACATTTTCACGGAATGTAAATATTTTCCTTGTCTATTGATTTTTTTCTTTTTTTTTTGTAAATTTATAAAGTTTTTCTATTTTTATATAGCAACCATCTTCGAACATGGATGACCGAGGTTTCTTTTCTATACAAGTAATAACAAAAGCGCTAGGAGTTTGGAGTTTAGATATCATACCTTATAATAGTCAACATCACATAGCAATAGATGCAAGAAAAACTCCCGTGTAAGTATGTGTTCTTTCGCCATTTTAAAATTCTTTTTATTATTATTATTATTACATTTGCTTAAATGACCTCTTTGGTGACTTCTGCTCAGAACGAGTCGATGCCTTTTTATAGAACTTATAATTATATGTAACAACTAATTATCACTAGCCTTGTTATGATTGGTGCTTTCTTATGGAGTTTAAAGTGGCTAAAAGTCTTCTTTGTATGCAGGGTTATTGTCTTAATGGTTTTGATCTCTCTCTGGGTTAGCACTACTGCTAATCATTTCATGTTTCATACTTTTTGGATCCTGTCATCCTTAAATTCACAATTTGTTGATGTATTCTTTTTCTTTTCTTATCTATATCCCATTTTTTAGCCTTTATTAATTGATCCATCCTGATATTAGTCATGTGGAGGATCTTGTGATTCATTCTCCTCGAATGATTCTGCTCTTAAATTGATCAAATCAAGTACAAATAGATTTAATATTTTGTGTTGAATGTCTATAAAAAAGATTAGTTCTTTTCCTTATAAAAATTATACATAAAGGTGTTGCTTATATGTATGGAAATAAGAACATTAGAAATCCATGATAATTTAATTTTTAAAAATCATCTAAACTGTACATCCCATTTACTATTGCATGCTAATCTTAATGAGATTCTCTTTTGAATTGAATCTACATTGCATGTTAATGACAGCCCTATGAATATTAAAACAGGACAATTATTGTCAATTTTGAATTTAAAAAAAAACAAAAAAAAACACTATCTTTCAGAAATATGACATTTTGGTTACAGACACAAAATCTCCAATATAATAAGATTATTTAATCATAATCATGGTATAACATTATGATTAGACAGATTACCGTAACCTACTGTAATTAAGTCTCCTTTATGTACTTTATTTTTATATTTACTATCATAAATCTGCACCTCCACAAGTCAGAAATGTTTTGGATAAATATGTCGATCTTTTAACCAAATCTTGACCTTTTTCTTGAATATTTTCTGGCAACACTGAATGGTCATGCTTCTTAGTTGTCAATGGGCTGCAAGGGACAATCATAATGAACAACAATCAAAAAGCAATGAATAGTCAATCATTCTATTGCAAGCTGATGCAAACTGCTGGAGCTCGATTTTGTCCTGTTTTATACAGATTTACACCTGCACTGATTGGCTGGGATGCTGAATTTGATTATGATGAGCTCTGAAAGTTTCCAGCGTGTGGCCAAATAATGGATTCATCCACAAGTTGATTTTTGCCTTTTTATACCCTCTTCACCATTATGGATGAGAGTTCTCCACTTTTTTTAGTAAAATTCCACTTTTTTGTAATTCAGAAAAAGTGGAATACTGCTTTTTTCTTTAAATTCAGAAAGTATTTTTTTCTTAAATCTGCTTTTTTTGTTTTGTTTTAATAAGACTGATTTCTGCACAAACTTTACGACTTGACCATGATTTTATTTTTATTTCTTCCCTTCTTTCAATCGTTTTATCTTTTTTTCTTTTCCTGTTTTCTCTCTCTTCCTCTTCTTCTCTTTGCCTCTAGCAAACGATTCATGATTCGGGTAGGGGCTGTAAAAAAACTTTGGTTCAATCAAAACTTCTTGTCTCCTTCTCCCCTACATATGTACTTGGGTTTTTTCTCTTGCTAACAATGTTTTTTGTTTTTTTTCTTGGATCAAACATTTTTTTATGTTTTCAAATTTTATTACACGCAAAAACAATCTTTTAATAAAAAGTTAATGTTAACGGACTTTAATAAAATTAAAAGCAAAAATGAAGTTAAAATATATCACTTGATATGTTCAGTATGAAATAAAAAAAAGTTTGTAGATTAACACCCTTCGTTAAATCAACTCCCCACCCTCAAAATAAAAAATGAGATTCTTCTTTTGTTAAGGCGATTATATGGGAACACTCTGAAAAACAATTTTAGAATTTAAAGTGAGAGATCTGTTTCGCACATAAATGTAACATCATTTTCAGTCCATTCTAGCATTTTAGGGCAGTTAACTATTTTTTTGTTAGAGGTTTAGGCAATCATATGTGGTTTTACAATATTTTTTGTTTGAGGGAGGAGGGAGCTTGCTACTCAAACTTAGAGTTCATAATAGAGTTAAGGGAGTTTTTTGGGGGGTGTGGTAGGGTTGTTACTCGAACTTAAGGTTAGTTGTAGGGTTAAGGAAGGTTTTTTTAGGGGTTGGGCTTGCCATTCAGACTTAGTGGTAGTTAAGGAAGGGTTTTTTTTTGGGGGGGGGGAGTACTACTCAAACCTAGTGGTAGGGTAAGTAAAAAAATTTTTACTAACTTTTCAGACCCCCTTCCCCAGTAAAAAGAATTTTTGGTTAATGCACTAAAAAGATAGGAATGGCCTGGAAATTGGATCATTTTACGTTAAATTTCATGTGCACAGGGGATGGGGGCAGGTTTGGAAATTGAAAGTTCTAAGCTCCAGGTTGGGAAATTTATTTCAATTTCAGATTTTTTGGCTATTTGCCACTCACAACCCTGCAATCCTGTGATTCTTTTTGTTATAGAACTTTTGTAACCAAAGCTCAGAATATTATTTCAAATGGATAGTGTTAAAGACAGTGTTTTTAAGTTATCATAATTATTATGAGTAAATTGTTTGCTGTGTTATGTAGGAACATTGTGAATCAGTGGTTCCTTCTACTACAATAGTCTTGTTTTGGTGGAAACATTACTTCTGTTTTGATTCAAGGGAGCAATTTTATTAGCATTATTTAAGTTTTACTCCCCCTCCCTCCTCATTGTAGGTTTGAAAATTACAGTAATAAATACTCTAATTTAGAAAATATTTGTTCTGATTTTGCTATTTTCATCAAAATTTCAATTTCAAATTGTCTTAAATATTGTTAATATTTCTCTACAATGAATAGCAAAACAAAAATGAGATTTGTTTCCATGATGAAAACATAAGACAGTAAATTCCTTTGGGATTTTCTTCATTTTGCTATCAAAGATAATAAGTTTCCTTTTTCTTTGTTTTTCTATTCTCTTTTTAAAACTATTTAGTTGTGTGATAAAAAAGGGTAACAATAAGTTGAAATAAAGACAGTACTCCAGTTCTCTTCTCCATTTTTTCTTCTATCTTGTTTTTAGTTTACAGTCAGCCTACATATGCAATATGAGAGAGCATTGGTTTACCATACGCAAGATTGGTTATCAGTGGTTCAATCTGAATTCACTCTTAAGTGGACCCGAACTCATTTCTGATACATATTTGGCCTTATTTCTTACACAATTACAACAAGAAGGTAAGCGTTTGGTAAGACTTCTTTGTAATTTCTCATTTCTTTTTGCTTTCTTTTATGATCAGAAATAGAAAATTTAAATATTGTCCACATATATTGCATGTCCGTTGCTATCCATCCTCTTCTATTGGTTGATTCCATTGCTTTTGTTTTAATATTCTTCTGAGTGGAGGTTTTCGCATATTATTGATGAATCGTGCAATGTATTCTAACAATCGTAATTTCCCTGCAAATACTCTGATCACATATGTCTTCACTTATTTCCCTCATCTCTTATTTTCAGATGTGAGTTTTTGACCAAGTTTCCAACCATTGAACATTCTATGACCTTGCAATCAATAGCTTTTCTTGTTCCCGCTTTGTTGTGCCCTAAATCTCACCTCAGAAAGAACCAGAGTTTTTTGAACAATCACAAATTTATCAATGTTATCAGTGATCTTGCAAATCAAATCAGCTGAAAGAGCCACCTGTATACGCGTAGCTCTGAAAGAAGGCAACTTTTCTTTTTTACATTACTCTAATCAGATGCATTACAATAGTAAACTTAACAAGAGCAATGAAAAATACCTGTAATTCCATCAAACGAGTTAATATAAATAAACATATTTGATTGATCATTTATGCCATTTGGAAATTGTATTTCTATGAATAAAAATAAACTCAAAACATCTTATATTCGTTATACTTTGACTTACATGTCATCTATAAGACTAAAGTCTGATAAACCAGCACATTAAAAACTGTTTCTAATGTTAACAATCTATAAAATGCTAAAATTCTTATCTATTAAACCATTGATGGAAGCAATTTAAATGCAATAAGAACAACCGTTTCTTAACAAAATTAACATGTCTTTTTCCCACTTTCAAATGTTTATAATGAACCACAATATTTTCAGAAATAAACATGATCATTTATGTGATAATGAAATCATGTCATCTCCTCGAATTCAAATGTTCTTTTTGTTCTCCTTTGACCAGAAAAAAATCCTGACAATAAAGGGGAAGTAACTCAGCAAAATAAATTAACAAAGATTAATTAGAATTATAAAAAAAAACAACATAATTTTTTCAGATTAAACAGATAAACTAGCTGGATGACACTCAGCAATCAGCAACAGAGTGGTTTCAATAATGACAACAAGTGCAGGTTCTGCCACATAAGAAGTAGACAGTGTGAGCCACCTCACATTCAGTTGCTAGAGGACGGCTACT
>OY744518.1:69971525-70231525 GCA_963556195.1 Sepiola atlantica | reverse complement strand
TTTCCAATACCATATATGAAATATTAATAAAATAAACGTTATCAGACTATAGGGATCAACCAAATATTCAAAAATAATGGCATTGATTATTGTATTTTTACCAATTTGTTATAAAAAGTGGCGATTTTCAAAAAAAAAAGTGCCGTTTTTTTTCAGTATTTCAAATTAGCATATCTCAGTCAATATTTGACAGATTCACAAAATATTTTTTTTCATACTACTCAGTACATTGAGTCTCACAATATATAGTCAAAATCATTTATCTTCTTAAACATTAAAATTCTGAGTAGACTCCCTACTAAGACAAAGCTCCTTTCCTTTAACAATTATAAGAAACTTTTTCAAACACAATTGCCATGGCTGATAGCACCCTACTCGAGAGTCCAACATTCAAACTTCTCAGCATAAAATTCACAGGTAATAGGAATTGGAATAAATACATAGAAAGTATAGCCAATGCTGCTGCAAGGAAAGTGGGCTCCCTCTACAGTGCTAGAAAACATCTCTCGCACCTGCCAGTATCTTATATCTCTACAAAACCACCATTCGCCCATGCATAGAGTATTGTTGTCACATCTGGACTGGTGCACTAGCCATTAGTCTCTCCATCTTAGACAGGGTTCAAAAAAGAGTCTCTAATCTAATAGGTCCCACACAGTATACCAAGCTCCAGCCCCTGCCCATCGCCACAATGTTGCATCCATGTGCTTGTTTTGCAAGTACTTCAATGGAATGTGCTCTGATGAACTTGCTACTCGGGTGCCCTCCTCAACGTAAGTACCCCCGAGTATCAGCTAAATTCCAACCCCTTCACTATAGAGGTCCCCAGATGCCGGAAAGCTTTCTACTCTAATAGCTTCTTTCCTCAAACTGCTACCCTGTAGAATCACTTCCCTGCTCCCTGTTTCCCTGACTGTATCAACGTGCAGAAATTTAAATATAATGTGAACAAACATTTTGCTGCACAACTCTCCACGTAGGATGCCCCTATGGATATGGCTCCAAATTCACAGTAGTCCCTTACGCTTCAGTGGCAATGTCTCTTATTTAGGTTGAATAATAATTAAAAAAAAGAATTTCAAACAGAGGTTCATTTTATGTTATACTTAAAAATTCTCTCCCCACATTCTTCTTCTAAAAATAATCTGAAAATGCAAATTTGTTTAATAGATTCTGATGAATTAAAAAAAATAGATTTAGTGAATAATCTTTGACAATTTTCTTTTTAGTTGAATAGGCACTATGGGCCCAAATTCTAGTATGTATTAAATATTAAATTGTTTTTAACGCCAATACATAGTTAAAGCAAAATAAATTATCTTGGACTATTAAAATAATTTCCAACGCTATTGATGTTTACCATTCATTCTTTATTATCACTTATGTTTGAATTCATGTTTTTAAACATGGCATAGATCATAAATCTATGACGTCACGCCAAAGCTATAATTATTTTGTTACAGTAATGTTTTAAGCTCTAATTATAAGAAAGTCCAAATAACTCAGTTGGTTAAATGTCAGACTGAAGATCTCAAGGTTTCGTTTTTGATTTCCGGTCATGGGATCGGATTTATTTGTTGGGAATTATTTACTGTTAATGCAATATTTTCCATTTCTAAAAGTAGTTAAGATCTCTGATATTTCGAAATGAGACAAATTCTGCAATGTATTTATATAAGATTAATCTATTTTTCATTCAATGTATTCATTCATTAAAAGATTTAAAGTAAACATTACTTTTACTATAAAAGAATGTGGCAAGAGAGAGCATATTATTTCTTATTGGTTCATTAAGGTAATGGTTCATTCTGAAGCTGTTTTAGAAGTGATTAAGTAATTTTATTGCTAGCCACCATTAGATTACATCTAAGTCTCATGCTAAAACAAAAGATTACTAATTGCTTGTAACTGTTTTGTTGTTTCAGGCGATGATTTCAATAGTTCTTCCGATGCTGTTGACGGTTGTGCTGATACTCCCTCTACATCCCACAAAGCATCAGAGCCTCCTTTATCTGTGGATGAACTGCGGCAAAAACGACTTCAATATCTGAGCAGAACAAACAGCATACAAAACAATGGGGAATCTTCCGATGCTGGTGCATCCAGTATAAACGATGCTGTTGAGACCAAAGAAAATAGTGACAAAAAGAATGGTAATAAACTACCTCCTCCTCATTATTATCATCATCATTATCATCACCCTCTTGCCTAATAAGATATTGATGTGACTCGGTTATATATATATATATATATATATATATATATTATATATAAATATATATTATATATAAAAATAAATAATTCACATTTGCAAAATATCTGAAAATCTCACAATTTGTCTTGGTTACCTGGAAGGGAAGGGGTTCGTTTTAGTATATGGAGAGAAGAAAACGATCTGCTATGTACGTACATTGTCTGCTCCTGTTTTTCCTTCTTGCCTTTACTTTTTCAACATATACCAGTCTTCTTGTTTACAGCCATACTGTTCAAGTGCTTTTAAAGATCACTCCTCCTTTTGAACTATACAAACAACTGCAATAGGCTCTAGCCAAGCCTGACATAACTCACTAACTCGAAGCACCTCGCTATATGCATACATTATCAAATACATATTGTTAAACAATGCTAGTTAATATTTCAGACTTTATTCAATTCATATGACGTTCAGTAAAATTTATACCTTCCTCAAATCTGTAAAACCTTGAAAAAATTATTGTTATTGTTAGAAAAAAATATTATGCTTCGGAATTTTTGAGATGAGGGTTGATAATTCGTAGAATTTGATATATTCGGACTACTGTTCTCATCTTGGGTGTTTTTATCACAACGTTTTGGCCGATGTAACCTCTGACCTTCTTCAGGTGTACTTTGTCGAACTCGGGTTCCGTTCGAAGTTCCGTCCAGATTCCCGAGTTCGACAGAAAGATTCCCGAGTTTGACAAAGTACACCTGAAGAAGGTCGGAGGTTACATCGGCCGAAACGTTGTGATAAAAACACCCAAGATAAGAACTAGTCCGAATATACCAAATTCTACGAATAAAATATATATATTGTAAAATTTTCTCTCGGCGTTCATAACAGTATAATATAACATATAATAATGAGATTGAATACAAAATTGAGTACAAAATATATTTATTACATAAGATCAAGAGTTAATCAGGTTTCAGAATTTTTTAGATGAGTATTAATAATTTCGATTATCAGAACTACTATTCTCGTCCTGGTTGTTATATACACATGTAACCTCCGACCTTTTTTAGGTGCATCTTTTCGAACTTGGGAACCTAATACTCGACTTGTGAATTATTATGTTGATCTTTGGAACCTTGACGGAATTTTGAACTGAACCATGTATTTAATCCACGGTGATAGATTGTTCTTGTTCTGTCAGTCATGACCGGGTAGAAGTGTTAATTCTTATGTTATTCTTAGTTATTATCGTCCGTAGTAAGGATTGAACCATCAACTTCCAGAAGACACCCTTGCCTGTTGTGCCACATTTCCATGTGGACAATTCTAGAATGAATTTTTTTAACCATGAAGCTAATTTTGGCTAGATGTGTAGTATTATTATTTATTATCACACACACACACACACACACACACTTATATGTGTGTGTTCTCATTTACTATTTATAATTATTGGTTCCCATATTGCATTTAATTCTATGCTAGATTTACTTAGGAGGCCATTGTCACCATATGCGCCACTGCTTTGACGTTTTAATCTCCACCATTCTCACCTTGGTTGATATTGAATGACATTGTTATGATGATTGGTGAAAATCGTGAAACTGCAGTAAAATTTTAAAGCTAAGTCATCATCATCATCATCAAGTGCATTTTTTATTATTCGTTATTGATATAGCCCTTTTCAATAGGATATTGAGCACTTTATTTGTGCAAGATCTACTCTCTTATTCGGTTTTGACCAATTTTGAGAGATCTATTGCTCTTGTCTGTTTAAAAATCAGTTGAGCTCTTTTCGCAGTGCTTCTGCTAACATTCAGTATTTGTACTTAAAAATTGGTATCTAATGAACGATGGAAGAGATGAATATAATAGACTACTCATACTGGTGCACAGTCACCATAATTATAAAATTAACTTAATTGAGAAAATAGAAAACTTTATTAAAAGATTACGATGGAAATTATTCAACTTCCAGATAATAACAACAAAAATATGAACAAACCATAAAATCACTTAATGTTGAAAGCCTATTTACCAATGTATCAGTATACAAAACATTTGATATCATTATTGATAACATATATAATAACTTCTCAATCGCATTACTTAAAATTAACTCTAAAATACTTCATAAATTATTGTTAACCTGTACAACTGTAGTTCCTTTCTATAATAAAAAAACATCTCTACCCAAATTGTTAGCGTTTCTATGTAATCGGTCCTTTTATCGAACCGTAGCAACTTTTACATGGCCAACCTGTAAATTAAAATATATGATATAATTACTAAAACTTCTATTTAAAGATATCGTTATTCTATCGGGCAGAACAATAAAATTTAAAAAACATACAAAAAATCTTCCAAAATCCGTTTTTTAGATGAACTGATTGACTCAAATAACAATGCTTTCCTCACCTCTTTTAAAAAAAAAAGCCTACCAGTATGAACTCATGTATTCTAAATTATAAATAAGGAAATATCCTCATCAAAATAAAATAACAATGATAAAGAATCATTTGAACAGCGCAAAACTAATCTCTTCATTAACTAATAAAAAAAACATTAAATATCCACCAAGAATGAACGAATTAGCAGAATTTGAAAATGAATTAATGAAAATTTTTAATTTAAACTTTGTAAATAAACATAAAAATGATAAACAACTTTTAGAAAATATAGATGAAAGCTTATTAATTATATATATATATATATATATATATATATATATATATATAATTAATAAGCTTTCATCTATAATAAACAAGGAAAATATGGGTATTTACAGGCAGAAATTTAGATAAGAAAAGAAATAGATTTCTAGGAACTTAGATTTTGACATAAAAATGAACCTAAAGGAATTTAATTTTATCGACATAACCTTTAATTTAAAAAATATCCCATCATATATTAATAAACAATATAACTATTCACTTGCAGTTTTCAAACAAATCCCTAGGTCAATCGGCCATAGACTAGCCACTAAATCCAGCAATATAGTTAAATTGAACCAATACAAAAAATAATCTACTTTAACAAACGGTGGATATGATATGATGATAAATTAACATTAAATTAACATAGTAATAATAATAATACAAACAAAAATAGCAGAAAAATAAATGTAATTTGATTCAATACACCTTATATTATTATTAAATAACTGTAGCTGTAGAATACGCACTAACATGGCTAAGTATTCTCCAAGCCCTACGACCTTGGGCCAAGATGTTCGCTTGGTTTAAGTTCATGGCTGTCCATTCACAAACGTTGTCTATGCATCTTTGCTTTTGTCAACCTTTTGATTGGATTCCTTGTGTTATGACTTAAACACATATTTTGCATAGCCTTACACTGAAACACTTAACATGATCAAACAATCTCAAGACTTTACATTTGATGACAGAGGATATTGATGGGATGCCAGTGAGTTTTTGCAACTGTGCGATACTGATGTGATCTCTGTTATAAGGCGTTTTGGAAATACGCCTTATAACAGAGAGTTAAAACAAAAATTGGCAAAATATTCTTTAATATACTAGGTAACTATTTCCCGAATTCCACATGAAGATTTCCAAGTTACACTATTAAGTTCCCAAATTTAATAAGATGCGAAAACGTGAATATAAAAAATCAAGATGAGAACAATAGTCTGAATAATCCAAATCTGATGAGAGTTCTTCATATCATATAAAATTTGAATATATTCCTTATTTGTTCATTACCACAAATGGAAATATTTCTCCTCCGTTTCTCCATCCTTTTATCCCTCTCTCTCTCTTTCTCTCCTCGACCTTTCTTCCCCTTTCTCCTCGACCTTTCTTCCCCTTTCTCCTCGACCTTTCTTGTTCCTCTCTCCTCGACCTTTCTTGTTCCTCTCTCCTCGGCCTTTCTTGTTCCTCTCTCCTCGGCCTTTCTTGTTCCTCTCTCCTCGGCCTTTCTTGTTCCTCTCTCCTCGGCCTTTCTTGTTCCTCTCTCCTCGGCCTTTCTTGTTCCTCTCTCCTCGGCCTTTCTTGTTCCTCTCTCCTCGGCCTTTCTTGTTCCTCTCTCCTCGGCCTTTCTTGTTCCTCTCTCCTCGGCCTTTCTTGTTCCTCTCTCCTCGGCCTTTCTTGTTCCTCTCTCCTCGGCCTTTCTTGTTCCTCTCTCCTCGGCCTTTCTTGTTCCTCTCTCCTCGGCCTTTCTTGTTCCTCTCTCCTCGGCCTTTCTTGTTCCTCTCTCCTCGGCCTTTCTTGTTCCTCTCTCCTCGGCCTTTCTTGTTCCTCTCTCCTCGGCCTTTCTTGTTCCTCTCTCCTCGGCCTTTCTTGTTCCTCTCTCCTCGGCCTTTCTTGTTCCTCTCTCCTCGGCCTTTCTTGTTCCTCTCTCCTCGGCCTTTCTTGTTCCTCTCTCCTCGGCCTTTCTTGTTCCTCTCTCCTCGGCCTTTCTTGTTCCTCTCTCCTCGGCCTTTCTTGTTCCTCTCTCCTCGGCCTTTCTTGTTCCTCTCTCCTCGGCCTTTCTTGTTCCTCTCTCCTCGGCCTTTCTTGTTCCTCTCTCCTCGGCCTTTCTTGTTCCTCTCTCCTCGGCCTTTCTTGTTCCTCTCTCCTCGGCCTTTCTTGTTCCTCTCTCCTCGGCCTTTCTTGTTCCTCTCTCCTCGGCCTTTCTTGTTCCTCTCTCCTCGGCCTTTCTTGTTCCTCTCTCCTCGGCCTTTCTTGTTCCTCTCTCCTCGGCCTTTCTTGTTCCTCTCTCCTCGGCCTTTCTTGTTCCTCTCTCCTCGGCCTTTCTTGTTCCTCTCTCCTCGGCCTTTCTTGTTCCTCTCTCCTCGGCCTTTCTTGTTCCTCTCTCCTCGGCCTTTCTTGTTCCTCTCTCCTCGGCCTTTCTTGTTCCTCTCTCCTCGGCCTTTCTTGTTCCTCTCTCCTCGGCCTTTCTTGTTCCTCTCTCCTCGGCCTTTCTTGTTCCTCTCTCCTCGGCCTTTCTTGTTCCTCTCTCCTCGGCCTTTCTTGTTCCTCTCTCCTCGGCCTTTCTTGTTCCTCTCTCCTCGGCCTTTCTTGTTCCTCTCTCCTCGGCCTTTCTTGTTCCTCTCTCCTCGGCCTTTCTTGTTCCTCTCTCCTCGGCCTTTCTTGTTCCTCTCTCCTCGGCCTTTCTTGTTCCTCTCTCCTCGGCCTTTCTTGTTCCTCTCTCCTCGGCCTTTCTTGTTCCTCTCTCCTCGGCCTTTCTTGTTCCTCTCTCCTCGGCCTTTCTTGTTCCTCTCTCCTCGGCCTTTCTTGTTCCTCTCTCCTCGGCCTTTCTTGTTCCTCTCTCCTCGGCCTTTCTTGTTCCTCTCTCCTCGGCCTTTCTTGTTCCTCTCTCCTCGGCCTTTCTTGTTCCTCTCTCCTCGGCCTTTCTTGTTCCTCTCTCCTCGGCCTTTCTTGTTCCTCTCTCCTCGGCCTTTCTTGTTCCTCTCTCCTCGGCCTTTCTTGTTCCTCTCTCCTCGGCCTTTCTTGTTCCTCTCTCCTCGGCCTTTCTTGTTCCTCTCTCCTCGGCCTTTCTTGTTCCTCTCTCCTCGGCCTTTCTTGTTCCTCTCTCCTCGGCCTTTCTTGTTCCTCTCTCCTCGGCCTTTCTTGTTCCTCTCTCCTCGGCCTTTCTTGTTCCTCTCTCCTCGGCCTTTCTTGTTCCTCTCTCCTCGGCCTTTCTTGTTCCTCTCTCCTCGACCTTTCTTGTTCCTCTCTCCTCGACCTTTCTTGTTCCTCTCTCCTCGACCTTTCTTGTTCCTCTCTCCTCGACCTTTCTTGTTCCTCTCTCCTCGACCTTTCTTGTTCCTCTCTCCTCGACCTTTCTTGTTCCCTCTCTCCTCGACCTTTCTTGTTCCCCTCTCTCCTCGACCTTTCTTGTTCCCCTCTCTCCTCGACCTTTCTTGTTCCCCTCTCTCCTCGACCTTTCTTGTTCCCCTCTCTCCTCGACCTTTCTTGTTCCCCTCTCTCCTCGACCTTTCTTGTTCCCCTCTCTCCTCGACCTTTCTTGTTCCCCTCTCTCCTCGACCTTTCTTGTTCCCCTCTCTCCTCGACCTTTCTTGTTCCCCTCTCTCCTCGACCTTTCTTGTTCCCCTCTCTCCTCGACCTTTCTTGTTCCCCTCTCTCCTCGACCTTTCTTGTTCCCCTCTCTCCTCGACCTTTCTTGTTCCCCTCTCTCCTCGACCTTTCTTGTTCCCCTCTCTCCTCGACCTTTCTTGTTCCCCTCTCTCCTCGACCTTTCTTGTTCCCCTCTCTCCTCGACCTTTCTTGTTCCCCTCTCTCCTCGACCTTTCTTGTTCCCCTCTCTCCTCGACCTTTCTTGTTCCCCTCTCTCCTCGACCTTTCTTGTTCCCCTCTCTCCTCGACCTTTCTTGTTCCCCTCTCTCCTCGACCTTTCTTGTTCCCCTCTCTCCTCGACCTTTCTTGTTCCCCTCTCTCCTCGACCTTTCTTGTTCCCCTCTCTCCTCGACCTTTCTTGTTCCCCTCTCTCCTCGACCTTTCTTGTTCCCCTCTCTCCTCGACCTTTCTTGTTCCCCTCTCTCCTCGACCTTTCTTGTTCCCCTCTCTCCTCGACCTTTCTTGTTCCCCTCTCTCCTCGACCTTTCTTGTTCCCCTCTCTCCTCGACCTTTCTTGTTCCCCTCTCTCCTCGACCTTTCTTGTTCCCCTCTCTCCTCGACCTTTCTTGTTCCCCTCTCTCCTCGACCTTTCTTGTTCCCCTCTCTCCTCGACCTTTCTTGTTCCCCTCTCTCCTCGACCTTTCTTGTTCCCCTCTCTCCTCGACCTTTCTTGTTCCCCTCTCTCCTCGACCTTTCTTGTTCCCCTCTCTCCTCGACCTTTCTTGTTCCCCTCTCTCCTCGACCTTTCTTGTTCCCCTCTCTCCTCGACCTTTCTTGTTCCCCTCTCTCCTCGACCTTTCTTGTTCCCCTCTCTCCTCGACCTTTCTTGTTCCCCTCTCTCCTCGACCTTTCTTGTTCCCCTCTCTCCTCGACCTTTCTTGTTCCCCTCTCTCCTCGACCTTTCTTGTTCCCCTCTCTCCTCGACCTTTCTTGTTCCCCTCTCTCCTCGACCTTTCTTGTTCCCCTCTCTCCTCGACCTTTCTTGTTCCCCTCTCTCCTCGACCTTTCTTGTTCCCCTCTCTCCTCGACCTTTCTTGTTCCCCTCTCTCCTCGACCTTTCTTGTTCCCCTCTCTCCTCGACCTTTCTTGTTCCCCTCTCTCCTCGACCTTTCTTGTTCCCCTCTCTCCTCGACCTTTCTTGTTCCCCTCTCTCCTCGACCTTTCTTGTTCCCCTCTCTCCTCGACCTTTCTTGTTCCCCTCTCTCCTCGACCTTTCTTGTTCCCCTCTCTCCTCGACCTTTCTTGTTCCCCTCTCTCCTCGACCTTTCTTGTTCCCCTCTCTCCTCGACCTTTCTTGTTCCCCTCTCTCCTCGACCTTTCTTGTTCCCCTCTCTCCTCGACCTTTCTTGTTCCCCTCTCTCCTCGACCTTTCTTGTTCCCCTCTCTCCTCGACCTTTCTTGTTCCCCTCTCTCCTCGACCTTTCTTGTTCCCCTCTCTCCTCGACCTTTCTTGTTCCCCTCTCTCCTCGACCTTTCTTGTTCCCCTCTCTCCTCGACCTTTCTTGTTCCCCTCTCTCCTCGACCTTTCTTGTTCCCCTCTCTCTCTCTCCTCGACCTTTCTTGTTCCCCTCTCTCCTCGACCTTTCTTGTTCCCCTCTCTCCTCGACCTTTCTTGTTCCCCTCTCTCCTCGACCTTTCTTGTTCCCCTCTCTCCTCGACCTTTCTTGTTCCCCTCTCTCCTCGACCTTTCTTGTTCCCCTCTCTCCTCGACCTTTCTTGTTCCCCTCTCTCCTCGACCTTTCTTGTTCCCCTCTCTCCTCGACCTTTCTTGTTCCCCTCTCTCCTCGACCTTTCTTGTTCCCCTCTCTCCTCGACCTTTCTTGTTCCCCTCTCTCCTCGACCTTTCTTGTTCCCCTCTCTCCTCGACCTTTCTTGTTCCCCTCTCTCCTCGACCTTTCTTGTTCCCCTCTCTCCTCGACCTTTCTTGTTCCCCTCTCTCCTCGACCTTTCTTGTTCCCCTCTCGCCTCGACCTTTCTTGTTCCCCTCTCGCCTCGACCTTTCTTGTTCCCCTCTCGCCTCGACCTTTCTTGTTCCCCTCTCGCCTCGACCTTTCTTGTTCCCCTCTCGCCTCGACCTTTCTTGTTCCCCTCTCGCCTCGACCTTTCTTGTTCCCCTCTCGCCTCGACCTTTCTTGTTCCCCTCTCGCCTCGACCTTTATTGTTCCCCTCTATCCTCGACCTTTATTGTTCCCCTCTCTCCTCGACCTTTATTGTTCCCCTCTATCCTCGACCTTTATTGTTCCCCTCTCTCCTCGACCTTTATTGTTCCCCTCTCTCCTCGACCTTTATTGTTCCCCTCTCTCCTCGACCTTTATTGTTCCCCTCTCTCCTCGACCTTTATTGTTCCCCTCTCTCCTCGACCTTTATTGTTCCCCTCTCTCCTCGACCTTTATTCTTCCCCTCTCTCCTCGACCTTTATTCTTCCCCTCTCTCCTCGACCTTTATTCTTCCCCTCTCTCCTCGACCTTTATTCTTCCCCTCTCTCCTCGACCTTTATTCTTCCCCTCTCTCCTCGACCTTTATTCTTTCCTCATTCTCGTTTCCATTTCTCTGCCTTCATTCTTTTTTTCTCTGCCTCTTTCTCTTATCTCATCTTTTTCTGTCTCTTCCACTTACCTCATACTTTTTATCTGTCTCTTCCTCTTATCTCATACTTTTTATCTGTCTCTTCCTCTTATCTCATACTTTTTATCTGTCTCTTCCTCTTATCTCATACTTTTTATCTGTCTCTTCCTCTTATCTCATACTTTTTATCTGTCTCTTCCTCTTATCTCATACTTTTTATCTGTCTCTTCCTCTTATCTCATACTTTTTATCTGTCTCTTTATTTCTCTTTCTCTCTTTCTGACTGTAACCCTCCTTTCCTTCTCAATCTCTCGTTGCCCCCCCCCCCTCTCAATGTGGCTTTGCAGATAAACTGGAATCTCTACAATTTTTTCTGGATTTTTCTTGTTGACATTGCACGTCTTATACAAGTTTAGAATCTCTATTTGGGATGCTGCTGATGCTTTCCAAAATTCTGATGCAATTTTCTTTGTACTGCAATATTGGAGTTGTAATTGGTGAAGTATGCTTCCACTATGTATGCAAGTTCTGTTGGAGTTCACAATATTACGAAGACTCATCGGATAAAAAAAAAATCTAAATAAACTCTACAGTAGATACATTGAAGTACACAACATTTTTGATACAGACGAAATATTATCTCTTATGTACCATCATGATGGTACATTTTATATAAAGTAATGAGTCGGGGAGGGCGTATAACTATTTTTGAAATCCCCTGTTGATTCATCGAAATGCCACTGATTTGCACTGACTTTCTTCCCCTTTTCATCTATTCCAGATGATCTAAGTGAAGAGGAAATGTTAAAACGCGCAATCGCCATGTCAATGGAAGCTGCTAGATGCTTTGTTCCAGGCCCGTAATAATAATGCCGCTTGTTGTGATATCAACTGCTAACTGTGTATATTTTTAGCAATGCAAATTCTGGGCATTTTGGGCTGCCAGAAAAATGGTTGTATTTTCTCCAATGTACACATCAATTGGGCAATATTTATTGATGTGATTTGTACTTTTTTTTTTTTTTTTTTTTTTTTTTAATACAAATATTTTTTTACCACCAGAACTAAAAGACTTGTCATGTAAGGTGAAATTTTCTTGAAATAAAAATTGACTAAAGAAAAAAAAAAAATTAAAATAACAAATTAAATATTTCAAAAAGGAAAAAACTCTGAGAGAAAAAAAAAATATTTGTTATTATTTTTTTCTGAAAATATCGGAAAGATTGTACACATACAGACATACATTTATTTAAAAACAAGATTTTTTTACAAAATCGTTTGGTTTCAAAAAATATTTTTGCAGGAATCTCCAAATTTCTATTTATCATGTTATACAATTCAATCCTGCATGCATATCTATAAAAAATTTGGCTTCAAATATGGCAAGTTAACATTACTTATGGATTTAAAACTTAGATTCTCTCTCTCACATATATATATAAGAATGTTACTATATTTATTACTTTGTTTTATTATTAATACAAACATTTTGTAAATATTGAGAGCACTATTGTTTACACAGTATTATACAAACATTTTGTAAATATTGAGAGCACTATTGTTTACACAGTATTATAAAGTAGTATATATATATATATACATTACATATTCCAGAGATGTACCATGGTTTTCATTCACACCTTTACTGTTTAAAAAAAGGCGTTTACAACCCATTTCAAATCATCAGCGACTCACAGAATGAAGACAGTTTGAAAAATAGAAGGCAATGATCACCGCTTTTATTGTCCAGTGATTTCTCTCAATTGTATCTTTATAGACCGGCGAGTGGCTTAAATTTGGGTGTGGCTGACTGTTATTAATTTACAGACTGGTGATGTATTAATGTTATTAAAGGACTTATGTGTTATATTTATATTAGCGGGGGGGGGGGGGGGGCTTATGTTTGGTTATAAAGGTGTTATTATATTGTAGTTTATTATATTGTAGTTTATTGCTTGATATCTAATGGAAGAGGGGGAGGTTATTCTTATCAGTGAAAAACTTTATGGAGATGTGTCTATATGTTGAATTCTATAATTGAGGAGGAAGGCAAGTTGTCTGCTCTTCTCCCGGCCAAGTTGACAGAAATGATGTCAGAGCCGAAAGGTCACTTCCACTTCCTGTCTGGCTTGCTCCCTTTTCTCTTCGATCTCAGCAGAGACTGACACGTTTTCTTACTGTCAGTGTCTGGGAACCTCTCTTTTTCTCCTCTCTGGGGTACTTTAAACAACCATGGTTCGCTGCGTTCGTTTTCAGAAATATAATAAACAGGAAGGTGTAGGTTTCTTTGAAAGTGTTCGTTTTCAGACTGACAGGCGTGTGCAATCATAATCCAAGATTGCAGACTGGAAAAATCAAATTACGGCGATTGTGCAGTATAAATTTACAACAAATAACTTTTACCAGGCGATGAACGTTAGGATATCTGCGATAGATCGTGCTTGTCTAAATACGTATTGATGATCAGAAAGAAGTTTAGCATTAACTAGGTGCCGAACTATAGCTAGATTGATTAATGATTCAAAGATTTTAGCATAAATCGAGAGTAGACTGATTGAGCGGTAGTTTAGAGGATCAGTTCTATCTCCAGAATTCTTGAATGCTGGTACCACAGAGGCAATTTCTCAACTATCAGGGAAACAAGATTCATCAAGGCATTTGTTGTATAGTTTAGAGAGGACAGGGACCAGCTCAGCAGAGCATTTCTTTATTACTATTACTGGTATAAGATCAAGCCCACAGGCTTTGGAGGTGTCAAGGTTTTTTATGATGACTTTGACCTGAGATGGGGTGATGACCAGGTTCTCAAGTGTGGCTTCAGTCCGCAATGGGAATTTAGGAAGGGAGTGGTTTGCTGAGTCAAAAGTGGAGTTTAAGGCGAAACGCTTGGCCAGTAGTTCAGCCTTATCAGTTGCCGTGCAAACAACATTGTGGTGATTTGATAGTAAGGGAATTGTCCATTGTTCATCACACTATTGTAGATTTTTCAGAAATCACGAGTACCTAATTTCTGTGACTGAATGCGTTTTTTGGTTATCTCTGTATATCTTCTCTTTACTCCATCTTTGCAATCAGTTCTTGCCTCTACAAATTTTTGTCTATTCGTAGTTGACTTATGGCGGCCGAATTTTCGGAATGCCTTCTGCCTCTCAGCAATAGCAGCTGCACATTCTGAGGTGAACCATTGAGGAGAGTGGGGTTTGCTGAAGAATTTTCGCATGGTGACATAAGCATCAATGCCTGTTTTGACCCATTCAGTTAGCTCATTTGCACACTGATCAGCAGGGAGTGAGAAGGTTTCACCCCATGGGCCGTCGCTGATGTGATTCCTTAGGGATTCAAAATCAGCCTGCTCATAGTTTCTCGTCGTTTTGAGCAATGGCTCTTCAGCTTTTGGGCAAGTTTTTAAGGTAATAAGTATCATTACCACAACGAGTTTCCGAGCGGGCTATATGGGCATTCACCATACAAGCCCTGGGAAGTGAGGTCAAGAACAGGCCGAGAAGTGAGGCTTGCTGGTCCGCACGATCAGGAAGACGGATCGGAAAAGTGACAGTCTGTGAGAGGTCGTGAGAGGTCGTGAGCTGAGGAGAAATTAAATGTAGAGTTCCCAGCTGCATCAGTAATACTGGAAAATCCCAACCAGTCACGGTGATGTACATTAAAATCCCCAAATACATGTATTTGGGCATTCGAGTCAGAAGGGGAGTGCTCTATATAAGCTTTCAGAGACAATCAAGCAGGGTCGAAGGAGAACGGTATAGGAAATATAAGTAACTAACTCTGTTATGTAAGGTCGATCTAAAGCACATGTAGGCTTGGTCATCTGATTCTAACCTATGTTCTCTAGTCAAGGGGAGGGTGTTCCGAACATAAACTCCTGGCCCGTGCATATGTTTGTCAGAGTACTTATGGTAGAGTGGAAGGTAATCAATCATGTCAAAGTGGTGAGAGGAAATTGAGGATTGAGAACCGTTTCACTTAGTGCTAGGATATCCGGGGAGTTTGTCAGGAGAAAAGTTTCTACGTCGTTAATGTTGGTTCTAAGTCCCCGGATATTTGTGAATGCGAGCCTCAAGGGTGGCGGCGAAGATGTTTTTTGGTGGGTGTCTGGTTTAGGTTTTTGTTTTTATATTTTGTAAATTCATGTTTGCTTTGAGTTAGTGGGGATGGCAAAGTGGGTGCTTGTTTGGTGCCAATAAGCTCACACAACCAGTCCATTAGTCATGACTTGGTCCATGGGGGTTGTGGCCTCGGGAAAGTCTACTGGGGATAACTGTAGGTCCCTTTCCATGCGCGACATGGCACATACAGTTACCACGATATTATGCAACTGTTGACGGAGCAGCCGTTCTTAGCACTACCTAAGAGTTAGGGCTCCTAACTACCAGTCGGAAACAGCAGCCAGACAAGCTGTCTAACCTGTACCCTCAACCTGTCAGAATAAGAGTGACCCAGACTAGTCATGTAGGACTTAGTGACAAAAAACTTTCCCCAAGTTGCCCAGATAGAGAGAAAGAGAGACGGCGTTCATTGCCCTAGTCAGGAAACAAGACCAAGCACTAGATGTCTTTAGAGGTGTCCCAGTGCTTGTACATTTATTATTATTTTCATTATTTCACCTCAATTATTAGGGGTATCTATTATTATTATTATTATTATTATTATTATTATTACTACTATTCCTGTTACATTTAACGAATATACTTATTTATTCAAGTTAACTCCAGACAAATTATAAAGACAATATAAACCCAGAATCGCGACACATTTTATCACCGCCCCACCACTATAACAATCAGCCCAGTTTGCACGCACGCATACTACGGTTCACTTGGAAAAATACATTTATAAACTCTTTTATAAACGGTTTTTTGACACCTGATTCGTGCATGTCTACCACCCCCCTCCTTCCCTCCCGATCTGAATCAACAGACGCCCTCTCTCTCTCTCTCTCTCTCTCTCTCCTTCTTTTTCTTTTTTCCTCTATGTGTCTCTCCCCTCATCATTATTTGTTCCTCTTTCCACCCTATATTTTTATTTATTTATTTATTTATTTGCCCTGTCTGTTTCAGATTCTAAATCTTAGATTTTTAGATTTTTTAATTTTTAATTTTTAATTTTAATTTTTTAACGGCTTTAATTTTTGAAATGTTAAATTTCTTCTTCTCTTTCTCTATCCCTCCACTTCATTCTCTCCAAATATGATCTGAGGTTAAGATCGGATTCTAACTCTGCCTGATGAGATCTCAGTTTATAGTAACTGTTGATCGATAACATCGACATGCCAGTGTCGCAGATTTTGTACATGTCTGTGTAAATAAAATTATCATATATAAAGCTCTATTTTGATATTGAGCACTTTTTATAAACCCGGTTAAAATTCTCTGGATTACCACCCTGTGGATATTTTTCACCTGGATTATTACCATTATTATATATATATATATATATATATATATATATAAATAAATTAGTCACTGCCCATGATGGCTTCATCATTTATGGCGTCATAAAGAATCTTCTCGATGACATCATCCAGTGTGTACGGAGACAAACAAGATCTACAAAGTTTTAGTAGTATATAAAGTATTATGAAATCTATATAGTAAAGTCGATTTTTCTCCTTCTGCATTTATAATAGCTTAATAAACAAAGACTTCATATGATAATCTGTTGAGCTCTCATGCGTGTTTCCAGAAATTTGGCTTTCATTTGATCGCTTTTAAAAAAAATTTACATTTAGTTCGGATTACCTTCTCCCAAATAAGACATCTAAAGAGAATTATCTACTACACCCATTACACAGTGGCCTGATTTTTCATGGAATACAAACATACTCATTTTATTATTATTGTTTATACATATTGACTGCTTTATATGTTCTACTTTGCATTTTATACAATTAATGTAATAGCAAAATCATATCAGTTATCTGTATTCGTTTAATTTCTCTGTATTAACAGAGAAATTAAACGAATACAGATAACTTATTTAGAAGTCGGATTTCATCCAGGAATTGGAGATTACATGTATTTACGAACACTTCACATTCACAATCCTGAAAAACAACAAATGTTCGGTAAGCTTTTTCGATTATTTTTTTTATTAAAGTTATTTCTGCTTTTTAAGGCCACAATATTTTGGTGACTAAATTACAAAATAACACTGTCATCATATATTACATTTTGAGTTAAGTCTTTTAGTGGATTATACAAATATTTTGTTTAAAAAATTAAATAAAGGAATATAGGATTGCATCTCAAATACATGGACAGTTATTCGTATTCAGCACGATAATTCTTTCACTATGCATGTATTCGAGCATTTTACAAAATTATTTTATAACTTTTCTTATAAACTTTATCTTTGCGAATTTCTCCTTCCATGGCTGAGGACAGAACAGATAATGTGTAGTATCAGAACAGATTACGTTTTTATTAACGCAAATAGACCACAGTTTAGTTGTTCTTTTTTACTTGCCTCCCTACGAAGGCAGAGTTTGATAGAAGGTCGGTTTTTAATATAGGGAAAATCCAACTCCCCTATTGCAATGTGAAAGAAATATGAAACTTTATTTAAGCCATCAAAATGTTTTCAGTGTTTTCTTAAATAAATAAACTTGTGTTGAACAAGAATTATGTTTTTGGACAAATACTTTTATTTATACAGATATTAATTCATAAGAGAATGAATGATGAGAATAAAGATTGGATGAAATACAATATTTATTAAATCATCAATTAGTTCAAACAAGATATAAAAAAACTGTTTATATCAATTTCATTATTTTTAAGCAAAGTCTGTTAGTGACTTATATATTTTCATCGAACCTGCTCCAATGAAAACATGCCAATAACACTAGCATATTTATTCATTTAAAAAATGTTTTCCTTCAGATTTCATACATAATACTAAATTAATTTTAACCGACAGCACTTTTCATGCCTGCCACTGCCCGCCTCTAACTCTGCTCTTGAGGAGAAATCCTTCTAGACTGAGAAAACATGTTTAAATAGTACATGTAGTTATATATTTTGGAATTGTTTAAGAAATCAAAATATAAATGAAAAGAACAAGTAAGCTTGTATACCTATTAAATAAAAAATAAACTGAAAAGAAAAATAGTGTAAGATTGGCAGTTATTGAAGGTCGGTTTTTAATTTGGGGAAAATCCATCTCCCCAAAAAGTGGCACTCTGGGTTGGGATAAAAATTAAAATTGCATCAGTCTAGAAGGATTTCTCCTCTGACCAAGGACAGAAAGTATAAAATATATACTATGGAAAAATAAAAAAAACAATAACACAAAAAGAATTTATTGATTAGAGTCACGTGACACAAATCCTTGATTGATGACTGGCATAAAAAGTGCTACTGATTTTTAACTCCCAATACACTCAGCATGTAATATTGCCTTTTCGAACAAACTTATCTATCACCTAATCTACATGTTTGACAAATTTTTACTATCACACCCACGGTAGTTGGGAGAAGGAGGGTTTTTTCTTTTCTTTTTTTTTTTTAATAAATAAATCAAAATGCGGAAACTACTTAGTACTTTACCATACAATATATTGGGGGAGGGTTTTTTTTTTACTTCTCGAATTTAGCTTTTTTATCTGCTTTAAATATAATTTATGAAGAGGAAACTTTTCTTTTTCTTAAGCAGTGAAAAAACTTACAATTTTTAGAGAAGTAGAAAGAAACGATGTATCTGAAAGTGAAGATTGTTTTATTATCGGAAACCAGGTACAATTTAGAAATTTGTTTTAAAATATTTTCAAAAGAAAAACTAAAAAGAAAAATGATTACATGTCTATATTTACAGCTAGATTAGCAGGAAATGTGTGCTCATTTTACGTTAAATTTATATAGGAAAGTGATCCCCCACTTTAAAATCTAATATATTTAAACGGAATTTGTAAGTTTTAGAAGCCAGAACAACATATTTTAATTCCTTTTCTGCGGATGTTTTTTCAGGCTGCTTACCGTTACTTTTTCTCTCTGTGGTTTATTTAATTCTTGTCCTTTATTTTTGAAACCCCACTTACCACTTTCATAGTTAGCATTTCTTCAGACTGGTACATATTTACTGTTTCACCACTTACACTCTTCTTCTACCTACTACTACACAACCACCAGAGAAAATATTCTTGTTTTTTTTTCTCATCGGAGATAATCATCAAAATAATGACACAAGTTTATTAGTTTTGTAAATAGCAATCTTACCTTTGCATTTTATTTAATTTTCAGGCTCTCATTTTCATCTTTTCAACGACTTCATATTCGAACTAACGAAAAAAGATGCTTGCTTCAGCAAAACTGAAAGTCGAGCTTTAGGGTCACATGAATGAGATAGGTATTTACAGAGACACTGGTTTCGGCTGCTTAACAACCATGGTATTTGTGAAAATACTAATAATAGGTAACAGAAACCCAAAAGTACAGAAAATTCTCAGGATCTGCTTTTAACATTATTTTGCACCAGATAATTATAAGCAGCAAATAGTTCAAGGTTGGGCATAGAATTTCTGGAGTTAATTTACTTTCCTGGGCAACGCCGGGACACAGGTCAGCTAGTAATATATATAAAATGGAATCAATAATCCAATATAATGATAAGGAAAACTGAAAATTGTTTATTTGCTCATCGACATTTCATCTTTTCTATTGAATGACATGGATTTCTATTTATTTTCTTTACGTCTTGAAAATGACTTTTAACAGACAAGACAAAATATCGATGAACAAATAAACAATTTTTAGTTTTCATTTTCATATATATAGTAATAGCGAGACTCGTGCTCGGTAAAATCGAAGAAACTTTTGAACCCCATATAAATATTTTTACTCTATTTTTTTTACTTAGTTATAAACATTAATTGTATTTTTCTGTAAGTATTAAATTCATCAATAATAATGAGCATCTAAACGTTTGTATTATTTTATAACTAAAAAAAACATCTTTGCAGCACCATACTTGCGTAAAGATGAGGGACTTTTGGGGAGGGTGGTGGTAAATGGTCTATACACAAACATGGGAAGAAAGGTAATATTTGATAGGATGGAATATAAAAGTCATGCCTTCCTTATTACTAACTGTAAGTCTGTGTGGCAATAAGAAGGAAAAAAAAAGACAGAAAAGGTGCACGTGCAGTTGGCATAATGAAACCGGTAAATGTCAAGGGATTGTTAAAATTAAATTTCACTCAAGAATATCCTGGGTAGTCCTGTTAGCACTCCCTCACGAATGAAAGCCCCACACCCAGGTGTCAGGCAATAAACCTATCCGTCTCTGAATGGAAAAGGTTATGCCTGAGAGGATGGCTTCTCGTCACCTTAGTAGCTGTGATGAATTCTAAATAACACAAAAGTAACGTATCTTTATATCCTAACAATGCTCCAAAGTCTGGCTGGTAATGTGAAAAAGACGGAAACATTGCACACGCAGTGGACATAAAGGAACCGTTCTAAAGGTTTGTTAAAAGTCAATTTTGCCCCTCAAATAGTCTGGTGAATTCTGTGAGCCTTCCCTCAAGTTGAGATCGGCTCAGGCCACAGGCATTACTCTACAAAAGTAGATAGTAATGCTTCGGAGGAATGCCATAATGAATGCAAAATAACGTGTTTTGTTTTATAGATGACAAAGAAAGCATTTTGCATTTTATCGTTTAAGAATGAATTAGTAAAGTAGATTCTGTGAAGATTTAGATTTTTCTCCAAATCCAGGATTTAAATTTCAAGAAAAAATTCATTGAATTGTCTTACAGTCACCATGACGTCTAGTGGGAAAATTAGGTCAATGTAATAGTGGTTATTATGAGTGATACCAGTGGCAACAGATTGTAACCATGGCAACAACTATACTGTGAGGTCTGTCCCTGTCTGGATACATTGCAGTAATTACGAATGATCTTAGTTTGAGAGTGAAAATTCCTCCGACTTCCTGTATGGAAGACTGTTAGAAGCTGTCAAGCCAGAAACAAGGTAAAAATTATTGAAAAGGAACAAAAAAAAAAATTTTTTCTCAAAATAGGTAGATTTGCAAATGTAATTTTTGCATAGAAAGCTATACTCGTCAATTAAATTGGGGAAAATCACTTTACTTTATTATAAAGATTATGAAATAATATATTATTAATGATTAATCGGAAAAATTTGAGCCCAATTTCTGATTCCAAAAACGATTCTTTTAATTTTGTTTTTAAACTTCCATTGCTGGTACTAATGATAAAATGAAAACTAATTATTGTTTTTAAATTAACAGTAAAGCTAAAATCTATAGATAATAATAACGTCAAAATACGATGTAAATTTATTTTATTTGTGTAAAAGAAAACAATGAAACTTTGCATAAATTCGCTTTACAAGAATGCAGTTGATTTAAAGGCTTCCGAAATATGTTTACAATTTAAATATTTTTGTGAAGAAAAATACTGACAAACATCATTGATATTAAAAGTAAAATATAAAAAATGTTTAATATTTTATATGGTAGGATTTTGTTCGATCTCTCAGCATTGGCAAACCTGGGAGAGGTGGCCAAAAAGTGTAAAAAAAATATATACTTTTAACGTTTTCAAAAAGTTGGTGTGGATTTTCACGGCTCTGTGCGAGAAATGACGCAGAAGTGTGTACTTTGGCGTCAGTTCTTTTATTTTGAATTTTAAATACAAAACTTAGTTAGTAATATTTTCAAGTGATTTGAATTGAGCACGTCTTCAGTTTCAGACAATTTTGTCTCATTCCATTAAAGGCATAAAGAAAAGATGTTGACCTTGAAGAGGTCTGGCTTTCTATAGCTACAACTAAAACAGGTTTTGAAAATGTGTAGCCAAATAATGTTTGTATAAATAAAAATCTTTATATCTATTAAATAGCTCTATCTATTATTGAGCACTCTTATATAAACACAGTAAGGATTCTCTGGATTTTAACCTTGTGGATGTAAACTTTACCTAGATTAATATATATATATGTGAGAGAGAGAGGCTGTGAACGATATTACTCTATGAAAAACTAACTAGTTTCATTTTTTAAGATTTATTCATCAAACTTGCATCAGTTGTTATGAAAACAACTGATGCAAGTTTGATGATTTTACTCGATATAACCACCCTGGCTTTCCTGATCTTGTATGAAATGTAGCAGACATCCTCACACACTACCAGCCTAAGGATCCCTTCATATACGTCTTTCTGCCTTGCAATGACACAAACGACTTGCTAAGTTCATTATTGATGATCTCAACTTCCATGATGAATTCAGACATTCTGAGGGTGTCAGATCGTCGATCATGCATTTTTCTCTCTGATGTTTTCCCCTCGTCGTAGTCAAATAATCCTGGATCTTTCATTTCTGACCTTTTCTACCATCAGGCAGTTAGACATTTCCTGATTTGTTCTTCCGGTGGTGATTTAAAGGAGAACTTTGTGTCTCTTCAACAAATCTGGAAGTTCAAAATTGTCCAACTAATGGAAATATTGTTTTCATGAACCCAAGACTGACACCAAAAGTAAGAAAAATAAAATTAACAGTTGAAAATGGCAAACAAATATCGTCTGTATATCATTTTAAAGGAAATTTCATTATGATTAAAATAAAGATTAGGAAGCACTAGATATCTGCTTAGTAGCCAGATAAGTCAGTTTGGTTGGTTTGTGACACATTCGCCACATCTAGACCGACCACTTAGAGTCTGGCTAAGTGGAGACTAAGTTGTGGCACACCTACTTACAAAAAATGGCAAAGCGTACATAAAACATGGTTGGTAGGAAACATACTCTGGTGTGTGAACATGTATATATGTGTGCGTGTTTACTGCACTGGCCATAATTGTCCTCACACGTGCCGGTTCAAAGATTGTTGTACGATCTCACTCAGCGCTGCAACAAGAACTCATTCCAAGTAGAAACCAGTTTATCGTGTATAACGATACGTTTTTGTAAAAACGTATTTAAAAGCCTTTTAACTGTCCTTTTTTACTTGTTTCATGGTTCTTTATAACATACACTTTTTTGCCTTAACGTATGGGTGTGTGTGTTTCAATATGCATGCGTACTTTACACTTAACATATGTGTGGGTGTGTGGCCATGTTTCTTTATCATGTATGTGAGTGTTTGATCACTAAATTCTTTTAACTACCGCTTTTAAATTTTGTCTGCCGGATTGAGAGTGTAACTATCGTTATTTTTTCATGGGGATCAATGTTTGTGTGTGTGACGTTTTTTTTCTCATTTTTCATAAAAATGTTCATTGCAAATCAAATCGAAATTTACCTGTTATTTTCTTTGTTTCTTTCCTTGATGGCCGTCGTCGTTGTAGCTGTGCGTTGATATCTTTTTTTCTTCATGTGGCCGTACTGATCTCTTCCCCTTTTCTGTCTCCGCGATTGTCACAGTGATGGGTGTGAACAAATCTTTACATTTCTCGACCGAAGGCGTCTAAGACATTTTTTAAGAAGGGCTTTTATTGATTTTTCTCTATATTAAACAACGTTGAAGAGAGAGAGACCTCATAATCTTATACTTGGAGGACTGTTTTAGACAGACAGACAGACAGGTGGGGGTTGCCTTCGGTATCACATTGAGACTTAACTTAAAGTTTTAGCCCATCTTTTTCCACATCTGCTCGCATCAAAATTCATAGCAAAGACTGTTCAAAATTCGTTTCTTTGTGTGCGAACAACAAGTTATGTCATCGCATCTCGATCTGTCGGTCTCTATTCTGACCTTTATTGAACCCAATCTTGTGTTCCCTTGATCCTAAGGTCACCTGTCTGTTACTCATACCTGGGAAAACAGATTCGTTTCCCCAAAGTTTATGTCAGTCCGACATGCACCCAGCCAGATAATTTCGACCTCAGTCACAATCCATAATAGCTGAAGTACACCTTTTCCAAATAGGGCTCCTTATAATATAATATACCTCCCCATCTACCAAAAAAACGAAAACACAATCCTAGGATTTTCACTTTTTCAGGGTTTTTTTTTCACACCTCTGGGGACTAAACTGGGTTGGTCATCTCCACTCAGGTTTATAATTGGCCGCATTCTTCATCGGCCCAAATGACATTTCTTCCGGGATGTAAGTAATGTCACCTTTCAACAAATATCGCTCAATAGAGCATCCCATGCCATTATTCAGCTACAGGGCGTCCTTCGCCCCTGTTACACTGTGCAGAACTTCCAATCACATAGGAAACAAAGGAAATCTGGGTGTGTACTAACGGCCTGACCCTGATTGTATGTAATTCCTAGGCATTCATCACACATCCATATCAATCTCTACTGCATCGATACACAACCAATTGCCAAATAATCTAACTTGCACATATTATAGCGATAAGGGGAACAAAAAACAGAAAACCCTTCTCTTAACATGTCTATGTGGTCAGCCATTAATTTTACTGTTTCTATACCACTTGCTACATTTGGACCATACGTTTTGGACACTTCAGCACTCTCGGCACCAATGTCTGAGAACTATCACCTGCCTCTCTAACTCCCAACCCCTTTTATCATAACGGATCCCATCCCATGGTTCTAACTACACAGCACGGTAAAAAGGTGAAAGGTTATTTCCAACACCCCACCCGGAAAACATTGGATTACCAAACTGGGTCCACCCTATCCAAGGTTACTTAAACCATAACCCCTTCTTTCAATTCGACCCCCATGCCTGGCTCTCTCTGCTTTATGATTGCGTGGACTGAAAGACCTCCCACCCCAACTAATTCCAAACCGATTTGATATGTGGAGGTCATCATCGTCTATCTATGTGGTGGGGGGTGGAGAGTGTCCCCAGCGCACAGGTCAATCAGCATCCAAAATCCAAAGATGGGACCACATTTCTACAACTCATAAAAATCATTCACACCAGATAATTTCGACCTCGGTCACAATCCATACGAGCTAAAGGAATACATAATATAACACAAGTAACAAATTTATTTGTTACTTGTGTTATAAATGATACTCGTGTTCCCAAGTCGAATGGCAGACTTGCAAAATGAGATCCTTTACCCCGGCAAATTCAAACAAGTCCAACCTGACACAACAGACCCTGTGTTCCCGAGGACCACTGAAAAAGAACTGTCATTTCGAAAGTTCAACTCCAACTGCCTGCCTTCTCATGCTGAAAGGCCAGGTCTCCTCCTCCCATCTCTTTTCCTCCTGATCAACCACCCAAGTACTCGCCACTTGAGATTTTAACTTAAGATAAGTGTCAGACAGAGGATTATCAGGGAAACGGTCTGTGAACATCCCACCTTTTACGAGGTACTTATTTCAAAGAGAAATAAACTCTTGGGTGACCCAAATAAAACTAACAACATTTTCACTTTCTTAGTGCCCCTCTTCCCTTGGGTTGGGAAATCTCTTATCCACCTTCCGTGAATGAGGAATTCATGAGGAATTTCTGATAGGCATGGGTTAACAAACTATGTCAATCAAGTCCCTGCCCTTTGTATACACTGTCCATTGATCGAACGGTCTAGTGAGGTCATCAGATCTGGCTAACAATCCTGCATCTCAGCCTTGGTATTTGATGACCATATCAGATTGATTAGAAGAAGTAAAAGTCATAACAAAGTTTCTGTAGGTCAACCTGTGGAAGAATCATTATCGTTAAGCTGCTGCTCATAGGTGTGACACTTTACATGAAACATAAAAGCGGAGCGAAGTTGGATTGCTGCCTATGATGACAACTTCTTTGGCGTTTTCCATCCTAAGCTTTGTCTTTGTCACTGACATTGCTACATACGTGGTAGCCTGCTGCATGGATGGCTCAAGAACCAGCACAACTAGTGATGGTGTCTGTTATAAGCTCTCATCACGCTGCACAGCTCCCAATTTAGGATGACCCCTTAAACTTTCACCCTAATTCTCAGTAGCTCTTTACATCTACAGTGGCAACTTGTCTTGTTTGGGGTGAACTAAGTTTTAAAAAAAAAACGTGATCAGCTTGCATGAGAAAAGGCTCCTGATTGGGTAAGCTGGAAAGGAAGTTAAATGCTTGCACCAATCAGCGCCAAGATTAAGAATTAAGCACAGATTCAAAATCGTAATGCCAGCTGTCGCTGCTGCTGTTGTACAGAAGTTAGTAATGAGTATGTGCAGTGATGTGATGTGCTAATCGCCTGTGTATGCCGACCGAACTACAACTCGACATAACACAAGATATTGCGTGTACATATAAACAAAATATATCTCTCATGCAACTGCTACATTACCCCCTGCTTAGGCTTTAAGCTGATAAAAACAAGAGAATAACATGACAATTGTAACAATAGAACAAATAACGTTTAGTGTGATCAAAAAATGTCTTTGTTTTGTTGCAAAGTGCAAAATGTTCTTTTGCTGAAAAGTGAAAAATATTCTTTTTGCTGAAAAGAAAGAAATGTTCTTTTGCTCAAAAGTGAACAATGTTCTTTTATTAAAAAAGTGATAAATGTTCTGAATAGGCTTGGCTAGCCAGAGTCCATGAGGATGTGGTCAAATCGTCAGCAGCATTGAAGATTCCGAGTGGGGCTTGTATGTGTCTGCATTGGCAGGATAAAAATGGAAAGGGTCCACAGCCAGTGAATTCAGAGAACACAGGGTGAATTGAAAGTAGTCTCACAGAAGCTTTTCATCTGCTATGAGGATACAAATGTAGTAATTTGCAGGTAACAAATTCTGGAACTGACTGATTAAAAAGATCCACTGATGGCTGGTGCAAAGCCATTTGACAAAGGTTATCGTCTACAGACAGAGAGGTAACACTGAAATACATTAAACAAGGTTTCTTTATATCCTGACACGGCAACACTGAGAAAGAAGACGGAGATGTAGCAAGATATTGATAGCTTAAAATGTGAATTTGTCAGATTACGTCCACGCCTAAGAAAGGGTAGAGATATTAGCAACAATGATTATTGGGTATGGGAGAGTGGTTCAAAGTTGAAGTCACTAGTGCATGTATTTATGCACTGTTGCAAGTGTGGAGTAGTAGAGGTCAGTCTCTACTGTTGCACGTGAAAAGAAATGCATGTGGATATGCACTCTTGCAAGTAAGAAGTGCATGTGATTAATGCACTGTTGTGCATAAGGGGAATTGCATGTGTGAATATGCACTGTTTCGCATGAAGAGAAGTGCATACGTGTATGCACTTTTGTACATGACTCCATAATCTTCTCTGGTAAGTTGCGTAATCGGAGTTTGTAGTAACTCAGCAGTGAAAGAAATGGTAATGCCACAGTATGGGAAATCGCCATTGTGAAAAAGACTTCCCAGTAAGGTTCACGATAAGTGGGGCATAAGGGAAGGATTAATTATGAAATTACCATAGACAAATATTTCCAGAGTAAAAAATGTCTAAACCTTCATAAAACCATGTCATGAAAATTAGTAGCGTAGACAAGAAACTCCATCATAGAAAAAATATATTCCCTAAATTTTCAAATATTACCAATAAGCGATGCATGAAAAAAGTTTTAAGAAAGGTTAGAATGAGCTGCAAAGTCATTTACTCGTCATATTGTGTGTGTTTGTGAGGAGGGGGGGGGTACATAGAAAAAATAATTCTCTCCACGTGGTAACCTTACATAAAAAGAAATCATTTTGGTACGCTTTATCATTTAGGTGCACAAAATCAAAAGTCGGCATCTTGGCTTAGACGCCGTGAGTATCACTGGCATAGCTGAAGTAGGACTGCTGCTCACATTGGATCAAAATAAATGTAATAACAACAAGCATCTGTCCAAAAAGGCTTTTGGAAAAGATAAGGAGTTTATTGAATGAAGAAATTCATAGTATAAACGAGAAATACGAATTTCATAGAAAGCAGATTCTTCTTACAGGGGAAAGAAATAAGTAAATATTAAACAGACAAAATCATTCAATTACCATCATATGGGGTGAAGCCAAAAAATTCTTCCATTTATGTCTTTTTCTTTTTGTTGCTTGTTTAAAAATGAGCTGCCGGCATGAGGGGGAATAAAAAATATTTATTCTGGTGCCCAAAATTCGAAAGCAGCCATGTTCGCATCATCTGTTTGTGGGTGGGGGGACGCAAAAATAGTAATAATGGTGGACATTTTGAATTTGAAAGAAGTTTTTTTTTTCCAGATTTATCGCTGGATACAAAGATTTTTAGAGTAGGTTAGAATAAGAATCTCCGATAAAATCTTACAGTTAATATTGTGCTGGGGAAAAAATAAAAACCTTTTTCATTTTTTGTTGTTTGTTTTCTGTCGAGAACTCACACAAATATGAAGTAAGCTCACTGGTCACTGTTATGACAGCAAGTGGTGTTAGCTGCCTGTCAACCATGACTGTCCCAATTATTGTTGTGAGGAGAAGAAACTGCTGGGCATGTAGTAAGGATAGTTGATGAATGGAAATCGTATGAATCAGTTGAAAGATATACAAATATTTTTACTTACAATATTTTTCTGTGCTGATGAAATTGCCTTTTGATGATGTCATAAAGGATATGCTAGCTTTTGGCAAATATCATTCATCCTTTATAGTGTCATCATTTTAAAGAAAAGTAGCCATTTATTATGTCATAAAGGTGAATAGTATTTGTCAAACGTTTGTAAACGACTATGTCATAAAGGATATGGTAGATTTGGCAAATACTATTTATCCTCTATGACATCATCCATTTTCAAGTAATGTATATCTTAATTTTGTGAACAAATCTTGTGTGCATCCTACATGTGCGTATTTAGGCAGCAAGTTTGAAGCACAAATTAAGTTAATGATTAGAAACTTATACACATGCATATACATTTATATATATATATATTATATTTATATATATATTATATATATATCGCTGGGTACAAGATAATCTCCTAAATTAATGAACCGATTATTATGAATTTTGGAATATATATTCTCGGCAACACATGGGCAGATTATTTTTTTGTAAACTTTACCATTTAGAGTGTGTGTCCACTAAAAACTATTGAACTTATGAATTATGGAATATGTATTCTAGGCAACAGGGTGAGTAACGTGGGCACATTATTTTTTTTGTAAATTTTATTATTTAGGGGAGTGCCATCGAAACCGTACCATACCCAAAAAATGTAAAACTAATGCTATATTTATGCTTATACCCGTCCTGGGACAGGTATTCTACTAGTATATATATATATATATATATATATATATATATTTAACATATATATATATATATATATTTAACATATATATATATATATTTAACATATATATATATATATTTAACATATATATATATATATTTAACATATATATATATATATATATTTAACATATATATATATATATATATTTAACATATATATATATATATTTAACATATATATATATATATTTAACATATATATATATATATTTAACATATATATATATATATTTAACATATATATATATATATTTAACATATATATATATATATATTTAACATATATATATATATATATTTAACATATATATATATATATATTTAACATATATATATATATATATATTTAACATATATATATATATATATTTAACATATATATATATATATATTTAACATATATATATATATATATGTTAAAAAAAAACTTGACCAGTTGGATCACCCACTGAACTCAGGTTAGATTGTTTGAATCATGAAAAAATGAGTTTGCAAAATCCAAAATTAGTCTCTTTCTGTTCGCTATGTCTCCCCCTCATTCTCTCTCTCCCTTCGTTCACTTTATCTCTCCAGTTAAATAGAGTTGAATAGTATTAATAATTGTGGTGATATTCCCTATTGTTTATAATGGGCTATTCCAATTTTTTGTTTTATACATTGTTTATTAACAGTCAAAGGAAATAAAACTGAAAGAGAAAGAGAGTGACAGAAGCGAGAGTGATAGAAACTGCATTAAATAATAGTGGGTGGGGGTCAAACAGAGTGAGAGACAGGAAATTAGTAAGAGATGGGTAAATTGGTAAGTAAATTTCAAATTATTGATACTTTTCAACCATAACTCAATAGCAAGTCATATTTTCATATGTATTTTGTGTGGTAGAAAAAAAGAACCAAACGTTGATTAACCCAGCTTTAGTAGAATGGTAGTAATATGCGGTGTTACTACACATCTCAAACAAGATTAGCTTTAAAGCTTCCAAAATTCATATTAGCATTGTTCACATGGATCCGTGGCGCAACGGATAATGGTATTGATTAACAATCAGTTCGAAGCGACAGTCTTCTCGAGGTTGAAGGTTCAATCCAGGTGATAATAACTAAGAATAATATATTAATTAACTAATTAATTGCATCTGATTTCAATTGATACTCATCCCATAGTCAGCAGCCGTATCCATTATGTTAGAATTAAATTAAAGTTGTAAATATCAACAAATTGTCATCATAAAGAATAATTTTGAAGACGAAAAAGGAAACTGTGAACTTTAATAAAAAATCAAATTGAATGAGTTCATGCGACCATAAAAAAAAACTTTAATAAAATCAAATTGAATGAGTTCATGCGACCATAACAAAAAACTTTAATAAAATCAAATTGACCATAACCATAACAAATGCGACCATAACAAAAAACTTTAATAAAATACAATTGAATGAGTTCATGCGACCATAACAAAAACCTTTAATAAAATCAAATTGACCATAACCATAACAAATGCGACCATAACAAAAAAACTTTAATAAAATCAAATTGACCATAACCATAACAAATGCGACCATAACAAAAAATGCGACCATAACAAAAAACTTTAATAAAATCAAATTGACCATAACCATAACAAATGCGACCATAACAAAAAACTTTAATAAAATCAAATTGACCATAACCATAACAAATGCGACCATAACAAAAAAACTTTAATAAAATCAAATTGACCATAACCATAACAAATGCGACCATAACAAAAAAACTGTAATAAAATCAAATTGACCATAACCATAACAAAAAACTTTAATAAAATCAAATTGACCATAACCATAACAAATGCGACCATAACAAAAAAACTTTAATAAAATCAAATTGACCATAACCATAACAAATGCGACCATAAAAAAAACTTTAATAAAATCGTTGCTCGGGTTATAAAATAGAAGAAAAATCGCGTGTGTAACATCTTTATATTCAAACTTCTATTTCTCTCCCTTTCTCTATAGCCGTCTCTTTATCTTTCTACTTTTCTCTTCTCTAGTCGCCCAATTTCACAGCTACTTTCTCATTTTGCCTTTTGCGAAAGCTGTTTCTTCCCTACCATTCCACTTACGTTGGCCAGGGCAAAAGTATGACATATTTCTATAAAAAGTACCACCTCTGTCTGCGCCTTCTTTGTAGGTACATAATATATAAGTACCTATCGCCACTCTGGTGTGAATGCTAAATCCGTATCTATTGTCGCCCAGGTGCGCATGCTATCTACGTACTTATCGCCATCCCTGTTCACATGCTATATACGTACCTATTACAGCCCCGGTGCGCATACTATATACGTATCCATTGGCGTTGCACGGGGATCACTTCTCCAGTCGCCCTCCTTCAACAGTTGCCAGGAGCAAAAGATGTCACGTACATGGTTGCCAATTCACCCTGGCTACATTATCTCCGGCCTCCCCTAAACTCTGCACTACCTCTCCATTCCCTGGAGTAAAAATGTAACATTTCTATTAAAAGTACCATATTTGTCTTCATTATTAATGTTAATAAGGGTGTTTGTTTATTTACTTCTTCATGTCCGTGTATGTTAGATAAAATAACCTAGGTCGATCAGGCCCCTCTGACAGCAGTCTTTGTTAATGATAATAATGGTGTCTATTTACTTCTTTCATGTTTGTGTATGTTAGATGAAATAACCTAGGTTGATCACCGATTAAATATTTTATATGAATATATTAAATGCTATCAATGGGGAAGAATAATTTTTTCTTTTAAATTCACTGATCGAGACGTTATTTTATATGAATATAAATAATAGTGCTAACAATGGGGACCCTTCCTATACCATTCTACTCAGACTCCCTAATATACCATTAGCGTTGAACTCCAGGCCTTGACTCTTTCCTGAACATCAGGCTCTGACTCCTACCCGAACAATTAGGACCTGACTACTTCCTGAAGAGCTGGCTCCGACTCCTTGAACCTCAGGGTGACTCTTTCATATACTGCAAGCTCTGAATCTTTTCTGCTTCCTACCTTCTGACTCCTACCTGAACCGTCTGCTCTGACTCCTCAGGATGACTCATTCCCGAACCTCCAGCTTTGACTGTTTCACAAACGTTTGACTATGACTGCTCCCCGAACATCAGTTTTTTTTTTTTAATCCTGTGGAATGGTGCGTATAATAAACACACCTGCTCTATCTAGGATATTGAACTCTATTTGATTAAACACTCGTTCTATGTAGGATAATGAGCACTTTTAAAATTAAGGAGGTCAAGAGAGCACAATCAAGCGCCTAAAACTTGTTAAATTTCAATGTAAAAAAATGCTGACTGATTTGCTATTCTCTTTTACTGGATAACATTAAAAGCAGTGTTTAATTATTGATAACATTAAAGGGAAAATGCTAATGTTACCTTACTGTAAAGAATTTACTTTTTTATGTTAACCTTCCACTAACCTTGCTCAGCAACAAATGTCTTAGCTGGGTTATTTAACATATATATATATCAATATTTTTCATATGTTAGAACAATGATGACCGACGACACTCTTTCCCACACTTCTGATGGTCTTGTGTCTAATTTGTGTTATGAGTAAATGTGGTATTGTGGTGACTAACATTCTAGTTATAGTAGGATATACATTTTTATTACTTTACCTTTGAAAGCCTTGTTTTGAATGTAATTTTTTCATATTTTCTGCAAGTAAATAATTCAAAGTTTAGTATTTGTTCAGATGGATGCTACAACCCTTAATTGGTAACTGAAGTCGGTACCAGTCTAAGTGTTTGGTCAACGTCCGTAAAAACTAAAAAGAATGAAAGTTTACAACTTGTTCAATAAAGCAAAAAGCAAATATAAAGTAATGAGTAAATGTGGTATTGTGGTGACTGATCATTCTAGTTAAAAGTAGAATAGACCGAATTTACAGAATGCTGCTGTATTTAGGGTAATGAACATTGACAGATTAAGTGTTACACTGTTCTATCTAACATATTGAACAGTTGCTGATTTAGTATATATCCATTAGTAAATTACACACATGCTCTCTCTAGGATATTATGCCCTGTTAGATTCACCATAAGACATACAAAGAGTCACACTATATTTGCTCTATCTAGAGTGTTAAATACATCCGGATTCAGCATTTACTGTTTTGAGTGTCCTACTGCATTATTGCACACATCTGTTGCATCTAGGGAACTGATCAGTGTTTTCTACAACATGTATAACATTTAGAAAGTGTCCTAGTGCAGTAATAATTTATTGCTTCTGAGTTTGTTTCAGATTATAAACCTAGGCATGAACAACAAAACAATAGTCAAAAAATGTGCTTAACATATTTATGAAAAATGATTACTTTATTGCTCAATATATTGGAACACATTTATTTTAAGTTTGTTCACCACTTTCAAGCAAGAATATAATGAAAAAAAAACAAAAACAATTTTATATTTAAATGGGTGATTTTTATTTTAATGTGTCTTTTGAGAATGTGTAATTGCGTCAAAAGATAAAAATACAAATTTAAAAAAGGAACTGCAGAACTTAATGATATCAATCACAGAAACACATTGTTCAACCGTGATGTTTTAGTAATAAAACGTTTTTTTAACCGTCCTCATTTTGATTATTTGTAATAAGATTTTTGCTATAGTCTTCATTTTATATAAAAGAATATAAAAATAAATTTCAAGCTACATTGTCATCATCGAAATCTCCAGTTTGATTGTGTGGTTAATGAAACTAAGTAGGCAAATTCACTTAAATGAAAGATGTAATTGGGGAAAACAACCAAATTGTCTGAAATGGAAGATGAAATTAGAAAATATATTATTCAATTGAATGAGTACAGTAATCAAAAGGCTTGATTTCCGCCGGTCTATGGGTCTGATCTGTCCTGTGCAGTTCTAGGAGGTCCACCCTCCCAGGCTTTACCTCCCCTCTTTGGGGAGGAGTAAGTTTATTGCTTACTGCCTGAGGCGCCCCTACCGGGGAATGCCGACGGGGCTGCCCAGACAATTTTTAATGGCCAGAGTGCTCACCTTCTCGAGCGCTGGCTTTTCAAATCCCACTTTCCGACCTTGTGTCACATATTCCTATTGTGGGTAGGGGTTAAATAACGCCTTTTGGCTAAGATCAAAGTGTAGTATCTGTTCCGATGGATACTGTACCCCATTAACTGGTATCGTCTTGGCCTTCGAGGCTTGATTTACACCGGTCTATGGGTCTGTCCTGTGCAGTTCTAGGAGGTCCACCTTCCCAGGCTTTGCCTCCCCTCTTTGGGGAGGAGTAAGTTTATTGCTTACTGTCTGAGGCGCCCCTACTGGGGAATGCCGATAGGGATGCCCAGGCAATTTTTAAACCCCACTTTCCCGACCCGACCTTGTGTCACATCTTACTTGTGGGAGTAAGATAAAAACTGGCCTTGTGCCTAACTCCTGGAGAGGAGTAAATCAATACTCTAGTGTAAATTTGTGTTGACGTTTTCCTTTGTGTAACTTTCTAATAGGAGATGTATTTACTATTGCCTGTTGGGTGAGGTGCCTTACTATATTCACAAGGGAGTCTCAATGGGACTATACAGTCATTTCACTTCTCACCAAAGTGCCATTGTTTTCATTAAGTTTCAGTGCTAATAGTTTTCAAACATTTAGTTATAAAGTGAAAATAATTATAAAAAAAAGAATGTGCGCCAAAAAAGTAAACAATAATATTTTCTCTGATAATGACTGTTTTCCCCTATCTGTCCGGCTGTCTCCCTTGCTTCATCTGTGTTCATGGTTTGGTTTATATCATGTAGCAGTATTTATATGGGGTTGCATAGTTAATAGAATAATAAATATGCTGTTTATTGAATGTAACATCGACAAAATAATAGAATAAATAGCAAGCAAATAAAAATACTTGTTCGAAACAAAATAATTGAAGAATACATTACCAGAGCCTCGTTAGCCAGGGTTATACAGAGTGAAACGGGCTATAAGAACTGGTGTAAAGTTACATCCATAACCTCCTAAGCATTTACACTGTTTTACCCTGTTACCACCTCCCAGGACGGGGACCAGAGGTTGGATTTTGGGAGGCATGTTTGGATGTTAAGCGACCAAAACCATGTTCTTTTATTCAATTCTCAATTCTGTCATTCATTTGTATGTTATTCTCAACTCTGGGGGAGCTGTCATTCATTTGTAAGTCATTCTCAACTCTGGTGGAGGTGTCATTCATTATTTAATTATTCTCAACTCTGGGGGAGGTGTCATTCATTATTTAATTATTCTCAACTCTGGGGGAGTTGTCATTTTAAAATTGGTAATTTGTATAAACAAAATGTAGTTAAAATGAATTTAGAATTCTGAAAACTCTTGGGGAGTTTATTTACGTTTATTTTAGATTCTTACCGATTTAGACTTTAGGTCATTTTGGGAGATAAATTGAATTTAGAATTCTGAAAACTCTTGGGGAGTTTCAAATTGGTGACTTACTGAAAAAGAACATGGTGGCAATGAATATCGGAATTTTTATTGTGTTCTACACACTTCAGTTGTCAAATTTTTTTGTTTATTCGTTGATTTTAGATTCTTACAGATTTAGACTTTAGGTCATTTTGGGAGTTAAAATGAATTTAGAATTCTGAAAACTCTTGGGGAGTTTCAAATTGGTGACTTACTGAAAAAGAACATGGTGGCAATGAATATCGGAATTTTTATTGTGTTCTACACATTTCAGTTGTCAATTTTGTTTTGTTTATTCGTTGATTTTAGATTCTTACAGATTTAGACTTTAGGTCAATTTGGAAGTCAAAATTTATTTTGAATTCTGAACTCTTGGGGAGTTTGAAATTGGTAATTTGTCGAAACAGAATCATGAAAGTAAAAAAAAACAAAACGGAAATAAGAATATTTGAAACAAAAAATCTTGTAAAATGTTTGTGTGTTTTTGATTTGGTGGAATAAGACTTTAGGTCAATTTGGGTTTGTAAATGAATTCAGAATTCTTAAAACTCTTGGAGTTTGAAATTGATAATTTGCTGAAAAAGAATTTAAAAAAAAAAAAAAAAAAAACGGAAATAAGAATATTTGAAACAAAAAACCTTGTAAAATGTGTGATTGTCGGTGATAAAAAATGAAATTTTTATAATTTTTTGCATACTTTTGAGGAGTTGTAAATGTGGCTGTTTTTAGCAGCGGGATACTCGGTTTTTTTGTTTTTGATTCTGGCGGAATAAGACTTTAGGTCAATTTGGGTTTGTAAATGAATTCAGAATTCTTAAAACTCTTGGGGAGTTTGAAATTGATAATTTGCTGAAAAAGAATTTTAAAAGTAATAAAAAACAAAACGGAAATAAGAATATTTGAAACAAAAAACCTTGTAAAATGTGTGATTGTCGGTGATAAAAAATGAAATTTTTATAATTTTTTGTATACTCTTGAGGAGTTGTAAATGTGGCTGTTTTTGACAGCAGAATACTCGTTTTTATTTTTTGATTTGGTGGAATAAGACTTTAGGTCAATTTGGGAGTCAAAATTTATTTTGAATTCTGAACTCTTGGGGAGTCTGAAATTGGTTATTCGCCGAAACAGAATATGCACTCACATATTAAGCGTCAAACTCATTTTCTTAATGTGATGCCATAGATAGGATTTTTTCAGACAGGCATTGATCTGATCAGCCCTTGTTCCTCGAGGTATAATAGGAAGGGTTTGTCTAAAATCCCCAGCAAAGACCAATGTGACTCCTCCCATGATTTTTGTGCTGTCTTTTAAATCCTGTAACGTACAATCTAACGCTTCCATTGCTCTTTTATGGCTCATTGTTGCTTCATCCCAGATTATTAATTTACAAAGTTGTAATAGTTTAGCCTTGGCTGAATTTTTTTTAATGTTACACATCGGTTTTTCCTGTCGTGCGAGGTCTAGTGGTAGAGAAAACATCGAGTGAGCAGTTCTACCACCATCAAGAAGTGTTGCTGCAATCCCACTTGATGCCACTGCAAGGGCAATATTCTTAGTGTGGCGGACTTTTGCAAGCAGTAGGTTTAAGAGGAAAGTTTTGCCTGTTTCACCCGGAGCATCAATAAAGAATGTTTCTCCTTTGTCATTAATAATGCTTTCCAAAATGCTGTGATAAATATTCCTCTGGTCATCCACAAGTCGCGGTTCGTTTTCCTTGATGAATTCATCACATGAATGAGAATCATAAGATGTTTCCTGATGTATTGTATAGTTTACATCCATTATTCCAGTAGGCTCTGGCATTCCACAATCACTTAACGTATGATTAAGAGCCTGTACTCGACAGGATAGGTCAGTTAGAGATTGGTTATAAATTTCGGGGGAAAATGTAATCGACATATTATTATGTTGCAGTCTTGCTTGATTGAGAAAGTCTTCAGACATATCATTTTTGAATTCCCAGAGAATATTTGGCTGATCAATCTCACAGGCTGTGAGCATAATCGCAAACAACTGTCTTAGCTGACTGGCTACTCATGAAACTGATATGGCACGTGCTGCTGAAGATGATCTTCCATACGATGATGAGGATTTCCTGGGCATTGTTCTTTTTTATTAAAAGTTGAATTCAAAAAGTAAAAGCAAATAAAACAAAGCAAGTTAATTGAAAGAATTGTAAGTAAATGTTAAATGAAATAATAACTTGTAAAATATTCAAAATATGAGATTATTATACAATAAAAGGAAACAAAGAACCTGTAGGTGTAAATGACTCAACTGAGTCGATAAACTGTAACATAAAAACAATGTAAATTAATGAAACAAATAAAAGTAGATGTTAATAATAAGTAAAGATAGAATCTGAATACGTATTTCTTTGTTATTCACTTGTATCAACGATCACCGAGGTTTTCAACTGCAGTGGAAAAAAAGGAAAAGATAATTAAACAGAAATTTTTTTTCTCGCAAAAAAATGTGTCAAATTATTTTGTGATAATTATATATTTCAGTATCCCTTGTTTTTAAAATGGTAAATATCCATCAGAAAGAAATAGATATTGTAATGTCAACTGTAATAGAAATTTGCAACTATGTATTCGCACAAATTAGGTGCAGTTGTATTTGCTATTTTATGGGGTCTTGGAAAATTAGGTACTGGAAAATTAAGCATGTGAAAATCGTGGACTTTATGCAAGGTAGGAAAATTAGAGGAGTATGGAATAAATATCAATCAAAAATGCATTTCACCATCGTTCTTCATGCAGATTTTGGTGGGGGGCACCTCCACCTCATTTTTACTTTATCATTAAAATGTCTTTCTTTTTTATCTGAATCAGTAAATGAGAAATCCTTCTAGAAGGAGGCAATTTTTACTTTTGTTCCAATCCAGAATACCACCGTTTCAGGAGCTAGATTTTCCCTACATTGAAACCGACATAGTTTATTTTTTAAATTTTACCTCGTGGGGAGGCAAGTAAAATCGGGCAAATTGTTCCCCTATTTTTTTATTTGCAATTTTCGGTGTTCTTTTTTTTTAATGAGAAGCTAAACTGCAGAAGAACCCTGAAATGGATTCGGTTTCATTTAAGTATAAGCATGCGAAAATAAATGTAAACATTTATTAAAGTATTGAAATGTTAGTTTATATGTTTTTCATACAAGTGCGAACACTTAAATAATGAATATATGTTTCTAGACATCTCAAAGAAGATGAAACAGCCAACCGCTAAATGTAAGACGGGCAGACGATAATAGAAGATGAAGAAATTCAAAGAAAAAATATAGATAGAAACCGGACAAACTTTAGATGAAGAATTGTAAATAAATATATTAAATTTTTTTTGGGGGGGGGGGGGGGGGATGAACCATTGTCAGTCAAATGTGTACATGTAAGTGTTTTGATTTATTTGTGAAAATAATGTTTTAAATGGGGTGGGTTGGTACAATTTTGTCAATAGAAAAAGACAGTACATATAAAAAAAATATTTACATATTTACTATTTTGGTTGGTTTTATGCTAAAACATAAAAGCACCCAAACAAATAAATAATTTATTTTTATAGTGAAATAACTGTTTGTTTTTATTTTGTAGTAAATAAATAATGAAAAGAATATCGGATTTAATTTCAAAATTTAATGTTTTTGGATAAGAAATTTGGTGCTTATCCATTTTGCAGATACTTTTGAAAAAAAAAACAACCCAAAAACAAAAAACAAACTGAAAAAATACCTATTGATGTACGTATTTTTCACGGGCTGTATATATCCTATACCAAAAAGCAAGTAAATGAATCAAGTAGATTTTTTAAATTAAAATTTTAAAACAAATATTTTCAGTTAAAAATTTCTCTATCCCCCACCCAGAAAAATAACTAAAACGTATTTCTTGTTTATTGTATACTGCATAAGCACTGGTATTTCCTATGTACACTATACTGCATGAGCACTGGTATTTCCTATGTACACTATACTGCATAAACACTGGTATTTCCTATGTACACTATACTGCATAAGCACTGGTATTTCCTATGTACACTATACTGCATGAGCACTGGTATTTCCTATGTACACTATATTGCATGAGCACTGGTATTTCCTATGTACACTATACTGCATAAGCACTTGTATTTCCTATGTACATTATACTGCATGAGCACTGGTATTTCCTATGTACACTATACTGCATGAGCACTGGTATTTCCTATGTACACTATACTGCATAAGCACTTGTATTTCCTATGTACATTATACTGCATGAGCACTGGTATTTCCTATGTACACTATACTGCATGAGCACTGGTATTTCCTATGTACACTATATTGCATGAGCACTGGTATTTCCTATGTACACTATACTGCATAAGCACTTGTATTTCCTATGTACATTATACTGCATGAGCACTGGTATTTCCTATGTACACTATACTGCATGAGCACTGGTATTTCCTATGTACACTATACTGCATAAGCACTGGTATTTCCTATGTACACTATACTGCATGAGCACTGGTATTTCCTATGTACACTATACTGCATGAGCACTGGTATTTCCTATGTACATTATACTGCATGAGCACTGGTATTTCCTATGTACACTATACTGCATGAGCACTGGTATTTCCTATGTACACTATACTGCATGAGCACTGGTATTTCCTATGTACACTATACTGCATAAGCACTGGTATTTCCTATGTACATTATACTGCATGAGCACTGGTATTTCCTATGTACACTATACTGCATGAGCACTGGTATTTCCTATGTACACTATACTGCATGAGCACTGGTATTTCCTATGTACACTATACTGCATGAGCACTGGTATTTCCTATGTACATTATACTGCATGAGCACTGGTATTTCCTATGTACATTATACTGCATGAGCACTGGTATTTCCTATGTACACTATACTGCATGAGCACTGGTATTTCCTATGTACACTATACTGCATAAGCACTGGTATTTCCTATGTACATTATACTGCATGAGCACTGGTATTTCCTATGTACATTATACTGCATGAGCACTGGTATTTCCTATGTACATTATACTGCATGAGCACTGGTATTTCCTATGTACATTATACTGCATGAGCACTGGTATTTCCTATGTACACTATACTGCATGAGCACTGGTATTTCCTATGTACACTATATTGCATGAGCACTGGTATTTCCTATGTACACTATACTGCATGAGCACTTGTATTTCCTATGTACACTATACTGCATGAGCACTGGTATTTCCTATGTACACTATACTGCATGAGCACTGGTATTTCCTATGTACACTATACTGCATGAGCACTGGTATTTCCTATGTACACTATACTGCATGAGCACTGGTATTTCCTATGTACACTATACTGCATGAGCACTGGTATTTCCTATGTACACTATACTGCATGAGCACTGGTATTTCCTATGTACACTATACTGCATGAGCACTGGTATTTCCTATGTACACTATACTGCATGAGCACTGGTATTTCCTATGTACACTATACTGCATGAGCACTGGTATTTCCTATGTACACTATACTGCATGAGCACTGGTATTTCCTATGTACACTATACTGCATGAGCACTGGTATTTCCTATGTACACTATACTGCATGAGCACTGGTATTTCCTATGTACACTATACTGCATGAGCACTGGTATTTCCTATGTACACTATACTGCATGAGCACTGGTATTTCCTATGTACACTATACTGCATGAGCACTGGTATTTCCTATGTACACTATACTGCATGAGCACTGGTATTTCCTATGTACACTATACTGCATGAGCACTGGTATTTCCTATGTACACTATACTGCATGAGCACTGGTATTTCCTATGTACACTATACTGCATGAGCACTGGTATTTCCTATGTACACTATACTGCATGAGCACTGGTATTTCCTATGTACACTATACTGCATGAGCACTGGTATTTCCTATGTACACTATACTGCATGAGCACTGGTATTTCCTATGTACACTATACTGCATGAGCACTGGTATTTCCTATGTACACTATACTGCATGAGCACTGGTATTTCCTATGTACACTATACTGCATGAGCACTGGTATTTCCTATGTACACTATACTGCATGAGCACTGGTATTTCCTATGTACACTATACTGCATGAGCACTGGTATTTCCTATGTACACTATACTGCATGAGCACTGGTATTTCCTATGTACACTATACTGCATGAGCACTGGTATTTCCTATGTACACTATACTGCATGAGCACTGGTATTTCCTATGTACACTATACTGCATGAGCACTGGTATTTCCTATGTACACTATACTGCATGAGCACTGGTATTTCCTATGTACACTATACTGCATGAGCACTGGTATTTCCTATGTACACTATACTGCATGAGCACTGGTATTTCCTATGTACACTATACTGCATGAGCACTGGTATTTCCTATGTACACTATACTGCATGAGCACTGGTATTTCCTATGTACACTATACTGCATGAGCACTGGTATTTCCTATGTACACTATACTGCATGAGCACTGGTATTTCCTATGTACACTATACTGCATGAGCACTGGTATTTCCTATGTACACTATACTGCATGAGCACTGGTATTTCCTATGTACACTATACTGCATAAGCACTGGTATTTTCATATGTACACTATACTGTAAAAACACAGATATTTCCTACGTACCTTTATTGCATGAGCACCGATGTTACCTATATACACTATACTGCAGTACCAACTATAGTTTCTATGTACCCTTAACTGATAAGACGTTATTTGATATGAATAGCAATATTAGTGAAAACTATGGCGAAGCATAATTATTTCTGTAATGTATGTAACATGTGCAGACAGAGTAGTGTCCCTTGAACTAAGAAACCAACTAACATCCGGGTTTCACTACGCATGTGTAGCCGCCATTACAGTAGTATCATCGTGTAAAGAACGACTAATAAAACGAGTTTAAATATACATCTCCTCTTGTGAGTTTATTACAAATTGGCGATGAGGATTCGAAGAAAAAAACGAATTATGGCTACTTTCGGTCGGTTGGAATCGTTTGATAGTACAAGTGAACAATGGGACCAATATATCGAACGTCTGGAGAACTTTTTCGAAGCAAACGAGATACCCGACGATACAGCTCACGTGAAAAAGAGGAGAGCGATTTTTTTATCGGTTTGTGGGAGCAAGGTATATAAACAAATATCAAGTTTATTAGCTCCAGAAAAACCGAAAGATAAAGAATTTGACGAACTTGTCAAAATCATGCAAAATTATTTCAGCCCAAAGCCGTCTGTGATCGTTCAAAGTTTTATACAAGAAACCGCCAACCAGGCGAGTCGATCACAGATTATGTGGCAGAATTAAGAAGCATGTGTGAAGATTGTCGTTTTGGAACGTTTTTGGACGAAATGCTACGGGATAAACTCGTAGTAAGAGTAAACGATGACAACATTCAGAGGAGACTACTTGCAGAGAAAGACACAATAACTTTTAACGAAGCTTTCAAAATAGCGGTCAACATCGAATCTGCCTCCAAACATTTACGAGATATTCAAACAAAAACAATAGAAGTAAACAAAATTTTCACACCACCACGGAGGCAGACCGAAAAAATAAAATATGAGAACAGATCGAATAAAAGGTCGGAAGAAGAGTGTACTAGTTGTGGAGCAACACACGAAACAAAAGTGTCCTTTTAGATATGCCATGTGTCACTACTGTAAAAGACAAGGGCACATAGCAGAGAAATATTTTAAATTAAACATGAAAAAGAAACCCCCCAATAGGTTAGAAAAGAAAAAAAATTCAGTGAGGAAAATAGAAGGGGAAGCCACAGACTCGGATAATTCCGAGGAAGTTTATACCATAAATAGGATCAGAGTGCCACTGGAAAAAGTAGACCCCTATTGTGTAGACATCAACATTTGTGACAAGAGGGTTTCTATGGAGATAGATACAGGAGCATCTGTAACGATAATGGGACTAAAAACGTGGAAAAAAATAAACAACAAAAAGTTGCTGGAGCCCACAAAAGTGCGTCTTAGGTCTTATACAGGAAATTGCATCCAGGTGATTGGACAAACAAAAGTTCCAGTGCAGTTGGACAGTCGTCGGGTGGAATTACCGTTAATTGTGGTAGCGGGGGATTCACCCACACTCCTGGGAAGAAACTGGCTGCAACATGTGAGGTTGCCATGGAAGGAGATTTTTAAGGTGCAGACAATAAAGGAGACTGACCAAGACAAATTGAAAGAAATATTAGCAAAGCATGAGGCTGTGTTCGATGGGAAGTTAGGTCAAGTGAAAGGAACCCAGGCCAGTTTGTATATAGACCCAGAGGCAAAACCCAGGTATTTCAAACCAAGGTCAGTACCCTATATGCTGAAGAAGAAAATAGAAGAGGAATTAGGAAGACTGCAAAAAGAAGGAACAATTTCACCAGTGGAATTCTCTGAATGGGCTACACCAATAGTACCCATTTTAAAAGCGGATCAGTCTGTACGTATTTGTGGGGACTATAAAGTGACAATCAATCCAGTCACTAAATTGGATAATTATCCAATACCAAAAACAGAAGATCTGTATGCGACATTGGGTGGAGGTGAGGCCTATACCAAGCTAGATTTAAGCCAAGCTTACCAGCAATTACTGATGGATGAAAAATCTAGAAAATTAACAACTATCAATACTCGTAAAGGCCTTTTCATGTACAACCGACTATGCTATGGATTGAAATCAGCCCCAGGAATATTTCAGAGAACTATGGAAAACATTTTGCAGGGCATTGAAAATGTAATTGTTAGAATTGACGACATTCTACTGACAGGCAAAACCAGGAAAAAACACTTAGAGACCCTGGAGGAAGTTTTAAACAGGCTAGGAAAAAGTGGAATTAAATTAAACCGGGAAAAATGCAAATTTTTAGTGCCCGAGGTATTATATCTAGGCCACATAGTAAACAGGGAAGCCTGCAGAGGAAAAAGTGAAATCGATCAAGCAGGCACCACGCCCAACATCGGTAAAGGAGCTACAAGCTTTTCTGGGGATGATAAATTATTATGCCCAGTACATTCCGAACATTTCAAACATTCTAGCTCCTTTGCATCAGTTATTGAAGAAGGAATCAATATGGGAGTGGACGTCAAAACAAGAAAGAGCATGGGAAGAAGCAAAAGAACAATTAACTTCCTCAAAAGTGTTGGTACATTTCGACCCAAACAAAGCCGTGACAGTGGCATCTGATGCTTCCCCATATGGGGTGGGTGCTGTACTATCTCACATCATGGAGGATGGCTCCGAAAGACCAATAGCTTTTGTATCACGGACCCTCGCACCAGCAGAAAAGAATTACGCCCAAATTGATAAGGAGGCATTGGCAGTAGTTTTTGGGGTGAAAAAATTTCACCAGTATCTGTATGGAAGGCCATTCACAATATATACTGATCATAAGCCGCTCTTGGGATATTTTAAAGAAAATAGGAAAATCCCAGAGATCAGTTCGGCGAGAATTCAACGTTGGGCAGTAATCCTATCTGCATATTCATACCAGCTAGAATATCGGGAGGGAAGAAAAAATGGAAATGCCGATGGGTTGAGTAGGTTGCCAAGATCTACAACACTGGGAGAAGTGCCCATACCAGAGGAGAACATTATGCTGCTAGACTACCTGGATCAAGCTCCTGTTACACATCAAGAAATCGCCAGGTGGACAAAAAAGGATAAACTCCTAAAACAAGTGCTGGACTATGTAAAAAATGGGTGGCCAGAGAAGTGTCCTACTACAGAAGATTGGCACCCTTATTTTAATAGAAGACATGAATTGGGAATTGTGGAGGAATGCTTACTGTGGGGAAAGCGAGTAGTGGTGCCAATACAAGGGCGGAAAGAACTTTTAGAGGCACTCCATGAGGGACATCCAGGAATTGTAAAAATGAAAGGGCTGAGCAGAAGCTATTTCTGGTGGCCAAAATTAGACCAGGAAATAGAATTTAAGGTGAGGAATTGCTATGAGTGTCAACAAACCAATCAAATGCCAGCAACCGCACCTTTACATCCTTGGGAAATCCCTGAAGAGGAGTGGTCCAGACTTCACATAGATTATGCAGGCCCATTTAAAGGTCACATGTTTCTGGTAATAGTGGATGCGTTCAGCAAATGGTTAGACGTCTACATGTCAAACTCATCCACCACAAACGCCACCCTGGAACACCTACAAAGATGTTTTGCAACTCACGGGTTGCCCCAAAAAATTGTAACTGATAATGCAGCCGTTTTTGTAGGTGAAGAATTCCAAGCATTTATGTCAAGACAAGGAATCCAACATATCACAACAGCCCCAAAACACCCCTCTTCAAATGGATTGGCTGAAAGATATGTGCGGATTTTTAAGGAAGGAATGAAAAATATGAGTCATGAGAAAAGCTCCCTAAGTTCAAAACTGAGCCGTTTCTTGTCATATAACTCCACACCACAAACGGTCACTGGCATATCACCAGCAGAATTATTAATGAACCGGAAAATAAAGACAGTTTTGGATTGGATCATTCCGCAGAAAACTACAGTGAGGGAGCGTATGAGAAAACACCAGGAAATTCAAAAGAAATATCATGACAACTCTCGGAGCATACGAGAATTTAGAGAAGGTGAATTAGTCTAGGCCAAAAATTTCTATACAGGACCAAGATGGAAAAAGGGAGTGGTCAAGAGACGGACAGGTCCAGTGTCATATGAAATTAAACTGGAGTCGGTGACAGTGGTAAGGAGACATGTGGACCATGTAAAAAAACAGATGGAGATGGATGCAGATAGAGCTTCGGAAATAGGAAGAACAAGTCCACAAAATAGAAATCAAAATTTGGATACAGACTGGGTGATCCCACTGACCTCAGGCACCAGTAGTCCAGGTAGCTTGAGTCCGGACCAGGAAACAACAAATGGAGGGGGGAATACACAGCAGGAGGCCCCAGTAAGAGAAACCATTAGATGTGGTGAAAGAACAAAAAATAAACCGAAGCACTTGAAAGACTATGTCACATAAACAAGTAATTCGGAACTATGGGTGGAGGGATGTAATGTATGTAACTAAGAAACCAACTAACATCCGGGTTTCACTACGCATGTGTAGCCGCCATTACAGTAGTATCATCGTGTAAAGAACGACTAATAAAACGAGTTTAAATATACATCTCCTCTTGTGAGTTTATTACAATTTCTTCGTCTATTATTTCTTCATGTAACTTTCTAATTGAAACGTTATTTTATATGAATAGAAATATTTAGCCAACCGGTAAATGTAAGACGGGCAGACGATAATAAAATATTAATACTTGTAAAGAAAAATACATAAGAATTATAAATAAATATATTTTAATTTGTTGTGGGTTTTTTTTTGGGGGGGGGAATGAACAATTGTCAGTCAAATGTGTACATGTAAATGTTTTTATTTAAGTGAAAATACCGTTTTATTTGGGGTTGGCTTACCAAGAGAAATGTAAATATGACAGCCATTTTGAAAGTTTTCAAAGTGGGATAACCGTAAGTTTTGTGAACTTCCTTTATAAATTGTTCCATTTGATTACGAGACGTCGAGACACCAGTTTTAAATCGAATTCAATTGACTAACACAGAGTGTGAGGAAAAAAAAAGATGAAATTTGTTTTTTAAAAGAAAAAGTGGAGAAAACAGCTGAAATTCTTGATGAGTCGATATAGAAAACATTTAAATGAGTTTTTAGCTGTAAAAGTACCGAAAATATATCTAAACTAAAACTGTTGAAATGGAAAGTGAAATACATGTTTTCAAATGAAATGTAATATTACTTACTTTTATACTTGAAAAATTTACAATGATTAAATGTTTAACTCAATTACACGCATTGAAAAATTAGGCGCAATCTGATGACAGAGAGAGAGAGAGCAGGTGGGGGAGGGAGAGGAAGATATAGGAGGGAGAGGAGAATCAACAGATTATAACTTTCTTCCTCATTTCTAAACTAAACAAAAATGTTTTTGTGTCAGTATTTACTTGCCTCCCCACGAGGGCAGATTGCATAATAAAGTCTTATAGTGTTTTTTTGGCACATGTTCGTCTTTAACCACTGTCCATTTTTCACTACTTTTTACTGACCATTTTTCTTTTCTTTTTTCGGTGTACACTTATCTATCAGGCTGCTAGAGAATTCCGGCGTTTTGGGAATTTTTTTTCAAATATTTTACATTTTAGGAGGGGGGATCAGTTTCCAATGTTAATTCAACGTAGACTGAACCCCCTCTTTTTGACCATCTCAATTTTTAAAAAAATCTTTTTCGGTGTACGATTACCTGTCATGTCAATAGAGAATTCCGGGGGTTTTGGAAAGAAATTTAAAAAAATTGTGATTTTAAGACGGGGGATCAGTTTTCAATGTAAATTCAACGTGGACTGATCCCCCTCTTTTTAACCATCTCAAATTTTAAAAATTCTTCTTCTGCTTACAATTACCTATCATGTCACGAGAGAATTCCGGCGTTTTTGGAAAGAAATTTCAAAAAATTGAGATTTTAAGACGGGGGATCAGTCTTGTTCGTCTTTTACCATAGTTCGTTTTTCACAACTTTTTACGTCTTAAAATCTCAAAATTGTCTTGTTGCGGAAGTGACATATATTTCACGCATGCGCAAATCGTTTTTGTACTCAGTCTGGATTTTGTAACACCCCCCCCCCCTCAACGTTTCGAGCCATTTCTATACGAAAATATGAACGTTTTCCCCCAATTCTCAGACATAACACGTCCAGAGGCTGGCTGGTTAGAATGATGGCAACTGTTTGAGTGTTTGTTAGGTAGTATCGGAGGAGAAGACCAACATACATACAGACAGGTGACGTTTATATAATAGATTATATATATATCGCTGGGTACAAGATAATCTCCTAAATTAATGAACCGATTATTATGAATTTTGGAATATATATTCTCGGCAACACATGGGCAGATTATTTTTTTGTAAACTTTACCATTTAGAGTGTGTGTCCACTAAAAACTATTGAACTTATGAATTATGGAATATGTATTCTAGGCAACAGGGTGAGTAACGTGGGCACATTATTTTTTTTGTAAATTTTATCATTTAGGGGAGTGCCATCGAAACCGTACCATACCCAAAAAATGTAAAACTAATGCTATATTTATTGCTTATACCCGTCCTGGGACGGGTATTCTACTAGTATATATATATATATATTTAACATATATATATATATATATATATTTAACATATATATATATCTAAATGGTAGTAATATGCGGTGTTACTACACATCTCAAACAAGATTAGCTTTAAAGCTTCCAAAATTCATATTAGCATTGTTCACATGGATCCGTGGCGCAACGGATAATGGTATTGATTAACAATCAGTTCGAAGCGACAATCTTCTCGAGGTTGAAGGTTCAATCCAGGTGATAATAACTAAGAATAATATATTAATTAACTAATTAATTGCATCTGATTTCAATTGATACTCATCCCATAGTCAACAGCCGTATCCATTATGTTAGAATTAAATTAAAGTTGTAAATATCAACAAATTGTCATCATAAAGAATAATTTTGAAGACGAAAAAAGAAAACTGTGAACTTTAATAAAAAATCAAATTGAATGAGTTCATGCGACCATAACAAAAAACTTTAATGAAATCAAATTGAATGAGTTCATGCGACCATAACAAAAAACTTTAATAAAATCAAATTGACCATAACCATAACAAATGCGACCATAACAAAAAACTTTAATAAAATACAATTGAATGAGTTCATGCGACCATAACAAAAACCTTTAATAAAATCAAATTGATCATAACCATAACAAATGCGACCAAAACAAAAAACTTTAATAAAATCAAATTGACCATAACCATAACAAATGCGACCATAACAAAAACTTTAATAAAGTCAAATTGACCATAACAAATGCGACCATAACAAAAAACTTTAATAAAATCAAATTGACCATAACCATAACAAATGCGACCATAACAAAAAACTTTAATAAAATCAAATTGACCATAACCATAACAAATGCGACCATAACAAAAAACTTTAATAAAATCAAATTGACCATAACAATAACAAATGCGACCATAACAAAAAACTTTAATAAAGTCAAATTGACCATAACAAATGCGACCATAACAAAAAACTTTAATAAAATCAAATTGACCATAACAAATGCGACCATAACAAAAACTTTAATAAAATCAAATTGACCATAACCATAACAAATGCGACCATAACAAAAAACTTTAATAAAATCAAATTGACCATTACCATAACAAAAAACTTTAATAAAATCAAATTACCATAACAAATGCGACCATAACAAAAACTTTAATAAAATCAAATTGACCATAACCATAACAAATGCGACCATAACAAAAAACTTTAATAAAATCAAATTGACCATAACCATAACAAAAAACTTTAATAAAATCAAATTGACCATAACCATAACAAATGCGACCATAACAAAAAACTTTAATAAAATCAAATTGACCATAACCATAACAAAAAACTTTAATAAAATCAAATTGACCATAACAAATGCGACCATAACAAAAAAACTTTAATAAAATCAAATTGACCATAACCATAACAAAAACTTTAATAAAATCAAATTGACCATAACCATAACAAATGCGACCATAACAAAAAACTTTAATAAAATCAAATTGACCATAACCATAACAAAAAACTTTAATAAAATCAAATTGACCATAACAAATGCGACCATAACAAAAAAACTTTAATAAAATCAAATTGACCATAACCATAACAAATGCGACCATAACAAAAAACTTTCTCACAGTGAAAGCTGCTACATCTTTATATTAAGAAAATTGTGTGACTACTTCACGTGTCTGTGTGTTTCTCGCCTCTATGCAACTTTTTTTATTCATGTTATTTAAATAAAAAAATGCACATGACTCCATAATCTTCTCCTCTGGTAAGTTGCGTAATAGGAGTTTTTAGTAACTCAGCAGTGAAAGAAATGGTAATGCCACAGTATGGGAAATCTCCATTGTGAAAAAGACTTCCCAGTAAGGTTCACGATAAGTGGGGCATAAGAGAAGGATTAATTATTAAAATTATTACCATAGACAAAAATTTCCAGAATAAAAAATGTCTAAACCTTCATAAAACCATGTCATGAAAATTAGTAGCGTAAACAAGAAACTCCATCATAGAAAAATATATTCCCTAAATTTTCAAATATTACCAATAAGCGATGCATGAAAAAAGTTTTAATGATGGGAAGAAAGGTTAAAATGAGCTGCAAAGTCCTTACTAAACAGTCACACAATTTGCTTTGCTGATATTTATATTGTCATCTTATATATAAAATAAAATTAAATTGTCCCCTACTTCATTGACCGGAATAGCTTCATAAACAAACGCTGCATAAATAATTCGGTTTCATTATTCATTTTCCGAATAACTTGATCAGAATCATGAAAAAAAAAATTCATTTTCGATCCTGTTAATCAATTTCACTATTTAGTTCGGATCAACACTTAAGTTTTTTTGTCATATAAGGAGAAGGTGTCAGAGTTTTCACCCTCTAATTAAGATGTACTGCCACCACCACTCATTACACCGGAATACTTTGTTTAAAAAGATACATAATTTTAGCAACACTGACTGCAAATGATATACATGAATTACATATATTCCCTTAACATGATTAAAATATTTCATAATATTTCAGCAGTATTTGCCTTTATTAAGACAGTGACTTCTCTATGAGTCAATAACTTATGAGGATAAAATACACAATATCTTATAAAATTGGAGACAGAATGTATAAAAGAGAGAATGGAAAAACAATTAAATTCAAGAAAAAATAAAACCAAACAATAACAATAACTTATCTCTAATTGTCATTCTATCATTCTGTTATTCCATAATCGATCGCATTAACAACATCAACATTTGATCTCCCTTCCACACACAGCAAATGTCAAACAGGGCAGATCAGTTTTCATTAAATTTACATAGAAAAAAACAGAAAAATGAATTCCAACTTAACAAGCGAACAAGTCATTTTTAAAAAATACATCATAATCTAAAAATTTAGAAAACGGAAATTTCCACATAAGAAAAAAGAATTTCTAATTAGAGATTAAGTTACAGAAAGTTGCATCATAGCAAGAAATCAACGTGGCAGAGAAGCAAGATCGGTTCCACCTCGTGGGTGTTCAGCGTCAAAGAAAACAGACGTCTGATTTCACGATTGTCACCACCTCTATGGGAGGAGAAAATGAACTTACTGTCAAATGCTGTAAAAAGAGTTATTTGTTGTTCTCTTTAATTGTTTCCATTATTCCATCCACAAAGAGAAAAAAGACGATAATACAACTTCTCTACAGCTGCTACTGCCACCAAAACTGCTGAGAGACGTCACAACACAATGAGCCAACTACTTATGTGTTACCACCTGGTGAGGATTGAAGAACTTCCTGCGCAATGTTATAATTGGTTATGTACAGACACAAAATCTCCATTATAGAGAAAAAACAAAAAAACGAATCAATCCATAGCTTTTAGTCTCTGTAACCCGGATGTACTTCAACTTTAACATTAAAGCTTCACTAAATGTGCTGTTAATTCTAACACGACTTTGAGCATTTCTGTACATTTCTTGAACAACCTTCAAAACCACTTGCTTGCCGCTAATTTACGCAAAGCACACCAGAAAATATCTCTTGATATTCTGTCAAAATATCCACAAAAGCAAAATACAGATTCTTCTTCCAAGATATTTCTCTTGCATTTGTCTCAGGATAAATATAGCATCAGTGGTTGTACTTCGCCTTGGCATAAAACCAAAATGCATTCCATCTGACTTATTGTTGCTGCTCAATTTTTCTCTTAAACACTTTCAGGACTTGAGCTATGAAGTTTAAGCCTAACCTGTAATTACCTCTTTTTAGAGCTTCTCCTTTACCCTTGTAACAGTTCACAATTGTACTAAGTTCCGATCTTTTGGAACAACCTCTTTTTTATGATCTGATTTGCCAAGTTTGTGATCATCTCAATACCTGTTTCACCTGCAGCCTTCAACATTTCTGCAACAACACCTGAGGGTCCTACAGTCTTATCCTTCTTCATCTTACTCACAACCTCTTATACCATTTCTTCATTTCTGATAGCTGTCCAGATACTGCTTCTGCAACTTCTAGATTTTATTGGTTCCATGAAAACTCACAGGGCTTTACGCGCTCCCCTACTTTTGGAGCTGCTCCCGCTCCTGCTTCAACGCCCAAAATTGGAGCTGGCTCCTCTCACGCTCCCCATTTTCAAAAAGGAGCCGCTCTTGCTCCAACTCCTATAAAAAAGTAGCGGCTTTTTTTCAGCGCTCCATAATGAAAATATACCTTCTTTCATAAACGTTCTATGTTGCCAATGAGTAGTCGAAGAATAGGGGTGGGCGTCAAAGGATTGCATCAATATGGGTTGGGATGTCACTTTAAGTGTAAGCCCGTAAGATAATATTTGACAAAATCTCGCTAATATTTTGAGAGTTATAGGAGAACATGTCGGACGAAGTATAGGATTATACGTAAATTTTCGTTTCCTGAGAACAAGAAAACAATTTTGCTTTTTTAAATACATGGAAATTTTCTAAGAATTTAAAGCCAGTTTAAATGACTTTCTACTCGATAGTTTATAAATTCCTTTCAAGTTTTGCACACACACACGAAGTAATGGATGGAAGAAGTTGAAGGCTACAATTAAAATGGCTGACTTGTTTACGAAGAAATCTAAATGAATTATGATGGATTTAATCTCGTAACTTGATTACGAACCAGCTGGAAATAATAACATTATTTAGACAACGATTTTTTACATGGGGAGAATGGGGGGTGGTGCTTTGTTAACTATTCTGTACTTTCACGTAACAATTTAATAAACAGAAGATATCGCAAAAATTGAATTAAACTTGAAAATTTTATGTAAAAAATAACCCGGTCCAAACCTTTAATTTCGTAACGTAATTACGAACCGGATTGAAATAACATTATTTAGAAAGCCATTCTTAACATTTGTTAACTATTCTGTACTTTCACCTAACAATTTAATAAACAAAAGATATCGTAAAAATTTAATTTAACTTGAAAATCTTATCTAAAAAATAGCCCGGTTCGTAAACTGCACAAGTACCAAAAAAATAATATAAAAAATATTCTTCACTGGGGAAGGGGTAGCCCTGTATTTACAAGTATATCTCCTGTAAAAACGGTTCTAAAATATATTTTCAATCGATATTTATTCGATAATTGCCGAATTTTCCTACTTGGCCAAAATTGCCGAGTTTCCGTTGCCGAATTTTCCATTGACGGATTTTCCGTTGCCGAGTTTTCCTAAATTGTGTATTATACATACACACTTCTATCCAGTCAAGCAGACTATCTAGTCTAAGAGAAGAAAAACAACATAACTTTCACTAATACACTTAGGAACGGTATGAATCCACATATATCCTCCCCAAAGTTATATGAATTAAATGGTAGGGTAGACTGTACTCTGAAACCTTGATTGGGCAAATAACCTCCCCTATCTAGAGTGCTAATTTTCGGAGTTTTTATTCAACAGAAAGATAGCAGTGTACTTTTTAAAAGGGCCTTAGTAATTATCTCAGGTCAGCAAGTAAACATTTTGAATTCTCTCTCTCGCCCCCCTCCCGGCCTGCACTCAGATGGTGTCAAAATCGTTTGTACCCCTAACTCAAATGTATTTCAACTTTCTTTAATCTTTCCAATGAAATAGAACGCTCAAGTCACTGACTGCAATGAAAACTTTAATAACGCCTTTAATCTGTCTCATCACTTGATAGCAAGTCGAATAAAACAATAAAAAAAAAGATTGTTAAATACATTACAATTAAATCGTCTTCCGCCTGAGCCCCCTCCCTCTCTCTACCAGAGATATAATTTTAAAAAATAATTCAGAGTAAACTCTGAGACTTTCTTTACTTTTCTGTTATATTGCTGAATAAAAAACTAATGTTTAAAAAAAAATCAAATAATTTTGGAGCGCGGAGCGATAAAACCACCACTCTTTCGTCCCAAATGGAGTTGCTCCCGCTCTACTCCCGCTGAATATAAAATGAGCCCTCCTCTCCTTCGCTCCAGCAAAAAGGAGCGTGCTCCTTTTTGGAGGGCTCCGTAAAGCCCTGAAAACTCAGTATTCAACAACCTTTCATAATAGCATTTTAAAGCATCCCTCTCGTCTTTGTTGCTAACCTTAACCTATTGTCATTTCGAATGCACTATAATATCCAGATTTGTTTAACTATCCTGAATCCTTCATTCTTTTGGTCATCCCTTTGTAGTACATCTGAAAATTTAGCTTGCTCAGCCTCCATCTTGGTTTTGTAAATTGGTCATTTTGCCGTCCTTTTTGCCAACAGATACATATCCTTATTCACTAAACCCTTTCTCCACTCACTCCATCGTTTCCGCTTTTCTTTGATACATTTCTCAAATTCCTTATGTCACCCTATGCCTTGGGGACCTTTTCGTCCACCCACAAGTCTGGTCTGTTACCTCCAACAGTGTAGCCTTCAACTTCTTCCACTGTTCTTCCACACTTCCTTAAGTGAATTTGGTAACGGAACGCTCAATCACTTGGTCTCTAGACTCACATTTCACTTCATTGTACCTCCACATCTTTTTCGTTGGGATAAACTTTCTCTTAACCTCATGAAATTACTGGTTTATGCTGTCTCCCAATTTCTTCACTGGCTTTTTTCCTTCTACATCAGCTCAAGAGCTTTCTGTCCTTTTTCTTTACCAATAGGTAGTCTACTTAAGTTTTTACTGTTCCAGATTGATATATAATGAAATGGCTTTTCCTTTTCTTAAAAACAGTATTTATAACTAATATAGCTTCTGTGACCAGACCAAATTCTAAGATTCTCTATCTTCTGTATTTCGTCCACAAACACCTTCAAAAGTACCAGAAGCCTTTCCATCATGGCCGTCCTCCTCACCAACTAGTTACTGTAATAAGCTTGTTATCAAACTGATCTTTTGTATCTTCACTCAAGCATTGTGATGCATAGATAAATATAGTTGTGAAAATTTTCTCACCAACTTCAACAATATGATTCGATCACTTACACAGTTAATATCAATCACTTTATGTACCAATTTCTCTGCAATAAAAATATCAACACCACCTATTCCTTTTTCAATTCCAATCCCAAATAACCTATATCTTCCATTCTTTCCCACAATCATTCTAACAGATTTCCATTGAGTTTCTTGGACAAAAGATAGATCAATAAATCTTCTTGCAAGAAACTCAACAATCTCTCCTGACTTTCCTTGCAAGCTTTTAACATTCAAACTGCACAGCCCGAAGTTTGACAAATTTACTTTGGAAGACATGTCATAATTAAATGAGGTAACATTTTTATAAGCCAGCTGCCATTCCTGTGAGGTGATGGGGACCAGTATTTTTATTGAGACATCGTCTCTAGGTGATTTCCCACCAAGGTTAAAGAGTGTTTCACCTGCCGTTTTCTTTTTTTATTTGTTTTCCATAAAAAAATAGAATTATTCACTGATTCTATGCTCTTCCATCCACCATAGAGGCCAACTTCTATTGGGAATATACCATATACTTGGTTTAGATGGGGATACATAATCAGTATACTCACACCAAGTACAATTTTGAGTTGCTATATTTTAATGTAAATTCAGAATCTTGATCTCAGTGTGTGAGGAAATCTCAGTTGGTTGTCACCTGAGTCACATTTCTTGATAAATAGAAAACGGAAAAGAAAAATCAGAACATTATTTCCCTTGTCTGTTTTTGGATTACTTAATAGCAGTTGTATACAATTCATTGAACACAAGGTACTTTTATACACAAAGCTAGATGTGGAGCGGTTGTAGGTTTATACTTAAGTGAATCCAATAGGATTTCAACTTGACTTGCTAATTCCATGGTTTGCACCGTCATCCCCCCCTCTTCATTGATGTCTACTTGAACTCATTTTAGTTATCAAGTCTTTCAACATCAGATTCTTTCATCTTCTAGTAAAATACCATTTTTCCTTCCCAATGGCAGAACCATTTGAAATATTTAAAAGTGGTAAAGTGCAATGGATAGCAGTTTCTGTCTACTATCGATGGGGTTGAGAGGTAGAGATCATGGATGACTATAAAACAGGAATATTGGAATAGAGTGGCTTCTATCATGATGATTTATACCGGATTCAAAAATTCGGAAATTTTAGCTGTGAGAATTGTGATGTTGAAGCATTAGCTAGCAGGAAGGATCCTAGTAGGCATTCTGACTGTGTCTGCACAATGAAATTCTAACAAAACAAAATCGAGCTATTTCCCTTAGACCAAAGAAAAGAGTCATCGCCCTTGGATAAAAGAGGTCGTCTGCCATGACAGTGAAAAGTAAACAAAACGGCTCTCACAATCAAACAAGCATCTCATGTTCAGCGTTTTTTCTACATTCTAATTTATTCAGTGTGTTTGTTAAATAAATCTGTTAACGGTTCTACTTCATACTTCCTTCATTTTTGGAGTTGTAATTGAACCGATAATGTATAAACATCCAGACGTAACAAGAAGCTAAAAGAAAAAGACAAGGCGATGCGTTCCTTAGCGAGAGAGATGGGAAGTTTTATGTCAAACTTAGGAACCTGGACGGAATTTCGAACAGAATCCTTTATTTAATCCACAGTAGATTGTTCTCATTCTGTCAGCCATGACCAGATAGAAATGTCTTGTTATTATCACCAAGGATTGAAACTTCAACCCACATTTCTAACCGTTATGTGTCTATGACGACAATTCTAGTATGAATTTTGAGAGCCTTAAACTTAATCTTGTCTAAATGTGCTGTAGTATTACTTATTATATAGAATTATTTTTTTTCACCATTACTATTGAGTAAATGTCAGTAAGAAATTATTTTTGAGACCTTGTGTTTAACTTTGCCGTCGTGGAGAGGTTGTAAATAGGCACATTCAGAAAATTAGTAAATTCAACAAAAGGTAAGCTTCTTTCTTAGATTCTCTTTTTTAATATTGATAATGTAATAATAGGAATTTTTGTTCTTAATTAATGAATTTAATCAAATTTTAATTGATAAAAATAAATTGAAATTTTTATATTTCATGTGAAAGAAATATACTCGTTTTCAGCAAAATAATCGATTTGCATTAAATTCAATCTTCCATGGAATAAAATTTCTCGCTCTATTTAAATAACAATATTTTTAAAACTTCACACTTACTTTCAAACAATTTTATTAATTAAAACAAATTAGAAAATAGTGACCCTTTACACATATTTTCTAGAATGTTAAAATACTCAATAATTAAAAAAAAAAATTTATAGCACATATTTTCAAATTTTTCACATAATTAGATAAAAATATAAATAACTAAAAAAACAAAAAAATAAACAAAAGGAATATCCTTTTGTTTCCACATTCAATTTTTTTGACAAAATTTTTTTTTATTAAAAATATCTTTGAGTATAAATAATAAAAAAAGACAATCGTTTAGATGATTTTACATAGGTGAGAAAATGTTTTTAGATAATTTTCTTTTTTTGTAAATACAGTTTAAATTTTTTAAAATAATCTGTAAAAATTATAAAAATCGATTTTTCTATAATCTTGATATTTTTCTGGATTTTGTTATTGCGACGTATTTTCATTTTTTTTTTCTTTACAAAATTCAACATTTTAAAATAGGTTAAAAAAAATAATTTTCATATGAGATTTTTCAGCCCTTCTTAATAATATATTGAATTATTTTTATTTGACGAGTTATAATTTTTTTTGTTAAGGGGTTAAAAAAAGCGGAAAATTTTGGCCATAACTAAAAATAACGCATGATTTTGAAATGGGAGGAAAAGTTGCATTAAACCTCTTAGGGGACATGTTTATAAAATAACTATATTATTCGTATTTCTTTTTATCGAGGAATTGCAGGATATTGCACGGATATTGCACGTGTATGAGTAAATGAATGCTGAGTGAAGGGAATGATCTTGATCATCATAGCTCAATTTGAGGATCTGAGCCATTTCCAAATCGTATCTTCATTCTTTCTTCATTTTTCAACTTAGTCTTCTCTGTCCGTGTATGCCAAACTAAGATCTGGAAAGAAAAAGAATTAAATCAGATTATGACACATCAACAAACATATGGGTTCACATAAATTATACGCTAAAAATGAAATGTTCAACATATAAAAACGGCTTTAAATTGATTTTTCATTGGCTAACTGCTTCAAAAACTGCTTTAAATTCATTTATCATTAGCTAACTGATTCAAAAAACTACTTTAAATTCATTTATCATTGGCTAACTGTTTAAAAAACTGCTTTAAATTGATTTTTCATTGGCATCAAAAAGTAAATCAACAAGAATAGAGCACACACCTTCACTAAGGATGAAAATAAAAATGATTAAATTTAAGAAATTAAATAAACATTAGCAAATAAATATGTTACTTTAATTAATACATTAATTAAAACATAGAAAAAGTTAAAATGAAATTCTATAACCAGTTTTCAAACTCTAGTCAGTCATTTAACAAAAAGAAAAAGCAGAGTAACTGTCATGGCTGTCAAAGAATATATGCATTAATACAGGATGTTTGGGATAAATTTGATAATTTTTTTTATATTCTTTCATTTCACAATCATATGAAGTATTTAATAGCAGTAAAGTGCAACGGATAGCTTTTTCTGTGTCGTATTTGTGTGTTTGAGTGTTTCAGACCATAAATGACTGGAAAGTACCGGAATATTGGAAGAGAGTGACCGGCATCATGATGATTCATGCTGAATGAAAAAATTCAGAAATCTTAGCTGTTCAATGAATATTTTGAAGACTGTGAGATGTAAGCTGGAGAATTGAAACAGAGATGTAGAAGCAGTAGCAAGCAGGAAGCATCATAGCAGGCATTCTGATTGTATGTGTAATTGTGACTGTTGTGTGTAAGATTACACAAAAATCACTTTACTTTATTATAAGATAAAGCCCTGTAACTTATAATAAAGTAAAGTGATTTTTCCCCCCATTTCATTGACGGTTAGAGTTTTCCAACCAAAACTTGCATACGAAAATCTGCTTCGGCAGCCAGTTAGGCCAATTTTTGACGCTTTTTTCTGAAAATAATGTGTTCTTTTCATTCGCTTTCAATTATTTTTTTATTTTTCTGACTCGACAGCTTCTCTTAACATTATCATCCACACAGGAAATCGGAAGCATTTTCACCCTCATGCTCAGATCTATTCCCAATGCTACCCACTTACACAGGATAATTATTTCTTCCTAGCACAGTTATTATTTCATTTTTAAAAATTTTACTTTTGTCCTTACATTGGTCCTTTTGTACCCTACATTGGTCCTTTTGAAATGACGAAAGACGGATCAACATATATAGATATATATATATATATATAGATATAGATATAGATATGAAATTAAAAATGGAACAGTGGAAGACTCATAAGCTCAACGTTTCGCCCGATGTGATGTGGGCTTTTTCAAGAGCGGATGAAAAGTGTGCTAAAAATGATAAAAGACGGGAAGGTCATATAATTGGGGAATATATATAGTGGTAGGATTTGAATGGAGGGAAATATATACAAACATGTAAAGTGTCAGAAATAAGTGTGCAAAATGTCAGCATATAATTATACATACATATTTTTTTTTAAATATTTAAAATACATATATGTATGCATAAATAAACCAGAAATAACGTTAACAGATCAGCGTCTGGATATTGTCATTTGGTCATTTTGAAAAATGTTTTCGTCATTAAATTAACAGTTCCATTTGAGGGAAATTTTGACTGGGCACACCAGCGCAAGTTGGAAAGATATGAAGATCTATAAGAACAATGTGTAAGAAATGGCTAGAAAACCATTGTATTTTCTATTGAAGTCGGATGCCAAGGTTTTATTGCCAACTCGGCCTTCGCATTTTTGAATAATCTTGGTCTTTCTCCATCAGACAAGAAAAAATACATAAATAAAATACAAGACAAGACTATCTGCATCAGCGTGGATATGGCAATCCCACAGAGTGACAGCAATCCAACAAAGTCTGGTAATATCGTGAGATATTTCTGGGGTGCTCTGGGTTAATGGTAATCATGCTTTGGCCCCGAAACCATGCTTGAAGCCAGAGTCATCATCTGATGAAGGCTTTGTTGGAAGCAATGCTGCTGTACAAGTAACTGTTATTGTATGAACATTTTATATATATTTGTAAGATCAGTGGGAGAGAAACCCAGCAGAGTGCTCGATTATTAAGAAAAATTTAAAAAACGACGATACCAATTTTATTTTGATCTTCTGTAATACACACACACACACACATATATATATATATATATATATATATGGATTATCACAATATATGTATTAGCATATACTATCAGTACCTTTTAATTAGTATTCTCTTAAAAAAAAATTCAGTTCGATGATTGTCAACCAGTAACAACAGAGCATATATAAATAAGACAAGTTCATTTTATATTCCAATAATCATGGTTTTTATGAATAAATGATAGAATTAAATAACTATATTAAGGAATATCACTGAATTAAAAATTCTCGAATGTCTGTTAGTACCGAAAAAATTCAAAATCGCGTTCTAAGGAGATTTTTTTTCCGTGTGTGAAAGTTTTTTTCTTTTTTTTTTTTGCCCACAATGACCCACAGTGTGGTGTAGGTTTTTTTCAAGACTTTTCAATTTGAGAACTTTTCTTCTTTGTGGATTTTTCTGATTATCTTGAGGTGTAGCAGAGCCGATATTGATATAATAATGTTGGTTGGCTCACCTCCAGGGAAACAAGTCGTAAAAATACATCCTGTTTTTTGAAAATGTGAAAAAAATAAAAATTGAAAATAAAAACCATGATTATTGGAATATAAAATGAACTTGTCTTTATTTATTTATTTATATATATATATATATATATAATAAAATGTCTTTTCACTTGTGAAGGCATATTTTTAAAATGAAATACAATTTTTGTTAAAGAAATCGATAAAATTCCAGGATTTTTTTCTAAATATAATAAATCAAATATTTCAAGCAGAGCTGCCCTTTTTCAATGAAATAATAATCCGACATTGTAATATACATATATATATATATATATATATATATATATATATATATATATATTTGATTATTCATTACACCGGCCGAATGGGGGAGACTTCCAAACGGTGACACTCTCCCTAGTGTAAAGTGAAGACTGTCTTATTGAGATGTGTGATGTTAGTACACATAGTAGTAGTGAAAACAAGCGTCGATATTTTATTATTATAACCTTGAAAGGTTATAATAATAAAATATTTTTTCACTTTAGAAGGCATATTTTAAAAATGAAATACAATTTTTTTTTAAGAAATCGATAAGATGCCAGGATTTATTATTATTTTTTACTTAATAAATCAAATACTTTGAGCGGAGACACCCTTTTTCAATGAAAATAAGAATCCGACATTGTAATATATATTTTTTTACGGGTTCATACCATTCCCAGTGGTTCATAATTGAACACAATATGGCCAATAGGATATGAACTCGGCATAGTCGATTTCCATAGCCCACTACCACCACCACTAAAATCAATTACACGAATCACGCAGCTACTTGTTATCAAAGAGGCAGACATTGATTTAAAATAAAACTTTGATTCAGGTTAGGAGTCAGAAGACGAATAAGTTTATAAGAAAATAAGTTGGAATACAAAAATAATTATTGAATTTTAATTCAATTAAATTTAATTCAAGATTAGAAAAAAAAAGAAGTTTTCAGACTGACCTTTGTGCAGAATTCAGCTTTGGGTTCAAGATCTTCCATTTTCACATAAAGTCGCTCGAGAAGCACTGATTCCTGATAACCCCGGGGGACATTATAATCAAATTTTGCATCTTTAAATTGGAAAAATCGTTGTAAATTCACAGCAAATCCTGCCATGTCCATTGCAAATGGCCGGGTTGGTTTCCAGTATGTAAACCATTCAGTCACCTTTCAATAGAAGTAGGGTGAACATCGATATGTTTGAGGAGACTTCATTTTAGAAATACTTCATTATACACAAGAAAATCTACTTATTAATATATATGTGTGTGTGTGTGTATTTGTAAGTTTAGAAGCAAGGCATTTTTCTTTCTTTGTTTTTCTTTTTGATTGTCTTTCCCAGTCGAGGCATATCTGTTTCTTTTCTGTGTGTCTGATCAAAGTGACGGTTAATATATATATATATATATAAAAAATTAATATAAATTTTATCACAGATATTGAGCACACTCATATATATGAATAATAATTTTTCCAGTCATTACAATGGTAACACCCCCATTTCACATTATTATTACTCCCATAAGTCCCCACCATTTCTTAGTTATAACGCTAACCTTCCATATCTCCCAAACAGATTCAATCTTGCCAACCCAATCCTTACTCTTATCTCTAAACCAGTCTTAAACAGTATACCAATATTATTACTCCCATAAACCTTCACTATACCTTAGTTAATAATGTTAAATCCCGAATACAAATCATTCAAGAACCCTGCAGAGTTACTGCCCTTAGACCGATCGACAAACTGCCCGGGTTATATCTTTTTAAACATTCCTTTTGAATTGATTTAAAGTCCTTTAATCCAGGATTTAAACTTGAATTTAATGTGTTATTTAACCTTTTTATCTCTTCATAAGTATAATCCTGAAACCCATTTTCTCGCCTTAACAGTCTCTAGAAGACACATAATTAACCCTCAAAACAGTAATGGCCAAATATATGCTACTTGTAAACATTAACTCATGGGATTTATATAGAAATATTTTTAAATATTTTAAAATCTTTTCGATTTTTAAATCCTAACTGTTACTTTTCACCCCCCTTTTTTTCAAACTTTATTAAACTTCCTTTACACTAAATTTATACAAATATACATAACGCATCCAAACGAGAGTGACACGTGGCTTCACATTTCCGAAACAGATGACAACATACGCTGAAGAGAGCCGGATGGCTAAGTCCTTCTGTGCTTGAAACCGACGGAACTAATGTTGTACTAATTTTTCTGCACCAAAAAATAAATAAATATTACGCTCTTAATTTTAATTCTCAATTAATCGAGCACTCTGCTGAGATTTTTCCTACTATATTACAAAAGAAGTTTAATATATATATATATATATTAAAGTAATATCGTAAAGTCGGTTCTCTCTATCGCTCCAAATACTTTCTCACACCCGAGGCTATTCTCTATCTCTACAAATCCACAATCAGACCATGTATGGAGTATTCTTGTCATATTTGGGCTGTTGAATCTCTGTCCCATTTGAGGGTTCTTGATAAGGTGCAGAAACGTATCTGTAATTTGATTGACCCTACCCTTTCTTCTTCTCTACACCCTTTCTCTCACAGACGTGATGTTGCTAGTCTCAGTCTTTTCTATAAATACTATTATGGCATGTGTTCTTCAGAATTATGTTATCTATTCCCTGCTTCTTTTGTTCCAGCTCGTTTGACTCGTTGGTCTAGTGGTCTCCATCAATTCACTATTTTGATACCTATTCCAGTAGCTTCTTTCTGTCTTGAAATAAAGACGAAACGTTGAAGATATAAATAATTTTGATTTTCCATATATATATATATATATATATATATATATATTCCTACGATATTAGCAACCTATTTACTTGTGTCCCTACTTTGATGATATCAAGGGAGCACAGGGAGGAGCTGGTGCTGATATAATAGCAAGAGTAAGAAGTGAATGAATTAAGTTCAGAGAACTTCTGCTATTACAAACTAGCAGAGTGTTACAACTGCCAACTAAGGAAAGACGAGTCTATCAGGCATGTGTACGCAATGTGATGATGTATGGAAGTGAAATCCAGTCAGTGAGGGCTGAGGATATGTGTTGCATGGGGAGAAATAATATGAGAATGATACAATGGATACGTAATGTTAGTCTTAAAGACAGGCTTAGATCTGATGACCTCAGAGGAAGATTAAATCTGAACAGTATAGAACAGGAGACTTCGTTGGTTTGAAACAAGGGATGAGGTTAAGGTTTGGGGGTTAGAAGATGTAGAACAGTTTAGGTAACAGGGTCAGTTGGCAGGGGAAGGCTAAGGAAAACATATATATATTTATTTTGTAAATATTTTATATAACTTTCTTTAAGTTAGCATGAATGTTTATGTTGTAGCTCAAGATGTACATTTAGAGCTCTTAATTTAACATCTTAGATATTCAGAGAAATATTCCATATTTCCTTCAAAAACACTTTATTTATAGACAATTGTTTCTGCCCATTTCAAGAACTTATATTTTCATGATACACAAAATATCACTTTATATTTTTGAGGAGACTTTATCAGTTGTTTGATTAGGTTTATTGTAAAGAAATATTCAAGTGGTTTAATGGGTTTATTGTAAAGAAATATTCAAGTGATTTTGCTTAGGTTTGTTATAAAGAAATGTTTAAGTGGTTTGTTTGGTTTATTGTAAATAAATCTTTAAGCTGTTTGATTGGTTTATAGTAAAGAAATGTTCAATTTGTTTGATTGGTATTTTTACGACCCGAACAAGAGTGATATTATGTCGTATTATTGTCCAGACATAACACAAATATTTATATCTTTGGCTTGAAAAGGGAATTTCCCGAATTCTATAATGCTATTTTAAACAGGGGAACAGCACAAAGATGAGATAATTGGAAGGAATAGATCGACACAAAGCTATGGTCAAAAAACGAACAAATAAATTTATTGCAGCAACGAAAAATAAAAAAAATAATAAATAATCTAGTACAAACTAAGAATAATGAAATGTTCCTTCCAGTGAATTCAAACAATAATAAAGTTCACTTATCTCTTCAACTGTCTTGTTCTCTTCATCAAATCATCTTTCTTTTCTTACTATATTTTTTATCGTGTCACTGAATATTAAACCCTGACCTCTCTCATTCAGAATCCGTATTTAACCATTAAACCAGTTTTCTTTTTGCTCTCAATATCCATATCCGAATACGTGATCGCCTAGACGACATTTTTCTGCAATGCAAGAGTCCCGACCGTTTGTCACATCTCAGTGCAAATTTAATTCATAACTGCCATCCGATCCAAAACACACTACTTGAAACTCTCGACCCGACAACCTACAAGTTTCCACGTCTTATCGATCCAACATCTTCTGCTAAACTCTCTCTAAACAAAAACAAATCAACGCGCCAAAAATAATAAAAGTTTGGCTGCTAAAGCCTCCAGTTACCTGTTCTCTTTTTTCCTTCTTCTTTTACTTTAGAAGATCACTCACTCACTTTCTCTTCTTAATCCCAGGCAGTCAGTAATGAAGAAAAAAGAAAGTAAAGACACGTCCCCTACGTATCGAAGACACACCTCTTCGTTACTCTTCCCCCTCCCTCTCTTTCTCTATTATATGCACACACGTACACCTTTGAGAATTTTGTATTAATTTCAATTTCAAGAACTCGATTAATAAGATTTTTTTCTTTTGTGTTTACAGGTGAATACTCAATTTCTTTTTCTTCTTTAAATTATTATTCACTCATTGCCATTAGCATGTCACAGTTTATTGTAAAGAAATGTTCAAATGATTTGATTGGTTTATTGTAAAGAAATGTTCAAATGGTTTGATTGGTTTATTGTAAAGAAATGTTCAAATGGTTTGATTGGTTTATTGTAAAGAAATGTTTGATTGGTTTATTGTAAAGAAATGTTTGATTGGTTTATTGTAAAGAAATGTTCAAATGGTTTGATTGGTTTATTGTAAAGAAATGTTCAAATGGTTTGATTGGTTTATTGTAAAGAAATGTTTGACCTGTCTTACCTTGCCATTATGTACGATTGGTCTTTCATATCGGAGGCCTCCAACCAACCCAACTGGCCACACAGACACGACCTTCGTATCACGCATCTAAAAGAGGAAATTTAATTAAATTAGTTGCATAAAACAAACACACGCTTAATTTTTTAATTAGCAGATAACCCTGGCATTCCCTGAAATGGATGAGGTTTCTTATATACTCCTTCTCTCAGCCCTGGACCAAATATTAGCATTTAGATTCTTATTTTTTAATTTCTATAATTTTTCAATTTTCAAGAATAAAATAAAGTAAAACGTTGTCTTTGCCTCTTAAAGAGGTCCGAAATGAAAACAGACCCCACAATGTTATTCTAAAAATCCTAATACAAAATTAATACAATCATTGGATTCCTCGCAAAAATTTTGACTTCAAAAAGTTGTTTGATCTTGGCATAAGACTTTGTTTTCAATTTCATCACCAGACCGAGACAGACAAACAGAAGTATTATAAATATAGTATATATTACTTATACAAATTCAATTACTTATATTCCATTCTTAGTATACTTGGAAACCTGGCTTTTCAGCCTCCTTTTCTCCCCTCCAGATACACATCCTTATCCACTAAACCTTTTATCCACTCACTCCTTCGTTTCCGGTTTTCAGAAATATACACTTCTCAAGTTCCTCATTCCACCACCATGTTACCCTATGTTTTAAAGGCTCTTTCGTCCACCCCCAAGTCTGGTCTGTTACTTCCAACAGTGTATCCTTAAGCTTTTTCCACTTTTCTTCCACACTTCCTGTTGTGGATCTGGTAACGAAACGCTCCATCACTTGGTCTCTAAAGTTGCATTTCATGAGTTCTTCATTCCACCTTCACACCTTTCTCTTTACCTCATGCGTTTTCTTCAGCGTGAAATTGCAAATAATCAGTTTGTGCTGTGTCACAATTTATTCACCAGGTATTACTTAAGAGCTTTCTGTCCTTTTTCCTAACCAGCAGATAATCTACTCGAGTTTTTGTTGTACCAGATTCATACATAATGAGATGGCTTTCCTTTTTCCTAAAAAGGCTGTTTGCAACGAACATGCCCATTGCAAGACCAAGAAATGTAAGACAATGGAGATGGGTGAGAACTCAAATTTGGAGAAAGCATATCTGGATAGTGAAACTATTGAGGTCGTTGAGAAGTTTGATACCACTGGAGAACAGAGTGGAACAGCTACTAGTGTGACTGCAAAGTTAGAAGTTTTTAAAATATTTTTTTTACTAACGAGTCATCACTTATTAAGGCCGAAAGGTCACTCGAGGATAAGGGTTAATGAGTTTGTCAGATGGACGGCAAAACAACAGCCATGATAATTGGTAACGATGGTTGAAATTGGTCAGAATTTGATTATTTAAGAGGACAGCTCAACAAAAATTTGTATACATTGGACTTGAAAACGACTATGTTGTAGTCAGCTGGGAAGCAGCCTCATGGTATTGTGCTCCACAGATGAGTATTTCTAAGAAAGAAACTTTGCTATGGAAGTTCCATTTAATTTTAGGTACACAGGGAGGAAGAGAAATTATTGACAGTTGTTGTAGTTAGACGAGTTTTTGTTCTGAATGTTTTACAGGGGACACCATAGATTGCAGCTGTCAAGTGTGAACCCCACACGCGCGCAGTCTTGCTAGACCGTGAACAATCTTCAGCCGCTCGTCGTAGTGGCAATAAAAAAAATATGTCGATCGAAGTTCCTCTAGGCCGGGATGGCGACGATGATGATGATGACTTCGTCGATCTTGTCGTCTTGTCCAACTCCCATGTTGAAACTATTTATATCAGCGAGCGATCATTGGCCGCACAGCAATCGGTTGGCTTTGTGAGGGCAAAAGATTATTCAAGCGGAACAAAGGGAAAAGAACAATGTTCAACAACTCGGTCGGGGGTTTTGTATGGAATAACAATAACAAAAAAGGAATTGATTTTACACTGGATTAATGTCTATCGTATTGTAAATGTCTTTAGCAAAAAGGGTGTGTTGTCTCCAAGTTATTTCCCCGGTTCTCTCTGTGCGCGAATTCGTTCGCAAATTGTTGTTTAAGTCACTAAACTATGGGCGAAGCGACGATGGCGAGAATTCCGTTTACTCTGGCGAATTAACTCTGTCTGGCTCTCTCGCTGTCTCTACGGGATCTGTTTTTTCGTGCGTCAAAACGCACATCCTCTTATTGAAGATGTCCATCGTCACACTCCCTTTCTCTGCCATATTTCTCTCTGCGTCTCTTCCTCTCTAAGGGGGTGGGAGGATGGGCGCCTTACTCCCTTGCCTCTAAAATAAATGGCCTTTTCTTTCTGGCCCGTGGTGTTATCACAAAACAATTGCCTTCTCATTCTCGCCGTAACTAACGATGACAGGCCTAAATGATTATCTGTCAAGTTAGAGCAGACCTCCAGTATCGCAAACCCAAAGCGTATCACTCACTCAAACAACCATATGTCTTTGTTGACATTTATTAGAATTAACGCTAAAGATCATGGATTTTGCTTAATCTTTAACTGGACACTCTTCTTTTTGTGGTGATGATCGGAGTTGACTACCAAACACGACTCTGCCAGACAGACCAGCACCTTTTTCTTTTATTTGAATAAGCTCGTTTTCACGTCAAATATATACTAGTTTTATATCTCCACTTCGTCCCTACGCAGGGCCTAGCATCATCACCAAAATGCGCGTAACCAGGGTACCCGATCCCCATGGGGCCCCATACACTTTGTCACACAAGTACCTACCATGAAAATAAGATAGAGCAGAGAAAGACTAGCAACGTCTCTTCTGTGAGAAAGTGGATGTAGGGAAGAGAAGAGGATATCCACTAGATTTTGAAGTCGGTTTTGTACTCCCTAAACTTCCATGATTATAACCCGGTAACATGCCAAGGCAACATAAATGGCAATCATTTTAGCTGCATGTTTTTTTATCAAAGTTTCCTTCTAGATGGGTTGACATAAACCTGGCTAAGGACCTCTATCTACCATAGTTTGGAACTCAAAGTGATCCTTTACTAAATATAGTCAACCAAGATTAACGCGCTCTGTCAGTCTGAAGCAAACTGTTTTTAAGGTGCTAACAATACATCTTTCACCCCTTCTCCTATCTGTTCCAAACATTTCCACCATGAGAAGGCCAGAAGCTAGATTTGATTGTCAGAGTCTCTTTGATATGCTTATCATTTCGAATATTTAAACAGCTTATCCACAACAGCCATACTAATAGTAAGAACTTTGGAAATGAACTAATATATATATATATATATATATATATATATATATATATATATATATATTAGTTCATTTCCCCCTCTCTCAAGATATGTATTAAATATGTTGTCGCTCTCTCTATATGTGTATTGAAATAGTGAGTGTGAGTTTCTCTTTTTCCATTTTCAAAAATGTAATCCCTCACTTGGATGTTTGAATAAGACTGTTTATTACATTGAGCTCTCATACCCGGATTTCCTTCTGGAATTCATTTCACTCTAACACTATATATATATATATATATATATACATAATCCTATACGAGTTTCATTTTTCACTTTGTGGTTTTCTTTGTTTTTTTAGCTTTGTGAACTTAATCATTTATCTAATGATATTACTCACACAAACATTAGCATAAAAAAAGCAGTGTTATTACACTGCTTTTTTTATGCTAATGTTTGTGTGAGTAATATCATTAGATAAATGATTAAGTTCACAAAGCTAAAAAAACAAATCTATATACACATATACATTATACTGTGTACACATTGTCCATACACCTCCTACCTCCACCCTCTCCCTCTCTACTGTAGCCACCATCAAATTCGCAAATGCCAGCTTCCTGCTATCCACAGACCATTCTCTCACTCTCATTTTCTCGCTTACCTGTTTTCAGTTTTCATCAAAAAAATTCTATCTTTTTCCTATCTCGCTCCTCAGCCTCTTTTTCTCCTCCCCCCACATCCCACCTACTCTACTAACCACTCTCTATCCACATTGCCAACAAAACTGATATAGAAGTTTTCAACTAGCAATTTCATGTTGAAGCACACACCTTTCTCCCACCTTGCTATCATACATTTGACTTCTTACTCCCATCATAGCAATCGAATTTATAAATATTGAGTGTTATTTCATCATGTTTATTCTTGATTAAGTCATGGAGGAAATATTGAATCAAACTAATATGAACGGCAAAAAGATTAACACAGAGGTGTTAATCTTTTTGCCGTTCATATTAGTTTGTCTTATTTTGCTTTTCCCCTTTTTCTATGTGTTGTTACCTATACATATACTACAATAATAATAAAGTAACAAAAAGTATAAACAAGAAAACCTTCCTTAAACCTGCAAACAAAGACAAATAATGAATAATTGCATATGTAATGATTTAAAAGAAAGAAAAGAAAAATACTGTTTAACGACTGCAAAAAGAAAAGATAAGACTCACTTCTTCAAAAAGCTTCAAGGAATATGTATTGTCATCATCAGCAAAGTATACGACACCTTTCTGTTGCCGAATGTGAGTGTTGTTCCGCAACCAATGAAGAGCCAAGTTCCGCTGCAAGACACCGCGAGGTTTTAACCAGTTCGGGTCTTTGGAACTCAGTTTGTAATTATCTGGCGTTTTCACATTCAGGTGAGTATAATTAAGGCCACTGTCCTGTAAAAATTTTGAAACCAAAACTGTCTTTACTGCCGAGTCTTCCACAAGAATCCAATGCAAATTTGGAACATGCAGCAAAGTTTGAGAGAGGCGGGTTAACTCAGCTTTTTGTTCGGGTCGCATATGAGTCGGAGTGATAAGGAAGAGGGTCGTTTGCTGCGCAGAGAAGGAAGATTTCTTGCCATGTGATCTCAACATTGCTGCATCCAAATGTTGCTGCTGCTGCCTAAGAAGTGCCAGTTGCTTCTCAGCTTCTTGAAGTTGTCTTTCATAGGCCAACAATAGTTCCGTATCTTTGGTCAATATGGTTTTAGCGGATGGATCTGTATAGATCATTCCTATTGCAAGAGGACAATATAGAAAAAAGAATTTAGATGAGCACAATTATGACAAAAAAGTCTATATGTTTAGAGGTACAAAATTGTAAACTAACATCTCGTCACGAGAAAATTGTTAGTTTTTAAATGAATGACGAGATGTCAGTTAAAATGGCAGAGATTATTCTGTTCATTTTATTAAATATATATATATATATATATATATATATATATATATATATATATATAAAGAAATGTGATACTTAGAAGGCAATACAATGCAGAGGTGTGACGGATAGACACAAGTTGGAGCAAATAAGACATAATGGTGGAACAAATTAAATAGTTTCACCCTCAATACAATGTATACATACACATATATATACACATATATATATATATTTATTATTATTATTTTTTTCACAAACACACATATCTGTTTATTTACACAATGTTACAATGTTATGTAATACTTGCATCAAGATGGTCTGGTGGAAACTCTGTATGATATAATATTTCAGGAACTCTTTTCTTCTTCAGAACCGTGCTCAACTCGAGTTCAAGCGTGCATATGAAGGAAGTTGAACTGTTCCACCATGGAGTTTCAACAGGGAATAGATGGCCTACGACTCGCCCTGGGATCCGTCTCAATAACTGAACGGGACAACACAATAATTCTTGGGTCGCCTGTCTGCTCTAAAGGTGTAGCTGCATCCCTACAAGACAAGTCTACAAAGCTAGAGCGCCTCAACATGATCGACGCTCATGCGGCACTGTTCCTGCTGCAAAACTGTTTTGCAATGCCCAGACTTCTATTCACACTGAGAAGTGCTCCATGTTACAACAAAATTTTCGACAAAATTTTACGTCGCTCGGCCAGTGAAATTTGTAATGTAAATTTTGACGGCACCGGTTTGCGCTCTGCAACCGATACTGCACTGCCGGCTTATGCTTCCCTGACTCACGATCTTTTGACAGCCGTTTTGTCAACATGGACGTCGACAAACCTTCAGCAACCACCCGATCTCATACATCAGTCGTCCTGGGACGACATTCAATGTCAATCCATGTTTGCCTAACTCGTCCGTAGCAGTAACCAGCATAGAGCTGCCTGCCTGAGAGCGTCGGCTTCACCTTACAGCGGTGCTTGGCTCAGTGCCATCCCTTCGGCGACACTTGGAACCCTCTTGCACAATGACACTATCCGGATCACCTTCTCACAACGGCTAGGACTCCGTTTGTTCCACCCACACCGGTGTCGCTGTGGGCAGGTCGTTGACGAGTTTGCCCTGCATCCTCTCGCTTGTCGATGTAGTGCCGGCCGCCTGCCTCGCCACTCTGCCCTTAACGACATAGTCAGGCGAGGTCTTGACTCTGCAGGTTTTGCATCAGTCCTTGAACCAGTCAGTCTGGACAGGGGCGACTGTCGCAGGCCTGACGGGATGACTGTGTTTGCTTTCCGAGCCGGAAAGCCGCTGATCTGGGACGCCACTTGTTCTGACTCCTTTTCACCAGCAAGGATTGCGGAATCCGCGGTGAAGCCCGGCACGGCGGCTCTGCTCGCCGAAACAAGGAAGCACGGAAAATATAGCTCGCTCACTGACCATTTCGTCTTCCAACCAATTTCAGTGGAAACGTCGGGTGTGCTTGGCCCCGAGACTGTTAAATTTTTTCAGGACATAGGACGGAGGATTTCAACGTCTAGGCACGAGCCCTGTGAGTCAGCCTGGTTGTTCCAACGCATCTCCCTGGCTATCGTTCGTGGCAACGCTATGTCAGTAACGGCGGCGTCACTTCCGTTCTAATCGTCATCTGTTGACTCTCTCTTTCTTTCTCTCCCCTATCTATCTACCTATGTCTGTATCTGTCTCTTTGCTTCTCTTTCTCTCACATTATTGTTTATAAATAATTGGACTTGTTTTGGTTTGTCTTTACAATGGCAGCCATGATTGATTATTTATTGTTGGTTTGAAATTGTATTTCTTGTCCTTGAAGGGGACGTGGGATGCAGTCTTGCAGAAAATACCGGTTAAATTTGAATTCTAACCAGATTTAAAAAACAAAATAAACAATTTTTTTTTCTTAATATTTTATTTATCTATTTTTATCTAATTTATTTATTCATCCATTTACCATTATTATTTTTTTTATAGAAGTTTATTTATTTTGTTTTTAAAATCTGGTTAGAATTCAAATTTAACCGGTATTTTCTGCGAGACTGCATCTCATGGCTTCCTTCATATGCACACTTGAACGGTTCTGAAGAAGAAAAGAGTTCCCAAAATATTATATCATACGGAGTTTCCACCAGACCATCTTGATGCAGGTATTACATAACATTGTAACATTGTGTAGATAAACAGATATATGTGTGTTTGTGAAAAAATAAAAAAATAAATATGTATATATATATATATATATATATATATATATGTGTGTATGTATACATTGTATTAAGGGTGAAACTATTTAATTTGTTCCACCATTATATGTCTTATTTGCTCCAACTTGTGTCTATTCGTCACACCTCTGCATTGTATTGCCTTCTAAGTATCACATTTCTTTATACTAATAAACAATGCTTCAAGCAAACTACATAAACCTCTTATATATATTAATGTGTGATTTAGGAAGCATTCTTAAACATTGTTAAACATAACAGAATTCTTCAGAAATCTTTTGATTATACCTTTTTTATTTTCTTTTTCTTTTTCTAAGGATCTTTTTTGCATCAAGATAAAAAAATTAATGTATGTTCCTTGTCGAATCATCTTCAGGTGACAAAAAATGAAGAAAAGAAGAGAATTTCAAAAATGCGACCGAGAACGCGCACATGAGGTCAGTTAGACGTCAAAAGAATGAACCAGTGCAGTTCATTCTGAAACGTTAACAATTTAAATTCCGGGACACCAGAATTAACGTCACAGGATGAAATATTTTTCAGAGATACTCGCAATGATAGTAACTATCATTGTCGGGACGATAGAGCGAAAAGATGAATGCAGTGCTGTGAGCAAGTGCTACACAAAAACTCATAAAGCAACTCAACGTCTTCATTGGAGATGTCTCTACCACATGGAAAGAATAAGTAAGCAAATTATCTTTGTAAACTATTGAAGAAAGAAAAGCCGTAGCAGTTCCCACTAATATGGTATCTCTTGTCAACAAATATGTATTTATATTAAAGAAATTAAGAATTTATGTTGAATTGCCAGCCAGGGAAAATTAAGGAAGTCAAGATTATTATCAATTATAAATCTTTCAAACGTCTGAGGATCTGTTGCAATTTTGAAAGAAAAAACATTATTTATACTTTCATCTTCGCATTGTCCTGAAAAATGGAGAAATCCAAGATTCTTAATTATTTTAAATCTGACAATTTGGTGAAATTTAAATTTAAAAAAAAAAAAAGATTCTAATTTCAGTTTTATTTACAAAAAAAAAAAAATGCGAAACCCAAGCTTAGCAAATTTAAATCATTTTAAATTCTGACGAACTGTTAATCGCATACTGAAAGTTGAATGTTTTTTTGTTTTAGTGTTAAGATTATAAAAAAGAAATTCTTCCCAATTGTAAAACTATTAACAGAAAACCAAAATGTATGCTGATATATTTGAAATTGCATCTAAATTATTTCTATAGATAAAGAAATATCTACACACTTAACATTTGAACTTCGATTTTGTGGAAAAATTTATATTTTTTTTTAATCAAGAAAATTAGGCGATAAAATACTGTCTTTGTTTATATATCTTTCTCTATATCCCTTGACAAATCATTGACTAAAGTCCTAAAGGATGACCCCCCCCCCCACCAGAATAAATATAAATTGTCAAGTAATAGATGTAATGTAAACATTATCCAAATACATTGTAAATAATAATGTTGCTATTAATTATCTTAACTTAAATAAAATGTTCCCGTTCTTGAATCGAGTCAGTCAATAAATTGAAAAGAAAGGACGCATTATTTTTTAAAATCAATTTAGCTGAAATCGAGATGAATTTCACAACCTGTGCGTATGTGTCTGGAGAGAGCAGCACAAAAACAACAACTAAAATCAATTCTGATGATGTGGTGCTCGTGTTAAGACATTTAAAATAATTCGAAATTAAAAAGTTAAAATTAAGAGAAAGACACAGAGCACATATGTGGAGGAGACAGGAAGTCATTCTTTGATGAAATAACGTCATGAATCTATTGAATCACCGCAAAATTAACCTTATCAGTTTTCAGATTACTGTCATAAGAGGGAAAAGACAAGATGGAGAGAGGAAGAGAAGAAAACAAACAGGAAAAGAGAAAGAAAGATAAAGCTAGAGAGAAAAAAGTGCATCTTGTCGGACTCAGGCATCTGTACAGAATTTCGAACGGAACCCTTTATTTAATCCATGGGGTTAGCCTTCTGTCATTTCATCAGCCGAGTAGAAGTCTTCAGTAATTTGTAATTGTATTCTTAGTATCGTCCGCAGAATTCATTTTAAGTAGATTTCCTTAAGCAAAACTTATGGTCTGAAAAGAAAATATTTTTATAAAGAGGAAAGCAAAAAACTTACCAAATGCTAAAAGAATCCAGCCAATAATTCCTAAAATTCCGACTATATAGAGACATGTCAAATTCTTTCGATACCCGGGCCACCATGTCATGCCTGGGTACGTAGTGTTGGCCAATGGATCTAATATCAGAAAAAACTACCAAGAAGAAAAAATAAAAGAGAAAAATTTAAACAAATCGATTAACAAAAAAAAATTGTTGAATGATTTCAAATATATTTCAAGTCCTGCTTTTTATTTTAATCTTGATTATTCCATAATTAAAATGTCTCTAATAACAATAAATCTTTTTTGTTGTTGTAAATTTACAATTGCATGTTGTGCTAAGTGGTAAGTCGCACCATGCGTGATCACATTACTATCCCACATTAAGTGACCCTCATTTGGCTCTGCTACTCATTACTTTTAGCCTCTTCTTCTTTTGATAGCATTTCATCTTCCCATTTCTTATTTCATCTTCCCATTTCTTCTTCACATTTTTTATTTCATCTTCCCATTTCTTCTTCACATTTTTTATTTCATCTTCCCATTTCTTATTTCATCTTCCCATTTCTTCTTCACATTTTTTATTTCATCTTCATGTAGCAAGATTAGATGTTGGATGTTAAAAATGGAAAATTCCACGTGAGGTTAGTTTAAGCAAAGTGATAGAATTTTCCATTAGAAGTTAAGTTAAAGTTAGAGCTACGTATACAAGAAGTTGCATCATAGGAGAAAGTATGTGGCAGAGAAGCTAGAGAGTTCCTGCCTCTTGGGAATTCGAGGTCAAAGTGATCGGATATGGTTTCCAAGGCTTTCCCCACTTAACGCAATTTCAGTTCATCCAGATGCACTTGCTGTAAAATGCAAATCAAATCCCAGAGTAAATATTGGAGTTATTTGTTGTTCTTTTAATTACTTATATTTTCCAGCCACAAAGTAAAAGAAAAAGAAAAGATCAACATCTGTCACTTCTCCAAGTGACATCACTATCCAATGAGCCAACTATAACATGTCAACGAAACAAATAGCTGTCAACAACACAACTACGACAAGCACAGTAAAGTGTTCAGCTCAAGTTTTGTCGATTATCTCCTATCACATCAGGTCTTTAACTTACAAAGTTGAGTGTGCATCTTAAGGTCGTAACTGGTTTGTTCACAGGTTCTCATCAGCCAGTTACTAAATTAGAAAACGTTGTAGAACCATTTCCAAGTTTTTTTCACCCCCCTCCCAACTATGGGTAAATTAGCTACTTGTGTTCAATTAATCGTATGAAATGAATAGTTTTCAATTGTTATTGTGTTTTGGCATTGAATAACCAAAAAATGGTTCATGTGTTACGGGATATAAAGAGGCTATCTTAGTTCTGAGACAAACTTAATATAAAGATAGTATTCTTGGGAAGAGAAGCTCACATGTGAAGAATCAATAGAAAACTAAACCAATTTTTCTTTGGTAAGAAATGATAGCCATCCTCATTTGGTAACAGTAATAGAAAGTGTCTGTCTCCAATTTTACCTTGATTTCAGTTTGTCATGTGATAATGGCTGTCTACTTATCGAGGCAACCAAATTCACATTGGACGGCATAACATAAAATATCAAATTGTCAATAATTTGTATGAAATAAAATGTGAATTATGATATAATAAAATAATGACTTTTTTATGTCTAATTCTCTTTATTTCTAATGTGATACAATAATCCACTTATAATACAATGACCACTTTTTCTGTGGATGTGTCTGTCTGTCTGTCTGCCTGTCCGTCAGTCAGAATTTTTATAACCATAAGAAATATATTGCGGAATTTGTCTAATTTCGAAATATCAGATAACTTAACTAGAGCCAATTTTTAGATTTTTTTAGAGTAAATAATAAATAAATTCCTAAAAAATAAAGTGGACACCATTTATTTTGCTTATTGGCGTTAATTTTTTTTTTTTTAAATATTTCTTGCTACGTGTTGGCGTTAAAACAATTTAATGAGATAAAAAGAAATGTAAATCTCATCTCATCTCATCTCAATCTTCTCATCTCATCTCATCTCAATCTTCTCAATCTCAATCTTCTCATCTCATCTCATCTCAATCTTCTCAATCTCAATCTTCTCATCTCATCTCATCTCATCTCAATATATATAAGGCAAAAATCTGTGATTGTGTATGTCTCGCTAAAACTTAAAAAATACTATACAAACACCCCCAAATTAGGTATTATTTTAACCGCCATAACCTCGAGAAAATAATATCTAAAAATTTTTTTAAAAATTCATTTTTAAGGGGTCAAATAGCCATTTTTTCGTTTAATGTGATCACGATTTTTAATGTTATCTTGTGCACGTGACGTCACATTGATAGGTACATGACGTCATAGTGATAGGTTTGTATCTATTTTTATGCCATTGTCACATTATTATTGATTTTTTTTCATTTCTCTTCGGACTATTGCCCTCACCAAAGGGAGGGGAATAAGACAGAGCGATTTAGTACACCTCCTTGTATTAGGCGTTGTCCGGGAATAAAACAATACAATGTTAAGAACGTTCTGTTGTCATTATTATTGGTCAAAAAGAAGAAGTTAAGCAATGCATAGCGTGGCCAGTACTAAATGTGTGACAATTTATGGTGAGCAGGTGCTGTAAAATCGAGCTTAAGCATATAATGGCAAGTACTAAATTCAGTGAAATTAAACAAATCAATAATTATGCTCCGCCATTGTTTTCAAACATATTAAATAACGTCTCAATCAGTGACATTAAAGGAATAAATAATGTTTGTATACATATTAAATAATGTCTCAATCAGTGACATTAAAAGAATAAATAATTATGCTCCGCCATTGTTTTCACTAATATTTGTATACATAATAAATAACGTCTACATCAGTGAAATTAAACGAATCAATAATTATGCTCCGCTACTGTTTTCACTAATATTTGCATACATATTTAATAATGTCCCAATCAGTGAAATTAAAGAAATAAATAATTATGCATCGCCATTGTTTTCACTAATATCTGTATACATATTAAACAATGTCTCAATAAGTGAAATTAAAGGAATACATAATTATGCTCCGCCATTGTCTTCACTAATATTTGTATACATATTAAATAACGTCTACATAAGGGAAATTAAACAAATGAATAATTATGCTCCGCCATTGTTTTCACTAATATTTGTATACATATTAAATAACGTCTACATCAGTGAAATACACGAATGAATAATTACGCTCCGCCATTATTTTCACTAATATTTGTATACATATTTAATAATGTCTCAATCAGTGAAATTAAAGGAATCAATAATTATGCTCCGCCATTGTTTTCACTAATATCTGTATACATATTAAATAATGTCTCAATCAATGAAATTAAAGTAATAAATAATTATGCTCCGCCATTGTTTTCACTAATATCTGTATACATATTAAATAATGTCTCAATCAGTGAAATTAAAGGAATACATAATTATGCTCCGCCATTGTTTTCACTAATATCTGTATACATATTAAATAATGTCTCAATCAGTGAAATTAAAGGAATACATAATAATGCTCTGCCATTGTTTTCACTAATATTTGTATACATATTAAATAACGTCTACATCAGTGAAATTAACGAATGAATAATTATGCTCCGCCATTGTTTTCACTAATATTTGTATTTTTTTAAACGTCATTAATACATTAAGGAATTTGTCTCATTTCGAAATATCAGAGAACTACTTTTAGAAATGGAGAATATTGCATTAATAGTGAATCATAAATTCCCAACAAATAAAGCGGATGCCATGACTTTAAATCGAAACCAAAACCTGGAGATCTTCAGTCTGAGGTTCTCTAGGTACCTGCAAAATCAATGGCCGATCCCCAAAATGTAAAAACATTTTGACCCTCCCTTCATTTAAAAATTCAGGAAATCAACCAATTTTAATGAAATTTTCAATATTTATTAATCCACAATCACGTAATGAAACCATTGTTTTTTTTAAATTTTAGCGAAAATGAATTATTTTTCTAAAACAAAATACACATTTACTAAAGTTATATTTTTATATATTAATAAAAAAAAATGCATGAATTTAAAAAAGATTTTTAGCACTGTAAATGTTTAAAATAATTTTTTTTAAAATTATTTCGTATACATTACGAAAAAGGCCAGTAAATTTTGTGTTAATAAAATCACTATAACTCGAAGTGTGAACCCCACTCATGCCGATCGTCGTAGTGGCAATAAAAAAATATATAGATCCAAATTCCTCTAGGCCAGGATGGCGACGATGATGATGATGACTTTGCCGATATTGTTGTCTAGTCCAGCTACAAACACACTCCCACGTTGAAACTGTTTATATCAGCGAGCGATCACTGGGCGAACAGCAACCGGTTGGCTCTGTGGGGGCGAAAGATCATTCAAAGCAGAACAAAAGGAAAAGAACAACTCGGTCGGGGTTTTTTGTATAGAAGAGTAATTATTAATAAAAATAATAGAAATGATTTTACATTGGTCTAATGTCTACCATGCTCGTAAATGTTTTTAGCAAAAGGTGGTTCTTTTTCTTTAAGTTATTTCGTTAGTTCTCTGTGTGTTCGAATTCTTTACACAAGTCGTTGTTTATGTCACAACTTAACAGGCGAAGGCAGTGACGAGAATTTCGTCCAGTTTGTTTTCCTCGACGCACGCCACTTTGGTGTACACCCGGGCGTTCCGTCCAACTCTATCTCAATCCAACTCTAACTAGCACTCTACTGTTCGTGCGTGAAAAAAAACACATTCTTTTATTGAAGATGTCTATCGTCGTACACATCCCTTCACCACCATCCTACTTCCTGCGTGTCTTCCTCTCTCAGGGAGGGTGGGGACGGGCGCCTCACTCCCCCTCCCTAATATAAATGGGATTTTCTCTTTAGTCTGGCGTTATTGCCAAAAACAAACGTTTTCTCATTCTGTCACACAACCGGAGGCGCTCTGTTGACCCGGCTCGTAATTAATGATGACAGGCCCAAATAAATCTCTGCCAAGTAGGCTCTCCCACGTTGTAGTGTCTTTTAAAACAGCCGTCCCAGAATAACATCGCTTTATTGACATTTCAGAATTAAATTTGCGGTTATGGAATTCCATAATCTCTACCTCCCATCTGGCAACTGTTTCCTTGCCTTCGGAGGTAATGGATTCTGATTATCTTACATGACTCCGCGAGACTAGCTGGCATCTCGTTTTATTGTTTGAATAAGTTCGTTTCTACGTCAAATATATACTAGTTTTATATCTCTACTTCGTCTCGACGCAGGGCCCTCAGTTGGCATAGCATCACCACCAAGATGATGCATACTAGCGCGTCACCAGGGTACCCGATCATCATGGGGCCCCGGATACTTTGTCACAGAAGAAAAATTAATTTCTTGAATTGGCGATGTTATCATTGAATAAAGCATTGTTTAATCAATATTTTCACAAAAAAAAAAAAATAATAATATAATTGCAAAAATATTTCATGTGATTTTAATGATAAGAGTTTCTGAGAAAATATAAAATGCGATATAATTATATTTCTCTTTCGCACATAAAGGTGTCATCATCAGCGTAAGAAAATCTTTTTATAATCTTGAAAATAAACAAAAAATTGAAAAATTTGAGAATCAGGATCATAACGAAAAAAAAAATGTTAAAACTTGGATAATTTCTACTAACGATTGACTTGGAGAGGTATGGTGGGCCTGTTCTGTAATAAACAGATGGGATTAGCTCATCAACCACCACTCACTCCCCCACACCGTCCTCAAAATCTTATTTTCAGAGATTCAACAATTTCATTAATTTCACAATTCATCGTCAGTTATTTGGAAAGATAAAACGTAAGTTTGTATTTGTTTTGTCATTTTTTTCGTTAATAAATATTATTTTAAAAGTTTAAAACAATTATTATAAATAGGATTCAAATATGACATTTTCTTTCAAAATTGAATTCTATTTATTTATTAATAAATAATTTTTAATGTTTTAACTTTTTTTTTCAATGAATATTTTCAGTGTAGTCATTGACTTTAATTTACTTTTTCACACTTAAAATAAATAAATACTTTTAGCTTTATTTTAAAAGAATTAACGTAATTTACGACACATGTAAGAAATTCTTATATGTGTCGTAACAATAAATTAGTAAATTATTCTTTAAGAATTAATGTCATTTAAAATGGCATTAATTCTTAAAGAATAAATCGAGTAATGTAATTGTTCAAGATTTTAATCAATTATCATGTAAAATTAATTAATAAAATTGACGCAGTTTGTAACATAAATTTTTTTTTAAATAACTATTACGGCAGTTTGAGCCTTCCATACTTAGAGATTTTGTAGCCATATTTTCTATTTATAATTACAACACAGGTTTCGGACATGTTTTAACTAACTTTCACTTTTTTTTTTGATAATTAAGCAATTTTTAGTAAAAAAAAAGAGAGGTATATTCTTTTGTAATTCACTCTCTTAAGACTTTAATTTAATAATTATCTTTAAAACAGTTCCAGAAAACTGATATTTACTTTTCCAGCGATTTTTAAGCATGTTTTATTGAATCTGCAGTTTTAACTGATTTTTCGCTTTTTTGATAACATTTTCCATTCTAATTTTTTTTCACGAGTAAATATACATTTGTTTCCTTTTAGATATTAACTTAAGGCTTTTATCTTTCAAACACAATCAAAAGTTAAACGAAAACTACTTAAAAAAATAAGAAAAGACACTTTTAAGAACTATAGTCAGTACAAGCGACGGCCATTTTTGCACGTACCTAGGTTCTACCAACTGCGCTATTTGAACTTAGAATTCAAAACATTAACTTACCAATATAATCATAGCTTTGGTGTGATGTCAGAGATTTGTTTCAAAACATAAATTCAAACATAACAGATAATAAAAAATAAATAAATTAATGGGTAAAAATTATGAATAGCGTTAGAAATTATTTTAATAGTTCAAAACAATTTATTTTTCATAAACTACATATTGTATGTAGTTCTTTCATAATTATATAATCCTCTCAGCCTAGCAAAAATATGCGACCAAAGGTCGCATATATTTGCTAGTCTCTATATGTAAAACTCAATGTATGTGTGTGTTTGTGTGTACCATATAGAAAAAAGATTATAGAATCTACACAAAATCTAAAAGTGTATTCTTATGTAAAATTAACTGGGGAAGATAATGATATTATTCCCGAATCTCTAAGTGCACCCTAAGGGGGCTATGGAGCAGATCTTTATTAGAAAGAAAAAACTGTAATTTCAATGTATTCCTTCCGCTCTGCATTTTCTTTCAAAATTATTTAACTTTTTTAAAGCTCTACAAAGCATGGAAGAAAGAAGTTCTCTGTCTTTTGTTAACTCAATGTTGCCTGGGAGCCATAATAGCAATAATATAGTATTATATTTGGTAAGTGGTATAAGTTAATACAAAGTGCTCACTATAATAGATAGAGCAGGCGTGTTTACTTGGTGTTGCTCGGGAGTCATCAATATCTTAGAGCAACTCTACATAGAGCAGGTGTTTTTAAATGCTGCATTGTCTGGGAGAAAGACTTTCACTATATTTTGTTATATTATTGCATACCAATAAAGGTACTCTGCATTGCTCGGAAGTCGGTGTTCAATATCTTAGATAGAGCAGGTGTGTGCAATAATACAGTAGTGCATTTTCAATGGGGAAAACAAGAAACTCGGCTTTGCCCGGGAATACACTAAAATAAATATAGGTTTCATTATATTATTAAGGAGGAAGGGGAATATAAGAAACTCAGGATTACTCAGGAATAAATTAAAACAAATATAGATTTCATTATATTTTTGAGGAAGTGGCTGGAGAAGAAACTCGGTGTTGCCCGGGAGCAATAGCTTTACAACTGAAAGCTCAGTTGAATGACTTACATTATTATTATTTTCAATACATTAAAAAAAGAGATAGGAATAAGCTGGGTGGAGGTGAAAGAGAGATGGGGGAGAGGAATGTGGAAAAACGAGGAAGGGGGAAAGAGAGAAAGATAGAGGGACAGATTGCAGTAGGAATTTTAATATAAAGATGTTACACACACGTTTTAACCTCTTCTATTTTGTGTTTTATTGCCAGGGGCAACGCTAAGTAGATCTGTTAGTATATGTATATGTGTGAATATATAAGATGATCCGCTGAAGAATCAAAAACGTTTGTGATACATATGGAACATACATTATTTTTTTTATTTTAAAACAAAAAAGATCATTAAAAAAATTGAAAACAAAAAGAAAGTATAATTAAGCAGTAGAATTCTGTTATTTTTAAGAAAGTTTGCTTAAATGAAAGAATTCTGCCAAATACACATATATATTAAAATATTGGGGGAGTAAAGTAAACCCGCCCGCTCTATCTATTATATAGAGAACTTTGGATCAACTTATACCACTTACCAAATATAATAGTGTATTATTGCTATTATGGCTCCTGGGCACCGAGTTAACAAAAGACAGAGAAATTCTTCCTGGGCAATGCTGGGTTTTAACACACCTGCTCTAAGATGTTGAGCACTTTCGGGTTAAGGAGAGTAAAAAATAGACCTTGGGTTTACTTTCAGCAGCCTCGTAACTCTCGCTTCTCTTATTCTGTCCTTTAGTCCTCACATTCCATAAGCGATATTTCTGACAAAAGGGGGGAAATTGCTGTTTTCTGGGTCGGAATCTATCCAGTTAACACTTATCATTGGCTAGTTTTTTTACCTTGAAGCAGTATTTTTTTTACTTCCTTACATCAAGAGGCTTTGTGTCTTGTTTGAACGAATTCCAAGAAGCTGTTTTTCCGCCACAAAGAAAAAAAATTGAAATAAAAAGTTTTAGCACGTTTTTAACGTGCTAAAACTGTTTTTAAATTTTTATTTCAATTTACAAGTCCGTAGATAATTAAATTCTACTGCGTTTGGTATAAGGCATTTGTCGTTTTTTTTTTTCTCGACTGTTAACTATTCTGCACTTTTACCATTTACTCTCTTGTCTAAGTTTGGGGGGGGGGGTAAGTTTCCTCCCTTATAGTTTTAAATAGGGCCTAAATCCCCTCTCCCAATATTGAACATTAAAGTTTGGGTTTTAAGTAGGTTTTCATGGTATAAATTCTTTTGGTGATTGCAGATGGATGTATAGTATAAATGTGATATTTTGGTGAATGATGGGCACGAATGAAACTAAGTTAGAAGAGTTAATATCAATAGTGAAGACCGATCTTTTTCCTCCCTCTTTTTCGGCCTTGTGCCACATGTTATAAATATTTTATATTTATGAATAAATACCTTGAACATTAAAGTTGCTTTTTTGTTGTGTATACTGTCAGTTATTTCCTCCTTCTTCGTGGGTCAGTTTAGTATATGTTCGTTACGTTCACCATGATATCATGTTCCCAGGCTATGTTACAGTATTTTTTTTTCACGAGAAAGTTAAGGTTTGTTTAATTATTGTTTTTGTTTTGTTTCGATACATTGTTTTATTTTTTGTATTTGTACAGCTTTTGAACCAGACCACGCGGTTAGAATTAGGTTAGGGTGAGAATTTTTTTTTTTTTTACATTTTTTAGTCCTTCAGAAGACTGAATCGTCTGTCATAAAACGCTGAAATCCATTATCGCTTTAATCAATTGTCTTAACTTAATGAATTTTACATTTTACTCAATTTGTAATTGCAAATTGTCGTCTACTGCTAAGCGCTTCGTCATCTTCCGGCAGTTTACGTAAACAGCCGGAAAATGCCGACGAAAAGTTTCAGCATGGGTCACAAATCGTACCAGTACACTTCTGTATCACAATTCACAATAACAAGCCTTCATAAAATAAATTTAAAATCTTATTTAATATTTCCGAAACAGAACCAACATTTTTAACGAGGATTATTACACCATTTAAAAAATAATAATTTTGCTTAAAAAAAAACGAACTTAATAATTTTTCTTCAGACGATTTAATATAGAAAAGGCATTCTTGAGAATGAAGCATTCAATTGTAAAAAAAATCAAAATATATCCAAACTACCACACTTACTGAGAATGCAACGCGTAACACTAAATAAGTTCTATTACGGTTGTATTTAAAAAAAAACTAAATGCTTCCGTAAAAATGCGTCAATATAAACGATACATAACACCGCCTCCTCAAAGAAATTGTTTGAAACGGTGTAAACTCTAATTTGTCGATATCAAAACACCATTCAATAAGACACGCAGTATAAAAACAAAACAAATAAAGGAAATATCTGTAAAAAGTCGAATACACACACATTTCTCTTGGTTTTCGTCCAGTCAACTGTTTTGATAAAATTGATTATTGGTCTTTAAACGTATTTCTTATCCTGAAATAAAATTCGGTAAAATTCTAGCCCGGGTATATTCAAGTGGTTGGCTTTCAAAGAGGCTGCCATATTTTATCGACTATATTTTTTTTCTTTTCGCAACGGTGACAAGGCAATTTAGTCCACCGTGCAAATTTGTGCAAATATTAATTTGCTTTCTGATTTTTTAGAGGTTCTTTTCTTATTATTTTTTATTTTGCAAATATTAATTTGTTTTCTGATTTTTGCGGATTACTTTGCAAATATTAATTTGAGCGCTTTTTCGGTATTTGTTTTGGCCTTTTTTACGGAACTTCTTTTTTTTCTTTTTGCTGTTTACAATTACCGATCATGTCGCTAGAGAATTCCGTTATTTTAAATTAATTTATAAAATATTTTAGAGTTGGAGATCACTTTCCTATATAAATTTAAGGTAAAATGATCACCCATTCCCTGACCATCGCTAATTTTCAGACAGAATAGCGCGCAAGTGATAACAGCATTAGTTTTAATGTCATGTAGTAGTAACCAATATTTTTTTTGGGGGGGGGGGTCGACTGTAGACATATTTAATAACTAATCTTGTCCAATTATTTTTCTATTTTTTGTTGCTTTTCGGATTTGTGCAGAATAGCGTGTAAGTAATTTATTCCATTCGCTTTTAGTTTTTTTTTCTTTTAAAAGTAAATGCATTGCCCGTAGAGGCTATACAAATCATGTGGGGGCATTAATGAGCTGTTGTAGCAGTTACCTCCTCCTTTTAAAACATAACTACACCGGTTAGCCGTTAGGTGTCGCTTTTTCACCGATAGGTGTCGCTGAAAAGCGACACCAGAGTTATCTGCCCTTCGGACTATAAAAACCGTTGCAAACAGAAAATCGCCCTCTTCTGGTCAATTGGCCTCGGCAGAACGACACTGACACAGCGCTTCGTCTCACTCTCTCTTCTTTACTCAACCGGCCTCGGCAGAACGACGCTGACACTAGCGCTCCGTTTCACTCTCTCTTGTCTTTTCAACTGGCCTCGGCAAAACAACTACCAACACACGTTTCTTCCGTCAACACGTAGTCAAACAACGGTAAGAGTTCTCAACTCATTTTCTTTGTGTACGGCTTTCAAAGACTTTCCCCACGCCGGATTCATTTCTTCTTATACCTTTTCAAGAACTGTTTTTCCATCCACACACATGCATACATCACATACTTCATCATTCCACGTACACACACGTTCAATAAACCTTATTTGAACTACTTCATTTTGTTTATTAATTATTACTCTGTCCTTGCATGCAACATTGCTTGATTTAACGAACACGCTTATAATCGGGGGACACGACCCTCGATCCGAACACTGTGCTTGTTCGCCAGTTTCTATTACGTTTGAAGTTCATTTGAGCATCATTTCTGGGAGTGCTTGAACGTAGGGTGTAAATGCATGGCCAGAACGCATAGATTTAGAGGACGAGTGTTTCAAAATAAAAAAATAAAAAACAAACAAAAAACATTCAGTGTAAAAAATAAATTGTTTTAATGTTATGTAGTTTATTGACTAATTTACAGAAATTGTCAAGCTAAAAACTGTAGCAGTTACATGAGTTACCCATTTTGTATCGATCTACATGACTGTGTAGCAGTTTCCTACAAGCCGCTATATTGTTTAAATATCAATGACTTCTTAGCTGCCTTCTGATTGGTTCTTTGAGAATTTATTTTTTAAAGAATAGCCATGTTTCATTTTTATAGAAAACGCTCAGTAATAATAATAATGTTTGTGAAATTAGTTTGTAACGATTTCTAGTTTTGGTTCAACGCACCTAAAATGATTTGGGCAGACGACAGTTTTCATTGAATCTCTGGCTTGTCCTCTGATTGGTCAATTTGAGTGACGTGTCAGTTTCTAATGGTAAACAATGCTGATGGCATTTTTCTCGCTAAAATATTTTGAAGAAATTATCTTTAGATAGATTCGAGATGTTGACTTGTTAACATCTAATTTGTCTCCGTGGACAGAATTTTCTTTCCTTAGGAAAATTGTGCCCTCGTTAATTAATTAGATAACTCCTGTTTATGTGAAATCGACATTATTATGTCGAAAATTAATTTAACTAATAATTTAAAAGATTTATTAAAAATAACGTAGTGGATTTGAGTTATTTATCTCTTAGTTACGATGTGAATTTAATTTGGACTACAGACAAGATGTTTTTAATTTGATGACTATTTTAATCATAATTCGAGGAAGAGGTCCTAGAATTATAAGGTTGTATTTGAAAAACTCAAATATAAACCATTGTTTATGAGGAAAACTTATGACGATAAGTTGTTATTGAAAAGTTTGATCACGACAAAGGTTCGTCGATCTTACTTAGTCTAAAAGAGAAAGACTAGTTGTTTTAAAGGATTGATTGAAAAATATCGACATAGGATCGATAATATTTATTATTTAGTCAGAAGGACTAAGAGATTAAAAAGATTTATTGAATTTAATATTCGTTTATCAGAGAGGTAAACGAAAAAAGTCATCGTGAGTTTGTTTTGATTGGAAGTCTCAGTCTGTAGTCCAGAAATTCGCATTTTAAATATAAAAAATATTTAACTCCAATAACACTTTGAAATTATTAGTTGTTTTGACTAAATAGAAAAAATATTCTGGATTCTTCTCAGATATTTTCAATAAATTTTGGTTAATTTGTATTGAAATAATGACATTTTGGCATAAGCTCTCTTCACAAACAATAGTTAATATTTGGGATTTTCAAATATAACTTCACACAATGCTTTCTAGTCATACATTTTTTAAATTCTCGGAACTTGAAAAAAAAATTTTTTTGATTGTCATCAAATTAACAGTCTGCAGTCCAAAATTGACACAATCGGTCAATAAATTCACATTGAAAATTATTAAGAGATCAACGTTTCAAATCTATTACACTATAGTAAAAAAATTAAAAAATTTTTTTTTTAACAAAGTTGACCCCAAACAAGACATGCTGCCACTGTAGACGTAAAAGGGCTACTGAGAATTAGGTGGAAGTATTGGAGTCATCCTAAATTGGGAGCTGTGCAGCGAGATGCTTGTTCACATTAGTTTTAAATTTCCGCATGTCGGTACAGTTGGGGAAGCAGGGAGCAGGAAGGGTGTTCCAAAGGCCGGCAGAACAAGGAAAAAAGCTATTAGAGTAAAAGGTTCTCCGGCATCTGGGGACCTCCACAGTGAATGGATGGGATTTAGTTGATTGTCGGGTTGGTCGAGTCAATTTACGTCGAGGGGGCACTTGAGCAGCTAGTTCATCAGAGCACATTCCATTGAAGTACTTGTAAAACAAGCACAAGGATGCTACATTGCGGCGATGGGACAGGAACTGGAGCTTGGTTGACAGTGAGGGACCTATTAGGTTAGCGATTCTTTTTTGGACCTTGTCAAGGAGGGAGAGATTAGTAGATGATGCACCAGCCCAGATGTGAAAACAATACTCCATGCATGGGCAGATGGTGGCTTTGTAGAGATACAGGATAATGTCAGGTGTGAGGAGTTTACTAGCACGGTAGAGGGAGCCAACCTTCTTTGCGGCAGTGTTGGCAATGTCTTCAATGTATTTGTTCCAATTCATGTTACCTGTGAAGGTTAGGCCGAGGAGTTTGAACGTTTGACTCTCAGGTAGGGTGTTATTAGCCATGGTAATCAGTGGTTGAAGAGGTTTCTTGTAGTTGTTGAAAGAAAAGAGCTTTATTTTAGCAGCATTAAATGTTACCATCCATTTATGACCCAATTCCACTACAGACTGGAGGTCACTTTCTAAGGATTCAGCCATTGCCTCTATGTACGCGTCCGTTTTGCCCACATGACAAGAGTAGAGTGTGGGTTGTCAGCAAACCCATGTCAGTATACCCATGTCAGACACAATGTCATCAAGGAGGTCGTTTATGAAAATCAGGAACAATAAAGGTACAAGGATTGATCTCTGGGCTACACCTGCATTTATGTCATGTTGTTTGGATGAGTGGCCATCAAGGAGAACCTGGATCTTTCTTTTGGTTAGGAAGGATCTAATTATATTCAATATTCGTCTAGTAATACCATATGAATTAATTTTTATGAGAAGCCCTTTATTTCAGACCTTTTCAAAGGCTTTGGATATATCAAGTGCTACCACCCTAATTTCACCTTCCTTGTCCAGTGTAAGGTATATGCGTTCAGAGATGAATTATAGGATATCCTCAGTAGACCAGTTACCTAAATCCATACTGATGGTCACAAAGAAGTTTAGCATCTATGAGGTGACAGACTATCGCTTAAGGATTCAAAGATTTTAGCGAAGAGTCGAAGTAGGCTGATGGGGTGATAATTTTGAGGGTCAGTTCTATCTCCAGAATTCTTGTAGATTGGTACCACAGAGGTAATTTTCCAGCTATGAGGGAACAAAATTCGGCAAGGCATTTGGTGTAGAGTTTAGAGAGAACAGGGGCCAGTTCAGCAGAGCATTTCTTTATTAATATTACTGGTATAAGATCAGGCCCACATGATATCTCTGACATGAGTTGGATTAATGACCAGGTCATCAAGTGTGGCTTCAGTCTGCAATGGGAATTTTGGGAAGGAGTGGTTTGTGGAGTCCAAAGTAGAGTTTAAGACGAGGCGCTGAGCAAGTAGTTCAGCCTTATCAGTTGCCGTGCAAACGACATCATTGTGGTTGGATAGCAGGGGAATTGTTGATTGCCCATTGTTCACCACACTATTGTAGATTTTCCAAAAGTCCCGAGAACCTCATTTCTGTGACTGAATGCGTTTTCTTTGCTTCACCTATCACAGCCTTGCAATGTTTTCTTGAAGCTATAAATTTCTGTCTATTCGTAGTTCACTTATGATGGCAGAATTGACGGAATGTGTGCTGCCTCTTAGCACCAGCAGCTGCACATTCTGAGGTGAACCATTGTGGAGAGTGGGGCTTGCTGTAGAATTTACACATGGGGACATGTGCTCAATGCCTACTTTGACCCATTTGGTTACCTCATTTGCGCACTGATCAGCAGGGAGAGAAAAAGTTTCACTCCATGGGGCATCACTGATGTGATCTCTGATGGAATCCTAATCAGCCTGCTTGAAGTATCTCGTCGTTTTGAGCAAGGCTCATCAGCTTTGGGATGAAATTTTAGAGTTATATCAATCATTACCATAAGGTGATTAATGTTCCCGAGAGGGTTATGGGCATTCGTCACACAAGCCTCAGGCAGTGAGGTCAAGAACAGGTTGAGAAGTGAGGATTGCTGGTCCATACGATCAGGGACACTGATCGGGAAAGTGACAGTCTGTGAGAGGGAGTGTGCTATGTAGAAACTATATGTGGAGTTACCAGCTGCATCTGTATAGCTGGAGAATCCCAACCAGTCACGGTGATGTGCATTAAAATCCCCTAAATACATGTATTTGGGCTCTCGAGTAAAGTGAGAATGCTGTATCTATGCTTTCAGAGACAAAGTTAAGCCGGTTAAAGTCCTGGGTCGAAGGAGAATGGTATAAGAAATATAAATAACTAACGTTGTGTTGTAAGGTTAATCTAAAGCACATATAGGCTTGGTCATCTGATTCTAACCTATATTCTCTTATCAAATGGAGTGTGTTCCGAACATAAACTCCTAGCCTATGCATATGTTTGTCAGTCTTTATGGTAAAGTGGGAGGTAATCATTCATTTCAAAATAGTGTGAGGAGATTGAGGATTGTAGGTTTGTTTCACTTAGTGCTAGGATCTGGAGAGTTTACTAGGAGAAAGGTTTCTACGTAATTGATGTTGGTTCTCAGACCACAGATATTTGTGAATACAAGCCTCAAGGACGGAGGTGAAGATGTTTTTTGGTGGGTGTCTGGTTCGTTTCTTTTTCTTTGTATTGTCATTTTGGTTTAAGCTAGAGTGGGGAGAGCAAAGTGAGTGCTTGTTTAGTGCCAATAAGCTCACACATCCAGTCCATTAGTCAAGACTTGATCCATGGGTTGTGGCCTGGGAAAAGCCCATCGGGGATAACTGCAGAGGCCCTTTCCATGCGCAACATGGCACATACAGTTACCCATGATATTATACAACTGTTGATGGAGCAGCCGTTCTTAGCGCTACCTAAAAGTTTGGGCTCCTTCACTACCAGTCGGAAACAGCAGTCAACCTGTCGGAACAAGAGCGACCCAGACTAGTCATGACAAAAAACTTTCCCCAAGTTGCCCAGATAAAAATAAAGAGAGACAGCGTTCATTGTCTTAGTCAGGAAACAAAGTCAAGCACTAGGTATCCCTGCACTAGTACCTCTGCGTCTGGCTAATAGACAAAGAAGGAATGCAAAGGCCGGTCTATAAGCAGAGCCCATTTACTCCTTAAGCAATTTTAGGTATTGCAATCCGGATATTTTTTTGAGACTCCAGCTCTAGGAAGGTTGTCGATCAGGACTAAGAAGGCCTCCTTCCTCAACGGTTTGCTGCCAAAACATGAGTAGTCAGGAGCACAGCTTTTTTTATCAGAGTTTTCCTTCTCTTAGATGGATGACCTAACATGATCTATGGGTCCATCACACCGAGAGGGGTAATCCTGCGCCTGTGTACTAGACAGGTATTTCAAAGCCCTGTAGGTATTTTTTTTTAATTCCATATACATACATATATATATATATATATATGTAGATAGAATAACTTTAAACACCACTTCCTAGAGATAACAAAAAATTGAAGATGGGTTCCCCTCTCTACTGTGGAGAGGATTGATCTACTTTTGTATAAGTCACCAGAAAGGTCACTTAGCTATGATGACACAGAATAAAAGAAAAGATAGTAAATACATAAAAGGAAGACAGTATACATGGAAAAGGAGTTAATTAATTTAACGTAGACATAGACTATCGTCAAATGGTCGTTTGTTTACTATTTAAAATTGTCATGTGACTCAAAATAACAAACCAAATAATGACCCAAAGGCAAACATTTGAAATTGGATAAAAAGGGTCGTCTGCCCAGAATATTTCAAGAATAAATTCAATAAAAAATTTGAATCTGTTAAAAAATGAATCGTACAAACTTTTATTTTCAAAATAAAATATGGGCATTTTAAAAAATAAATTCTAAAAGTACTTTGGAATTGTAGGAAAAAAGCACACAAAAAAAATTGATCAGTAACACCCTCCCACACACACACATAAAAAAAAATTGTTACCGTTGTAAAAAAAAAAAAAATAGACATTTAAATTAGTTATACATTTTTTTTCTTACAATAAGTTTCTGTCAAGCTTTCTGGAAATTGGTGATGGTTAAAATGGCTGATCATTTTACGCTAACTTTATATAGGAAAGTGATCTCCCATTCTAAAATTTAAAATATTGGTTAATAAAATGAAAAAAATTCTCTAGCGACATGTAGCAGTTACAGGACAGATCTCTTTCTTCTGTATGTACATGCAATATCTTGCATGGTAATAAGTTGTGATTCGGTTAGCTAAAACAGACATATTCAAACTCGCGTAGTAATACAAGGGTGATTAGCGCATACACACTTTTCAGCCTTTTTCTAATTTCCGCTCACCTCGTTTGTGGGAAGAAACAATTCAGTTCCTGAATGAGACGTCGTGGAGACAAGACGTTAGAAACATGTTCTCGTTCTTTGCCAGAAAATGGCAAGAGAAGATGGAATTCCAAAACTCAATATTCTGTCTTTAGCTTAAACCTGCTTGCCAAGCAAACTTGCCTTACATGCTTATGTTGCTGTTTTAATGAAACGTTAAATAAAGTTGATCTTATTCTAGTGAAGATGTTGGTATTTTTATATGGAACTTTTTTATTCAAGCCACGATAAATGCAGACACGGCAGACTAAAAAATAAAGCATTTCAACTCGCACCAATCATCCGCTATAGACATAATCGGTAAGTGTAGACAGAAAAAAGAAAAAATTTGTTCCATAAAAAATGCCAAAACAAGTGATGGTAAATACCGAAAAAGTGCCTTAATTTCTTTTCAGATTTCATTTTTTATTTTTAGTCTACAAATATTAATCTGTTTTCTGATTTTTGCGGATTTCTTTTATTTTTTTATTTTTCAAATATTAATTTGTTTTCTGAAGCATTACCACAAAAGATTTAAAACTGGCCAAAAGTGGGTTCTTTGTATGGTCGAGTGAGATACAAATGTGACAATGATGTCACCTTCAGGAATTACTCTAGCACTATTGTATAAAGGATAATTTCTTTGGCAATATTCATTTTTAATTTGTAATATATTTCAATTTCATTTTTAATAAACATTGTTTGATTATTATTATTGGTTGTTTTTCACCCCGCTCCCAAGAAAACCCTTGAAACAAACCCAGATAAAATGAGAATAGTTATAAGAAAACAAATTAATATTTGCAAAATAATCTGCAAAAGTCAGAAAATAAATTGATATTTGCAAGGTGAACTGTCACCGCTGCAAAAAAAGACAAAACTAGTCGATAAAATATGGTAGCTTCTTTGGGAGCTAATCACTTCAATATACCGTCTTTCTCTACATCCTCTCCTAATTAACCCCTCAAAAAAGAGATTCTACATTTTTAGGCAATTACATGTAAACAGCCCGAAAAACTTAGTGATAAAAGTAAAATTAAAAAAAAACAAGTATTTTAGAATTAAGAGTGAGGGATCAGTTTCAAATGTATATTTACGTAAAATGATCACCCACGCCCGGGCCACCAGATGGTAATGATCACTCACTTGCAGACCAGATAGCGTTTTTAAGGACATGTAACCAAATCTTTTTTAAGTGAGATAAATTTTGTGTGTTCTTATAATAACAAATCTTTGGAATTTTTTGGTACTGAAAAATCAGTATGTAATAAATTACTTTTGATCTCTTAAAAAAAGTATTATTGGCAAATATTTTTTTACCAAAAAAGAAACTAAGAAAACATTCTCAGTGATAGGTTTGTTTATTCATTGTATTGTATTTGAACTCTGGCGTACATGATTTTATTCTCTTTGAATATGGTGACATGATGTTTTAGAGACAAAGTGTTTTCTTTCTTTTTCACTGTTGGACACCAAAAAAAAAAAAAAAAATAGATGGGTGAAGACAAGTGGAGTTGAAACAGATCTTTGACAAGATTTAAGATTTTTGCTAGCAATATTTTTTAGAAAAGGCTCATATTTATCTAAAGATTGGTGTCTTAATGAAATAAAGTATATATATTTATCAAGAGTGGACTGGGTATTTTATTAAAAAGAGAAAATTGATGTAAACAGAAATGTTCACAAGGTTTAAGGTCATGCTTTATTGAGTGCGATCTGTAGATTCTCAAAGTTTGAATTTAAGTTCATCTTTGATTTTAAGGGATTCCTTTGTAGCAGTTACCTCCTCCTTTCAAAACATAACTACACCGGTTTGCCGGTAGGTGTCGCTTTTTCACCGACAGGTGGCACTGTAAAGCGACACCTGAGTTATCTGCCCTTCTGACTATAAAAACCGTTGCAAACGGAAAATCACTCTCTTCTTCACCAGCCTCAACAGGAGTACGCTGACACTAGCGTTCCGTCTCCCTTTTCTCTTCAGGTCGATTGGCCTCAGCAGAACGACGCTAATACACTAGCGCTTCGTCTCACGCTTTTCTCTTGAACTGGTCTCAGCAAAACAACTACCAACACACGTTTCTTCCGTCAACACGTGGGCAAACAACGGTAAGAGTTCTCAACTCGTTTTCTTTGTGTACGGCTTCCAAAGACTTTCCTTACGCCGGATTCATTTCTTCTTATACCTTTTTCAAGAACTGTTTTTCCATCGACACACATGCATACATCACACACTTCATCATTCCACGTACACACACGTTCAATAAACGTTATTTGAACTACTTCATTTTGTTTATTAATTATTACTCTGTCCTTGCATGCAACAATTGCTTGATTTACTGAACACGTTTATAATCGGGGGAACACGACTCTCGATCCGAACATTGGTGACCCAGCGTGCAAGCTTTGTTGTATGGGGCAGAGTAATTAATTTCGTACAAGAACAAAAAAAAAATATATATATCATTTCTCTTTTTTTCTTTCGTGGTGAAACGAATTACGCATCCATCTTTTTCCTTTTTTTTCTACCCACGTGGTAGAAATATACAAACAAACAAAAGAAAAGAAGCTGCCATCTTTATTATTTTTTTTCCTGGCCACGTGGAAATACCCAAACAAAGAAAAACAACATTTCTCGGCTCTCTCCGAGTATAAAACAATTTACAATTTCATTTTTTCTTCTTCTCTTTCTCGACCCACGTGTCGGAAAATTATATACAAAGAAAAAGACAAACTTTTGCCAATCCTTTTTTTCTTTTTTGACGAACAAAAGGACCTTACAAGACGCCACTTCCTTTGTTTTGAACACGTGGAGATAGAAAGAAAACAAACGCTCACAAGCTGCCCATCTTTTTCATAACCACGTGTTGACAAAAAGGAAAGAAAAAAAATTCAAAAAAATGCCGCCACTCTTTGCCATGACCACGTGTTGATAAAAAAATTAAAAGAAAAAAAAACAAAAAAAAAAAACGCCATTTTTATCTCTTGGACGACGTGGAAATTAAAATTCAAACAACAAAAGAAAAAGAAAATACAAATTTTTTTTTTCTTTCTTTTCGACAACAAAGAAAAGGAAAAAGGAAGCTGCCATCTTTTTCCCTAACCGCGTGGAAATGAAAATTCAAAAAAAAAAAAAAGAAAAAGAAAATACGAATTTTTTTTTCTTTCTTTTCAACAACAAAGGAAAAGAGAAGCCGCCATTCTTTCTCTACGTGGAAACTAACATTCAAACAAACTAAAACGAAAACAAAAAAACGTCATTCCGTGTGTGAAACAAATTACGGCTCCATTTTTCTTTTTCTTTTTCCTTCTACCCACGTGTTGGAAATATATATAGAAAAGAAAGGAAAACTATAAAACAGACAACACACGATGTCGAACATCACCAAGCCTCAAGACTTAATACTGGTTGTAAAAAGTCAGGCTCAGCAAGCACCAACATCACCCTTCAAGGGCTACCAACCCTCTTCAACAACTGGACGTTCATTGATCAACAGGAGGACCCATCAACTTGAACAACCAACTCTTCCCGGACATTCATCAAACATTTCCGGACATCACTGACGACACTATGGAAGAAATCACACCAGTTTAAAATGAGTACAACTGCACAAGCACGACTAAATACTCAACAACTGGATGTTCGTTGATCAACTGGGGGACACATCAACTCGAACGACGCGCACCAACACCAGTACAGACCCACTTGTACCTGGACCTGCTAACTCACTTGCAGACATTTGTGCATCTGATTGTGACCATAGTGTACCACCAATCTCAACAACTAGATGTTTGTTCATCAGCTCCACAACACGGACTAATTAACATGAACAACTGCACAGACTCACTTGTGCTCATTCATCAACACCTGCACAGACTCACTTGTGCTCATTCATCAACACCGCACAGACTCACTTGTGCTCATTCATCAACACCTGCACAGACTCACTTGTGCTCATGCATCAACAACTGCACAGACTCACTTGTGCTCACTCATCAACACTGCACAGATTCACTTGTGCTCACTCATCAACAACCGCGCAGACCCAAGCACCAAACATTCCCGGACAACACTGACAATTCAACGTTCGTCCATCAGCTCTGCATCACGCAGACTAATCAACATGAACAACGCCACCAACAAGTGCAAATTCACTTGCGCTCAAACTTGATGCAGACCCAATTGCATACAAACAACACGCAGATCCACATGCGTTACAAACACTCAATTCCGCAGACGCACTTGCGATCAATCATTCAATACAGATGCAGAAACAGAAATAAGTAGCGTGCACACTACTTTTTCTAATCTTCAACAGCAAAACAAACATACCCACAAAGAATGCTTCTCATCTACAACTGTACATATTGAATAATATTTTCAATATTTTTCAATCTGGGGGGGAGTCCTTGTAGCAGTTACCTCCTCCTTTCAAAACATAACTACACCGGTTTGCCGGTAGGTGTCGCTTTTTCACCGACAGGTGGCACTGTAAAGCGACACCTGAGTTATCTGCCCTCCTGACTATAAAAACCGTTGCAAACGGAAAATCCCTCTCTTCTTCACCAGCCTCGACAGGAGTACGCTGACACTAGCGTTCCGTCTCCCTTTTCTCTTCAGGTCGATTGGCCTCGGCAGAACGACGCTAATACACTAGCGCTTCGTCTCACGCTTTTCTCTTGAACTGGTCTCAGCAAAACAACTACCAACACACGTTTCTTCCGTCAACACGTGGGCAAACAACGGGAAGAGTTCTCAACTCGTTTTCTTTGTGTACGGCTTCCAAAGACTTTCCTTACGCCGGATTCATTTCTTCTTATACCTTTTTCAAGAACTGTTTTTCCATCGACACACATGCATACATCACACACTTCATCATTCCACGTACACACACGTTCAATAAACGTTATTTGAACTACTTCATTTTGTTTATTAATTATTACTCTGTCCTTGCATGCAACAATTGCTTGATTTACTGAACACGTTTATAATCGGGGGAACACGACCCTCGATCTGAACACCTTTGATATAAGTATTTTCGATTGAATGAAAAAAGTGGTATTCTGTTCTGGGATTCATTTGAACTCACAAAACAACCGATAAACACAACCATGAAGAACAAAGCCGACACAAAAGATTATATAAAAATCTAATATTTATTTACAGGAATGGTAAATTTACAAATATACAAGAAAACAAATATTATAAGAAATTAATTTGGAAAGAGTTAATACTTTAGCAATATTGAGCAAATAACAATCAATTACGAACAATCAAAGGTCGAATTGTAGTGAAAGGAGATGTGATTTGAACGAACCCCAAACAGCTACTGGCTTGAATAGCCCCTCTTTTACTCCAAACGTAAGTAAGAGTTTTCACAGGAACATGTTAACATGTTTGAACCAATAACAATTGTAACAATCCGAAGCAAAGTTGGAAATCTCAGTAAAAACGGAACAAATGAACTAACGAAAGCAGAAAGCAGATCCAGGCCGACGGACATCGGAAGAGTACTAGAATGCCCCCCTCCCCCGGCCATTGAACACTTCAAACGCACGTACAAGTTCCATCATCTCATGACATATTTTTACACACTAACAATAGATCAGGCGAACAAAGCAAATTGCTACCCACTCACACACACTAACAAAACAAAGGTGCCTATTACTTACACATACATATTCACACTAACAAATATATAGTCATACACATCCTTAGCCCTCATGTCTGCTTATTCAGTAAACATTTTCTACCAAATCACGAGTTTGCATAAAATTTCCCAAAATAATATTTTTTCACTAAAAACAACTTTTATATTCATGTAAAATTATAGTTATAGAAACGTTTTGTAATTTAATCGTGTTTTCCTTGATTTTTTTACAAAACGCTGTTCATGTGTTAAGTTAGCACTTGCTAACTGGTAAACCTTTCTATTCTCTCAATATTTAATTTATTTCCATTCATAACATTTATCTTTTTCATTTGCCAATTTAGCTACATTTTATATTAATTGTTAGCATGGCTCTTGACAATCCCCAAAGACATCTAAAATACACTCCCCAAAGACAATGCTACAGAAATAAGGCATTACTTATCTTTGGTGATGCATGCATGAACTTAGGATAGCATTATATCCTTAAAGATGTAACAGAATGTTCATTTAATGAGAAAATCAAAATGTCCAAGTGTATTTTTTGTACATACAAATGCAAAGATTGACACACAGAGAGATATCTATTCAAATATGAAATGAGTTTAATTTCCGCAGAATAAAAAGTGAATTTACTAAAAACATTCCTGTTGGATTATTTCATTACGTTTCAGATATAAAACAAACGAAGAAAGAAATACACCTATATTAATACACCTATATTAATACAATTGTGTGACTACTTCCTGTGTATGTGTTTGTTTCTCGTGTCTATGTCACTTACACATTATTATTTTTAAAATTTATTCTTAATTGAATATCTAAAATGTAATAGCATAAAATAAAACGAAATTTTAAAAAAGTGATTTAATTTTGAAATTAAATCCACAATAATGCTTTTTAGTTTCTTTGTAAGCAAGTCATCCATTTTAATCTTTTAATAGTTGAACAAAAAAAATGAATTACTTTGTGACTTTTTGAAATTTGAAAGCATTTAAACTGTCAAATAGAAAGTCATTTAAACTGGTTTTAAAATTCTTAGCAAATTTAATAAAAAGATTGAAAGTTTAGGAAACTATTTACGTCCAATAAATTTATAAATAGAAAAGATTAAAACAACATTTATATCTTTACAAACTTAGTTACGTTTTATAACAATTTGCTTCAATTTATATCTTGCTCTGCCACCGTGTCGCTGGAATAGTTTATTTGCCAACCGCAGTTTGTTTTGTTTGGACATCTATTTCGTCTGCTGATTCTAGTATTTGTTTTTCTCTATGGCACTCCATTCCTGAGTTATTAGTGGCTACATACAATTAGTCATACACATTTCTTTTATAAGTAATAGATGCACTCGATGTTGCTCAGGAATGAAAGTAGCACTTATTTATTAGAAAACAAAAGCAAAACATGCAGTATATATATTTGTTATCTTAAATCATTTAAGTGTATAAGTTAAAACCATTTTTATTTCATTATTTTAACATTACACTCTAACTTTTTTATTCTTATAGATTTGATCACAAATTCCCGAAAATTAAGTGAATAAGAAGTACCGTTATTGAATTTCTTGTAAAATCTTTGTTTAATCTTGTTACAGAGCTTTGTTATTTAAAAAAATTAAATTCATAAAAGAGCTTTACAAAAATTAACATCGATTTCTTATTTTAATAAATCTATTTATAAGAAAATTAATAAATAAGATAATTAGGTAAATGCCATTAAATATAATGACATTACCACAACGTACCTTTTAAAATAATATTCTGAGTTTTGCTTATAGGCAGTCATCAAATCTCCATTATAATATGATATAAAAAGAAAGCAAGCAGCAGATGCGAACACGAAGCAAATGACCACAAGTGAAAATATGCTACATGAGACATCCATCTGCTTCTCTGCTATAACTTGGAAGTAGTGTGAATTTAAACCACTACTTCCAAGTTATCTAAAATCTACACTGTGGCACCTGAAATACAGAAAGTTGTAAAATGTCCATAAAAATATGTAGTATGGACTAGTCACTAAATAAGAGAAAAGATATAAAACGTATAAAAGAGAAGAACATATAAAAATATAACAGAGAAAAACAGATACATATAAAAGCTAGTGGGCATGCCTACAAATTGGTGTTCTAGAATGGTATTTGCCCAAAATAAAAAAAAATAAAAACGGCATACAGTAGTCACACAGGACGCAACTACTTTCATTACCAAACAAGACCGATATCAGTATCTTCAAGGCCACACAAGAATTTTATTAGAGGTATGTGATCGACACTTATCAACATGATTCTAACGTGTATACTAGTGCCAATGCACCCCCTCTACCAGTGTCATATTTATGGTTATATCATCAAATCTGTGCAGATATGCATCTCCCGACATATGAAATCTTTGTGGGGCTTGAAAATACCAACATCTGCTCCATGTGGCTGGAGAGAGAGGAACGCTAAGGTTGCCATTCCATGTGTCTAGGATAGTTTTTCTAATATGCACTGATACTAACCATGACTGATTGAATGGAGATAGTGTATGGTGGGTAATGGCGTTGAACTTCTGCAGATCTACTGTACATCTGGGTGGGCCGTCCTTTTTTTTATTGAATTTTTTTCCTTTTTATATAATTTCCCTCTCCCTTCCCCAGTTCGGTGATGCATGGCTTGATTTCTCAGAGATACAGGTTTGGTTTCATAAATTTGAAAGAGGTAGATGAGAAAACAGAGCTGCATCAACTTTTCAACTGAAAAATCTGCTTACTTACCACATTTAAAAAGTGGGGACTTCTTATACTAACAACAAGTTTTCACATTGTATATTTTCACCATTCTATTGGATATAAAATGTTTAATTGTTTCCCCAACTCCCCACTGCATATTGTTCATATGGCTTATAAGTATGTAATTTATTGAGCAATTTGTTTTGGTAAATGGCAAATGAATGATCAGTATGATTGTGGCCTTTTGGTGATTGAAATGTTAGAGTCGATCTTGTCAATAAATTAATGAATGAGAAACCCCTGGATATAAATAATGTAAACTTGGTTGTGGCTCTAGTTTGATGCAGCATTCCAGCTACATTGTCTGATTCTTGATTAGAAGAGCCGATTTGTTTCTTTTTAGATTATCCAAATTTTGATAACATCGTTTATGTCTTGTCTGGGTATGTGTACACTTAGATAGCATTGTTGTTGTTCAGCATAAAGGACTTTCAGGACCAGCCATTACTAACACTAAAGCGGGAGCTAACTGGGGCAGTGGTTAGAAATAAGGTGGGGTTACCTTAAGGAATTTATTAGGTCATTTACTGTTAATTATAGTCGACAACGCAACCTACAATCTAAGGTAATGAAAGTCACACTAGATCTAGCTTGGATTAAGTTGTGTGAACAAGACATAGTAATGAAGTAACGATAGTTAAAGCTGAAATGGCCTCCTTGTTAAATGAGAAGGATAAAGTTCACGTAATTAGAGCTTGATTAAAAAGAATGGCAACAAACATAAATGCTGAACTGCATGCAAAGGAGTGTCAACACATCGCTAGTGTCACATTGTCGAACGTAAGTTTATGGTATGCATAATCATTGAAAAAGTCGACTCAGAATCAACATTGATCAATTTGGATCAGTCCGAGAGGGTGAACCATCATTACTTGGAGGTCGTCTTATCTTCATTTGGTTTTGAGCTGCAATTATGCACTTCTTGTATGAAAAACCTGATGCGACGCTGGTGGAGGTGAATGGAGTGAGTTCCAAACCTTTCAGTTTGCTCAAATCCATTCGTCAAGGTTGTCTGCTTTCACTGATACCCTATATGCTTGTGTTGTAACCTTTTCTTCACTGGTGCTTCGATGGATATACTCCTACTGGTGCACAGTAATAATGGTACAGGTAAAATTGACATGGGTAAAAGTGGTACAAGTGAATAAATATGGGAAATTGCACAAAACCAGAACATAGAACAATGATTCCCAACCTTTTTTTACAAGCAACCACAATCATGCATCTCAAGACATGACTAGTTTTAGTTGTATATGTGTTATTATATATGACTACTTGTTGGCTGTATAAGTAAGGGACAAGCATAATAAATAAACCCAGGGTCGAATTTAGAAAATTGTAGGGTTTACATTTTGTAAGATATAATTTTCTTTTTAATTTGACAGACGTTTTTAATGTTTTACCTTTTTTATCCGAGATTTTTTTGATAAACTTGTTTGAAGAGGCAGCGAATGTTGGTGTTATGTATTGACTATCGATTGGACAAAAGCTCAAATCAGCAGTTTCTTTCAACCAATCACAACACAAGAGATATTAATTTCCAAAATCTTGTGTATACTATCAAAACCCAAACACACACCTTTCTTTGTCTCTTTTCTTCCTTTTATTTCACAGACAACACGCGATGAGACATTCACAAACGCCAGTGAAGCACACACAAGCCGTTCACCAAATGCATGTACGCAAATATCCAAAGACGCACACTCTCTAACAAACAGGCACATGAATACACACGCACACACATCTACATACCTATTTCACTTACACACATAAATGCACAAGGTGTCAGTAGAAACAAACATGTGTACTCAATTTCTCCTTACATGAAAAACAACTCTTTCACTTAGGAACGATCCTTAGACTCTTTGAACTCTCAATCTTTACAAACCCTTCATTTAGACTCCACAACAATTGTCTTAATAAATTGTCAAATAAAATTAATTTTGTATGGATAGACTTTGTCATTCTTTTGATAATGTTTTATCCGCAACAAACTCATTGTGAGATTTTCATCTTTATTTTTCCCATGTGACATTTTTTTCCTAGTTATCCACTTGTGGTATTTTTACCTGTGCCAATTTTAACTGTGGAATTATTACCTAAATTCATTCCTATCAGCATCCTGGATTGATGGGCCTTGCAAGATAAAAAAATTGATTTAAAACAATTAAAATATTTGTTTCACAGCATAATTCTTGTTTTCGCAATAAATCATTTTATATAATTCCCTAAAAGACTTTAATTTCTTTTCGTCTGAGCTTTTCTCTGTTCCGATTTTTATATCGAGTAGCTTTTACAAACGTCCATCTTGAATTTATTCAAATATGTCGGCTAATTTAATAATTTAAAAAGTGTTGCTTTTTCTATTTCATACATAATACTAAATTGATTTTAATGCCAATACGTTCAGCATATCATAATCTTTAAAAAATCCAGAACGTTTGAGCTACTGCATATCGTCTAACCTATCCGATAAAATGACACGTATCGAGATGACATTTACCTTAATAACATTTCAGTGGCAGTTTGGAATAAGGTCGTCATTGTACACTATTAAAATAGAAAATTACCAAAATCAGTTAAAAAAGAAACTAGAAGAAAAAATCAATATCTGAAATATATTGTTTGGGGAAAAAATACGTATTACTACGTACGATATACAAAATTATCGAATATAAAAGTATCTCTCTGCTCGCTGTACCCTGAAGGGGAGCAAGGCAGCAGTCGGAAAGGGAAAGGTTTGCTAAAAGAATTGCTCTTCCAGCGACCCACCCAACAGGGTCTGGTAAAAAATGGAGTCTCTGGATGGAGCAAAGTCGTACTGCGGACGCCAACTCGTAACAGAGTCTGTCTATGTCGTGCAAATGGTCACCTACTCACAAGAGAGTCTGTTGATCTCGTTGAGGGGTTGACGTGTGAATCCGAATCTGAATGAACTCCACAGTGTCGAAATTCCTTCAGCGTTGTAAAAGAGTCTGTCCATTTCGTGCAAATGGCTACCCACTCGTAAGAGAGTCTGTCGATATACTACTATAAGTAGAAAAACTAAATTTGAAATGTCCGACTTGTAAGAGAGTCTGTCTGAATGGGGGAATGGTGGCAGCTGCCACCACTGCCAATGTACGCTGGAGAATGGCGCCGCCACCGTTCACCACTGAATAGGGAATGGCGACCGCCAATGTTCACCTTGTTTTTTTAACCTCCATTGAATGGGGAAAGGCAGAACCTAATATAGTTTTTGCCAAACCTTTACTTTAGGGTTAAAAACTCATAGCACTTTCAAAATTTAATATTTTTGGAAAAAACTTTCAGCCGAGGACTTTTGGAACCATTTAAAAAATTATTTTAGATTTTGGAGGGGGGATCACTTTCATATATAAATCTAACGTAAATTGACCACCCACTTTCTTGGCCAAGTTCAGGGTAAAAAAGCTCATAGCACTTTAAACTTTATATTTTGGGAAAAAATCTCCAGGAGAGGATTTTTGGAACCATAGTGAATCATATTACATTAAAAAAATTTTTTTTTTTATTCGAACTACTATTCTCATCTTGATTGTTATATTCACAATGTTTCGACATATGTAACCTTCTTCAGCTACATCTTTTATAACTTACGGAATCTCTAACCGAACAGTGAACCCTTACATTTAATCAACGGGAGTGGATTGTTCTCATTCCGTCAGCATGATCCCATGGCATAACGGTTAACGGCGTTGGTTAATCAGTAGGTCTAAGAGGGTTGAAGGTTCAATCTTTACTACAGCGATAATAACTAAGAATAACATAAATTAGCACTAGCACTTCTACCCGATCATTGTTGGCGGAATGGATTGAATAAAGGGTTCAGTTGGAAATTCTGTTTGTGTTACCAAGTTCGACTAGAAGGTTCCTAAGTTCCTGAAGAAGGTCGGGGGGTTACATCGGCCGAAGCGTTGTCCAAAATGTTTTTTTTTAATGTTAAATAAATTTAGGAAATAAACAAAAACAAATATAACATTTTTGAAAAATAAAAAAAAACAATTTCCGAAAAAAAAACAATTTTTTTGATGTAATATGGTTCACTATGGTTCCAAAAGTCCTCCTGCAATTTTTTTCCAAAAATATAAATTTGAGAGTGCTATAAGCTTTTTTACCCTGAACTTGGGTGGCAATTTACGTTAGATTCATATATGAAAGTGATCCCCCCTCTAAAATAATAAAAAAAATTAATTTTTAGCATTTGTGCAGATGCGGAACACGAGCCGAAATTTATTTTAGAAGAGTTCCAATGGTGTATGAAGGGGCAGACAACTCTGTTTTTTTTTTAAGTACATAATTTCTAGCTTCTCCAAAAATGGACGTAACCGACGTGAATGCCTTGAAACTGTTGATTTTCACAAATTTTAATTTCTACGATAATTTAATATTTTAAACTATAAAAAAAATAAAACATCTGTTAATCCAAACAAGAGGACTGTTCGTTTTGAAATGTAAAAATATACTTTTCATTTTCCCAAATTCTATTTTCTTCAATAAATGTTCTATCAATATACTGTTTATTTTCCCAAATTGCTATTTCTTCGAAAAATGTTCTATTAATTGAATTTGCATGACTTCTTATTTAAAAAAATGTATATTTTCCATTTTCGGAGAAATTGCGTAGTAAAAAAAAGAGAGTTGTCTGCCCCTTACACCATTGGAACTCTTCTAAAGTAAGAACATTTATTGAAGAAAATAGAATTTGGTTAAATCAACAGTATATTTTTTCATTTCAAAACCAGCAAAACTATTGTTTTGATTAACAGATTTTTTTATAGTTTAAAATATTAAATTATCGCAGATATTTTTTTTATTATTGGATTAATGTGGCGGCATCTCTGGACGGGACCGTCACTAAAAAAACCGATTTAGTGTCCTTTTCATAGCCACCAAAAACCTAAAGTTGTCGTGGAATACGGTCGGTATTATATTTACGGCGTGAAATTATGTACTTAAAAAAAGAGAGTTGTCTGCCCCTTCTTACACCATTGTAACTCTTCTAAAATAAATTTCGCCCGTGTACTCGATCTATACAAGAGCCAAACTTTCTGCTTGTTTTCTTTAATAAATTAATTGTTTGTTTGAATTTCAAAGATTTCAATTAAAAAAAAACGAACCGCCCGGTATATTTTTTGACGGGGCGACCAACATCACGTTGGCTAAGATCAAAGTGTAGTATCTGTTCCGATGGATACTGCACGCCTGTCCTGTGCAGTTCTAGGAGGTCCACCCTCCCAGGCTTCGCCTCCCCTCTTTGGGGAGGAGTAAGTTTATTGCTTACTGTCTGAGGCGCCCCTACCGGGGAATGCCGACGGGGCTGCCCAGGCAATTTTTAAATGGCCAGAGTGCTCACCTCTCGAGCGCTGGCTTTTAACCCCACTTGCTCGACCCGATCTTGGGTCACATCTTACTTGTGGGAGTAAGATAAAACTGGCCTTGTGCCTAACTCCGCGAGGAGTAAATAAACATCACGTGATCTCCGCTCCCAACGAATATCGGTACCATACTCGTACACATTCACCCCAAAACAAATATAAAATAAACAAGCAAAAACGAACAAAACATTTTCGACACGATGTTATTGTTTAGTTTACGTAGTAAACTTCGTCATTCGAAAGAGAAGTCGGGTATATGTTACGACGCTCAGCAGAGGGGCGAACGGGGTCCAAAAAACTAACGAGAACGGGGTTATAAAAATAAATATGCAACAAGTGAGTTTAACCTACGTCGAGAAGAGATATTTGTCTACTTACCTATGATATTTGTTTGTATTTTTACGTACTATAAATGGGTTTTTATTAGATGTAAAAAAAAAATTCTTGTTCATTTTTAACTCGTACTTTTTTCTAGACAAAATGGCGTCTTGTGCTTACTCTCTTACGAGCAAGCGCCATTTTGTATTTGCAAGTTCGTGTGACAAAACTATTGATTTCTAATAAATAGCAGTTGAAACGGTTTAAAAATACAAACAAATATCACAGGACAGTTTTAAATTAACTTTTATCGACGACAGTTACTTTTATTTGTTGTATATTTGTTTGTTTTTTAGCGTTTTTACTCTGCTGAGCCTCGTAAAAGATACCCGAGATGAGAAGTCTATAATTTGATGAATAGAATGTAATTTGTTTCGGAATTTTTTAGATAAGGATTGATAATTTGGATTATTCAAGTTTGACATAAAGATTCCCAAGTTCGAAAAGATACACTTGAAGAAGGTTGGGGATTACATCGACCGAAACATTGTGAAAATAATAACCAAGATGAGAATAGTAGTTCCAATAATCCAAATATTACAAAAAGTAATTTGTGGCTAAAATTAAATTTTATAGGTGAAAGTCAAATATCATGGTTCGTCTGTGTTCTTAAACAAAAGAAAAACAGCATTTCTCACAGGAGATATTCTAGAAAAAAATCAACACAGAAGGAAAGATTAAGGTTTATTTAGAAATGAAATAAGAAAAACTTGAATAGAAGTGATATTTTGTGTTTAGATAAAAAGACAAAAAAAAAATTGTGTGAGGAAAAAGATGACAAACGTAAAAAAATCGTTTAAAATGCGCAAAGAAAAGCTCCGCAAAAAAGTAAATAAAATATTTCGCGTCTGCTTTGAGACGTGCCTGCAAATATCTTGACAATGGCGCCTCAAATGAAACTGTTGGCTGACCCCATTGTAGAATAATGCATACTTAATCTTTAGAGAGGTGAAAATGCATATTTTCGATGTGTCAAAAAAAAAAAAATAATAATAACGATGATAATAAAAGTAATAAGATTATTTTGAATGATGGAACTATACTAAGTTATAAACAATAGCGATCAGAACTAAAACTAAAGGTAATACCGCCTTAGTTTCGCTTCTACGTATTTTCTTTTGTCTAATTTTGTTTTTTATGTGTGCAAATAATCAATAACTTTGTTACATTATTTAAAATCTAAGATTTAAAAGAGATACAGTTAAATTTAATACAATACTTAAAAAGCAATCCGTACGAACATAAACAGAATACGAAACTAAACATTAACTATTCTCTCTGTTTTCTGTTCTAAAATGGCTGACAACGTGCGAATATGTCAATAACTAACAAAATTTGTCAATTGTGTGGCACGTTTGAAAATCTATCGGTCTGTTCCGGCTGTAGAAATGCGTGGTATTGCAGTCATGAGCATCAGAAAACAGATTGGAAAGTTCACAAATTATTGTGCCGGAAAAATCCATCAAAAAATTCTGAACAAACCCAAACAATAAGCGAAAGCATTGGAAGTGAAACGAGAACGAATGACAACAGTAAGCATTCGTCGGAGGTAAAAGTGTCCAATAATCACTCGCAGGAAGAGGTATCTTCCGACAAAACGGGGAAATCAGGACGTTCAGCGTCTTCTAAACGCCGCGGAAACAAAAATAATAAAACCCAAACTTCAAGTGTAACTTCGTCAGATGCGACACCAATAAACGTCCCAATTCCTATTGACGAGGGGACAGTGATCGAGAAAATCCCAAACCAGCCGAGCAAAAGGTCCGGCTCCCATAAGTCTTCCAGCAAACGGAAAAACAAGCTACAAACACAAAAGAATGATAATGATAGTCCGTGTGACCGAGAAAATGCCAACGGCGGCAGCAGTAATCCGACTATGGTCCGCGATGCGCCGAGGGTCGACATCGACTCTGCTCTAATGGGGAGAATTCACGAATTGCACCATTATGTCATAGAATGCATGGATAAATATGGGATATGTGTTGTGGATAATTTTCTAGGCGAGGATCAGGGCCTAAAAATTTTGAACGAGGTGAAACGTTTTTACGATTCTGGAGTTTTCACGCAAGGTCAGCTTGTTAGTTCCCAAAATAAGGACGGGTCCGCAAATAACTCGACCATCCGTGGTGATATGATCATGTGGATGGATGGGAACGAGGCGAATTGCGCAAATATCAAGTTGCTTATGGAGTGTGTTGATAGGCTTGTGCTTCTATGTAAGGGCAAATTAGGACCCTATAACATAAACGGACGAACGAAGGTAAGTACACGCTTTTCATCAAGTTGACATGTTGTTGTTGTTTTACTGCAATCAAATTTAAACTTGCCTCCCCACGAGGACACATTTAGATACAAGGTCAGTTTTTAATGTAGTGGATTTCCAGCTCTTCCAAAATAGGCACCCTGGATAAAATAAAACTTGCGGCAGTTGAGAAGGATTTCCCCTTCTCTGGTCGAGAACAGATACTACACTTTAAAGAACTTATTTGCAAAAGAGTCAACATTCCTTTTTACAAATTAGGCACAAGGCCATTTAAAAATCTGTGAAGTAGGGGGGGGGCTGTGTTTTTCATCTGTCTGTCCTACTCTTAACAAGGCACAATTTGATCCATTCGTACATGCAGTTCTTTTCATTCTTCCACCATCACTTTCAGTTCAGCAATCACCACAATACCACATTTACTCTATGGACTACTTTACTTACAATTTAATGAAAAATGATGGGGAGTGGTACAACAAAACACTAAAAAAAAAAAATAAAAGACACCAAATATAAAATCAGGGTTGGGTTAACTCCCAACCCTTTCTGACAAGCAGATCAATCTCTAAATGGGAATGGGACTTAAGTAGGATGAAATAAAATAGAGGTGGAGTTAGGGAGTGGGTGGTTTCCTATCAAGATAAATACAATTTGGGGATGCCAAGGACAAAATAAAAGTAGGTAGTCTCTACCTATTTTTTATTCTTGTAGGATCTGTATTACCAAAAAATAAAACAGGTACAGGACTCACTCAACTAGCTAACCAGGATGGATTTCAAAAGAACCAAGAACTGAGTTTAGCATGCTCAACCAAGGAACACATACTCATACTTGATTCCCTTACATATGCACAAACTTACAACTTGTATTTACCTTTTGTTGAATTCTATGGGATGTAATCTTTTCCTATCATATCTAATTTTAACCTTAAGCTGATGCTTGACGAATAAAATCAGATCCTGATGAGAAAAATATTCAACTCCATACAATCCCCTCAGATGTGTCGTCCATACCACCATTATAGCTATGCCCAGAATCGCAAAAAGATTGTCAAACACATCCAACAGTACCAACTGTTTGGAGTTGATGTGAGCCGTCACCTTGATATACCTCCAGAACAAGCAAAGTTTACTGCAGTTGAAGGCGTGATCTAACATTTTGGTTTTTTACTGGAGGTAAGATCTCCGATCAGTCAGCAGAAATCTTTTTAGCTGCTAAGACTTCACTCTCACTGAGAACATTTTATTCTGTAAAAGGATCCTTACCCAACTAATTTATTTCAGCTGAGATTCTGCATTATATCATAAAGTACATTTGGATTATAAGTTTGAGATTATACTGTAAAAAGTCAAAATTGAATTTTATTGAGAACTATTTTTTTCGCCATTATTAATGAAAAAAAACAAAAAAACTAGTTCATACTGTTTTAATTTCTCAGCCAAATTCGCATGTTAGTTTTATATATTTTGTAAAAGTTTTATGTCAGAATCTTTTTTAAGGCTTTCTTTTAATTTGACAGCATTGTTTATTCAAGAAACACCATTTTTCTCTTTTTTATTTTGTGTTTGGTTGAAAACTTGATTTGTTTAAGAAAAGTTGTTTCGTCTAATTTGTTTAAAATTGATAAACGTGTACATGGTGGCCAAAATGATTAAGATGATCCCAGTTGCCAAACTAAATTCTGAATTTTTGTTTCAGAATTTGGTTAGAAATGCCAACAAAATAAAAATGATGAAACAACTTTTTGCACATGAAAAAATCAATTTGTTATCAAAACTAACTGAAATAGCAGTTCTTCCAAAACGAGTTGAAAGACAGAAAGTTTCCCAGTGTTTTGCGATGCGACTGTAACAGGAATGAAAACTCATCCATTATTATAGGATGATTGTACAAAAAAAACTTTCATCAAAGAAGTTTTGAAATTCTTGAAAATAGTGAGTGTACAAGATATTCATGGAAGTGTCAAGACAAATGGTCCACTGAAAAGAGCAATATCAGATTGGAAATTTGACATTTCTTGCAAATTTTGGAAGGATGGTAAAAGAAAGGAAGAGAAAGCAAAAAAAGAGAATAAAATATATCATAAGAGACACTAGTATAGCTATCAAGCATACATGTAATGGTTGTAGACATTTACTTGCTGGTGGGTTCAATTTTGTCATTCTTGGAGAATTTACTACTGCTTATCTTGAAACTGAATCTAGTAATTGTTATATTACTGTACCAAATGTTATTCAGAAATTTAATATTCAAAAAACAAAATTACTTTAGTCAAAAATTGATGTTGAGAGTATAGGCATGATCCAGGTAATAATTGCTCCAAATGTGAACATCTGTTGGATGAATTGGCATGTCAAACATTTGATCACCTGCCACACCAAGAAACTGGTATCCAGAAAAATATTAAAATGTCTCTTTTTTTATATAGCAGAATATATCACACAAAAAGATTGTCTTACAGTTTTTTTAAAGAAATAGATTGTGCTGAGTTCAAAGTTCCACTGGACACGACTGTTCAGTTGGTGTTTTTCTCTTTCATAATGTTTTGGACAAATCAAAGTTTTGCAGAAATTAGTGCATCATTTCAATACAAAGAAAGTGTATGCAATTATATTGTCAATAATTGTTTGTTTCTGTCTCCCAAATCAAGTAAGCACTGAAGAACTTGTTGCTCTGGTGCCCCTCGACGTAAATGCACTCAACCAACTCGACAATCAGCTAGATCCCATCCATTCACTGTAGAGGTCCCCTACTACTCCAATGATAATAAGTTTACATGGCACCTTCCAAAGATATAAAAAAATTGAAGATGGGTTCCCCTCTCATAAGTAAAATTTATTGTGGAGACATTTCATCAGCCAATAAGGTGGGTGAGAGTCGCTAATCTACTTTTGTATAAATCAAAGAAAGAACACTTAGCTATGATTAATTTTTTTAACGCATTAATCATCGTTGGACCCTTGTGGACTGTGAAAGATAACACCTAATGCCATCAAGTGCTGTTTTTAATGAAGACAAAACGGTTTTGAATTAGGTGTGGGAGGAAGGGGGCGACTTCCTTTTTTAACTCCTTAGATGCTAGAGAATTCTTTTTTAATGTTTTAAGAATGGATAAGGGAGTTTTGGGGTTAGTAGATGTAGAAAAGTTGAGATAGCAGGGTCAATTGGCAGAAAAACATGGGTGGAAGTTATAAGGATGGATTTGTAAGAAAGAGAGATAAATAAAGACCTGGACAGAGATAGGTTCGTCAGAATTCAATTTCTGAAAGCGGTCCAACACATGCCAGTATGTAAAACGAACATTAAACCGAATATGATGATGATGATGATGAGTCTGGTGTAAAATACATGTTGAAGTCAAAATCATTTTTTATTCGATTAATCTTCATTTTGTGAATATGGATTTTTAAACTTTATATCTAAATTTTCATAAAGTAAAAGCTGTTTTCATTGAATGCACAATGAATTACCAGGCTATGAATGTGGAGGGATGCTGGCAATAAAGGAAGGTCTCTTCAGCTGTGCTGCTAGTGCCCGAGGTTATACGAAGAAGTGCTTGTGGAGGAAAAAACTTGGTGGTAGAATGATGAAGTTTTTTTTTTGTTTTAACTTGGTTCACCCCAAACAAAGAAAGTTGCTACTGTAGCCGTGTGATACTATCGACTATGGGGGGGGGGGGGGGGGGAGCCTAGAAACGGTGATGGAAAATGATTGATGGAGGTAGGATGGGTGGAAAGACAATGGGAGTAAATGATTCACTCACACAAAGATGATCGGAAAATAGGATGGCTAATCAACAAGAAGTGGCATGCAAGTGGTCAGTTTCTATTGTTCAAAGGCGAAGGTTGGTTGCTGCCTGTGACCGTACGTTAGTTTACAGGACAGTTGATGAGTTGACAGCTTGGAAAGAAGACGTACAATTTGAAGTCAACTTTGGAAGAGAGCAAAGGTTAACAGATCGCAGGCAGACTTCAGCAAAGATTTAGCAAGTGATGAAATGAGCTGACGAGCGACGACACTGATAACCTCAACAGTCAATTTAATCTCAGTTAACTAAAATGTAGATGTTAACATTTGAGGGTCCCTTACGGTATCACACACAACCAGAGTACAACTGTTTGAAACACAATGTATTCGAGTTTATCTTGTGAGTTGCGTTGTTTTGCTTTATAAACTTGTAAAACATTGCTGTGATTTGATGATTCGTCAGTGGAATAGACGACATGGCCAGAACAAAAGATAAAGATGAACAGAAGAAAACCACGATTTACACAGCGATTGTCAAGAGACACATGTGGTTTTACAGACATAAGGGGCTACTGAGAATTAGGGTGAAAGTTTAGTTCATACTTAATTGGGAGCTGTGCAGTGAGATCCTTGTTCACATTAGTTTTAAATTTCTGCATGTCGGGGAAACAGGGAGCAGGGAGGGAGTTTCAGAGGCCGGCAGCTCAATGAAAGAAGCTATTGGAGTAGATCTGGGGACCTCTACAATGAATGAATGGGATCTAGCTGATTGTCGAGTTGGTTGAGTGCATTTACGTCGAGGGACACCAGAGCAACAAGTTCATCAGAGCACATTCAATTGAAGTACTTAATAATCAAGCACAAGGATGCAATATTGTGGGGATAGGACAGGGGCTGGAGCTTGGTGGATAGTGAGGGACCTATTAGATTAGAGACTCTTATTTGGACCTTGCTTAAGAGAGAGAGAGACTAGTAGATTGTTCACCAGCTCAGATGTGACAACAATACTCCATGCATGGACGGATGGTGGCTTTGTAGAGATATAGGATACTGCGAAAAGTTTTCTAGCACTGTAGAGGGAGCCCACCTTCTTTGCAGCAGCCTTGGCAATGTCTTCTATGTATTTGTTGTAATTCATGTTACCTGTGAATGTTAGGCCGAGGAGTTTGAATATTGGACTCTCAGGTAGTATGTTATTTGTCATGACAATCGGTGGTTGAAGAGGTTTCTTGTAGTTGTTGAAGGAAAGGAGTTTTGTTTTAGCAGCATTAAATATTACCATCCATTTATGACTGTATTCCACACTTTCTATGTATGCTCCGTGTTATTCAGATGACTAGAATAGAGCGTGGTGTCATCAGCAAATATACCCATCTCAGACACTATGTCATCAGGGAGGTCGTTTATGAAAATCAGGAACAATAAAGGTCCAAGGATTGATCCCTGGGGTACACCTGCATCTATGTCATGTTGTTTGGATAAACAGCCATCGAGGACAACCTGGATCTTTCTTTTGGATAAGAAAGATCTAATTATATTAAATATTCATTCAGTAATACCATATGAATTGATTTTTTTGAGAAGCTCTTTATGCCAGACCTTGTCAAAGGCTTTGGATGTATCAAGCGCTACCATCCTAGCTTCACCTGCCTTGTCCAGTGTATGGTATATGCGTTCAGAGATGACCGTTAGGATATCCGCAGTAGACTGTGCTTGCCTAAATCCATACTGATGGTCATAAAGATGTTTAGCATCAATGAGGTGATGGACTATTGCTAAATTGATTAATGATTCAAAGATTTTATCGAAGAGCAACAGTAAACTGATGGTGCGATAATTCTGAGGTGCAATTCTGTCTCCAGAATTTTAGAAGACTGGTACAACAGATGGAATTTTCCAGCTATCAGGGAAGCAAGATTCGGCGAAGCATTTGTTGTAGAGTTTGGAGAGAACAGGGGCCAGTTCAGCAGAGCATTTCTTTATTACTAGTATAAGATCAGGCCCACATGCTTTGGAGGTGTCAAGGTTTTTTATGATGTCCCGAACATGAGATGGGGTAATAGTTAAGGTCATCAAGTGTGGCTTCAGTACGCAATGGGAAATTTGGGAGGGATTGGTTTGTGGAGTTTGTGGAGTCCAAAGTGGATTTCAAGCGAAATGCTGGGCAAGTAGTTCAGCCCTATCAGTTGCAGTGCAAATGACATTATTGTGGTTGGATAGTGGGGGAATTGTTGATTGCTCATTGTTCACCACACTATTGAAGATTTCCAGAAATCACGAGTACCTAGTTTCTGTGAATCAATTAGTTTTTTGCTCATTCCTGCATACCTTCTCTTTGCTTCATCTATCAGTCTTACAATGATTTCTTGACACTATAAATTTCTGTCTATTTGTAGTTGACTTATGACGGCTGAATTGTTGGGATGCTTGCTGCTTCTGAGCAATAGCAGCTGCACAGTTCGAGGTGAACCATTGTGGAGAGTGAGGCTTGCTGTAGAATCTTCGCGTGGGGACATGTTTTTCAATGTCTGCTTTGACCCATTCGGTTACCTATTTGCGCACTGATCAGCAGAAAAAGTTTCACTCCATGGGGTGTCTCTGATGGATTCCCAATCAGCCTGCTTGTAGTATCTCGTCGGTTTGAAGAACGGCTCATCAGCTTTGTGACAAGATTTTAGGGTGATATCAATCATTACCACAAGGTGATCAGCATTCCCGAGCGTGCTATAAGCATTCACTGCACAAGCCGTGGGCAATGAGGTCAGGAACAAGTTGAGAAGTGAAGCTTGCTGGTCCATAAGATCAGGGAGGCTAGTCGAGAAAGTGACAGTCTTTGAGAGAAACTATACGTGGAATTACCAGCTACGTCTGTATAGCTGGAGAATCCCAACCAGTCATGGTAATGTACATTAAAATCCCCAAATACATGTATTTGGGCACTCAAATCTAGTGAGAGTGCTGTATCTATGCTTTCAGAGACAAAGTTAAGCAGGGTACCGTCCTGGGTCGAATGAGAATGGTATATAAAATATAAGTAACTAATGCTGTGTTGTAAGGTTAATTAAAAGCACATGTAGGCTTGATAACTTATTCTAGCCAAAGGAAGGGTGTTCCGAAGATAAACTCCTAGCCCGTGCATATGTTTGTTAGAGTATTTACGGTAAAGTGGGAGGTATTAACTCATGTCAAAATGGTGTGAGGAGATTGAGGATTGCAGGTTTGTTTCACTTAGTGCTAGGATCTAGATAGTTTACTAGGAGAAAGGTTTCTACGTCATTGATGTTGGTTCTAAGCTTACAGATATTTGTGAATGCTAGCCTCAAGGGCGGAGGCGAAGATGTTTTTTGGTGGGTGTCTGTTTTAGGTTTGTTTTATTTTTCTTTGTACTGTAATTTTGGTTTTAGTTAGAGTGGGGAGGACAAAGTGAGTGCTTGTTTAGTGCTAATAAGCTCACACAACCAGTCCATTAGTCAAGACTTGGTCGATGGGGGTTGTGGCCTCAGGAAGCCCACCGGATTACTGTAGAGTCTCTTTCTATGCGTGACATGGTACATACACTTTCCCACCATATTATACAACTCTTGATGGAGCAGCTACTCTTAGTGCTACCTAAGAGTTGCACTACCAGTCGGAAACAGCAGCCAGACAAGCTGTCTAACCTGTAACCATAACCTGTCGGAACAAGAGCGACCCAGACTAGTCATGTGAGACTTAGTGACAAAAAACTTTACCCAAATTGCCCAGATAGGAAATAAGGCCAAGCACTAATTGTCTTTGAGGTGTCCCTTTGCTAGTACCTAGCTAATAGACAAAGAAGGAGTGCAAAAGCCAGGTGATAAGCAGAACCCATCTACTCCTTAAGCAATTTTAGGTTTGCAAATCGGATATTTTGTTCGAATCTCCAGCTCTGGGAAGGTTGTCGATAAGGACTGAGGAGGCCTCCCGCCTCCAGCCATTTGCTGCCAAGACGTTAGAAGTCAGTAGCACAGGTTTTATATCAGAGTTTTCCTTCTCCTAGATGGATGATCTGACAAGTCTACGAGTCCATCACACCGAGAGGGGTAATTCTGCGCCTATGTACTAATCAGGTATTTCAGAGCCCCTGTAGGTATTTTAAAAAAAATTCCATATATATATATATATGTAGATAGAATAAGTTTACACGTCACCTTCCAAAGATAACAGAAAATTAAAGATGGGTTCCCCTCTCATAAGTAAAATTTATTGTGGAGACATTTCATCAGCCAATAAGGTGGGTGAGAGTCGCTAATCTACTTTTGTATAAATCAAAGAAAGAACACTTAGCTATGATTAATTTTTTTAACGCATTAATCATCGTTGGACCCTTGTGGACTGTGAAAGATAACACCTAATGCCATCAAGTGCTGTTTTTAATGAAGACAAAACGGTTTTGAATTAGGTGTGGGAGGAAGGGGGCGACTTCCTTTTTTAACTCCTTAGATGCTAGAGAATTATTTTTATTTACTTTACTTTAGTGGTTTGCCTACGAATTATTGATCTCAAAACAACATATGGAAACCCCAGGTACCATTTGAAATCCCATGCCAGTTGAGAAAACTGAGAGGAAGGTGTTTCTTAAAGAGTTCAATTTAAGATCTATTACTATACTAGAGCTAAGTTAATCAACGTGTTTCCCTAAAGCTTTGTTCCTATATATTTTAATCACACAAAATACATGTTAAAATATTCCTTAAACGTGGGATTTAATTATGTTTGATAAAAATTTCATTTTAATTTGTATAATTAACCACAATTTGTAAATAACTGAAGTCACCCATCTTAGCTATCTATGCATTTCTCTCATCTTCTCTTGCTGTGTGTTGATTCAGCCATGCTCTAATAGTTTTTAATGTCTTTGTGAGCATTAAGAGAAAGAGTTATTCGATCTTTCTAGCTAATTTACATAGTGTGTTCGTACACACCGTAAACACATATGTAAATTAGATAGCAAAATGATAGAGCGCTATCCATAAGAACAATAATATAAAAGTAAAGAGACTTGTTGTATTTTGTAAGGCAAGAAGAATTTTTTAACCAATTTGTGATTTTTTTAATGGAATCAAAGTGGAACAAATAGCGATAGTGGTTGTGTCCCAACCGGTCACAGGTACGTCTAGTATTGTATATATTTCATGCTAAAATGATTATTATGTGCTGCAAAAGGTGTCCCCCAAACAGTCTACATTTTTTGATTATCAACAAATTACAAATGTATAATACAGAATATTAATTTATTAGAAACTGTTTCTAAAATAAATATGCAAATTAAGCATACACATAGTTGTGTGTGGGTGTTTGCCAATTACTATACATACAGTATTTCAAAATATTTTGTTGCATCATTGAATTAAATAAACTTGAGGTGTTTTGATGTTAATATAGTTCGGATAAGTGGACATTTTTTTCTCGCATTTATTAATTTAGAAACTAACCAGAAATTAACAAATTAAACTCAAACTTATTTTTTCTTTTTCAAATTCTGCCAGAAACCAACCTTTGTAGTACCGGTTGGGATAAGCCAAAAGAATTTCATGAAGAATTACATCAATTTCAAAAGAAATTTAGTTTAAAAAATAAACGTATCTATTTGTTAATCATTGCAGTTAATGATGTGATACAGTGGAAGAGGAGATTGGAAGAAAGGAGGCAGTAGAGAAGAGTACACTAATGCAAAAAAGGTTGTGTACGCTTCCAAGCATGATGCTGCCTCAACCAAGTTCATAGTGAAGTGAATTGACCCCAAAAGTAACTTCATCTACAAAGTGGCAAAGCAGATGCATGGGGAGAATCACAATGTTATATGTGTGAAATGTATAAAGAACGATGATGGTCAGCTGTGCCTAGGTAATGAGTCCAAACAGAATCTAGCAACATCATTATGAAATGTTGCTTAATGTTGCATTCTTCTGGAACCCGAACCATCTAACATTAGAACAACCAGTTTAAGGCCCAGCATCACAGATCAGCCAAGGCATGATAAAAATACTTTAGGCAAAATGAAGAATGGCAAGGCTGCAAGACCTTTTGGAATAATCCCTGAAATGCTGAAAGCATCTGGTAGGGTCGACATCCTAATCCTGTCAGAGAAGAGTGTGTGCCTGAGTGCTGGGTTGAGTGTTTACATTGTCAATTGCTATAAAAGGAAAGGAGACGCACGATCATGTTGTAATTAGAGACCTGAAGTTCCTAGAAACAGGAATTAAAGTGATTGAACATGTAGCAGACAGCATCATCAGACAGCAGGTTGATAAAGATCGGATGTGGTTTGGCTTTTACCTGATAGGAACACAATTCATCATTCGACAACTACAGGAGAGATATGTTTGTGCAGACAGGAGACTCTACATGGTATTTGTGGATCTGGCGAATACCTTCGACAGTCCCCCCAGTAGATCCCTACAGTTGCGTTCTTCTCGATCCCCGCTATGGTGGGTCCACCTTCATTGACAGAATCAGCTGGTCATAATTTTGTAATGCTGTGGCAGTCAAAGTTTCCATCCCCTCTTCTCTCGGTTACCATCTTCTCAATAACTGCTTTCATAAACGTTATTAAAAAAGAAATATCAACAAATGAAGTTGGTTTTAAAAAATCTTTTTGGAGTTTTATTCTTCAGAGTACACACCTCAAACAACTCCCCACGAAGGAAGCAGCTATTCAAAAGCCCAACTACCCTGTTTGGTGGTTTAGACGAATGAGGCCAATCCTCTCTCCCTGCAATTTGCCAAGACAACAGCACTCCATCTTAGGACGTATTTCGTTCTTATACATGTAGAGGATTGTGTCAGGAGTGAAATACTTTCTGGAGCGGTAAAATGATCCAACCATTTTCCCAGCGACCTTAGAAACAGATTTGATGTAAGTCTTCCATTTCAGGTCTGGAGTAGAGATCAGTCTTAGAAACTTATCAAAGCAGGGGGGGGGGGGCTTTCTCAAGGAGAGAGACATTCATTTCAATTAGGGCAAAGTGAGGATCCGAGCATTCGTGGTGAAAAAAGAGAAGCTTGGTTTTTAGGTATATTTAAAGTAATCAGCCACCTTTTTCTCTATTGCACAACGTTCTCCTCGTCAGAAGAGAGAGAATCAGAAAGATTTTGATCATTAATGCTCTTCGAAGTGTTGCCATAGATGGTTGTGCCATCGGCACAAATGTCAACGAATGATCCTAGAATGTGATTTCGAAGATCATTCATGAAGATCAGGAAGAGGGTTGAGCCCATGATGGATCCTAGTGTTGATACTATATTCTTCAGACTTCTGCCTATCAATAACGACTTTTATAAACCTATCAGAGAGAAAGTATTTGATGGTTGAGAAGACATTTCCAGATATTCCATAGCTAGCAATCCTAGATTTAGGTGAGCCCTATCAAAAACCAGCAGGACAAAATCACACATTGAGAAACCATGTAAACTGCATTTGTCCAAAGTCACCCTTCTTGCGGATTTAGGTGCTATCTAACACTAGCAGTGCCAGGTCTCATTTCATTCGCTTCTCCTGCTTGATCGCTCATGGTAAGTAACATTACACACACAAATGGCCAGCATCTTTATCATTCATATTTCCTGCTTGATCATTCACAGCAGATAACATTACAATTTAGACAAAAATGACAGGTGTCCTTCTTGCACTACCACATCACATATTTTCTTCCTAAAAAAAATCCATGGTCTAGGCCTTTTTTCTCATCTTCTTCTGAATAAAAACTTTGTTTTGTTAAGGCTTGATACAATGCTGAGAAGCAACAAGAAAAGACAGAAAACCAACATATTTTTAGATCCCCAACTTTCGTGAAGAACAGGGATGCTTTTTAAATGTTTTTTACCACTCCTCTATGAAGAATTTCGTCATGAAATTTGAAAAACGCTTAGGAGAGAGATGATGCTCTTAATCATGTGGGGGTACAAAACAATTTGAATCATTCCTTTTTTTGCTATGTCAAAATGATTAGTGTTGAACATTTAAAAAAAAAAGATAGTTTGTACTCTAACTGATAAGTAAATCAATTCTTTTACCCTTTTTATGCATTAAAATTATAATTGTGTGTTGTTTGCAATTTTGAATACCCTATCTGAAAAAAATATTGTTTACATTTCAACGATACGGTCGACCAGCAAGCAGCAGCAGCAGCAGCAGCAAATGTGAACAAACCTGGCAATTTTTACAAACTATGTTGACAGGCTATTTTATTTAAAAAAAAAAAAAAAAAGAAAAAAAAAACTTGTTTTTGCTTAAACTTAAGTAAATGTAGTTTGTGATTCTTTTATAAAACAGTGGCTCCTTCAGGAAATACTGTTTTTTAAATAACCTCAACTTTCAAACTTTAATTCTAGTTAGAAATGACTTTCTAATCATTCCCTGATGCTACCAGATCAGGCTGTTTGAAGATATCTCGACCAAACATCGATGTTTTATTGGGTTTTTTTCTCTTTGCAAAACTCAATCATGTTCTGCAAAATCGAAAACAAAAAACAACAATTTCCCTCCCTTTCACTCAACCAAACACCATGAATAAATACTTGAACATATAGAGAACTTAAAGCATAAAAACTTTCACCAAAATGAGTGGATTCGCCATTAAATAACCTGATGAGGGTTGATATGCCGTAAAACAAAATAACCCAACCAAATAACATGAATAAATACTTGAACATATAAAGAACTTGATATGCCGCAAAACAAACCAAACTTTCTAACCATCAGTTTAAAAAAATAAATAAGATTCTACTTTTTTAGGCGATTATGTGTGCACACCCTAAAAATTTTGTCGGAAAAAAGAAGAAAAAAAACAATAAAAAAAAAATAATTACTTTAGAATTTAGAGTGGGAGGGATCAGTTTCGCATATAAATTTAACGTAAAATGATCCCCTGTTTCCGAGCCATTCTTGCCTTTTAGAGCAGTTAGCTCTGCAAATTCTTTTGATATTTTTTCAAGCTGAATCATAATTACTTACTTTACCACTAACCCTAGGTTCGAGTGACAAGCCCACCTCCTAAAAATGCTTCCCTTGAACATACCACTAACCCTAAATCTGAGTGACAAGCCTTACCCCCAAAATAAATCCCATTAACTCTAACTCTAACCCTAGGTACGAGTGGCAAGCCCCCCTTCTAAAAAAGACATCCTTACCCTTACCACTACCCCTAAGTCCGAGTGTCACCCCCCCCCCCCCCCCCCAACAAAAATCCTGGTCATAATTTGATGGCTAATTGTGCTACCAAAATAAATTTGCTATCATTGTTTATGTTTTGCAAAGATCTATGTGCCCACACTAAAAACTTTTAAATATAATGAAAATTAAATTTTGGTTTCGGATACCTAGTGGATGGTTCATGTCATATTGTACATGTTGGTAAGATCTTTAGTAGAAATAAAAGAGTTATGTAACTGTAAGTCTTCTATTTAGAGACAAGCCATTCTTCTATAATCTGGCAGCCATTCTCTGTCGGCTAGCTGTATATTTAAGAGTTTGTTTTGTCATTAGTTAAGTTTATGAATGATTGGTTTTATATGAGGGTAGGGAAGTTTTGTGTCTATAGACACAAAGAGAAGAAAAATGTACAGATTATTTGGGCTTATTCATCAAGAAAGAGAAAATTGTTAAGTTGGCAAATTTTCTAATTTCCAATAAACTTTGAACGGTCATAATTCGGTGGCGAATTGTGCTGCCAAAAAAATTTGGTATCATTGTTTGTTTTGCAAAGATCTATCGTTACATAGCGCGTTGTCTGAGGCGTGTATAAATTTGTTATACACACCGGTCGGCACCCTCACGTCATTATTGTTAACTTCACATGAATGCCAAGGCTTATTTCAAATGTAGGGTTTATTAGTTAGACAGAGTGATAAATAAGTCCTGAGCCTAACTAATAAAGCAACAACTTTTAGGAAAAAATCACTTTTATTCATCAACATAGTCTCCTCCTCAGGTGATACACTGTTTCTAACATTTCTCTAACAATTCAATGTCTTTTTTGTAGAACGAGTTGTCTTTGGCTTCAAAATACACCTCAGTTTCTGATATCACTTAATTGGAGCCAAATCTCTTTCCATATAGCATTCTTTTGAGGTCTACAAATGGCTAGTAGTCGCTAGGGGTCAGATCTGGAAAATAGGGTAAGGGCGAAAGCAATCCGAGGTGCAATTCATATAGTATTTCCATCATTGCGATCAACTTGTGACATGGTGCATTGTCTTGGTGAAAAAGCACGTTTTTCTTCTTCATTTATGGCCGTTTTTTTCATCAAACACATCAATAATGCTATATAATATTTTCTATTGATGGTTCTTTCATTCTCAAGGTAATTGATGAGCAAAATACATTGTGCACCCCAAAATATGGAGGCCAAAACCTTGCTTGCTGATGTTTGTATTTTTGGTTGCTTTGAATGATTTTCACCTATTGCTGTCCACTCTGGTGACTTCCGATTTGACTCGGGAGTAAAGTGGTGGGTCCATGTTTTATCCATTTTCATATATCAATAGGGGTGGGACGTAATGGGTGAAAATTTCAGATTCATGCGAGTAGTATATTTTGTGTTCATTTATACATAAATAACACTAAACAATCAAACATTTTGAAAATTTTGCAAAATTCAGAAGGTGCAGGCCAAAAATAGCTGTTAGGGCTCTACGGGACTCAAAATCCATCATTTTTCAGTGAAAAAGTGGCTTCATGCGACATTGCAGGTCCTAAAACACCCTCAAAAGCTATGAATGGATATAGATGGTTAAATCTGATATAGTACTGTAATTTAGGACCATTTGAGTTCCGTAGAGCCCTAACAGCTATTTTTGGCCTGCACCTTCTGAATTTTGCAAAATTTTCAAAATGTTTGATTGTTTAGTGTTATTTATGTATAAATGAACACAAAAAAATACTACTCGCATGAATCTGAAATTTTCACCCATTACGTCCCACCCCTAAATTAATGAAAAACAAATTCTCTGTGTTGCATTGAAACAGTTGCAAACAATGCTTTGAATCATCGATGCGTTGTTGTTTTTGATCGACTATGAGTAAACACGGCACCCACTTTGAACACAGCTTTCTCATTGTTCATGCAAAATGGTGAATACTTCTGATATCTTCAACTCTACTGCTACCTCACACAACTTCAATTTACGATCAGTTAATCATCAGTTTACGATCAGCTAATCATCAGTTTACGATCAGTGGACTTTTTTTTTATGTTTTCTGGGACAACTGCCGAATTTGAATAACCTGAGCATTCAGCATCATTTGTGTCTGCATACCAACTCGTAACCATTTTTTCTGACGAAGCAAAGTCTGAATAACACTTATCAAGTCATTGCTTTGCTTGAACAGTATTTTTTCCTATCAGCAAACAATGCTTTATCAACACACGTAATTCAGATTTTTCCATTGCTTCGAAAATTTGCAACAATAGATTCACTGTTGTTGTAAACTAATAATTTAATTTCGACATGTGCCATTTAAAGGTTAGTACTTTATAAAAGCCTTATGGATTTTTTATTAATGGTGGAATCTGTATGTCAGGCCCAGGACTTATTGAGTTATAATCCCGAAAAAATACTACAGAAAATTAAACATCCTATAGCAGTACCCACACTCCAGTAAGCTATGATAAGTTCTTGGCGCTGATCATCTAACAGAGCTGTACAACTTTGTCTATAATAACAAACTTTTACAATATTACATCCCAATTAATGATAATTACAATGACAATGAGATGTAATTATTGAGTGTGATGATTTATGGAAGTGAAACCTGGCCAGTGAGGGTTGAGGACATGTGTTGCATGGAGAGAAATGATATGAAAATGATACTATGGATGTGCAATGTGAGTTTTAAAGACAGGCTTAGATCTGATGGATAGTATAGGGAGACATGTGCAGAACAGGAGATGGTGAAAGAATGGATGAGAGTTCATGGATGGATGGATGGCCTGTTAGGGATGGTCTTCGTTCCGGACCAATCGCCAGCTTCTTATAACAATTTGAAGTAGAGAGTTAGTTCACAAGGAAAACATGGAAGGAAGTAATAAGGATACACTTGAGAGAAAGAGGGATAAATAAAGATGCATATGTAATGTGAGTCTTAAAGACAGGCTTAGTTCTGGTGACGTCAGAGGAAGATTAAATCTGAACAGTATAGGGAGATGTGTGCAGAAGAGTAGACTTCGATGGTATGGACACTGAAATAATTGATGAGAGTTCTTGGGTTAGTAGATATAGAAAAGTTGAGGTAGCAGGTTCAGCTCATAGGGTAAGGCCAAAGAAAACATGGGAGGAAGTGATAAAAATGGACCTGAGGGATAATAAAGACCTGGCCAAAGATAGGTTATTTTGAAAGTCAATTTGTTAAAGCCGTCCAACGCATGCCAGCATGTAAAACGGATGTTAAACCAATGTGATGATGATGATGAATATTTATTGAAATTAAGGGTAAGCTAAACATTTTTTTAAATCCTATTTAAAAAAATTTAAACATGATTATATTTTGAATTATTTTTCACTTGGCAAATTCATACTAGAATTGTCCACATGAACCCGTGGCGCAATGGATAAAAGCATTGATTAACAATCAGTTCCAAGTGACGGTCTTCTGGAGGTTGAAAAGTCAATCCTTACTATAGGCGATACTAACTAAGAATAACATACTAATTAGTATGTTATTCTACCCAGTTGTCATGGCTGATGGAATGAAAACAATCTATAGGGTTCAGTTGGAAATTCCATATAGGTTTCCGAGTTTGAAAAGATGCGCCAGAGGTTACATCAGCTGAAACGTGAAAATAACAACCAAGATGAGAATAGAATTTATTTCAAGATGGATGACACTTTTAGCATATAAATTCCCAAAGATGGCTATCGATCAAACTTTGTTGCCAAAGATTATTTTGTTCCTTGTTTTTGTAAGGAAGCAACAGTTAGGATTCTATAAGTAAGTTAGTCAAAATTGTCTTTTAGTAATTGTGTTCAGTGCACAAATTATAATTGTGTGAATTCAGTTCATCAAAGGAAAAAGGGTTTATTCATAACTGATGATAAGTGTTTTATTTTCTGTCCGCATCATAAAACTGCAGTTTTACTCTTTGGGAATCTCCAAATCTATCTACTAAATTATGATTAAAGTTTAAAAAACAAAACAAAAAACAAATGTTTTGAAAATAAAATGTGGATTCACTGGATAATATTTAAAAGATGTTTTTTTTTACGATTTCAGGGAATGGTTGCATGTTATCCTGGTAATGATACAAAATATCTTCGCCATATAGATAACCCAAATGCTGATGGTAGATGTATGACATGTATTTACTATATTAATAAAGATTGGAATGTTGAAGTAAGTATCTCTTTCATTTATAACTACTAAGTTTTCTTAAAAACTTTTTCTCACTTAAAAATGTGTATGCATAAATATGACTTGTGTCAAATGTTCAGATAAGCCAAATGTATTATCTGTTGTTGTTATAAAGCTCTGTCTAAAAAGATATTGAGTCCTTTATATGTACAAAATCTGCCGCTATGATTTGTCTTGGTTTCAGAATTCATACTTCAACGGCAGATTTTGAGAAGTTATGCATATTGTGCGTTGAGAAGCATTTTCTTAATGTTCCTAAAAAGTTTATATTTAAAAAAGGTTATGTTTTAGGGGGGGGGGGGCTATAATTGTGGGGATATGCAACACTGTTACTGCCAATTCCAGATGTTTATTGAATTCCATGGTCAATAGCGAATTGGAGAATAGCATCCATATTTTTTGTTACTGTCATGTGGATGTTATTTCCTCTTCCTGGAAAATGCCAAGTCTTCTTTTAAGTATAATTATAGGTGACGTTTATTTGCCAAATGTTTTTATGCTCGGCCATCATGAGTTTTCAGACACAATGACTGAAATTAAATCTGTGCAAAAGTAAAATTGATATGAAAAACTTTGAGGTCATTGACCTGAATAGCGAACTGGTCTTTCTCTCTCCCTCGTTCTGTGCATGTGTGTCTTTCTCCCTTCTCTTTCTCTCTCTTTCTTCTTTCCCTGATTCTCTCTCTCTCTCTCTCTATCTCTTTACCTCAGATCTTTGAAACAAATTGAATCTTTAAAGAGAAAACTTGAGATGTGTGAAGCAGACTTCACACATCTCAAGTTTTCTCTTTAAAGATTTTTTTGTTGCTGAATTATTTTAGCTAGTAAATGTATGTGTCGTTCAAATGCAAATATTTAATATTTTGGGAATGAATTCAGTTATTTCTTTCATTTCATTTTAATGACATTCAGACACTTTTTTTCTCTCATCGGTTAATTAGTTTCTATCTATCTGTTTAATCTTTATGATTATTCTTCATCCCTGCTATAAATTTCAAGCACTTGGTCAGCAGGGTTAATCATAGTGGTGGTGGTGGTGGTGGGGGGTTCGATGATAGTTGAGCATGTCACTCTTGCTATATCGTTTCTTCTTTTTCTTATTTCCTTTTCATCCTCATTTTATTTAGTTATTTTAAAAAAAATTGTTTATAATTCTCTGCAAGTAAAAATAAAAGTGTCATTTTCTTTCTTAGAAATAAACCGAATTTAAAAGCTTAACTAACGTTATTAAATCATTACCAATATGCACATATATACCTTACATGCACATAGCATGTATATATATACACACACATACATACACTCACACAAATATATACATATATTAATTATAAATTATTAAAAGCCTAGAAAAATAAGACATTTTTGTTTTTTTTTACTCTTTTTTTTATCTATCCCTGTATCTACTTTCAATTGCTAGCAAACTATAATGGAAGTCAGTAAAATTAATTAATTTATTTATAACTATTTATTGCTATTACCTGCATGTTATTTTTTATTTTTTAGTGGTTAAATATGTTAATCTAAACATTAAAGAATCCTAACTGCAGTTGATAAGAGATTGATGTTAATATTTATTACCTATCTAGTGAAATTTTCATTGTTAGTGTTAAGTATAATTTGCACAACTGGTTTACAATATCTAGTGTCAATTTCCTTTGAAAAGAAAATAACTAAAATAGTTACCCTTTATTTACAGCAAAGAGAGAGTAAAGAGATCAACAAGTTTTCTTGACCTCTTCCTTACTGCTTGGGAAAATGGTTCAGTTTGGTTTACAGCATACCAATCTTTTTAATTTACTTAATCATTGACAATAGGCATTGGGTTTCATTATTAAGTGACCACCCCCCCCTTCCCTAAAAGGAAAATTAGAGTAACGTGGCCAGGTTAAAGTAGAAACAAATAGTAATCACCTTTTGAAATAAGGTCTCTCTGATTTCTTCTGCTCGAGGCTTATTAGTAGTACCCTTTATTTATTAGATGTGAATACTTGAGCTGTAAATCATCAAAGCTTCTAGTCACTGTTTAAAAAATTCAGCTCTCAATTGTTCCTTATTTTTTGTTATTTCAGACTGATGGAGGTTTATTGCGGATCTTTCCTGAGGGGCAAGAAACTGTTGCAAACATTGTTCCAAAATTTGATCGTCTCCTTTTTTTCTGGTCGGATCGTAGGAATCCGCATGAGGTTCAAGCTGCCAAAAGATGCCGGTAAGTCAGAATCTTCAAAGAAGGAAATGGTCACCAATTTTAATTCTTTTTTGGCTCAATTCGGTCATTGCGTACAAACAAGCTATCAAAAATATGAACACTATTTTACTGTTAATGTAAGGTACGCTGATACAGTTTGTATGAAACAAAAATATTTCCCTGAACACTGTGTTTGTACTGAAAATTCTACAAAATTTAGCATTGAAAATTCCACAAATTCCACTTTCTCAGAGTGTCATAGTTTTTTTTATTTAATAGCAGGTTTTAGTTTAGGAGGGCTTTTTAGAGTGATGTACATTCCAGTAGCACTGGATCGCTGGCTTATATAAGTTGACAGGGATAGAGACCAGTCAATTCTCCACTAACTCCCAACATATTCCTCCCAACCAACTCATTGGTCAATTCCTTTTTGCCTATTTGCTTCTTACAATTTTGGATTTTACCCTGCCACAAATTTGTGATGGGCAAAACTTAACCCCTTTCATTCATCAACCCTTTCTCTATTGGTTCTACTATCAATCAGAAAATCTTATTCTTAAAGCTGACTGGTCTCAATCTTAATATTTTCCATATCATGACCTCCCTTGTTTCAAATTTTGGTCAGTGAATAATTCTATAATCAATTCTCTTTTATCATGAGTCATTGAGTCCACTCTTAAAATTTAATTCCATTTTACCAGATAACAATTGTCTAGAGTCATTAGAAACCTAAACCAATCATTCTGAGGTTTGGAAACAATGTCTTGTTCTTATAATATTCTTATTACTGGCCCAAACTGGTCAAATGTCATAAAATGGCCTTTCTGAAAATTGTAATCTTCCAAATTCTTTGAATTTGGATAGTCAGGGGGAACATCTGTTTTAGATTATAACAACCACCACCAGAGCTAACTTATCATGTCAGACTGTGGCGGAGGCAGGGGAAAACACTCGCTATCTCCAATTCTCCTTAGTTTATTTCTTCTTTCTTTATAATAAAATTGTGGCTGGCCAATTTTTACAATTATTACTGAATCTCTCACAATTCTTTCATTTATATTTTAAATATTTATTTTCTCAGTTTTTATATTCGAACTAGTATACTCATGCTATAAAAATGACGGCCAAATTTTTATATCGATACGCCATATTCTGAAATAAAAAATATTTTTTAGGTAATAATATTTATTTTGTACCCAAGTTGACTTGGGAGGACGTAGTCAAACGTGATAGGAAGGCCATGGGTATGGATTCCATCAAACCTTGCCAAAGACAGGAGTGGAGAGGAAGACTTAGATTTCGAGACTAGACAATCAGGCCCCACCCTCATCAGAGGATTAATTGTGGCCTGATTCAACAAATAAACCGGTTGATGATGATGATGATGATGATGATAGGTAACAATGGATACTGACCTACCAAGAATTCATACAAAATGGTTATGTAAATAGTTTAGAGCAAGATATCGTTCACAGTAAATTTTGTGATTTTGAGATCATCTTTTGAATATTGTGAAAAATATTCATGGTATTATGTCATATAATGCAGACAACATAATGAAAACTCAATATAAAACTAATCAACAACCTGATTGGAAGTGATATGTCTAATTATTTTAATTAAAAAAAATATCTTATATGAAGACATCCCAAAAAACAACAGATTATAAACACACATTCCTAATATGACATAATAATAAAAGTAAAAACAATATGGGGTACGAAATGGCTTGTTTCATTTAATCCAGTTAAGACTCAGCTTGTGTCTTTCAATCGTAGGCGTGCCTCTTTTCTTCCTAAGATTCTCATGGATGGCTCTGCTCTTGAGGAAAAATCGACTTTGAAACTTCTTGCTCTTTCTGTTTCTCGTAATGTCGGTTCTCACTATCGCTCCAAACACTTTCTCACATCTGAGGCTATTCTCTATCTCTACAAATCTATAATCAGACCATGTATGGAGTACTGTTGTCATATTTGGGCTGGTGAATCTCTGTTCTATTTGAGGGTTCGTGATAAAGTGCAGAAACGTATCTGTAATTTGATTGGCCTTACCCTTTCTCCTCTCTGCACCTTCTCTCTCACAGACGTGATGTTGCTAGTCTCAGTCTTTTCTATAAATACTATTATGGCATATGTTCTTCAGAATAATGTGATCTATTCCCTGCTTCTTTTGTTCCAGCTCGTTTGACTCGTTGGTCTAATGGTCTCCATCAATTCGCTGTTTTAATATCTCATTCTAATACAGCTTCCTATTCCAGTAGCTTCTTTCCAAGAACCACAGACTTGTGGAACTCTCTTCCTGCTGACTGTTTTCCACCTACATAAAACCTTGGTCTTTTCAAGACTAAGGCCAATAGGCATCTCCTGCCTTTGTAATAATCATATTTGTTCTTGTTAGCTCCTTACATCAAGTGGCTTCATGCCTTGTCTGGAGTGATTTCCATAAGAAAAAAAATACAAAATAATACAAATAATAATTATTATTAAAGAAAGAGAAAGAAAGATAGCTGTGTTGTTTGTATTTATGAAGGCTAAGTTTCTATAATCATTAAAGTTTTCAAATTTCCTGATTACATTACTCAATACTAATATTCAACTGTTAACAAAATTGATATGTTTGAAATTCGAAACATTCAACTTCTAAAAGCCTGTTAAAAATGCATAGTTTTTTAAAGGTTTAAATACTGCAGCATACTGCAGTATAAATAAATGTTTCTTGCAGATGGTTTGAGTAAAATACAATAACAATCATTCACGTATCAACATAAACACTAAAGTTAATTTTATAAACTAAACTAATTTGTGTCCGCAGCCAATGAGAAATCTTAGCCCAACCAAATCAAAACACAGCTTAGAGCCGAAGGACCCATATCTCTCCAAGAGGGATACAAACCCAACTGACTGTTAGACCCCAGAAAACCAAATTCCCTCCCCGGCTCATCTGCTGGAATATATGTAGATATCATCAGGACCACCCCAAAAAGACCACTTGAGATAATGGCTAGCCAGCATCCACTTGTAAAGGTTAATCTGCTGTCAATCTATGAACATAAAAAAACCTACTGTCTAGGGGGTCTCGTATCTCATCATCATGGTTGGCCTTGCCTTCGTAAGGCATCGGTGACTGTGGTCCTCCACATTGCCCATAATCCATTGAGCGAAATGGTCGTATTGCATTTCGTATCTAGCTGGCCATTATTTTTATCAAGTACTTTGCTCTTAAAAGAAACCCTAATTTCTTTGAATGGACCAATCGAATTCTTGGTGGTCCAAGTTCCAGACCAAACATGCTTCCAATATCTTAGGTGATTTCTCTTTTCTTAACTAAACATTTCTCACCTGCAGCAAGTCTGTTATTCGAATGCATCAAAACATGCAGCAAGCCACTAAACATGTATAATTGGTAACGAATTCAGAAGTCTATGACTAGACTTCAAACGTTTAACAAACAAAAAAAAAACTCAGTTAGGTTCAATTCCTGTAGAAGCACAAAAACCCTCTGTAACTTCGAGCTCCAATGAACGAAAACAATTCGGCTCACCGCAGAATCTCACTCGGCACTCACGTTTCTCCTTTTCTTTCTTCTGATTTTCTTGTCTTTTTATTAGCAGATTTTCCCTCAGTTAATTCCGCTTAACCAATCAGAAAAAACATAATCCGCTGGCTCACTATTTGTCATGATAATTAAATCTATTATTATTGTGCAGCAACCAGTAGATTTGTTACTACGAGGTTGTGAGTTCAATCCTCACTAGAAAACTAGTAAGCCAAAACTTATTTCCCTTTCCATCTGCAAGCCAGGCAAAGGCGGACCCTCTTACTGCGGGGAAGAACTAAGTCCGGGCCACCTCCACCGCTCGATTCTGGCTCAAGATCATCAATTCCGCCACAACATGCAACCGCCGAGTGCATGTTTACACTGCCTTTGTTCCTTCAAATTTTTACTTTTTTTTAAAACTATTGTTTTAGTTCACCCCAAACAAGGCACAATGTCACTGAGATGTAAGGGGCTACTGTAAATTAGGAGCATCCTAAGTGGGGAGTTGTGAAGCTAGATGCTTGTTTACATTGCATTTAAATTTCTGCATGTTGATACAGTAAGAGAAACAGGAAGCAGGAAGGGAATTTCAAAGGTTAGCAGTTCGAAGAAAGAAGCTATTAGAGTAGAAAGCCCTCCGGTATCTGAGGACCTCTACAGTGAAGGGGTGGTATCTTGCTAATGGACGGGTTAATTGGGGGTATTTACGTAAAGGGGCATCAGTGCAGCACACTCGTAAGAACACATTCCATTAAAGTACTTGTAAAACAAGCACAGGGATGCAACATTGTGGCGATGGGACAGAGGCTGGAGCTTGTTAGATAGTGAGAGATCTATTAGATTAGAGACTCTTTTTTGGACTCTGTCCAGGAGGAAAAGGCTAGTGGTGTGTGTGTGCGCCAGCCCAAATATGACAACAATACTCCATGCATGGGCAAATGGTGGCTTTGTAGAGATATAGGATACTGGCAGGTTTGGCAAGTTTTGTAGCTCGGTAAAGGAAGCCCACCTTTTGTGCAGCAGCCTTAGCAATGTCTTCTGTTCCAATTCATGTTATTTGTGAATGTTAGGCTGAGTAGTTTGAATGATGAACTCTCGCATTATTGTTGTACTCTGCAAGATCTTTCAAGCTGCTCGTCCATTAATACCGTACAAATTAATTAAGACTCTCATGCCAAACCCTATCAAAAGCCTTGGATATGTCAAGCGCTACTGCCCTAGCTTCACCAGCTTTGTGCATTTTGAGATGACTGTTAGGATATCCGCAGTAGAACGGGTTTGCTTAAATCCATACTGTTGGTCAAAATGAAATTTAGCATTAATGAGGTGGTGGACTAATTTTAGATTGATTAATGATTCAAAGACTTTAGCAAAGAGTGGGAAGAGACTGATAAGGCTATAATTTTGCGAGTCAGTTCTTTCACCAGAATTCTTGAACACTGGTATGACAGAGGCAATTTTCCAACTCCCAGGAAAGCAAGATTCAGCAAGGCATTTGTTGAAGAGTTCAGAGAGGACAGAGGCCAGCTCAGCAGAGCATTTCTTTAAGACTAAAGTAGGGATAAGATCAGTCTCACATGCTTTGCAAGTGTAAAGTTTTTTTATGATATCCCGGACTTGGGAAGGGGTGATAACCAGATCATTAAGTGTGGCTTTAGTCCGCAGTGGAAAGTTTGGGAGAGAGTGATTAGTGGAGTCCAAGGTGAACTACTGGGCAAGTAGTTCAACCTTATTAGATGCTATGCAGGCGAAAGGTGGTTGGGGAATTGTTGTTGATTGCCAATTATTCACCACACTATTATAAAACTATAAACTTACAGAAATCGCGAGTTCCTAATTTCTGTGACTCAATGCGTTTTCTGGTCATTTCGGTATACCTATTCGTAGCTGCGGCTATTTCAATCTTGCAATGCTTTTTTGATGCTATAAATTTTTGTCTATTTGCATAAGACTTATGGCGGTTCAATCGGCGGAATGCTTTTTGCCTATGTGCAATAGCAGCTGTGCAGGTTGAAGTAAACCATTGTGGAGAGTGGGCTGGCTATAGAATTACTATGTAGAGACAAGTGCTTCAATGCCTACCTTGACCCATTCAATTCCCTCATTTGCACACTGCTTCACAGGGAGAGAAAAATTTTATTCCATAAGGCGTTTCTGATGTGATCTCTGATAGATATCAATCAGCCTGTTTGTAGTATCTAGTTGTTCTAAGTTACGGCTCTTCAGCTTGGGTGTCTAAAGTTTATGGTGATAGCGATCATTATCACAATGTGATCAGCGTTCCCAAGTGGGCTATTAGAGGGGTCAATGCACTAACTAACACAAAAAATTACAACATTTTGTTTTTTTATGGTTTTATATCAGCTTGGGTCTACTCTACATCATACTAAAAGTTGGACAAGATTTGAGTATGGGAAAGTTTCAAATTTTCGACTTACAAGTCATTTTTCATTACGTTTCAAAACACTAACTCGGTCAGTTTTCATGATAAACCAATAAATCTTGCATTTTTACCCTTGTTTACATTCAACTTTTGACTTCGCCTCTGATGCGCACAGTCCTTTATACTTGGTCCAACCTCATAACCATCAAACACCACAGTCGCTCTTCCATAGTTTTCGACAGTAAATGAGGCATAATCGTCTACAATCGAACTGTAGGTGCTCCCCTTCTTCCATTTCAGACGGTGAAGAAGAGATCCTCCATCTAGTACGTTGTGCTCTGTGACTGGAACAGCTTGCTGCACACGACTGTCTGATTTTGTTTCTGATTGCTTCGGCAAGGTGCGGTTTGTCCGCCTGACGTAAATGTCCTTTTCCCTCAAACAAAGACATCGGGTAAGACACAGTTCATAGGACATGACATAATCTAGCCGAAGATTTCCCGTCTGAGAGACTATGCGAAACCTCTGAAACAGGACCGCTGAGTCAATGCTACGATCTGCAGACACTTTTACGTTCTTGCTGAATGCTAGAGTCTTTGCACTCAAACTCCGTTTGTGAGAGTAGGAGAACACCGATTGTCCATCCGTTTCTTGTACAATGTCTCTTCCAATTTCAGAGAGGTCCTGCACATTGACGTCTTTGGGTGCATTAATTCCTGAGATGATATTGCGTAATGATTCATCAGTTGAAAACGGTGTAACACCGTCTAGTTTTTCTACAACATTTCCGAGATCTATCTCATCTCTTTTCAACCGAGAGGCAGACAACCCCTTATGTTGTTCACTTGTTACGTAACTTTTTTCGGTAAGATCTTGCATGGCGAGGTTGTAAAGGGATGACACAGTAGATGACTTGGCCCAAACTGTTCTGTGGTGCTCGGACATCTCACTACCCCGTGTGAGCTCACCATGGCTTTTGAGTGAGCGCATTAGTGTCTGCTCGATCACAAGATTGGAGCCAAGACCAGCCCAGTATTGGCTGCTGCGTCGGATTACGTGAAACCCAGAGTGGAACTTCTGATGTACTTCAGGATTGTCATCTTTCAAGCAGGCACGTAGCCAGACTTCTCACTTAGGGGGGGGGGGGGGGGGGGGCAAGGCATTTTTAGGAGGGGCAAAACTAATATTGATATTCTAATATGAGTGACGTTTGGTTCAGTGTGTGTGTACTGATATATAAATATAAATAAGTAGTAAAAAAATTTCAATTTCTTTTATATAATCTAAATATATTGTTGTGTATTTCGGTAAGTATATGTAAATAACAACATAAGCATAATAAAGCACATAAAGCATAGTAAACACAGTAATAATAACATAAAGTTCGTAAAATAAGGTAGCTACTTGCTAGCTCTACAGAATTCTATTATAATCTCCTATTTTTACAGTTATTGAAATGTGCAAGGATGCACTCTCTGTCAATGTTTCTCAGCAAATCTTTTTCAAAGAATATGAAGCAGAGTGATGTCAGTTTCTCTGTTGACATCAAAGATCGCATTCTTGTTTTGATGCGCTTCACTGAAGAGAATAGTCTTTCAACGGTTACTGAGGTCTGTGGGATGGTAAGGAGCAATTGCAATACTCTATGCACCGATGGAAAAATATCCCTGTCACATTGTTCGAATAATTCTGAAAGTCCAAGATCTTCGGTAGGGAGACGTCGCTGAATGTAGTTCTTAAATATTTCCATCTTACTCTCCTTTACCAAAACACTAAACAGTGGACCTAGCTGTTTCAGCGTCTCACTGTCCATAAATGATTCTGATGACGTGTTACATACTGCAGCAGCTTTCATCACTGCACATTGAGCATTTCCAAATCGAGCGCGGAGTTCTCCTCTAATGTGCCCCAGCAACTGTCGGAGTACCAAATCAAAATCTTCCACTGTACCCACACAGTTATGGTCAACGGAACCAGTCACTAATGCGCCATCTAATTTTCTGGATAACTTTCGTGCCCTTCCAGATCGCCGAGTATTAATATCCGTGATATCGTACTTTGTGGCAAGCTCCAATGCATACTTCACCACCTTCTCTGTATTGAATGATTCTGCGTATTCAAGTAGTGTTTCCACCAAGCTAATAGCTGTCTCCGCATTTGTTTGTTTCTTTTGCAGACCTTTGGTCACAACATCTGTATAGTCATATAATCTTCCAAAAAAGATTAGGAGAACTAGGAACTTCTTTGTCTGAATTGCCTTCAGTAGAGCAATAGCAGAAAGTTTTGTTTCAGCAGCAGGGTTATTTTGAAAGGATGCCAGAGTGTCCAAAATTACATCAAAACAAGAACTTTTCAACCTCTAAGGATCTGGAAGACCACCTGGTTGTAGATGAATGGGTCAATTCCAATTGTGGGTCTTTCGGATACAACATCTTCTGGATTTCCAGGTATCGGGAATGATGTTCTGTACCTGTCATGAAAGTGTACACTAAATCCATGGTCTCGAAGAATGTCTTAATGGCAGGATCAATCTCAGTGACAGATGCGAGAACTAAATTTAGCCTGTGAGATGCACAGTGCATATACTGAGTATTTGTATAGCCAGCCCTTTTCATCAGCGCTTGAACACCACCACCCACGTTCACCTGAGATCACACTTGCACCATCATATCCTTGCCCAACACATATCTCCTTCTCCAAGTTCATAGACTCCAGCATACCTTGCAGCTGTTCCGAAATACTGGCAGCAGATTTTTGTTAAGTTTTCTTTTCTTTAAACAAAAAATGTTAGTTGTGTTGTTATTTATTGTTTTGTTGTAAAAGTTACAGCAATACATGAATAGAGTTCTTCAAGAAAAATTCCAAACAAATGAAACTAGTTTTTGCTTCTTTAAAAAGAAACTTAATGTAGATAAATTGATTTCATTTACTTCAAAACAATAGCGTATTAATAAATACTTATTTAAAAAATATTTATTTACAAATATTGGAGGATGGCATAGCCTCTTAAGTGAACCCCACGATTTTCAGTTATTTAAACATCTAAAGATTAATAATTAAAAAAATGCTATTAGTAATTATTTTTTTCTAAAACACATTTTAAATTTCTTTAAAATAGAGTTAACAAAAAAGAAAAGAAATATATGCACTTACATTTATGTTGGTCAAAATTTCCTTTAGTCTTTCTAAGAGTAGTTGTCCCTAAGAAAATGAAAATGTAACTAAACTGTTTCAATAACCAAAAATCTTTTTTATTATTATACTTTTATTCTATCTCCCTATCCACTCTTTATTTATTTTGACATTTCTTTTCACTATTAGTTCACACAGACATGAAAAATCAAAGAAAGAACTGACGCCAAAGTCTTCGACTTCCACTTCTCACATATGTGTGAAAAAACATTGGATTCACTAATTCACTTCTCACCCTACATCACAAGGCTTTTTTGCTCGCCTCTTGTACTTGGGGTTTATACCATACCAATGCTGTTTTTTCTTTCAACTTCATCTCAGGTGAAATCTGGGATTATTTTCTATGTTAATTTCAAAAATTTTGAATGTAACATTCACAATTTTTTAAGTTAACAGTTGCAACTGACAACAAAAAGAAAAAACGTATTTGAGATTTGTGATAAAATACAAAAATATTTTTAAAAACTAATTCCTAGTTTCATTTGAAAATAATTTAGGTTGCTAGTATTCATTTCTATCTTTTGAATGCACAGGTTAGGAGTTTATGTTCGGAACACCCTCCCCCTGACTAGAGAACATAGGTTAGTATCAGATGACCAAGATTACATGTGCTTTAGATTGACTTTACATCACAGTGTCAGTTACTTATATTTCTTATACCGTTCCCCGTCGACCCAGGACTGTACTCTGCTAAACTCTGTCTCTGAAAGCATAGATAAAACACTCTTAATTGACTCGAATGCCCAGATACATGTATTTGGGGATTTTAATGCCCACCACCGCGACTGGTTGGGATTCTCCAGCCTTACTGACACAGCCCGCAACTCTACGTATAATTTCTCCTTAGCTCACTCCCTCTCTCAGACTGTCGATTTTCCGACCCGCATCCCCGATCGAGGAGACCAACAAGCTTCACTTCTAGACCTTTTCTTGACCTCAATGCCCGAGGCATGTGTGACAAAAGCTCATAGCCCACTCGGTGCTAATGATACATCACCCTAAAAAGTCGCCCAAAAGCTGATGAACCGTTCTCCAAACAACGAGATACTACAAGCAGGCTGATTTCGAGTCAATCAGAGATCACATCAGTGACGCCCCATGGAGGGAAACCTTCTCACTCCCTGCTGACCAGTGTGTAAATGAATTAACTGAATGGGTCAAAGCAGGCATTGAAGTCTATGTCCCCATGCGAAAATTCTTTAGCAAGCCCCACTCTCCTCAATGGTTCACCTCGTAATGTGCAGCTGCCATTGCTGAGAGGCAACAAGCATTCCGTAAATTCGGCCGCCATAAGTCAGCTACTAATAGACATAAGTTTATAGAGTCAAGAAATAATTGCAAGGCCATGATAGGCGAAGCAAAGAGAAGGTATAATGAGTTAACAAAAAAACGCATTCAGTCACAGAAACTAGGTACTCGCGATTTCTGGAAAATCTATTATTATAGATTTTCCAGAAAGTGTAGTGAATAATGGTCAATCAACGATTCCCCCACTATCAAACCACAATGATGTCGTTTGCACGGCCACTGATAAGGTTGAACTACTTGCCCAGTGTTTCGCTTCTTACTCCACCTTGGACTCAAAAAACCACCCCCTCCCCAAATTCCCATTGCGGACTGAAGCCACACTTGATAACCTGGTCATCACCCCATCCCAGGTCAGAGACAGCATAAAAAACCTTGACACCTCCAAAGCTTGTGGGCCTGATCTTATACCTGTATAGTAATAAAGAAATGCTCTGCTGAACTGGCCCCTGTCCTCTCCGAACTCTACAATAAATGCCTAGCTGAATCTTGCTTCCCCGATAGCTGGAAAATTGCCTCTGTGGTACCAGTCTACAAGAATTCTGGGAATAGAACCGATCCTCATAACTACCGCCCAATCAGTCTACTGCCGATCTTTGCTAAAATCTTTGAATCCTTAATCAATCTAGCGATAGTACGGCACTTAGTTAATGCTAAACTTCTTTCTGACCGCCAGTATGGATTTAGACAAGCACGATCTACTGCAGACATCCTAACGGTCATCTCAGAATGCATGTATCATACACTCGACAAGGCAGGTGAAGCTAGGGCAGTAGCGCTTGATATATCCAAGGCCTTTGATAAGGTATGGCATAAAGGGCTTCTCCTGAAAATACGCTCATACGGTATTACTGGGCAACTACTTAATATAATTAGATCCTTCCTAACCAAAAGAAAAATCCAGGTTGTCCTCGATGGCCGTTCATCTAAGCAACATGACATAAATGCTGGTGTACCCCAGGGATCTATTCTTGGACCTTTATTGTTCCTGATCTATATAAACGATCTCCCTGATGACATAGAGTCTCAGATTGGTTTATTTGCTGACGACACCACGCTTTACTCTCGCCATGTTGGCAAAACAAATGCGATCATATCCGAGGCAATGGCTAAATCCTTAGAAAATGACCTCCAGGCTGTAGTAGGTTGGGGTCATAAATGGTTGGTAACTTTTAATGCCGCAAAGACAAAGCTCATTTCCTTCAATAACTACAAGAAACTTCTCCAACCACTGATTGTCATGGCAAACAACACCCTACCTGAGAGTTCATAATTCAAACTCCTCGGCCTAACCTTCACAGGTAACATGAATTGGAACAAATACATTGAAGACATTGCCAAGGCTGCCGCAAAGAAAGTTGGCGCCCTCTACCGTGCTAGTAAACTCCTCACACCTGACATAATCCTCTACCTCTACAAAGCCACCATCCGCCCATGCATGGAGTATTGTTGCCACATCTGGGCAGATGCATCATCTACTACTCTCTCCCTCCTTGACAAGGTCCAAAAAAGAATCGCCAACCTAATAGGTCCCTCACTGTCAACCAAGCTCCAGAGCCTGTCCCATCGCCGCAATGTAGCTTCCTTGTGCTTGTTTTACAAATACTTCAATGGATTATGCTCCGATGAATTGGCTACTCTGGTGCCCCCTCGACGTAAATTCACTAGACCAACTCGACAATCAACTAAATCCCATCCATTCACTGTGGAGGTCCCCAGATGCCGGAGAGCTTTCTACTCAAATAGCTTCTTTCCTCGTGCTGCTGGCCTCTGGAATTCCCTCCCTACCCCCTGTTTCCCCGACAGTACTGACATGCAGAAATTAAAAATTAATGTAAACAGACATCTCGCTGCACAAATCCCAGTTTAGGTTGACCCCCCCCCCCCCACACACACCTTCTCCCATTTTCTTTCTTCTCAGTAGCTCCTTACGTCTACAGTGGCAGCCTGCCTTGTTTGGGGGTGAACTACGTTAAAAAAAAAAAAACTTTTTTTAAAAGACAACACTTTCTATAAATTAAAAAAAATATCTTCAAAAGAAGCTGGCATAACAACAACGTGAATTCATTTTGTGTTTATATTACGTCATTTGGATTATAATTATTTCATTGATAATTTATAATATTAAATAGTGTGAATTAACAATATTTAAAAATATATATTTGGTAAGTTGACAAAAAAAGACAGATACACTGACCATCTCTTTCACCAAGCAGGAAACAGGTGAAAAGCATCAAGGCTTTGTTTCCCTCACCACTTGATCTGAAACTAGCAAAGTTATGTTTGAGTTTGAGAACACGTACATTTTAATTTTTTTCTTTTTACAAGGTAACAAATTGAAATCATATTTAGATGTTATTATGGTCAATAGATTTATTTTAACTGGTAGTTTAAAATCTGTAAATATCTATTATGGTATCATTAGTACCAGGAATGGAAAATTAAGTTTTAAACAAAATAAAATCCAAAGAAGCGGTTTTGAAATCGGAAATTATGTAAAAAATTGGTGGGAGGTCTCCTCTTGGTGGGTGGCCCAGGGCCCCAACCCCTTGGCACCTTAATCCGGCCCTGCTGTAAAATATATTACACAAAAGTAAATACTGGTTCATAATGCAGAAGTATAGTTGACTACGAAATATAAGAGTATTTATATTTATAATATTTTTTGGATCCCAAATTTCAGGGGGTGCAAATGTAATTGCAGGGGGGTCCTTGACCCCCCCCCCCCCCTGGCACCCCCCTGGCTACGTGGGGGCTTTCAAGGCATATATCTTCTGGAGATATAGACGAGCCGACTTCAGATAATTCGGATGGCCAGCATCCACGGATATTGGCAGGCAAGCTGAGACAGCACTGAGATGCATCTCCCAAGATCCCATTCGATCAGCTGAAACAACTGCCCTAGCTATACTTAGCATACGCTGATAGTTTATCCATAGTTTGCTGGTTTTGGAGGTCCTTGCCAGTTTATCCTTTTTCTCAGTTAAAGAGTTGTGAATTCTGTCTATGCAATCTGATTCCAAAAATGAATCTAAATCACACTCGCCAGTCTCTATCAACATGCTCAAGTTCCTCCACTTGGTCCTGAAAACCAGGTTCATCCTCCATGATCTTGGCAGCAATCTGACGTTTGAGACTGATTCACCAGCAGGTGGCCACGAAATACTCATTGCACTGCCTTTCCGCTTATCATGTGTACAACGGCATTTTCACCATATACTGTCTCCATGATCTCCTTGAGTCTAGTGCCATCCATCAAAGTCCAAATGGCACCCAACACATTCATGAAGGTATGGAAGATGCCAAGCAACAGTATCACATCCCTAATTGGACTATCATCTGTAACATTGTTCATGATTTCAGATGCCTTCCAAAATAGCGGTTGATCAAAAGTTATGATAGTCGACATGTTGTGTTTTGACGATAGACTGCATAGGTAATCTAGGGTGGACAAGATACATTAGGAGAAATTGTACCGAAGATTTTCCCGGATATTTGCCAACTGGGTCTACTCTTGTGGAAGCGAAAAGACATTTCCCCAAAAATGTCCACTTTGCGATTACAGACATCAGGTGTGTATGGGACCGACAGAAATTCTAAGCAACGGTTGACATGCTTTGAAAAGCGATAATCTATAATGTCGATTTTCGTCATTTCAACAAGTTTCAAGGTGGCCGTTTTTTGTCATGGTATACTATGACTAACTTGCTTCCCTGGTGTGATGACTGCAATCATTCCCATCCCATGGAAGGTACTCTTTCCGTCCAATGTTATAATGTTATGATCCACGTTGTCTCCTGCAAACAACATGGACTGACCAAGAATGTCCATGTCATCGCCTAACACATCTGGAGCAAGTGAACATGCCGCGTTTATTTCAAACCTTTGTACCTCTGGAGATGATAAAGCAAATCCCATGGTTAAAAGACTATCAATCAAGAATCGTTATCTATACAAGTGGTGCATTTGCACCGCAACACCAAACTGTAGAGGCGCAATAACAGCTCTTGAGTGCACTGCTTGAATGACTGCTTGTCTGATGCCAGCAACCTTTCTGGATGTGTCCTTCCCAACAAACAGATGTTGCAATAAGAACCGCAAACTTGCTGGGATAAAATCTAATGCGGCTGATTGTTTCAGTTTGGCAGTTGTTGGATACGCTATCCTCCATTGGTGCAACTGTTGCCTTTATATCAGTTTTGATGAGTTTTGCTGCGGTTTGGAGAATTGCTTGTTTCTGTGCTTCTTCATCGTCCTCCCGAGATGAATTGTAGTATTCACAAAGAATGTCACGGGTTTTTTCCCTAAATGTCACAATGTTTTTGACACCACTATGGCCTTCAGTCAGGAATATAAAGTTCCCATATCGACTTTGCAGCCTTTCTTTGAGGTATTGATTTCTGTACGCCGTGAATTTATTACCACGCAAGTATTCTCCCATTTTAGTGACAAGGTCCAATATCGTTATCTGTTCTTCATCGTTTTCCTCTCACAAACACTCTCGAATGCCTCATCCTGATCGCTGTCCTTTGGTCTTCCACTTTTTTGTCGTTTGGTGGATTCAGCTAACGTGAATTATCTTGGAATATTCCGCATTGTACAGAAGTTGATGCTAAATGACTGGTGGTAAACACAGTCTGCTGCGTGAAGATCACCACCAAAATATTCGATCCGGCTTTGAACAGCAGTGGCTCACTCATCTCCCCTGGTTTTGCAATGGACCAATATAGTTTGAACAAATGCATCTATCTTCACATAGAAAATCATTTCGTCACTTTTTCGTCTTGGGTCTTTTTTCGGAGTAACAATTCCACAGAATAATTCATGTGTTTTACTGTCATATGGTACCAGAGAAACACGAGCGCTCCTTTTCACTGGTCGAGCAGAATCACCCTTGCTGGAGGCAATAGCAATGCCCTTTTTGTTGATGTGGTTTACCTGACATGTTTTATGAACACGAGTTCCTGCTTCAACCCGGACTTTCACACCTCTATCGATACTTGCACGGTTGATGCCTTCAGCTCCTTTTTCTCAAACCACCACGGTTTCTTCACCGTCCAAAGCTCGTTCACATAAAGGACAGGTTTCTGCGTTGGCTGAATTCATGTTTTACTCTGAAAATATATGTATACAATGTATATGCCTGTATGTGAATCAGGTTGAGTGCAACAGTACAGGGTGGGCCAAAAAAAAAGCAGAACATGCTTCTCTTATCTCCAAGGGGGCTAGGTTTTAATAGCAAATGCACATCATATAACCTGGGATCCACACCGAAATTGCTGCACTTTTTTGGCCCACTCTGAAGGGGTAGGGGTAACCATAGATATGGTATAAGGGGTGATTCAACATCACTGGCAACCATTTCATGTGAAAGATTGACCCTGAAAACATGGGTAAAATTGCAAGATTTATTGGTTTATCATGAAAACTGACCGAGTTAGTGTTTTGAAACGTAATGGAAAATGACTTGTAAGTTGAAAATGTTCAACTTGGAAATTTGAAACTTTCCAATACTCAAATCTTGTCCGACTTTTAGTATGATGTAGAGTAGACCCAACCTGATATAAAACCATTAAAAAAAATGTTGCAATTTTTTTGTGATTGGGGTACTTTGGCGTTATATTGACTTTCTTATATGAGCATTCATCACACAAGCCTCTAGCAGTGTCGTCAAGAATAGGCTTTCTGATCCTCACGATCTGAGAGGCGGGTCGGGAAAGTAACAGTCTGTGAAAGGGGATGTGCAATAGAGAAACTATGCGTAATGTCACAAACTGTGTCTCTATAGCTCGAGAAACTAAGCAAATTTCTGTGGTGAACATTAGAATCCCCAAATACATGTATTTAGGCACTCGGATCTAAAGAGAGTGATGCATCAATACTATCTGAGACAGAGTCGAGTAGCGTACAGTCCTGGGTCGAAGGAGAACGGTAGAGGAAGTATAAGTAACTAACGCTGTATTGTAAGGGTAATCTAAAACACATGTAGGCCTGATCATCTGATTCTAGACTATGCTCTCTAGTTAAGGGAAGGGTGTTACAAATATAATTATATACATATATGCACGGACTCAGGGTTTATATATAAACCCTGAGTCCGTGCATATATTTATCAGTCCTTACATCAAAGTCATGTCAAAGTAATTAGAGAGGATTGTGGAGTATATGTTAGTGCTAGAATATCTGGGGAGTTTACTATAAGAAATGATTCTACATCATCGAGGTTAGTTCTAAGCCCTCAGATGTTTGTGAAAGAGAGCATCAAGGGAGGAGGCGATTTGATTGATTTTTTTGAGGGAGGCGGCATCTGGTTTGATCGTTTTTCTTTTTATTGTCATAGTCATTTATATTCTTAATAGATAGAGTGGGTTGGACAAAATGGGTGTATGTTGAGTAAGAAGACAAAGTTCACACAAGTAGACCATTAGCTGAGTCCTCATCTATGAGGTTGTGGCCTCGGAAAAGCCAACCGGAGATAAGTGCAAGGTCCCATTCCATGCACGACATTACACTACAGTTATCCGATATTATACAACTGTTGCGTTACCTAAAAGTTAGGGCTCCTGCACTACCAGTCAGAAGCAGCAGCCAAACAAGCTGTCAAACCTGTTCTTCAGACAAGGGCAGCCCAATCTAGTCATGTGAAACTAAGTGATAAGCAACTGTTACAAAGTTACCCAGATAGAGAGAAAAAGATAGTGAGATGGCGTTCATTGTCCTAGTCAGGAAACAGAGCCAAGTACTAAGTATCTCTGCGCCTAGCTAATAGACAAAGAAGGAGTGCAAAGGCCGGGCAATAGGCAGAGCCTATCTACTCCTTAAGCAATTTAAGTTTGCAAACCGGATATTTTGTTCGAGTCTCCAGCTCTAGGAAGGTTATTGACCAGAATTAAGGAGGCCTCCCTCCCGCAGTGGTTTGGTGCCATGGCGTATGAGGTCAATAGCACAGGTTTTACATCAGAGTTTTCCTTCTAGATGGATGACCTGACAAGATCTATGGGTCCATCACACTGAGAGGTGTAATCCCATGCCTGAGTACTAGCCAGGTATTTCTGCACCTCTGTGTGGAGAGATAAGAATTATTAGTTTCTACTTAGAATAATATTTGTTGTCCCCCCCCCCCCCTCCAAAAAAAAAAAATTGAAGATAGGTTTCCCTCTCATAATAGGTAGAAAGGGGGGTAAATTTTGAGCATGGGAAGCACACAAATATGTTTATATTTATTAATTCATTTCTTTTAGGAAAATTATGTAACACTAATATTTACTGATCGGAGCTTGAAAGTTTTGACCACCATGTTAATAAGTACTTTTTTTATGACGGAGAGAAGACAGTCGCTAAAATGAAGGGTGGGGTGTGAGGAATAGAGATCTCGTTCTTATATTCCGAGAAGACTACTTCATATTCAAAATTAGTCATTATAATGTGTATATATATATAGACGAAACGTTGATGAATACATGAATAATTTTGGTTTTTCATTTTCCATCACGTTTGAATATTATTTCCATATTTTCATAATATATATATATATATATATATATATATATATATATATATACTGTTAAATCTAACAAAATAACAGTTTGCAAAGAATGCTTCTTAGTCTTTAAATTTTTGTTTTTAGTCGGTCGCTGACTTTAGTCCCTCTCTCTGTCAGACTAACTGACTATCTTTTCGTGCGTTCTTCTTTTATTGAGAATTTTCACTTGTGACAAGTTTTGTGATTCGCTACTCAATCGCAATTCGGGTCGCATTTTCTGCTCTCTTACAATTGGTCAAGCAATGAGAGCCTAAAGAGATGAACCTTAAATCCAAGTCACAATATGTCGGCTGGGTCTTATTTTAAGAATAGCATGCCTTACTATTTGTTGAAAGATAAGTATATTTATCAGATAAGACAGGTGCATCCTTGTTACCTTTTTAATTTGCCAACATTCACAAACGTCCAAACAAATGATTTTCTCTAATTGTCAATTCAACCTGAAACATATAACCTTTCGAACTGTAAATACAATTTTGTTTGAGCATTTTCTCCCAGCTGTCATTTAGACACTTTCAAATTATGATTTGAAAAAGACCTTTTCAACTTTTGTTCTTCATAATTAAAACTGATATTTTCATTGTCACTCAAATACAAAGACTATGACCCTTTGAATTAACTTGTTCATTTAATAAGATTTTTGTGATACTCATCTCCCCAAAAGTGTTTTAATTAATTATTTGAAAATTTAACTCCATTAGCTAGCAATACAACACATGAAAAAATTGAAATTGCTTAAAATATCTCAACAGCATACATAGACAGAGCTTAATGGCAAATAACACCCTACCTGAGAGTTCATCATTGAAACTCCTCGGCCTAACCTTCACAGGTAACATGAATTGGAACAAATACATTGAAGACATTGCCAACACTGCCGCAAAGAAGGTTGGCTCCCTCTACCGTGCTAGTAAACTCCTCACACCTGACATTATCCTGTATCTCTACAAAGCCACCATCTGCCCATGCATGGAGTATTGTTTTCACATCTGGGCTGGTGCATCATCTACTACTCTCTCCCTCCTTGACAAGGTCCAAAAAAGAATCGCTAACCTAATAGGTCCCTCACTGTCAACCAAGCTCCAGTCCCTGTCCCATCGCCGCAATGTAGCATCCTTGTGCTTGTTTTTCGAATACTTCAATGGATTATGCTCCGATGAATTGGCTACTCTGGTGCCCCCTCGACGTAAATTCACTAGACTAACTCGACAATCAACTAAATCTCATTCATTCACTGTGGAGGTCCCCAGATGCCGGAGAGCTTTCTACTCAAATAGCTTCTTTCCTCGTGCTGCTGGCCTCTGGAACTCCCTCCCTACCCCCTGTTTCCCCGACAGTACAGACATGCAGAAATTTAAAACTAATGTAAACAGACATCTCGCTGCGCAGATCCCAATTTAGGTTGACCCAGCGCCTACCTTCTCCCCTTCTCTTTTTTCTCAGTAGCCCCTTACGTATACAGTGGCGGCCTGCCTTGTTTGGGGTTAACTATGTTTAAAAAAAAAAAAAAAAAAAGAATCTTTAAAAAAAATTAAATCTGACTTAAAATAAGGAAGTTATTACTATTTCTGTGCGTCACATGGTTGGATATATTTCCCTCTTTAAGACCAAATGCATTTTGTCACATGTTTTACACTAATTTTTCAGTAAGAATGTTATATTTTTGTTAAAACACAAGATTAAGCAATGAAATTTGCCATATAAGTGTATTTTTGTGCAAGGAATCAGAATATGACATTGAAAATCCCAGAAATTAACAATTCGCAAGTAAGCTGCAGTAAATGCACATACATATGCTGCAATACCTTAAAAATACTATATATCCATTAAAAAAAGAAGTTAAACAACTCAAAGTTGAATTGTAATTTATTTTATGTACAAGAAACTGAAATTTAATACTAGGACTGTCTTAAAATTAATACATTACAACATTTTAAAAATACCCCCCCCCCCCCCCATTTCCAGACCTTTCTAGCGTTTTAGCGCAGTTAACCAATTTTTTATGGGAGATAAATCTTGTTTTGTTGTGGGTGGGAGGGAGAGGGTCTACTTATTTAAATTTTTATTTTTTTTAAAGACGATCATGTGTGGTTTTAAGAGGATATTTTGGGGCTTCTTGCCACTCGGACTTAGGGTTAGTGATATAGTAAGTAATTATAATTTTTATTTTATTAACTTTTCAGCATGAAAAAAATATCAAAAATATGGAGGGGGGGGGGGGCTAGCTGCCCTAAAAGTCTAGAATGGCCTAGAAATGGGGGATCATTTCACATAAAATTTATATGTGAAATTGATCCCCCCACTCTAAATAATTTTTTTTATTCAAAGTTTTTTAGAGTGTTCACACGTAATCGCCTAAAAAAGGTAGAATCTTTTTTCTAATTAGTGGCTAGAAAATAATTTCTGACTACAATTAAAGTTTGAGTCGAGTAAACCTAAGTAAAACAGTATTTCTTGAAGGAGCCACTATTTTTTGTAAAAGAACAACTTTTTAATAGTCAATTTATTTGAAAAAGAATACTCAAACATTGAGAAAAAAGTCTTTTTCTTTTTTTCAACATGAAATATTATATATATTATTAATTATATTTTTCTGATAACAGAATAGCTCTAACTAAATATTTAGGGGCATTTTCAACATTTATATTCTCAATTTTTCAAATTCGTTCTGGAATGCTAATTAACAAAAATCACCAATCTTGTTTACAGTAAAGCTGCTGCTTCTTACTGGTACTATAATAACTATTACCACTGGTACTATAATAACTATTACCACTGGTACTATAGTAACTATTACCACTGATACTATAATAACTATTACCACTGGTATTATAATAACTATTACCACTGGTATTATAATAACTATTACCACTGGTACTATAATAACTATTACCACTGGTACTATAATAACTATTACCACTGGTTAGAGTTGGGCGGTTTTTAAATTGTGGTTTCGGTTTCGTTTTTTTTTCCCTTAAAACCTCGGTTTACGGTTCGGTTTTTTGTTTTTTTTGAAAAAAAATTTTTTACTATGGAAGCTATTCATTCTGTTGTGTGATGATTAGTTATTATTCAACGTTTAGTTGAATTATGCCACTGTTTCGATAATTTTGTGACTGAATCATTCTCCATGATATGAATCATAACGATTTCTGCGTTATTTTGCCGGTTCATGTATATTTAACTAAATTGTTAAACATACAGTGACGCCCGGCACAATAATTATTTACTAATGTAAAGGGATCGTTATTATGCCGGTTCATTTTTTTTTAAAAACCTAATTGTTATAGCCTTGCGAAAGAAAAGGTAATGAAATAAATAAGGGCAAATATTTAAAAACAATTTGTTTTCATCATCAGTTGTGTCGGTTAAAGAAATAAAATAAAATCGACCTGCCCTATTGTGTCAGTTAAAGAAATATCTGCTTTTAATACAAAAAAACATTAAAAGTAAAATAATTAAATGAACGGAAATATTAGAGACAATTAGATTATTTAGTCGGATTTCATTTGCTGTAAAGCGTATCTGATGTAATTTATTTACGAATTGCTGTTTGCAGACGAAAATATTGGGATCCCATTCGTACACAAGCATCTGAAATCCGGCTAAAGAATCTAATTGTCTCTAATATTTTCGTTCATTCAATTAATTTTTATTTTCAACTGCTACACATTTTAATCCAAGGTTGAATTGTTTTACAAACAAACATTGTGAAGCGGCAGCACTTTTTATACCCGCCACGGGAGCCGGAGATACCACGGGCACCAGTAGGCGTGGCTCAAATGAACCAAACAATCGCAATCATTTTAAAATAGATATTTTACCTTTATTATTAAAAAAAATACTATTTTTCTTTTCGGTTTATTTTTATTTAGTTACTTTTCATAATATAATTAATGTTGATGAATTTTCCCAACATTACTAAGTCTGCTCTCGATTTAAGTAATTGAAATTAAGGAAAGTTATATATAAAGAAAAAAATAAGCAACAAATAAATGTTACCAAAGGCAAGATAAATTATTCTTCTACCTACCTGTATAAGTTTATTTGTTTATTTTATTATTTATTTTGATAAATGATTTTTTTAAATAAAAATAAATAATAAAATAAACAAATAAACTTATACAGGTAGGTAGAAGAATAATTTATCTTGCCTTTGGTAACATTTACTTGTTGAATTAACTTGTTAAAAATGTGCTTTAATTTGTGTTGCTTTGTAATCCTTGAACCAAAGCCAAACTTTTAAAAATAATGAAGTTATTAAGTTGTTGAATTAACTTGTTAAAAATGTGCTTTACAAAGGAAAGATTTTAATGTAAAATTCTGATATTCTTTATGAAGAAAAACTTCGATAATTTAATGGATTTAAACAGTTTCTATTTTAAAATGTTCTTTCAATGAAATCATAAAATAAGTCATAATTTTGAAGAGTTCACTCCTAATCGAATCAACCGGAAGTAAAAATTAATTTTATCATTATTTTAAAATATGTTGTCGCTTAATAAAGTTTTAAATTATACAAAAAATCAATTAGGCAAAGTTTAATTAAAAACAAACAAAAAAAATCAATCAGGCAAAGTTTTAAATTAAAAAAACAAAAAATAACAATCAGGCAAAGTTTTAAATTATAAATAAAATTTCGTTTGATAAAGTTTTAAATAATACAAAAAAATTAATTTAAATAATAATAAAAAAAAATTATAGTTAAATAAACACGAGCCGGCAAAATAACGTAAAACTCATTATTGTGCCGGGCGTCACTGTATGTTTAACAATTTAGTTAAATATACATGAACCGGCAAAATAACGCAGGAATCGTTATTTTGCCGGGACCGGCAATATAGCCTATTCGTAAGTTTTAAGGTGTTGACTGTTGTAATCAAAGTTCTGATACCTTTTCAACAGTTAACTCGTTAAAACAGTGACCAAAGATTCATGAAAGATTTCTGAAGAATAAAACTGAGTTTGAATATACATTCTATCTAATTCTTTAACCCATCAGAAGCTAAAATATCACTCAGAAATACAAGAAATTAAAAAACGAAAATTTATTTAAACAAACAAAATAATTTTACAAATAAAATTAAGCAAAAATGATGATGAAATGAAATATTGTGAATCAAATAGATTTTCGACATCATACGGAACGCGTTTGATTTTTTCTTTTTCATTTGAAAATGCTAAAAATACGATGTCATGTTTTCTGTCGTATTTCTCTTTTTTTCATTTGAAAATTCAAAATGTTAATGATAAACAAACTGTAAACAAAGATTTCTTCCTACAAGTCAATTAAATGTTTGTATCATATATTTGTTCAATCTGTCCTCTTACTAATATAACATTTTTTGGTAATATTCCATTTTATTCAAATCGGAAAATCTTTTCAACCGTGTTTCCTTGTATATGGTGGCTTACTGTAGTAAAGACACAATACCGAATGGTTACGGTTTAAAAAAAAAAAAACGATTCGGTATTCGGTATGGAGACGAAACCGAAAAACCGCGGTCTTTCGGTAAAACCGCCCATCTCTACCACTGGTACTATAATAACTATTACCACTGGTACTATAATAACTATTACCACTGGTACTATAATAACTATTACCACTGGTACTATAATAACTATTACCACTGATACTAACTGTCAACAAAACAGTCAAATTCGCTGAAATGGAAACAATATTTTTCAGATAGGGTAATTAAAAATTGCTACTACGAAAAGATAAAACAACATACAATTATAATTTTAATTCATAAAAAGGGTAATCGAATTGATTTACTTATCAGTTGGGGCACATATCTTCTTTAGAAAATGTCCAATACTCGTCATGTTAAAGTGTTATCTTAAACATAACAAAAAAAGGATTTGGTAATTTTTTATACCCCCAGCATGATTAAGAGCTTCATCTCTCCTAATTGGTTTCCAAATTTCATGACGAAATTCCTCATAGAGGAGCGGTAACACACTTTAAAAAAGCACACCCATTTGTCACGAAAGTTGTGAAAATGACCTGTTAACATTTTTATTACTTTATTTGCTTAAAACTTATTAACTATAAGATATAGATTATTATTTAATGATCCATGTCAAAGTATATTCATTTCCGAACAGTATAGTGGTATTTTGAGGACGTAAAGTGCTTTGGTTTTTAAAATATGACTATTTTACTAAAAAAACTCTTGAAATCTGTGTTGATCCAAAGCGTTTTTATGGTCGGGTGGTATTGCTACATTAATCAATCACTTAATATTTCACTAGCAAACCCCTCATCGTGTATAGATAGAAACTTATCACAATCATTATCCTATGATCTAACTTGACATTTTGATATGCAGAAATAATGTACAAATTTTTGAGGTTCGCACTTTTTAATCATACTTCTATACGACAAATGTTTATGGAAATGTGTTTGCTTTCTCACAAACTGTTACAGATGTTGTAAAGACATAATTTCAAAAACTGATGTCTTCAAGTTTCAGAAGATCAGTTTAAAGATCTCATGAGACAAACATATAAGCACTTCTATCAGTTATTTTTGTTATGACTACAGTGTGATGATGTATGGAAGTGAAACCTGAGGAGATGTGTTGCATAGAGAGAAATTATATGAGAATGATACGATGGATGTGTAATGGGATTCTTAAAGACAGGCTTTGATCTGATGACCTTAGAGGAAGATTAACTGTGGACAGTATAGGGAGATGTGTGCAGAACAGGAGACTTTGATGGTTTGGCCATGTTGAGGATTGAGAGTTCCTGGGTTGGTAGTTGAGATAGCAGGTTCAGTTCACAGGTGAAGACCATGGGAAGAAGTAATAAAGATGGATTTGAGATAAAGAGGGATAAATAAAGATCTGGCCATAGACAGGTTAGTTTAGAAGTCAATTTCTAAAAACCGTCCAACATGTAAAATGGATGTTAAACGAAATATGATATGATGATATATATATATGGAAAATTGTCATAAATAATCAGAAGACGAAATTGAAATGAAAATCAGACAAAAACTGTCTTTTTTCAGAATACTTAAAAGAATTCTGAAAAAACAAAAGAAATAAACTCTTTTAAAAAGATTTAAAATAATAACACATCTAAATAATCAGGAAAATCTGTATTTTTCTATTGTTTTTTATTTGGGTTAATGAGAATTTAATCAATACAATTTAAACAATACATTTGACTCTTAAAACTGTCTATGGCAGCACCTCGAAAGACATTGGTTATCACAATCTCACTGGTTCTCTCTCTTTGGATCTAGAGCAGGTGGTACACTAGGGAAAGAAAGTGGCTTGTTACTTTTAACATCTCTAAAACCAAGTTTCTCTCCTTTCACCAATACTCGGATCCTTGTTTTGCCTCAGCTGAAATGAATGACTCTCTTCTTGTTTTGATAAGATCCTAGAACTGACTTTCACTCCAGATCTAAAATGGAAGACATATAGTCAGTTTGTAGCTAGGGTTGCTAGAAAAATGGTTGGATCATTCTACTGCTCCAGAAAGTACCTGACTCCTCTACTTATATAAGAGTAGCATTCCCAGCCCATCAGCTGTTATCGTGAAACATCAAAAAATCTGTATGTTAATTCATTCAACTCGCAATTTCTCGCTTATTTCTGGGCTAATTTAAAAAAAAATGTATATGGTTGGAAAGAAAAGAAATCTTTCTGGATATGTAATTTGTATGTGCTTTTATCCATTGAATTATTTTTTACAGCGAGTTGAAACGGTATTTACTTCGAACAGCTGAAAATGCAAAATATGGATATTTTTTGAGACTCAATTTTACACATTAGTCTGTTTTTCAAAATTAAAGCAACCAATCTTCATCAATATTCTTGAAAATGTACAACCAATCAGAACACACAACCAGAAAGTTGTATTTTTCTTTTCCAACCAGTTAAAGCGGAAATACGACTGAGTAAACTTAACAGAATTTCCTTTAAAAATTATAAGGTACTCAAAAAAAGCCCAAGTACTTATTATTAGTCTCAGAATTATTTTGATATATAATATGTGAAAGTATGAAACTTTCAATTTTGTAAAAACGAACTTATGAGTTATTTTATGTAAACAAATGTCAGCACGCAAGAGGAAAAAAGAAAGTCTTTTTTTCTCCAAACTTTGTAAAAATGTTTTAGTCTCTCATTTAATATTATGTACCCCCACTGTCTAACTTTTATTTTGAAAAATAGTATATCTTTAAATGAATATTCGACATAGTAAAATAAATGGTGGTTGACACTGACTGATTTTGATTTATTTGTATTTACAGCTGTACTTTTAAAAAAGCTGATATATATTGAAATATACAAGCTAAGCTAGCTAAAAAAAGCAAAAACAATTTACATTTGAAAATTTTACATGTGCAAAGTTTGTAACATTTCAAAACGGTTTACAGACGAAATTATTTTAATAAAATTGTTGGTACTTCTATTTTTAAAGGTATATATTTTCTTTTATTCCAAAATGTACTTAGAAAAAACAACTTTTCTCCAAGAATCTAGTTTGTGATTTTTATTTATACATTATTTCACGTTAATGCAATGTAAAGTTAAAGTTATTTAAATGTGTATATCGTTTATTTGCAACGCATGTGTTTCATCTGTCGGAACGATTTTCTCTTTTTAAACTTTTTCAAAAATTTTATAAATAAAACCATAAAATAAAAATAAAGCAAGTTTTATCTCTAGCTTATTTACCTATTCATAAACTATGACATCATATCTTTAAGATATTCTTGTTGTATTACAAAAAATAATATGTCTCTTTACTCATTATCCTTATTATTTTTATGAGTGTACACCCATAAAAAATGATAGAAAAAACAAATATTCATATAAAATAAGGTCTAAATCGGTGAAGTTTAAAAAAAGAAATAAGAAAAAGTAAAAAAAAAAGAAAAACAATATATCAATCAGTATAGAAAGAAGAAAGGAAAAAAGAAAGAACACGTCTTATTATGGAAATCGAGTGAAGGATTTATTTCCAAATTCATTTCAGATGGCAGGGAGGGGGTGAGTTGTCTGATTTGCATTCTCCCTTCCCCATAACACTTTAAATGGTTCCGTCTGGCAAGTCTTTTACTCCCATGACAGAATGGAGAGAGAAATACATTTACTTGTGTGACTGGAAGGAAGTACATCTTATATATATATATATATATATATATATATATATATATATATCTTCTATTATATAAATCCCACCTGTCTGTATGTCTGTGTGTATGTATGTATGTATGTATGTAAAGCTTCTCCTCCGAGGGCACCCAACAAACGGTCACACAGGTGACATCATTCCGACCGGCCAGCTTAGGCACATGTAATATCTCAGAATCGGAAAAAAAAATTGACTCTTCGGGGGTCGACTGAGCACTCTTCTCCAATGGGGGGTGGCTTTTTCCTCGATTTTCAACGTTGTTTAGTACGAATTTGAGAAAAAAACAATGCTATCATGTATAATTTGAGAAATAATGCAAAGTCACGATTTTAACAGGAAATGACGTCAGAGGAAAAGAGTGTAGAGAAGAAAATCCCTCACACTACAACCCTTCTTTCCCTCTAACTTCCACCCTTTCTACCTTCTTTTCTTAATTAATATTCCTTCCTCCCTACACACGTTCTGTTGTCATGCTACCACCCTCCTAGGCATTACCTCCTCCTTTTTGAGAGGTGTGGAGTAAGTGTAGTATCTGTTGAGAGGAGAGAGTGTCGCATTCGGCGATGTGACTGCCTCAGGCTAAATTGAGGGGGGGTGGGGGTGGAGTGTCAGCATTCGCCGGTGTGAGCGCCCCAGGCGGTATAGTAACTAGGGGGTGCTTCTGCGGTATATGGCCAAGAGGCTTCTGCAGTATAGGACCACGAGGCTTCTGTGGTATAGGAACCGGGGGGGGGGTGTTTCTGCTGTATAGGACCACGAGGCTTCTGCGGTATAGCAACCGGGGGGGGGGGGGGGGGGCTTCTGCGGTATAGGACCACGAGGCTTATGCGGTATAGCAACCAGGGAGGGGGGGGCTTCTGCAGTATTGGACTGGGGGTGCTTCTGCAGTATAGGCCCACGAGGCTTCTGCGGTATAGCAACTGGGAGTGCTAATGCGGTATAGGACCACGAGGCTTCTGCGGTATAGTAACCAGGGGGGGTGCTTCTGCGGTATAGGACCACGAGGCTTCTGCGGTATAGCAACTGGGGGTGCTTCTGCGGTATAGCAACCGGGGGGGTGCTTCTGCAGTATAGGACCACAAGGCTTCTGCAGTTTTTCTTTTTTTATTTGAACTTAAAATATTTCTCAGGGTTGGGGGAGAGTGAAAAACGAGTTGGGGGGGGGCTTGAGGGGTCGGGGAAAATTTTAGTGGTCGGGCCAAATTTTTTTCTTTTTTTTTTTTTGAACTTAAAATATTTCTCAGGGTTGGGGGAGAGTAAAAAACAAGTTGGGGGTGGGCTGGAGAGATTAAGGGGTCGGGGAAAATTATAGGGGTCAGGCCGAACTTTTTAGGTGTCGGGCCAAATTTTTTCTTTTTTTATTTGAACTTAAAATATTTCTCAGGGTTGGGGGGAGTGTGAAAAACAAGTTAGGGGGGTGGCTGGAGAGATTGAGGGGTCGGGGAAAATTTTAGGGGTCGGGCCAAATTTTTTTTCTTTTTTTCTTGAACTTAAAAAGGGCTCATTAATATGAGTTCTTTTTTATGATTGTGACACTACATAAACGACCTTGATTTTTGTTCTTTGATACGACAGGGGCGCATTAATGAGTTATTTTTTAGGATAGTGACAAAACATGAGCAAACACTTCTTTTTTTTTACATGATAGGGGCGCATTAATATTAGTTTGTAGGTAGACCAACTGGGCTGGAGATAGGTACATATATAGTATGTGCACCCTTCCAGAGATAGGTAAGTATATAGTATGCACACAGAGGCGGCGATAGGTACAATATAGTATACGCACTGGGGTGGCGATAGGTATATATATAGTACGTGCACCGGGGTGGCAATAGGTACGTGTATAGTAGTGCATAGGGGTGGCGATAGGTACGTATACAGCATGCGCACAGGGGCGGCAATAAGTACGTATTAGGAATGCACATCAGGGTGGTGATAGGTATATATTTAGCATGCGCTCTGTGGCGGCGATCAGTACGTATATAGCACGCGCACCAAGGCGGCGATAGGTACATATTTAGCATTCGCACCGGGGCAGCATTAGGTACTTATGTAGTATGCATACCGGGGTGGCAATAGGTATTTATGTAGTATGTACACCGGGGCGGCAATAGGTATTTATATAGTATCTGCACCGTGGCGGCAATAGGTACGTATATAGTATGCGCACCGGGGCGGCGACAGGTACATATATAGTATGCGCACCGGGGCGGCGACAGGTACGTATTTAGTATGAACACCAGGGCGGAGATATGTACCTATATAGTATGCACACCGGGGCGGAGATATGTACCTATATAGAAGGCGCAGACAGCGGTGATAATTTTATAGAAATATGTCATACTTTTGCCCTGGGCAACATAGGAGAAATTGTGGGGAAGAAACAGCTTTTGCAAAAGGCAAAATTAGAAAGTAGCGGTGAAATGGGGCGACCAGGGAAGAGAAAGGTAGAAAGATAAAGAGACGGCTATAGAGAGAGGGAGAGAAATAGAAGTTTTAATATAAAGATGTTACACACGCGATTTTTCTTCAATTATATGTTTTTATGACCTCGAGCAACGCCGGGTAGCCCCGCTAGTATATATATAAAGTAAAGAACAAGAAAATAAAGATATAATGAACCTATCATGAAAGAATTGATGCTCGATATACAATTATATAGACAAGTAAAAGATGAGAATAAAGATTTTAAAAATACAAAATCTATTACGTCCTCAGTTGTTCAAAACAAGGTGTTTTCAAATAAAAGATTTATTTTTCCTTCCTTAAGCCATGGCTTTTCAAAGAATGGAATCTTATCACCAGAGGAATACAAAGAGATAAGTTGGTAAGGGAATTACCAAAAGTCAGTTTGAAACGATGTAAATATAAAATAAATACAAGTGCAGAAAAAGTGCAGAAAATGTTTAATGCAAAGAGAAAAGGTTGAAAATATATGAAAAAGTTCACCGTTGAAGGCGTCATGAAAATTGTAACAGCAAGTTCAAAAGTGGTGAATCCAGGAAAGATTTGCATCTACAAATTGTAAAATCCGTTGAATTTTGGAACGGTGAAACCATTAAAGACTCAAATAAACATCTTCCAACCGCATTATTTAGGCCTTTAATGGTTTGACCTATAATGTCAATTTTGAACCCTCAATTTCTGAGCTTGAAATTCTTATAACTTTTGAACCACTAGGAATATTTGCATAATTCAAACAGTTTTGAACTCCATTTATAACTATTGTGATTACATAACAATAAAAAAAATTAACTGGGAATTGCTAATAAGAGTCAGATATGTCATAAGATAGAATACTACCACATCTGGAAGGTGCCACACAGAGCATTCTTTTCTACCTTGACAGAGTACAAAATCGACTTCACAACCTAGTGGGGAGTGATATTTTCTCTTCCCTACAACCCGTATCTCACAGAAGAGACGTTGCTCGTCTTTCCCTACTCTATCATTATTTCAATGGAAGCTGCTCGCCTGGGCTCCAATCTTTGTTTCCTCCTTTTAAGACATTCACAGCAAGAACTTGTTTTGCTACCACAGCAGAAAAGACTTTCCTTTCTCCCTATCTGTGCATAGCATCAGGCGGAATTTCCATGGACAGAACTTCTTTGCAAGGGCTTCCCATCTGTGGAACACATTACTGTGGGATTGCTTCCCTGCTGATTACAACTTGGTCATCTTCAAATCTAATGTCAACAAATTCTTGTCATAAACTACTCCATAAGTAATCAAACTTGGTTCATAGCATTGACTAATGTTAATACTTCCATAGTGTTCTTCGTCTTTCGACTGATAATCATTGTCTCATTAACATCATTTATCGTTGACTAGTTTGGGGTCTTGATAAGTGGTGAGCCAATAGTGAAAAACAAAAGATAACATATTGAAATATCGTCAATATTAACTTTGTCTGAAACCATCAGTCACTTAATTTTCTTTAGTTTTGCCATTTAATGTGATTCTTGTGAATGTTTTCTATTTTCTTCTTTCTCTATAGTTATGCCATTACTGTGTGGTACTTTGATTCTGAGGAGAAGGCAGCTGCCATGAAGAGGCTTTCTGGTAAATATGTGCTTTTTAGTCTGCCTGAAAGGGTTAGGGCTATGATTAAAATAAGCCATCATCAATTTTAATGACTTTCCTTTTGTACATCTGAACTGGCAACATCAATAATCTTACACAGATTCGGATAATCGTTTATCAGCCACTTATTTAATGAATGGATTTGTTGACAACTAAAATCAGGCTTAATAATATTTGTGTAATCATTCAATTAAACTGAAGTGACCCAATGATTTTGTTGAAACTGTTTTAAAAATGTCAGGGAACCTATCTTTTAGGAACAAACCTTATCAACCTAATAAATCAAACATTAGATAAATTGTCATTTTTTAAAAACAAAATTCAAAGCATATTTAATGTGTTATTAATATTAAGTATCTCATTAAATGGTTTCATGATGATGATGATGATGATTAATATTAACTCAATAAATGGTTTCATGATGATGATGACGGTTAATATTAAGTATCTCATGAAATAGTTTCATGATGATGATGATTAATATTAAGTATCTCATTAAATAATTTCATGATGATGATTAATATTAAGTATCTCATTTAATAGTTTCATGATGATGACGATTAATATTAAGTATCTCATTAAATAGTTTCATGATGATGATTAATATTAAGTATCTCATCAAAATAGTTTCATGATGATGATGATTAATATTAAGTATCTCATAAAATAGTTTCATGATGATGATGATTAATATTAAGTATCTCATAAAATAGTTTCATGATGATGATGATTAATATTAAGTATCTCATTAAATAGTTTCATGATGATGATGATTAATATTAAGTATCTCATTAAATAGTTTCATGATGATGATCATTAATATTAAGTATCTCATTAAATAGTTTTATAATGATGATGATTAATATTAACTCAATAAATAGTTTCATGATGATGATGATTAATATTAAGTATCTCATTAAATAATTTCATGATGATGACGATTAATATTAAGTATCTCATTAAATAGTTTCATGGTGATGATGATTAATATTAACTCAATAAATAGTTTCATGATGATGATGATTAATATTAAGTATCTCATTAAATAATTTCATGATGATGACGATTAATATTAAGTATCTCATTAAATAGTTTCATGATGATGACGATTAATATTAAGTATCTCATTTAATAGTTTCATGATGATGATGATTAATATTAAGTATCTCATCAAAAGTTTTATGATGACGATTAATATTAAGTATCTCATTAAATAATTTCATGATGATGATGATTAATATTAAGTATCTCATTTAATAGTTTCATGATGATGATGATTAATATTAAGTATCTCATTAAATAATTTCATGATGATGATAGTTAATATTAAGTATCTCATTAAATAATTTCATGATGATGATGATTAATATTAAGTATCTCATTAAATAGTTTCATGATGATGATGATTAATATTAAGTATCTCATTAAATAGTTTCATGATGATGATGATTAATATTAAGTATCTCATGATGCTGGAATTTTTTTCCTGATGTTCTCGTCTAATAGAGAAAACAAGAATTAAGAGAAATTTCTATATATTTGTGATTTTTAGTTTTGTACTTTTTTGGAATAATGTCATCAAGATTTATGCATTGTCCCTATTTACTTGCCATCCCACGAATGCAGAGTTAGACACAAGGTTGGATTTTAATTGGAAAATCGAGGTCCCAAAAAAGAGGCACTCTGGATTTGGACAAAAAATAAGAATTGTCTCAGTCTAAAAGGATTTCTCTTTCACCGACCAAGAACAGAACAGATTAAGTGTAGTACTAGGATAGATACTACACTTTGATCTTAGCCAAAAGGCCAAATTATCGATTCACACTTAACTGTTATCTACGGAAAGCTGACAATAGTTTACTTTAATAAACATCAAGATGATGTTTGGAATTATTACTTTTATTACTTTCTCGCATATCTTTGAAATCTTCAAACGTAGAGTCACCATTTCACGTTTTGTAAAAGGATTATATGTTACCAACTTACTGCACAACTACATGCTTGCGTGTATACACACACAGTACATTTAGTAACATCTTATTACACATTAGTCAAAATTTATATAAATAATAATTTCACAAATTAACATAATATGTGAAGATCAAAACATGTCCGACTTAAGCTGGTGTCAGATGAAGGACGGCCAACTCAAAATCTGTACAGTCCACCAGAAAGCGGGGCCTATGGCCACCTTATTTAAAAGTTTCTTTTTTTTAAGATGTACAACATGGATATGAATAAGTAAATATAATTTCCCTTAGGAAGTTGAAATGATATTCAAACTTAATTCCTCAATCCATGATGATGTAGCAAAAATTCATTCTTTTGTTTCTCTCTATTTCTTTCTTTTTGCAGCCCAAAACAACAATGGTGGATCAAAGGATTTAGCCAGTCAGACAGAATAAACAATGAAAGAGACAAAATCACCTGGCTGAAAAAAAAAAAAAATTAAAAGAGAAAACAGCTGAAACTTCCCCCACCCGAACTCTTAAAAACCTCCCATTCTTGTCAACTGCCTATAACACTTCTCCTTACCCCACCTTTAAAACAAAACAATATATTTTATCCCACTAGTCAACCACTACAACCATTGCTGCTGCTGCAACACCTTTTTGTCCTCAAGGTTATTTGAGGTTGTTTTCAGAATTAACTAATCTTGCATTGTGGCAATCATTCCAGGGAGTGTGGGGTCAAGGGTCATGTAGGGTGGGATGGAAGGGAAGAAAAAAGAATATTATGTTCAGTTTTTGTTATTTGGATTTTTTTGCTTATTTCCACCACTTTTTTTTTGTTGTTGTTAAAAATGATAAACAGAATGTGATAATACACTTGATTATGGACACACACACATATTTTAACATATGAACACTTAAATTCTCTTTCTATTAATGAAATACCTTCTAGAAGTTAAATATTATTTCTATTTTCTTATCAGATAAGAGAGTGATTCTCTAAAAATGTGATAACATAGATTGCTATTCGTATTTGAATGATCTCCTTACAAAAAGCATATTTGAATGATCTCCTTACAAGGAGATCATTCAAATATGCTTTTTTGTTGGTTTTTTTTTTTGTTGTTTTAAGTTAGTTATAACCCGTGATTGACTAAACACATTTTAGGAGGATTGAAAACATTAGTCTACGTGTCTTTTTAAACCTTTTTGACATCATCATTTTTACTATTATTTTGCACTCAGCATCACATATTTTTAACGAAATCTGACTTTTTCACCTGCATTATACAAGTACTCATTAAATGAACACTGGCTAAATCATTTGACCTACACACATTAACCTCCTCATGTCACTGACTGAATAAATAGTCATATGTCAATTTAACCCATGATACCTATTTACTTACCTCCTCACGAGAGCAGAGTTAGACACAAGGTTGGTTTTTAATGTGGGGAAAATCCAGCTCCCCAAAAAAGAAGCACATGGAAGTGAAACAAAATAAAATTTCCCTTAGTCTAGAAGTATTTCTTCTTCACTGATCGAGGTCAGAAAAGATGAAGTGTAGTATCAGAACAGATACTACACTTTGCTCTGAACCAAGGAATTTAACTCACAGTATTGACATTTTGTTGACATTTACGTTGAAATGGTTAACATTTTTTATATTTTTATTTGTCAACCGAAAGAGTTAATATTTTTTTTATAAGCCATTAAAAAAGAATAATCAAAACTTTATTGGTCTTAATTCCTCGAGATATTACATCATATTTTCAAAGATTACTTTGGCATTTCTATTAGTATTATTGTTACCAATCACATATACTTACATATATAGTGATGCTAAGAATATTTATATACATGGAATAAATAATTTATTAATTGTAAATGTTACATAAGATTCTCTTTTTTTTACAGAGATTAAAGTTTTGTTTTAGATGGTTTTTAATTTCTTCGGTTCTTTTTCCTTTTCTCTTTCCTTTTCCATTCTTTTCTTTTTCTTCAAAAGAAAATGGACAATAAATGTCTGCCATTATTATCACATATGGTTTCTATATATTTTTTATGAGATGTCTGGGTTTTGATTTTAATATTTAAAAAAATATTTTATCTCATTGATTCAGTTATAGAGATTGTCTCACAATCTCTATAACTGAATCATACATTCATATATATACACACACACATATATCTATCTATCTATCTATATATATATAAGATTCATAGGATTGTTTATCCAAATTCTATTAATATAAAAGTACCCTTGGAATATATATGTGTGTGTTCTATGTATGGTTATATAACTGTTCAATAACAAGTAGAGCATTATATTTATTTAGTATAAATTTTTTTTTTTTTTTTTGACAAAGCCCTAAAGAGGTTGAGAATTCAGTCAAAAATGATTTCCAAATTCAAGAAAACCATTTCCGAAACACAGGACATCAGTCTAACTAAAAAGGTTTTTGAACATCAAAGGCCATATAGGTAAATATGAGACAATATAAATCTCAGACGTTTTCTGATATTATGCAAGCTCACTCTCCAGTTCTCACGGTTCAGTAGTCTCCAAATTCCACTCTGTGCGGTTTTGTCCAATCACTTGCTTCCAAGTTTTCCTTGGCTAGCCAACCTTCCTGCGATTTAGGACATTCATGCTTGTACAATGGTTTATTCAGAAGGATGAATGTTCCACATGTCTATACCAGCATAATTGATTATCTTACCTGAGGTGTTGGGTTTGGTCAGATTTCACATTGCAGATCCATCTGATCATGGATCTGTCGTTGCAGACAGGTGAGAGGCCAGCATTTACTGCCATATATCATGATGCTCTTGAGACAGCTGCTATACAACTTACCCCGGATGTAGAGAGGAACAGCTCATGAACTTATCAGAGGCAAGAACTCACAAAATTTCGCCCAAGCTGCCTTCACTCTTGTGGCCGTACTGAGTTCACATCGATCACCTGCACTCAGCATATCTCCTAGATAGCAGAAAGAGTCTACTACCTCCAGGGTATTGTCATTTAGTACCATCTCTTTGTGGAGACAATCGTCAATAGGATGCGCATGTCCCAGGCATCTCCTGCACTTGAAGTTTGGGTTTAACTTAACTTTCAGGTCACTGCACTTTTTGTGAACCCAGAGTAAGCACAGGTTACACTGTATCTAACACCCTTTTGATAACCAGAACAAGAACACTGACCAGAGCCACACACTATCACTTTTGTTTTAGGCAAATCCACCCGTAAAGTCATGACCTCCAGACTGTTTTTCCATATTTCCAGTTTATCCTTTAACTTTTCCAAGAACTTGGCAATGATAACTAAGTCATCAGCGTAGGGTAATTCCCATGGACAGCTCAACAAAAACTCTTTTGACAGTGCTCCTATGATGAAAAGTAGAGGACTGCGGACAGATCCCTGGAAGTTTCATCCATTCACACTTTACTACTAGCATCCATGTACATACATTGTACAGGACGAAAAACCATTCCTCTATTCGCTATGTCTGTTAGGATTAGAATGCTGACCCTACCAGATGCTTTCAGCATTTCAGAGACTATTTCATTTTCTCTAAAGCATATTCTATCATGTCTGAGCTGATCTGTGGTGCTGGGCCTTGAACTGGTTGCTCTAATGTTAAATGATCCGGGTTCCAAGGAAATGCAACATTAAGTAATGTTTCATAATGATGTTGCCAGGCTCTATGCTTGTACTCGTTACCTAGGCACAGCTGTCCATTATCATTCTTTATACATTTCACACTTATAACATCCTGGTTTCCCCACGCATCTGCTTTGACACTCTGTAGATAAAGTTACTTTTGGGGTCAATGTCATTAAACTTGGCTAAGGCAGCATCATGTTTAGTGACATACACAACCTTTTTTGTAAGGCGTCTTGCAATTGTGTACTCTTCTCTACTGCCTCCTTTCTTCAAAGCCTTGTAATGTATCCTCTTCCATACAGACTTCACTAAACTAATACATACAGGCTTCACTAAACCAATGAATTTAATGGGTGATATAGACTTCACTAAACTAATGAATTTAATGGGTGATACAGGCTTCACTAAACTAATGAATTTGATGGGTGATACAGGCTTCACTAAACTAATGAATTTTCGTTATGAACAGTTGGTGGTGGCAATGTTCCTTTAACCTTTAAAAATATAAGGTCTTAAATGTTTTAATCTTGTAATTTCGTGTTAACTTGGATCATTAGACTTGTTCTGCTGAGTTCACTTTAACCTGTACTTTATGTAGCAGCTGGGTCTGTTAGGGTCTCGTTTCAGTGTGCTTCATACAAAGAAATCGAGGGGGTTACAGTCAGGCGAGCTGGAAGGCTAGATGTCATGTGATGTGTGGTCGACAAAGTTCCCTAACAGGCAGACCTGGGTCTTCCGGCTGATATGACAGGGCACTGAGTCTTGCTACTAAACATTCTGCCACCTATCTGCAACTACCTCGTCGATCCAGGGTTTCACTATCTCACTCAGAATGCAGATGTTCAGCCATCAGTGTTCAGTCTGAGGCCCCGATGGAAGAAGTAGGGTGGCATGATGTCACCATCACTGCTGACGACACTGAAGATGATGGTTGTCACTGGAAACTTTGTTTGCATGACTTTGGATGGGGTAGTGAACTGTCTGTTTTTCTGTGAGTTAATCTTCTGGGCTTGGCAGAAGATTTTCTTGCCAGAGAAGAACTGCAGCATGTCTGGTTCCAGTGGGTGTTTCAACTTGGTGATCAATTTCTTTGTGCTTCAGTCATTTTTATTGCATCACCTTTGAGAGAAATTATTCTTTCCTCATCTTGAAACATGTCCTCATGCACCACCAGCCTAATGAGCTTTTCATCTACGCTTTTTCTCTTTTGCAATGGCTCACATTGTCGATGATCTCCTGAACTTCAATGGTGAAAACTCTGGTGTTCTGTTTTTTTTCTAATTCATAAATACCCTGTTTTTTTTCCTCCTAAATTTTTTTTTTTCTTCATAGACTTTAAAAAAATCTATAGACATTTTTTTTCTTGATTTTTTTTTCTCCATTGAAACTTTTTTTCTGATTGAGCCCTTTTCTTTTTTTAAAAAAGTTTTCTAATATTTTATTCCATAAACTCATTTAATCTGGATCTTCTTTAATTCCTCAACTTGCCAAATCTTTTACTGCCCATTTTTCACCTTTTTGTTCTTCACCTGATACTCTTAAGAAAATACAAACAAATCGATTTTACATCAATTACTATAAAAAATATCAAGCAGATACTTTTTTCTTTTTTAAATTTGAGGCCATGAAAAGAAATCCCTCTACTAAAGCTAATTTAGATTCTTAAGCCTTAATAAGACAACTAAGCTAGGAGAAGGAAAACTCCCAAATAACATTTCTCACACAGAGAATTCTGTCTGTCTTCCAATCAGTTATGTGAGTAATCTTGTTTTCAGTTATTCTACACAACTCTGATCTCAAATTAATCTGGAGACGAAATAGACGCTGTCATGATAGCAGACAATTCATTTAGATGACCCTTGTAAACATAAAAATAAGATTCAGAAAATTTTTTGTTTCATTTAAAAACAAAAACAAAACAAAAACTTAATTTTTATATATTTTCTTATCCAAATGTCTAGTGGCTAAAGTGGTAATTTTGCACTGAGTTCAATTCTCCATTCGATAAATAAAAAATAAGAATTTTTTTCTTATGCTTTGAATCAATGCACAAAATGGGCATACATAAATATATACATGACATATATTACAGGGTGACCACTCCCCTTTCAAATACCATCTATTGGATCATTAATAAAATTCATAATGCTTTCTGCAATCCAACCAAATTTGTCTATCAAGTTTCAGTCATGACTACCTTTATTGTATCGTCTTTCAATGATATGCAGGGACATTTTGGAGATCGTCTCATAAGTAGGTGTGATTCTGAATGGGGTTCACACTCATGAGACTCCCCTCTCCCGATTTTTATGTCAAAGATAATGTTTATAAGTGATGACTTAATAGTACCCCCCCCCCCCCCCAAAAAAAAAACATAAAACAATCCCCAGACGATTCCTGAACTGACGATGGCCATCACAGTCCAAATGAGGGCAGTGCCAAGAGAGGAGTGTTTCACAGTTATTGACAATTTTGCACGTTGTATTCAGGTACGGTTATCATGAAACGGTGATAAAACAAAGAATGTTGGGCATTCATGACTGCAACTTGGTGGGCAAGTCGGGCATAGACTGAATTTTATTTGTACCAAATATGGTTGGATTGCAGAAAGGATTGTGAATTTTTATTAATGATTTCATAGATGGCATTTTTTTTGAAGGGGGAGGGGGATCACCCTATGTAAAAAGACAGCTGTGTGCATCACACTGTTACCTACACAATTAAGAGAAAAACATAATGTGCATAGATTTGTAAACACATGCAAAAGTTAAAAAGCAATGGAGAATTATTCCTTATCTGAAATATCTAAACCAGATTAAAACACCTATGCAAACACATTTAAAAAGTAACATTTCTTGCATCATCACTATAAACTTTCTTTACATCATCTAAACACTATAAACTTTCTTTACATCATCTAAACACTATAAACTTTCTTTACATCATCTAAAGACTGTAAACTTTATTTAGAAATTCCATCAGGTGTTATTTGTTCTAATTCCACCTTTTTAGGTGATGGAAGAAAAATGGTTGAATCCTATCAACAGATGAATTAGTTTCTAAGAAATCTTATAAATCATTATTTTGTTGTTCTTTCTTTTTACAAACACAAAAATATGAACAATTGATAAAGTACAGATAGTTTGAATAATTGATAGAGTACAGATAGTTTCCTCCAGAGAAGAGGGGGAAGTAGTAAAAATAGGTATAAGGAAGCTCACTCTTTTATTTCTGAAAAATAATTACATTTCTAATAAATTCTAAAAAAGTCATTCTCAATATTGGTCAAGCTATGTAAAAAATTGGTCAAGCTATGTAAAAAAATAAAAATGAATTATGATTATAGTTATAATTTCTGATCTAACAAAAATGTTTTAGAAACTTACGTCAAATTTTGTCATTTTAGAAAGTCTTAGCTTTGGTAATTTAAGTTGACAAGTATTTTTATCTGTTGTTTGTTTGTATTTATGTTTTTTTTTATCTAAAAAACGAAACGAAAACTGTTCAACCTGATTTTCACTAAATTTGATAGAAGATGCTACAGACGAACCCAGTAAATGTTGGTGTCAATCCAGACATGTTTTTCTATATCTATTTTTTTTTTTTCCAAAAGTGAGCATAAACCTGCTATCATTTTGGCACTTGCTCCTCTCTTTTTATTTTTGGCTATGAAATTTAACTAATTTTACCTTTTTCTTCCTATTAATGCATTATTTTAAAATGTTTATTTTATTTCTATTTATTTAATTTGTTAATTTTTATTGATGAAACTTGGGGGAGGTAAGCACTCTTCTTAGTGCCATTCTTTTAATTCTTGTTTAGTACAATAAGGCCTACTTTTAAAAAAAACTTCTTGTATACAGCAATGTGTAACCCTGTTTCTTCTTTTGTTGGGGTGTATTTTTTGTCTCCAAATCTTGTAAACAAATGCAGTAAGCAAGCAGTCGGGTTGTAGATGTGTCATCCCTGGAAAAAGTTATTTTTTGTTGTTTTGTTTCCAACCTAAAGTGAGGTCTCTTCAACCAATCAACAACAACCAAAAAGAATCCAGACAAAACTATTCCCCCCACACACACACCTTTACTTGGGATAGTCCTTTACAACACTGAACAATGGAAAGGTAAAAAGTCTTCCACATTCATTCACAAATACCCCACCCCTTAAATTAAAAAAAATCCCCAAAAACACCTTTTTTTTTCAAAGTAAATTTTGAACATTATTATTTTTTTTAAACCCTTAAAAGAAACAAAATACGTACTCCGGTGAGTAGTGTTAAATAAATTTTTTGCTTGTTAAATTTCACTTTTGTCTTTGTTCATTTTATTTCATTTCAGATTGATTTGTTTGTTGTAGACATGTCAACACTTTTGTGGGTTACGGGACCCAATGTAGTGTCATTTGCCGGGGAGTGTAACTTGGTGTGTCCGTGCCGTGGGGACGTCTTTTGAAGGGCTGTTAACGTCCTTGTATGGCACCACGCCAGCTCTCCAGTAGTAAACGATAGGCACATCTCCTTCAACGAAGGGGTTAATTCCGTCTATAGGCTTGGTCGGGTTTTAGGTGTCATTAATTCTCACCAGAGAATTAATTATCTGTTGAAATTTGAACACCTGTATAAATGAGCGGACAAACCATTTTATATAAGAAAATATATAATTTATTTATACATTCTGAAACTTGAGAGTGAGCTGGGCTCCGTACGACTGCCGCACACAAAAGTAAAATTCCACTGAAATTCTCCCTCACTGTGATAAAAAACAAGAGAGAGAGACAGGGCGGGGGGAATTAAAGTCCCACAGGAGAAAGAAATATGAATACATATCAAAAAGAAAGGGACAGAGAAACTACAGTCACCGATGTTTTTAATTCACAAGTCTCAGATGACAGGTTCAGCCTCCTGACCTTTCGAAAGTAACTTCAAGCCCCCAATTGCTTTGACACTGGCGATGATTTTAATAAAAACTTGTCCCTCTGACGCGGGGCTGACATTTGAAGGAGTGTTGTCACACTGCCACTAATGCAACAACACCGTTCGATTTTACATGTCTCCCCACGAAAACAATAAAGGTCAGGCACAAGGCTTTTAAATGTGGAGAACTCCACCTACCCCAAAAGGGTCACTATCCTTTTCACATTAGTAGTTGTAATCACAAAATAGATACACTTTATGAAAGAAACATATGTCATTAATAAATGAAAACAAAAAAGATCATCAGTTGCTGATGAAGGGAAAAAAAGCAATTTGAACTCTGCTGCTGCTCGAGTTATGGCAGTTTCTCACTAAGTTCAATTCGTTGAGGTAACGACACAAATACTATTCATTTCTACAGCTGTGGGTAATATTATGCCAGTTAAGACTGAAACAAATATACCAATTGATATTAAGGTTTTAATGGTTCAATTAATGTGAACATCCAATGTAAACGGTGTCAGAAGTGAGTCTTATCACCGATTGGTAAGAATGATCATGTGAGGAAATTTTTGAAACAAAGATAGCAGCTCCTTGTCCGCGACTAGATATAACATCAAAACGAAGAGTTAAAGCTTTTATCTTGGCTGCTAAAGACAACTGGTATTTCACCAATTTACAGCTTTTCTTGTGTTAATGCACAAGTAAAACAAATGCATCTGACAATATTTGAACAATATTTGCCAATTTCATATTTTTGTCACTATGGGATGTACAACTGGTCTAATGGATACCAACACTGATGATGAAGTTGGCTGAGCCAAGCTCAAATCGCATCGGATCATCTGGGTTCATTTATGAACTAATATTATTTGAAAAGGTATGAACCAAAAAGAAAATTAAATTTTCCACACTCAATGTTCGTTATTTATTCAATTGCTATTTAGAAACTATATAAATGTGTTTACATTTAAAAAAATATAACTGTAAAATAAAACTGTTCATAAAAAACAAATAAAATTAAAATCTTTAACTGTGGAATTTCACAATCAGTGGTCAGTAAAATAGCAACTTGTTTACAATAAGTCTTCTTCTTCACCATTAAATAATCTTGAAAATAGTTGATATGACATAAAACGGACAAACCAACCCTCCTATCTATGAGCAAATGACACGATGGATGTGTAATGTGAGTATTAAAGACAGGCTTAGATCTGATGATCTTAGAGGAAGATTAACTGTCGACAGTATAGGGAGATATGTGCAGAACAGGAGACTTTGATTGTATGGCCATGTTGAAAGAATGGATGAAAGATGTAGAAAAGTTGAAGAAGTTTAGGGTTAGGTTGCAAGGGGAAGGTCACAAAAACATGGGAGGAAGTGATAAAAATGGACTTGAGAGAAAGAAGGATAAGGAAATAAGGCCAGTCAATGGGTGTCTTTGAGGCGTCCCAGCACTGGTACCTCTATGCGTGGCTAATAGACAGAGAAGGAGTGCAAAGGCCAGCGATAGGCAGAGCCTATCTATCCTTAAGCAAATGTAGGTTTGCAAACCGAATATTTTGTTTGAGATTCCAGCTTTAGGAAGGTTGTCGATCCGGATTAAGGAGGCATCCCTCCCCAACGGTTTGCTGCCACGACGTAAGTAGTTAGTAGCAAGGTTTTATTATCAGAGATTTCTTTCTCTTAGATGGATGGCCTGACAAGGTCTTATGGGTCCAACACACCGGAAGGGGAAATAGCCTGCGCCCGTGTACTAGTCGGGTATTTCCGAGCCCCCGCAGGTAAAAAAAAAAAAAAACTTTATATATATATATATATATATATATATATATGTACATATGTAGATAGAATAAGTTTACTGTATACTCCAGAGGGAACAGAAAGTTAAAGATAAGTTTCCCTCTCACAAGTAAGTACAAATAAGAGAAAGACAGCCATAACTTCAGGCCAGAGGATGAGTTCAGGAATTACTTGAGTATGAAATCAATAGACAGGCAATAAAACAGTATATATAGATAGATAGATATCAAGAATTAAATACATTTAAATAATACACATTAGAATTTAGAGGAAAGTAATATGTGAGTGGCCAAAAAAGAAGGGAAAAAAGTGCTAATCTTCGCGTCGATGGTATGAAAAGAATATCGCGGTCTTGCTTTGTGTGGCTATCCTACGAATGATCGCCACCTATTTGAGGATGGAATTTAACGGGAGGGGGTATCTTTTTGCACGCGGTTTGAAGACATTTTTTTTCTTTCTTTGGTTTAATTTAGGCCGTCTTTTTTTTTTATTTGCCTATCGTTGGTAGAGTAACAAGAGTGGTCAGGATATATTGTTTTGAAAATAGCAATAAGAACCAATTGTCTGCCCCGTCTATTAGTATTGATACGTTAGAAACAACCAAATTAATTAAATAATTAGCCGGCCAGCGTGTGAGTTCAGGAATTACTTGAGTATGAAATCAATAGACAGGCAATAAAACAGTATATATAGATAGGTAGATGTAAAAAATTAAGCACATTTAAATCATACACATTAGAATTTAGAAAAAAGTAATATGTGAGTGGCCAAAAAAGAGAGAAAAAAGTGCTTTTCTTCACGTCGATGGCATGGAAAGAATATAAAACACACGGGTGTTAGCGCATAAAAAGTATTCACTACATAGGAACGTTGTTTTAAGGCGTAAATAAAAGTACACACGTTTTTATTTTCTCATTTTCATCATTTTCGTATGCTAAAAAAAATGTTAAAAAATTACCAGCAGTTTATTTTATGTTTCTTCTTTTGAAAAAAGTTATGATGATAATATAAACTTATATTAAAGTTACATTGTGTTACATATAGTATAGTGTTTTAGCAAGAGAACGGTTCAGTTTCACTTGATGAAGTGGGAAAATACTGAAAGAAAGATTGAAGACAAAGAAAACAGAGATAAAGAGAATTATGTATAATTAAATAACAGTACAGAAAAGTCTTACAAAACTAATTGAGTCTGCGGCTTTATGAAGTCCAACTAAAAATGAAAGTTCTTTAACGTCCAAGAAAATTAGACGTCTCCCTGAATTGCTCAGGTTCCAATAGTCATATTCAAAATAAGGAGAAATATTCCTTACTTGTTGTCAGGACAGGATCATATTCAGAAAGAGGAAGCTTAAGGTGTTTTTTTGATTCAGCCCGCCAAAATTAAGTGTCTGTTGATTGGTAAAGGAAAATCGTCTTGGCCAATCAAAGGGGAATTTTCAGAACATTTTTTTATAATAGGGGGGGGGGGTAAATTGTATGGTGAGCTTTGGAGGTCCTAGTTGATCAGATTGATTCAACTCACAATTTCTTGCTTATTTCTGGGCCAATTTTTAATATATATATATATATATATATATATATATATATATATATATGTATATATATATACACACACACGGTTGGAAATAAAGTAAAAAATCTTTCCGAACATGTAATTTGTATGTGTTTTATCCATTGAATTATTTTTACAGCGAGTTAAAACGGTATTGAAATACGAAATATGAACATTTTTTCGAAACTCAATTTAACACGTTAGTTTTTTTTTTTTTCAACCTTAATGCAGCCAATCTTCATCAATATTCTTGAAATTGTAAACCCAATCAGAACACACCTTAAACTGTGGGGAACGTGAAGGGGGCTTACCTGCGAAACGTCCTAGTGTTTGTCTGTCCTGTGCGCTGCGGATGAAGGAAAAGAATTCAACATGGCGTCCGTGAACCTTTATTACGTACGGTTCACGCGGAATCTCGCGAAGTCACATTGCACGCATGCAAATTAGGTGTGCCTCAGCCTAATAAAAGCGGGTCTCTTGCCGTCTTCAACAAAACGGTGCGAAGTAAGTGCACGTGTGACGAACGTAGAGATCTGTTTTGGAAGCTATTTCGGCAATGGACAAATTCGACTTGAGATTAATACCCGAGTTCGACGGCTCCCCCTCCGGACCCTCTGTAGTTGAGTGGTGGGAGAAAGCCGAGCGTGTCTGCAGACTTTGCAAGATAAACGATCCTGCACTGGTCATCCCGCTGAGGCTGACCAAAGGAGCATATTCGGTGTATCAGCAGCTCGGAGACGAACCAGGCCTGGAGGAAGTTAGGCAGGCGCTATATGCAGCCTTTGCTGTGGACCCTTTCGTCGCCTGGAGGCAGTTCACCGAACGGCGGCTTGGGCTAGATGAGACTGTGGACGTCTACCTGGCCGATTTGAGGAGGCTAGTCGCGCCGTTCGGTGGAACAAGCGAGCGAATACTGGGATGCGCTTTTTTGACTGGACTCCCAGACAGCGCCAGCAGACTGCTGCGAGCATCGTCCAAACTCAGTGAGATCGGGCTTGACGAGTTGTTGGCCAGAGCCTGAAACATTTTGAAAGAGGACACAGAGCCGGTTTCGGATGCTACGGAAGCATCTTCACCACCAACAGAAGACGTGAGATGCTACAAATGTGGCGGGCCGAACTATTTTTCAAAAGACTGCCGAAGCCGAAGCGGTGCACCCGATCGAGGAACGTTAAAACGCGTGCGTTGCTACCGGTGCAACAAGCTGGGTCACGTGGCAAGAGGTTGTCCGGGAAACGGGCAAGGGGAGTAAGCTATAGTGCCAGTCTTCTCCCCAGATCGTCGCCAGATAAGGCGCTACCCACAGTGAGCGTGCACGTAAACGGGCGTGAGCGCTTTGCGTTCGTAGACACCGGGTGCACGCAGAACCTCGTGCGCAAGGCATGCTGTGACGCATGGGATGAGGAAAGGGTCCCGGTATTGACGGTTGGCGGTGGCTCGATTGCCTCTTGTGGTGTTAGCATCATTCGCGCAGGTGTCGGCGATGGGCCTACAGTAACCGTACGAGCTTTGGTTGTAAACGGTGACCTGCTCGGTTATGACCTGCTCCTGGGAATGGACGTTATCAAAGAATTGGGTGGTGTACGCATTGATGGTGAGGGTAGGGCACATTTCGCAAAAGCGGGCCTTGCTCTGAGTGCAGCCATGAAGCTGGAACAGCCTGATTTTTGTGCGGAATTCGACCAGCGCACGAAGTCCTGGACAGCCTCCTGGAAGTGGTCGGAGGAGCAGCCACCCGAGAAATTATGCAATAATGTGCCAGAATACGACAAGGAACTACAAACTTGGATTAGTAATGGATGGCTAGTTCCTTATTCAGAGAAGGAATTGGGTCCCCCGAAGTGCCTGATCCCGTTAATGGCGGTTATCCAACAGAATAAGCAGAAGGTGAGGCCGGTGCTTGACTATCGGGAATTGAATGAGCACGTGGACCCTTTTACAGCTCGCGCAGACGTATGCACTGAAAAGTTGAGGGAATGGCGGCAAGTGGGATCTAATGTATCTGTACTGGATCTTCACAAAGCATACCTTCAAGTGCGTGTACACAGATCACTATGGCCCTATCAAACGGTGCTCATCAAGGGGAAAAGGTATTGCCTAACCCGCATGGGATTTGGACTTAATGTGGCGCCATCAATTATGCAAATGATTGTTGACGCCATTCTGACTAAGGATGAGCGCATTCAGCGGGCAACATCTGCATATATTGATGACGTGTACGTGGAAATTGTATCTGCGGCGCGCGTGAGGGAGCATTTCTACAACTTTGGCCTTCTCAGCAAGGAACCGGAAAGGCTACGGGATGGCGCACGGGTACTTGGTTTGCAGGTCTGGGAGGAAGATTGGAAACGAGGAACTGAAACCCCGGACATGCCTTGTGTTGTCACACGACAAGACATATTTTCCTTGTGCGGAAAGTTAGTTGGACACCTTCCTGTGGGTGGCTGGCTTCGTGTTGCGGTGGTGTTTATCAAGCAGAGAGCCTCCGACGTCACCACTGGATGGGATGACAAAACTCATGACGTCCCTCTCAATACAATGCTCAAAGAGGTCCTCACCAGAGTGCACAAGGAAGACCCAGCGCGGGGCAGATGGTGCGTCGACAGCCAGAACCTTAGTGTGTGGGTTGATGTAAGCTCTCTCGCCATTGGCGTATCGGTGGTTCATGATGGAACGGTGGTGGAAGACGCTTGCTGGTTACGCCCAGAAAAGGACTCCCAGCACATAAACCTGGCAAAACTTGATGCAGTTATCAAGGAGATAAACTTGCCAATCCTTTGGAAGACGACCACCCTGCGACTATTCACAGATTCTGCTTGCGTCCATAAGTGGATTTCAGATACTCTTACCGGGAGGGCCAGAGTACAAACCAAAGCCACGAACGAGATGCTCATCTGACGGCAGCTTGACACGATCATGAAGCTGGTGAACGAATATGCGCTGTCAATAGAGGTGTCCCTGCTCAAATCCAGCCTGAACAAAGCAGATTGTTTGACGAGAGTACCTCAAAGATGGCTTGATGCGATAAGAAAGACTATTGAACCCATGCAGCCCGCCTGCGCCGCTTCCGTGAGCCCCGTTCGATCTAATCACATCAAAGAAGTCCACCAACAAACCGGGCACCCTGGGGTCAAGCGGACCCTATATTTTGCTAAGTTGGTTGAACCAGGAGTACAGAAGGCAGACGTCAGGAAAGTGGTCAAAGACTGTGTAGCATGCCAATCCATTGATCCAGCACCCGTTCGCTGGGAGAAAGGAAAGCTGGGAGTGAAAAGCCATTGGATGGATATTACTCACCACAACGGCGAGGATTTCCTGACTCTCATTGATTGCGGTCCATCCAGTTTTGCGATATGGCGCATGCTGCTCCAGCAAGATGCAGCCATCATCGTCCGTCAGTTAAACAGTATGTTTCTTGAACGTGGCCCCCCAACGGAGATATTAACCGACAATGGCGCTGCATTCACCAGTGAGCAGTTCAGAAAGTTTGCTGATGGCTGGGGAGTACACCTGAGGTTTCGATGCGCCCACGTACCGAGTGGAAATGGGGTCATCGAGCGGAATCACAGAATCGTCAAAACCATCACGGCCAGGACGGACTGCACGGTATTTGAGGCAGTCTACCTGTATAACGTAACCCCAAAGGATGTTTCACCCTCTACAGCGCCGGCTGACACCTTGCACAGGTATCACGTCAGGGTGAAAGGCATAGAGACTAACCCGCTGCCCGAACTGGAAGTAACCAGAGAGAAACTGAAAAAAGGGGATGTCGTCTGGATTAAGAACCCGCGCGGCAAGTGTACGACGAAATACGGAATTGGACGTGTCACTGAGGTAATCAGCCCACAGGTGGTGCGGGTCGACGGTATGCCTCGTCACGTTAGAGACCTACGGTTAGCAACTCAACCATCACTGGACAACAAGAGCGAGTCGGAGTCAGAGAGCAGTGAGGCATCGCTCTGGCTTGCAGCAGCCCAATCGGATAGTGACTCGGATATCAGCAGTATCCCAGCAGACGCAATGTTTCTCGACCACGGACGAGAGCATAAGCGAAGATGAGGCTTGCGTTGTCCCCCTCCGAAGAAGCAACCGGCGAAGGCGATCGATGCCTCCCTGCCATCTCTATGATCATGAGATCAGGGAGGAGTGTGGGGAACGTGAAGGGGGCTTACCTGCGAAACGTCCTAGTGTGTGTCTGTCCTGTGCGCTGCGGATGAAGGAAAAGAATTCAACATGGCGTCCGTGAACCTTTATTACGTACGGTTCACGCGGAATCTCGCGAAGTCACATTGCACACATGCAAATTAGGTGTGCCTCAGCCTAATAAAAGTGGGTCTCTTGCCATCTTCAACAAAACGGTGCGAAGTAAGTGCACGTGTGACGAACGTAGAGATCTGCTTTGGAAGCTGACAGAGGACTTTGTTATCTACGGACAGAGTGATTTGCGTTTTGTTGGACCTTCGTTATTACTTCAACCAGAAACTTTTATTTTTCTTCTCCGACCAGTTGAAGAGGAAATACGACCGAGTAAACTTAACATAAGTTCTTTCAAAAATTATAAGGTACGCAAAAAAAGATCAGCTAATAGAAAATAATTTCAGAATTATTTTGATATATAATATGCTTTAACGCCCAGAAAGTTTGTGAAACTTTAAATTTTGGAAAAAATTAACTTAAAAATTATGAGTTATTTTTTAAGTAAACAAATGGCAGCACACAAGAGGAAAGACAGAAGAAGAAAATTGTGGTGTTTCTTCTTGCCTTTTAAAACAGCCTTTTTTCTCCCAAACTGAGTAAAAATGTTTTAAAGTATGTCATTTAATGTTACTCCCCACCCCACCCTGTATATTCTTAATTTGAAAATTAGTATATCTTTAAATGAATATTCAACATAGTCAAAATAAATGGTGGTTAACTATTGATATATATTGAAATGTATGTTATGAAAAGGTAAGCTAGTTAAAAAACAACCCAAAAAAGACAAAAAAACAATTTACATTTGAAAATTTTAAATGTGCAAAATTCGTAACATACATACAAAACGGTTTATGGACGAAATTATTTTAATAAAATTGCTGGTACTTCTATTTTTAAAGGTATATACTTTCTTTCATTCCAAAGGATACTTAGAAAAACAACTTTTTTTCTCTGAATTTCGTTTGTGCTTTTTTATTTATTGTTATTCCACGTTAATGCAATGTAAATTTAAAGTAAAGACATTCTTCTTGCATAACTAAAAATAAGTCTATTATCCTTAGTATTTTTACGAATGTACACCTGTTAAAAATAATGGGGAAAAATTATGCTTCGCCAGTGTGTGACAAAGTATCCGGGGCCCCATGGGGATGCACTAGTATGCATTTTGGTGGTGATGCTATGCCTTGCATCGAGACGAAGTGTAGATATAAAACTAGTATATATTTGATGTAGAAACGAACTTATTCAAACGACAAGAACGAGGCGCCAGTTAGTCTCGTGAAGTCGTGTTTGGTAGTCAGAATCCATTGCCTCCCAGATGGGAAGTTAGAGATTATGAAATTCCATGATCTTAAATTTAATTCCAATAATATCAATAAAACGATGTTGTTCTGTGAAGGCTGTTTTGACTTGGCAGGGATTTAATTGGGCTTGTCATCGTTAATTGAGAACCCGGTCACAGATCATCTCCAGCTGTGTGACAGAATGAGAAAGCGTTTGTTTTGGAGATAATGCCAGGCTAGAAAGAAAATTCCATTTATTTTAAGGAAGGGGGAGTGAGACGCGTGTTCCCACCCTCTTTGAGAGAGAGGAAGACACGCAGGAAGATGGCAGAGAAGGGGGTGTACGACGATAGACATCTTCAATAAAAGAATGTGCGTTTTTTCACGCACGAGCAGAAGAGAAGAGTAGAGACGACGAGTGCAGAGTTAAATTGTCGGGAGACGGAGTTGGACGTTTGCCCGGCGCCGCGTGCCAATGATGGCGCGTGTCGAAGAAAAGAAAACCGGACGAAATCCCCGTCATCGCCTTCGCCAGTTAATTTGTGACTAAACAACTACTTGTGTAAAGAATTCGTGCACACAGAGAACTAACGAGATAACTTAGAAAAAACACAACTTTTACGAGTACGGTAGACATTAATTCAATGTAAAATCAATTCTTTTATTTTATTAATAATTACTTTTCTGTACAAAAAACCCCGACCGAGTTGTTGAATATTGTTCTTTTCCTTTTGTTCTGCTTTGAATAATCTTTCCCCCCCCCCCCCAGCAAACCGGTTGCTGTTCGCCCAGTGATCGCTCACTGATATAAACAGTTTCAACGTGGGAGTGTATTTGTGGCTGGACGAGACGACAAGATCGGCGATATCATCATCATTGCCATCCCGGCCTAGAGGAATTTGGATCTACATATTTTTTTAATGCCACTACGACGATCGGCACGAGTGAGAGTCACAATCTGGCACGGCGACCAGGGTGTCACACCTGAGCGGTTGACGACCACCGTGTGCACACGTGTGGGGTTCGCACTTATATTCATATAAAATAACATCTAATTCAGTGAATTTAAACAATAAGAAAGAAAGAAAAAGTTAAAAATATCAATTGGTATAGAAAGAAGAAAAGAAAAGAAAAAAGAAAGAACACGTTTCATTATGGAAATAGAGTGAAGTGTTTCTTCCAAATTCATTTCACCCAGTCGGCGAATTTGCAATTTGCTTTCTCTCTAAACATTTGAAATTATTCAGTCTGGCAAGTCTTTTACCCGCATGACGGAATGGCGAGAGAAGTACATTTACTTGCATGACGGAATGGTGAGAGAAGTACATTTACTTGCATGACGGAATGGCGAGAGAAGTACATTTACTTGCATGACGGAATGGCGAGAGAAGTACATTTACTTGCATGACGGAATGGTGAGAGAAGTACATTTACTTGCATGACGGAATGGCGAGAGAAGTACATTTACTTGCATGACGGAATGGCGAGAGAAGTACATTTACTTGCATGACGGAATGGTGAGAGAAGTACATTTACTTGCATGACGGGAAGGAAGTATATCTTTAAGAAATATTAGAGAGTGGTTGAATCAACATAGTGAGAGAAATACATAGATAGCTAAGAGAGAGATAGGTGATTTGTTCAGTTAATTATAAATTAAAACTATGTTCTGTTTTAATGGATGACATGATCCTCTTATTACTTCAGCTTCTATTACATCGTACAAGATCTCTTCCTGATATCTTCAACCTGTTTTACTGGATGATGTTATTCCTTTGTAAAGGATTTACGTGTTTTCTTCCAACTTGTTTAGCGACGTCAGCCATTGTGCACAGAAACAAACAAACATACAAGATAACAAACAACATCCACAGTTTAGGTATATATATATATATATATATATATATACACACTTTGTATGTGTCACATGTTTATCCATCGTTTCATTTGTTAAATTTTTTTTTAAAAAGCTGATAGCTGTACATCTTATTCTTTAAATAGTTACAGCATAGAGATACATACACTTTGAGTGCAGAATCAGAAAGAACACACATGCCAATATTCACAGCCACTGGTTATCCAAATTATCTGAAGTCGGCTCGTCTAGATCTCCAGAAGATGTATTCCTTGAAAGATAACAACCCTGCAGTACATCAAAAGTTCAGATGCACTGATTCAGATAATTCATTGCAACTGTTCGGAATGATGCAACCCCTAAGGTGTACCTGCAGGAGGCATAAACTAGAATGTATCAGCGCATGTGGATATTGCCAAGACAGAAATTATGACAATATGAAAAATGATCCAGTGGAAGATGAGGAGTGAACAGTTTTGAAAAAGTACTGTGACGAAAGTAAATCAGAGTGGATGCAACAAGTGTAATGGGCGTAGGGGGTACCTCTTGATATTGCATAAGGGTTTATTTGGCATCACTGTTAATCCTTTCATGTGAAAGATTGACCCTGAAAACCTAGGTAATAATCGAAGATTGATTGATTTATCATGAAAACTGACAGAGTTAGTGCTTCACACGTAACCGAAAAAGTCACATTCGAAATTTGACACTTTCCCATACTACGATTGTTCAACTTTTAAGATGTTGTAGACAAGATCCAGCCTAACATAAAACCACCCCAAAACAAAATTTTGCAATTTTTTTTTAGGTAGGGGTACCCGTCTAAACATGTATCGTCGATAAATATTGCACTGAAAGAAAAAAGCTGTTTTTTCAGTTACTTTCTTGATTAATTTTGAATTTTTTTAAAGAATTCTGAATATGGACTTTGAATCCTTCAAGGGAGTGATAAAGTACATGCAAATATGAAATTGCCTTATTGTATTATGGATTATTATTATGACAAGAGTTCTTCTTCTGAAGACAGTAATATTACTCTAAACCTTTTACAACATCTACAGTAATAATCTACTAAGATAATACTTGTGTGTGTGTTTATAAAAATTCTGCTTTTGTCCTTAACATTGGAAATATTCCATTATGAAACATTTGTTTGTTAAATCCTGTTGAAAGGTAAGCAGAAATTCAAGTGTAATGATGAAGAAACACTAGACGTTGCCCGAGGGGGATATAAAAGAATGATTTAACTTTAAAAAAATAAATATTAGATTATCACTTCTGAAAAAAAGAAATCGGAAAAGAAACCACTGATTAAAATAGGATTTAAATTGTTGTAAAAAAAAAAAAATAACCCATCCTCCTGCCAGAAATAAGGCCTATAAATTCTAATAAATATTAAATGTGTGCTAGATGGAAGGTAGGTGTGGGTTAACTGAGCTTATATTTTTATATCATTTTTTTTAGGGGAGGGGCATATTTCTTTTCCTACAAATATAAAGTTCATAAAGAATAGCATACATGTTTTTTTCTGGCAAAAACAAACAAACAAACTGTTTTGTGTGTGTCGTTTGGGGGTGGGGGTGGTAGTTTATTTTTTGTCCCCCCCCCAAAAAAAATATATAAGTTTAGTTAACCCACACCTACTTCCATCTAACACACATTTTTATTTCTCTAAAATATTGAAAAACAAAAACAAACAATTGCTTCCATGTCTCCAAATTACTGCTAAATGACCAGTAAGTGGGTGCTCATTTACGTTAAATTTATATAGGAATGTGATTCCCTCACTTTGAAAGCTAAAATACTTAATACTTTTTTTTAAATTTCTTTTTCGTCAGATATTTTTTCAGGCAGTTTACATGTAATCGCCCCCAAATAGTAGAATCTGGTTTTTACTTTTGCGTAAACTACGCCGGGTCGTTAGTGTAAAAAAATACCAAAAAATCAAACACAAATAGGTCACAAATGGACACTTTTTATTTTTGCGATTTTTTTTTCTTTTTTCTTGGAGTTTGCTTTTTGGCCACACGGACTTAGGATCACTGGTATGTCCAGGCCGACAACAACAAAGCCGCAACATTTTCTTTATTTACACATGCATCTGTGACTTATTTGCATTAAAATTGTTAATATTTAATAGAATTTATGGTGGGGATGGGGTCATTTTTTTGACAATATACATACTATTTTAATCACCTACAAAACTTACGGTGGTTTCTTTTCTGATTTTTTTTTTTCAGAAATGATAATCTAATATTTATTTTTTTTAAAGTTAAAATCATTCTTTTATATTCCATTCAGTTATACGTCTCGATTTACCGTCAACTGGCCAGGATGTGGATGCTCATTTTACGTTTAATTTATATAGGTAAGTGATCCCCCATGTTAAAAGCTAAATTACTTAATAATTGTTTGTAAATTATTTTTTGGTGATATGTTTTCAGGCTGTTTACATGTGTGGGGGTTGTCATACCCTTTTGGTCGGGGTTACCAACTTCCTCCACAAATAAAAATAATAATAAGAATATTTACATGCAAAATTAACGGAAGTTTATTTACTGAAATAAACATATTAACAAATAGAATATATTACTTTTGTAATGAGTTCATGAGTCCTTCCTTTAGTTTCAGGGTAAGTAAAAAGAAGAATGTCTTTTCTTTTGTTGAATGTTCATTTGTTATAAAATGTTAAAAGAGGCAATAGGTGATGTTCGCCTGTGAAATTGTATGAAGCGCGCGAAAGGGTGAGAGTGATTGTAAGATGCGTGTAACCTCCGGATGAAAGTCAGTTGAAAAGAGAGAGTTTGATGTTTGTGTGTGCTTAAATACTATTTGGATCGGCTCCAGCGAGCTTATAGAGAAAAGTTTAGAAAAATATGTCTTTGGAGAAATCTCATTGGACAAAAATATCACGTGGTGTGCTTGCAATTACGTCCGCTCGTTTTGAGTTGATTTAATATAAAAAGCCACATCGGAATTTGCGTGAGCGTTATTTTATATTTGTCACGCACCAATACAACAATTTTCACTCTGCGCGCCTAAATTGTATTTATTCCAAACAACAATTTTATTTCGAATCTTAACCGTGTCAACTGGCACACATGTAATTTTTGGAGGGGGCAAAGTACGCCAGGTGTGATAGTAAATATTTACAGATTTTTATTATTATTATTCGTGATGTAAACAGTTCCGATTTTCCAGAGAAAGTAGAATGCTTCTACACAATATGAACCGAAGTAAACTGACGTTGCAAACTAAAATTAAAACTTAGTTTATTGTTAGTTTAAGGGTAAGTTAGGGTTCGGATAAAAAATTTTAAAAATAAAAGAAGAAACAGTTCGTTTTGTGCATTTTGTTCGGTGAAGTTCGTTATTGTCACCTTAATTTAGACCACATCATCGAGTCATGCCTTAAACATCAACCACCCAACGGCAAAGCTGGCATAGCTGTGCTAGACAACAAAACATTAGCATGGCTTTTCTCAACCGAGCTGGTGATCTAACAGTGAGATGCTGTGAAGCAAACGAAAGAAGAAGACCTTTACTTAGTCAAACACAAATATTTTCCATCATGTTTTTTTTTTGCAAGTAGTTGCTAAATTTAGAATAAAAGAAAGACCCCCTCCCCTTTAAAATACCTCCACCCCCATTTTTATGTGAAATGAATAATAACAAAGGACCCAAGGTTAAACCGACTTAGAATTAGAGATAGGGTAAGCGTTAGGTTGGGTCTGTAGCAGTTTCCTCCTCCTTTCAAAGCATAACTACACCGGTTTGCCGGTAGGTGTCGCTTTTTCACCGACAGGTGGCGCTGAAAACGACACCAGAGTTATCTGCCCTTCGGACTATAAAAACCGTTGCAAACGGAAAATCCAACTCACTCGCTTTTTCCTACTCAATTGGCCTCGACAGAACGACGCTGACACTAGCGTTCCGTTTCACTTTTCTCTTCTGGTCGATTGGCCTCGGCAGAACGACGCTAATACACTAGCGTTTCGTCTCACGTTTTTCTCTTCAACTAGTCTCGGCAAAACAACAACCAACACACTTTTCTTCCGTCAACACGTGGTCAAACAACGGTAAGAGTTCTCAACTCATTTTCTTTGTGTACGGCTTTCAAAGACTTTCCTCACGCCGGATTCATTTCTTCTTATACCTTTTCAAGAACTGTTTTTTCCATCGACACACATGCATACATCACACACTTCATCATTCCACGTACACACACATTCAATAAACGTTATTTGAACTACCTCATTTTGTTTATTAATTATTACTCTGTCTTTGCATGCAATAATTGCTTGATTCAACTTTGCACGTTTATATCCGGGAACACGACCGTGCGATCCTAACAATTGGTGACCCGAACGTGGAAGCTTTGTTGTATGGGGCAGAGTAATTAATTTCGTACAAGAACAAAAAAAAAAAATATATATATATATATCATTTCTCGTTTTTTCTTTCGTGGTGAAACGAATTACGCACCCATCTTTTTCCTTCTACCCACGTGGTAGAAATATACAAACAAACAAAAGAAAAGAAGCCGCCATTATTTTTTTTCCTGGCCACGTGGAAATACCCAAACAAAGAAAAACAAAAACATTTCTCGGCTCTCTCCGAATATAAAACAAATTACAATTTCATTTTTTCTTCTTCTCTTTCTCTACCCACGTGTCGGAAAATTATATACAAAGAAAAAGACAAACTTTTGCCAATCCTTTTTTTTCTTTTTCGACGAACAAAAGGACCTTACAAGACGCCACTTCCTTTGTTTTGAACACGTGGAGATAAAAAGAAAACAAAAGAAGACAAACGCTCACATGCCGCCATCCTTTTCACAACCACGTGTTGATAAAAAAAATTTAAAATTGCCGCCATCTTTTTCTCTAACCACGTAGAAATGAAAATTCAAACAACAAAAAAAGAAAATACGAATTTATATTCTCTGTTTCAACAACAAGCAAAAAAAAGGAAGCCGCCATCTTTTTCCCTAACCACGTGGAAATGAAAATTCAAACAAAAAAAAAAAAGAAAATACAAATTTTTTTTCTTCTTTCTTTTCAACAAAGAGAAGCCGCCATTCTTTCTCTATGTGGAAACTAACATTAAAACAAACTAAAACGAAAACAAAAACGTCATTCCGTGTGTGAAACAAATTACGGCTCCATTTTTTTTCTTTCTTTTTCCCTTCTACCCACGTGTTGGAAATATATATATAAAAGAAAATAAACTACAAAACAGACAACACACGATGCCAAACACGAATAACATCACCAAGCCCCAAGACTTAATACTGGTTGTAAAAAGTCACGCTCAGCAAGCACCAACATCACCCTTCCAGGGCTACCAACTCTCTTCAACAACTGGACGTTCGTTGATAAACAGGAGGACACATCAACTTGAACAGCCACATTTTCCTGGACATTCATCAAGCACCAAACATTTCCGGAAATCACTGACGACACTATGGAAGAAATCACACCAGTTCAAAATGAGTACAACTGCACAAGCACGACTAAATACTCAACAACTGGAGGACACATCAACTCGAACGACGCGCACCAACACCAGTACAGACCCACTTGTACCTGGACCTGCTAGCTCACTTGCAGACATTTGTGCATCTGACTTTGACCATAGTGTACCACCGATCTCAACAACCAGATGTTTGTTCATCAGTTCCACAACACGGACTAATTAACATGAACAGCATCAACAACTGCACAGATTCACTTGTGCTCACTCATCAACAACCGCGCAGACCCAAGCACCAAACATTCCCGGACAACACTGACAATTCAACGTTTGTTCATCAGCTCTGCATCACGCAGACTAATCAACATGAACAACGCCACCAACAAGTGCAAATTCGCTTGCACTCAGCATTTTTCGACCGCAGACTCACTTGCGCTCAAACTTGATGCAGACCCAATTGCATGCAAACAACACACAGATCCACACGCGTTACAAACACTCAATTCCGCAGACGCACTTGCGATCAATCATTCAATACAGACGCAGAAACAGAAATAAGTAGCGTGCACACTACTTTTTCTAATCTTCAACAGCAAAACAAACATACCCACAAAGAATGCTTCTCATCTACAACTGTACATATTGAATAATATTTTCAAAATTTTTCAATCTGGGGGGGAGTCCTTGTAGCAGTTACCTCCTCCTTTCAAAACATAACTACACCGGTTTGCCGGTAGGTGTCGCTTTTTCACCGACAGGTGGCGCTGAAAACGACACCAGAGTTATCTGCCCTTCGGACTATAAAAACCGTTGCAAACGGAAAATCCAACTCACTCGCTTTTTCCTACTCAATTGGCCTTGACAGAACGACGCTGACACTAGCGTTCCGTTTCACTTTTCTCTTCTGGTCGATTGGCCTTGGCAGAACGACGCTAATACACTAGCGTTTCGTCTCACGCTTTTCTCTTCAACTAGTCTCGGCAAAACAACAACCAACACACTTTTCTTCCGTCAACACGTGGTCAAACAACGGTAAGAGTTCTCAACTCATTTTCTTTGTGTACGGCTTTCAAAGACTTTCCTCACGCCGGATTCATTTCTTCTTATACCTTTTCAAGAACTGTTTTTTCCATCGACACACATGCATACATCACACACTTCATCATTCCACGTACACACACGTTCAATAAACGTTATTTGAACTAACTTATTTTGTTTATTAATTATTACTCTGTCTTTGCATGCAACATTGCCTGATTTACTGAACACATTTATAATCGGGGGAACACGACCCTCGATCCTAACAGGTCCTAGTTAAAGTTAGCTTGTGTCTTCTTTTGCATAGGTTACCTGTAACGTAACACTTAGTCGGTGTCTAAAAACATCGACTATTAAAAATATATATATATACTCTTTCCCCCACTGCCAGAAGTAAGTCTCAGAAAGTCTAATAACTTAATTGTTCTAACGCCATTATGTCACAAATGTCGAGTTTTGCTAATGTCATATTCATTTTTATTTCATTTTGTTTTCTGTCAACACATTTTAACGTATTTTGTTTTGAATTGTGTAGAAAAAGTCAAAATAATAAACCATGAAAAGAATGGTTGTCGTTACCCCTAATGTTTATTAGCAGAAGTAAATATTATTGAAAACGTTTTTTTTTTATATCAAAAACAAAAAAATAAATAAACTTCACGGAATATTTTCGGATTTGTCCGCAAATAAGAATGTTTTAATAAAAAATGGGTGCTTATGCAGATTAATAGCCAAACTAAAATCGACTTGACTAGGGTTAGGTTGGGTCCTAATCTGCATAAGTACCAAGAAATATTGTATTCTTATTTTATAAATGTCTTGAACCTTTAAAAGTATACATATATGAATTTTTATTTAACTAAAAAAACAAAAACAATAATCGACTATAAAACGACTATAAAATTTAAGTCTTACTGGAAATTACATTAGAAGTGACAGTTTAAAGGAATCAAAATCACTGTCGAATCTTATCAAGATACAAAGAAATCCACATGTCAACAATTCTTAATAAAATATACCGTTATCGGAAATAGTTTTGTATTAATATATATTTGAAAAAGAATAGTTGACACAACGTCTTCTTCGTGTTGGTGAAGCTATTCAAAAGCTTTAAACTGTCATTTTTGACGGGAAGTAATTCTTATGGTCCAAAATCGAATATTATACTTATTTTTTAAAGAAGAAGAAAGTCCAAGATGTTTCTAAAGTTAAAGTATTAAATGTCTAAAGAAAAAGAAAAGAACAGTTATTTAAGGAAAAGATCTCTTCGCGTCGTAGTCATGCTGAAACGCCATTTTGAATATGATTTAAGGTGTTCCTTATTTTTCTAGTATTCTGAAGAATGATAAAAAGTATGAGGAATAGGCAGGTTGCACTGTTGAAATTAGACCATTTCGGTATTCTGTTATTCTGAGAATACGTTCCCGAAACCAAGTAATGTATAAGCGAAATTGAGGGAGTGTTCGTTGTTTATTTTGTAGTTTTAGTGTTGTATGTAGGAATTAGTTTTAGGTTTAAAAGTAAATAATGATCGGTGAAGGTATAATATTTATACCGGTTAAAGAAGTTACACGGTGATGTGAGGGGAGGACTTAATGATTGGAGAGAAACATTTTTGCTACCTTCTGTGTGGAATTACGTGTTTGTGAGAAGCAGGTTAATCAGAAAAGTTATGATAAATTATGAACGGGCACAAAGTTTAAGCATATTTTTGTGAAACACGGTTTAGGAAATGTTGGAAGTGGTAATTGTTAAAAGATTTTCATAGGAAGTGTTTGGTTAAATTGCTATTGTTATTTATTTTACGGGAAAAACGTTGTTATCTTATATAATAGATGAATGACTTGCAAACAAAAGTGTGTCTGTGGCTTAAATTAAAACAAATCCACTTATCTGGTACTGTTCTTTGTTAACATCATGAGGACAACTCTCCTCGAATCTCCGTATGACTGTTTTTTGCAAAGAGGACAAAATAGGCTTTTATTCATTAAATTGAATTCCCAGTCAATATGTGAAGTGCCTGGTCCACTCAAATGAGGCTATTTAGAAAATAAGATAGGTAACCGGTTTACATAAAAAAAACTTTTTTATATGAAATAAAAAGAGGAATATCGCGTGTCACACTTTTTTCAAAGCTAACACTAAAATCCCATTTTTCAAATTTTCCTTTAAAATTTAGCTATTTTATTTTTTACAGTGAGAGGGGGGAAACATCAACTATTCTTATCTATGGAAAGTAATTAACCTAATTAAACTAATTAAAATATGATTTGCAATGTATTCTCCTTTATTTACTGACTAGCAGGGGTACCCAGCATTGCCCGGGGCTCTCTCTTTCCTGGTCGCCCCCTCTCCCTGTTGCTTGGGCAAAAGCTGTCTCTTCCCCGGTTGCCCCCTTACCTCCGCCCTCTCTCCCCGTTGTCCAGGGCAAAAGCTGTCTCTTCCCCAATCACCTCCTCTCCACCACCCCTCTTCTTCCCGTTGCCCGGGTCAAAAGTGTGACATATTTCTATTAAAAGTACCATCTCTGTCTTCGCCCTCACCATCTTCAATACATGTGAGTTATCGTTAAAAAAAATTCTTATGGGTTAGTTGGATTCTAACGCTCAACCTCCTGGTCGTTGTTCTTTATCTGTAACCGTTATGTTACCGACGCAGAGAACAAAATCTATGGGAAAATAGGTCACTTTAACGTTGTTTTTTGGGACAAACCACACATGCGCACAATGTACAGACGACTGGAAAACAAAGAAATTTGGTTTCCCTCCAGAGAAGTTCCGTGTTGGTTCGGCACAAAGGAATCAACATGCTTTTCCAATTTTTCGATATTTCTGTCAAGTATCTTGTCAGCCTTTTGCAGACATACAAATATAAGCACACACACACACCTCTCCTTTATATAATAAATATAGCAAAATATCCTCCCTACGGTCGTATATTTTTGCTAAGCTGCCGCATCGGCCCCTTCTGCATGTAATGTATTATGACGAATGAAAATATACTACTCAGAATAACAGACCCGATTAAATCAAGTTATTACAACATGGCCACCAGCGACTGAAGCATTGAATTAAAGTTTGATTTACAAGTCTTTAAAAAATAAATTAGAATTTAAGTTTGGGATAAAAAATACAATTGAAAACTAATTAATAAATTTAATCCAAAATGTTTGCAAAAATATAACAAAATAAGCGAACGAATACTTCCCTCGCCCTAAAAAATAGGAGTTAATGCCTGGGAGCATCATATGATGACAACAGAATATTTATTACACTACTCCTCGATAGAAAAAGAAGGTAATCCTGGAGAATGGTATCGTGAGGAACGAAAAGTGTAATGCCTTGGAGGAAAGTATCATGACAAATCAAAATATACTACATAGAATTAATAGACCGAATTAAATTGAGTTATTTTTTAACGAAAAAGTAGGAGTTAATTCCTGGGAGCATCATATCAAGACAACGAAAGTCTCTGTTGCACAAAAAAGTTGAAAATTTAGGGCCTTGCCGCTATTGTACAAAAGAGTTGACAATGTTATTTCATTGCTTACAAGATTTTATTTTGCTTACATTTTTTAAGCTGAAAAAAAAAACGACAAAAATAATAAATTTATATATATTTTAATAAATATATTTGTAAATATCAAAATCCTAAAATTATCCATTTTAATATTCTTTCTTTAAACAAAAGTAAATTAATACTAGTTAAGGTAAGTTATTTAACCAATAATTCTTTTTCAGTCACGAAAACAAGTAATAATTTGTTTAAGAATGTGCAACTCAATAAAAATAAAGAAAGGGTAAAAAATTCTTTTAAAAAATCGTTAATTTTGTCTACAACATAATGTAAGTAATTTGTTTCCCTTTTGCTCATCCATATATATTTAGCAGTTCACATAATAATCTCATTTTTTTTGTAAACAATAGCTCCGCTGTAGAAAAAAAGCATAGTTCATACTTATATCTCAAGATGAAAAATGTGTTTCTTTCCCAGTTCGATAATTTAATCTTTAAATAAACTATTTTACTTTAAAACAACTTCCTATAAGTATAACTTTATTTTAGGGAGATTTAAAAACACAAATAAAGTAACGCAGATGTATGGATTTCTTAAAGAATGCTGAAATCTATGACGTCAGCGATTCTGTGTTATGTTTTGGAAGTCTCTAATTTACATTGTTTCATTGAATTTTGATGTTATTGTATTTTTTGCATTTGATTATTTCTATTTTTCAGTCATTTTTAAATACAACAATGTAAATACATCAGTTAAAAAAGTAAAATGCAACACTGTAAATGAAACAGTTTTTTTCGTTTGCGGTTGCCTCTCGGCTGTTAAGATTTTACTGAGCCCATAAACGCACCAATTGGTTAAAAACCAAATTTGCAGATAAAAACAAAAACCCGTTAGTGTAATGACTTATAAAAAAGCAAAATTATCCAGATTCTGCAAAAGTGAAATAAAAATTAGGCGATGGTCTAGAATTTCCAACAGAGGGCTAAAAAAGAAACAAAACTAAAAAACCCAAGTAACTGTCAACAAAGGCAATAAAATTTACTTTTCTACTTGCCTAATTTTTTTTTGTGTTTTAAAGAGTTTTTATTTACATTTTTTACCGTGGTTTTCAGAGCCGGGTGGCAGTTTTTATGCCCGCCACCAATCACAATCAAGGATTTGTCTCAAATTGGCACTTATGCAGAATAGGGACACAAGCGAATTTATTTTAGAAGAGCTCCAATAGTGTTAGGGGAAGACAACTCTCTTTTTTTAAGTACGTAATTTCTCTGAAAATGGAAAATATGCATTTTTTAAAGTAATGCAAATTCAATTAATTAATAGAACATTTATTGAAGAAATAACAATTTGTGAAAAGGAACAATATATTGATAGAACATTTATTGAAGAAATAACAATTTGTGAAAAGGAACAATATATTGATAGAACATTTATTGAAGAAATAACAATTTGTGAAAAGGAACAATATATTGATAGAACATTTATTGAAGAAATAACAATTTGTGAAAAGGAACAATATATTGATAGAACATTTATTGAAGAAATAACAATTTGGGAAAATCAAGTCACTGGGTTTGATTTAAACAGTTTTGATTTTTTTTTTTTCATTTCAAAACGAACAGTCCTCTTGTTTGGATTAACAGATTTTTTAATTTTTTTTTATAGTTTAAAAATTAAATTATCGAAGAAATTAAAATGTGAAAATCAAAGTACTTTGCGTTTGCAAAAAATCCACTATTTTCTGTCGAGTACTGGTTAAATACAATCTCGCGCATATTCAAGGCATTGACGTATTTTCGGAGAAACTAGAAATTAGGTACTAAAAAGAGAGCTGTATGCCGCTTGGCGCTTACACTACGTGAGCTCTTCTAAAATAAATTCGCTCATGCCCATATTCTGCATAAGTGCCCTCAAATTAACTAATCAATCGCAACCATTTGAAATTAAAGAAACTCGTCCGTTCGGTATATTTACAAAATAAAAACCGGTGCTTATTTTTACGTGTACTTTGCGTCAGTATTTTAATCATACTTATAGGATCGATAACTAAGTATGACCGAGTTATTTGCCCTTTTCGTCTGCTAGGCAAGTTGTGGATCGTGACTGATAGGAACCTCCAAAGCTAACCAGAGATTTACCCCCCCCCCCCTACTTGTAACACGATTTAACTTTAAATATGTTTATATTATTATCATAATTCTTTTACCATTCAAAAGAAGAAACAAAATAAACTGTTGATGATTTTTTTAATAATTTTTTTCAGCGTACGAAAATAATGAAAATGAGAAACTAAAAACGTGTGTACTTTATTTACGCCTTAAAACAACGTTCCTATGTAGTAACCAATTTTTATGTGCTAACACCCCTGTGTTTAATAAATCTAGCAAAAAATCAAGTAATGGTCAGATTTTCACAAAATTTCGATACTTACGCATTATTGGACTAATTTATCTTTAATATGCTGTTTTCGTAAAATATATTTTGGAAAATATTTTTTCTACGTGATCCCCCACCCCCTTATTTAATTTTATGAAATCTGAACGAAATATATCCAGGTCGGTCGATATTTTAATGTTAAATAAAGCAAAAGAGTCTTTAAAAAAACATCCGATTTACTTTATTATATTTTATGGTGGTTTAATTTGGTAATAAACTGGTCCGTAAATTCACAACTAAAAAGGGGAAATAAATGCAATATTATGTTTTGAAATTCTTTACTACTTTTTCTCAATAAAATATACTGTGAAGAAAAAATTATTCTACAAAATAAATAATTTTTCAGAGATTTTAATCCATTTAAATGAATTCATCATTTAGCCAAAGTAGAAGTTTAAACATCTATTTTGAAAATACGCCTTCCCAAATTTTTAAAATATATATCCCTAACTCTTATTAATCGTAAAAGACCAACATTGATATCAACTTAATGATATTTACTTTCGAATAGCATACCCAAAACGACTTCCTATAAGTATAACTTGGGTATCTTTTACAATAATCCGCAGAGTGAAAACGCTATAAAAACAAATATACAACAAATAAAAGTAACTGTAGCCGATAAAAGTTATTTTCCAACTTATCTGTGACATTTGTTTGTATTTTTAAGCCGTTTCAATTGCTGGGTATCTTTAAGAATGATCAGTACGCTGAAAACGCTCAAAAAAACAAATATACAACAAATAAAAGTAACTGTCGTTGATAAAAGTTAATTTAAAACTGACCTGTGATATTTGTTTGTATTTTTAAACCGTTTCAACTGCTATTTATTAGAAATCAATAGTGTTGTCACACGAACATAGCAAAAGCAAAATGGCGCTTGCTCGTAAGGAAGTGAGCAGAAGACGCCATCTTGTCTAGAAAAAAGTACAAGTTAAAAATGAACAAGAAATTTTTTTTAACATCTAATAAAAACCCATTTATAGTACGTAAAAATACAAACAAATATCATAGTTAAGTAGACAAATATCTCTTCTCGACGTAGGTTAAACTCACTTGTTGCATATTTATTTTTATAACCCCGTTCTCGTCAGTTTTTTGGACCCCGTCCGCGACTGTACTGATCATTCTTATTTCGTAAGGTAAATATTATTTACTAAATAATTAGGCACATGTTCGTCTTTTCTCACAGTCCGTTTTTCACAACTTTTTAATGACCATTTTTTTTTCTTTTTTCGGTGTACACTTACCTATCAGGCTGCTAGAGAATTCCGGGATTTTTGGAAAAAAAATTCAAATATTTTACATTTTAGGAGCGGGGATCAGTTTCCAATGTTAATTCAATGTAGACTGATCCCCCACTTTTTGACCATCTCAATTTTTGTAAAAGTCTTTTTCGGTGTACAATTACCTATCATGTCAGTAGAGAATTCCGGAGTTTTTGGAAAGAAATTTCAGAAAATTTAGATTTTAAGACGGGGGATCAGTTTTCAATGTAAATTCAACGTAGACTGATCCCCCTCTTTTTGACCATCTCAAATTTTAAAAATTATTCTTCTGCTTACAAGTACCTATCATGTCGCGAGAGAATTTCGGGGTTTTTGGAAAGAAATTTCAAAAAATTGAGATTTTAAGACCTAAAAAGTTGTGAAAAACGGACTGTGGGAAAAGACGAAGACTGCTCCCCCGTCTTAAAATGTAAATTTTGTTAATTTTTTTCCCCAAAACTCCGGAATTCTCTCGCGACATGATAGGTTATTGTAAGCAGAAGAAGAATTTTAAAGATTTGAGATGGTCAAAAAGAGGGGGATCAGTCTACGTTGAATTTACATTGAGAACTGATCCCCCGTCTTAAAATCTAAATTTTCTGAAATTTCTTTCCAAAAACTCCGGAATTCTCTACTGACATGATAGGTAATTGTACACCGAAAAAGACTTTAAAAAAAATTGAGATGGTCAAAAAGTGGGGGAATCAGTCTACGTTGAATTAACATTGGAAACTGATCCCCGCTCCTAAAATGTAAAATATTTGAATTTTTTTTCCAAAAACCCCGGAATTCTCTAGCAGCCTGATAGGTAAGTGTACACCGAAAAAAGAAAAAAAAACTGGTCATTAAAAAGTTGTGAAAACCGGACTGTGAGAAAAGACGAACATGTGCCAATAATTAATATACAAAAAAATGTATTGGGGGTGGGATACATGCTAATTGTTAATACGGAAGACTATTCTGTTCATAAATGACTACGATTGAGTCACGTGAGCCCAAATGCTGGCGCTGGGCGGGAGGCAAAAGTGCCACCCGATAATATATAAGAGTATCTAAATTTATTTTAAAATCGAAGAAACCTCAAAGGTTGTTTGTGAAAAAAAAAACAGGAAGAAGTTAAAACCTTACCGGAAGTAGCTTGTTAATCTCTAATCTAAAAGTTTTAAGTAATATCTAATAATAAAGAAATAAAAGAGAAAATTATAAATATAAATACATAATTGTTAATAATATTTCAAATATTATTGGTGATTTATCATTTAAAGTAATAAATAAAAACTAAAACAAACATTTTTTAAAAATCTTTGCGAACGTTCTGAACTTTGGTTCGAGAGTAATCCTCGAATTTCTACTGTTCATACCCTCTCTACTTCCTTTTAGGTTTTTCAACCGGACACTTAACTTCATAATCGCCAATATGCCGTAAGTATTTACTATTATTTACCTTATTCTTATCCGTAATTTGAACAATTTTTCAATCTAACTCCTTCTTTGAGTATTGTTCTTTATTTTCAAATTATTTTTTTCAGAGGCGCCCCAAAACAGCCTATTCAGGCCGTACAAGTCTACGGACGAAAGGTAAGAAATATCTTTACAGCACTATAAAATATGGCGGCACACCGGTCGCCCTGAACTCGTTTCTTCACCAAATTGAATTTCTTTCGTGTGATCTTTTAAAATATCTCAATTGATAGATTTGATTGTTGACCATAATTTTAAAAAAATACTTGTTAAATTGGTATCTAAACTCTTGTCATATCACCACTGTATAGTATAGATATTTAGGTTCATGGTCTTTTTAGAATTAGAGATAAGATATTATGATCGCTTTATATTTTCTCTAGTTTTAATTTTGTATCACATTTTAGTAACTAATGAAAATGTGTACATGTAATTTTAATATCTTACGATCATTGTTAATATTGTGTATTAAACTTGTTTTTTTTTTCATATTTGGTCTTCCCCACGTGTACGAATTATTAGGTTGCGGCCATCTTTTTTTTTTTTTTTTTTTTTTAATAAAACTACATTTAAAAAAAAAATCTTAATTGGATTTTTAAAATTATGAATGTTTGCCCTATTTTTTCTTAAAGTTGACGATATGTCAGTTTTTTGTTTTAAATTTTATCAAATCGTAAATTTAGTGTCACGTGTTTTCTCAAAGTATTACCTCAAGTCGTTTTATTTAAACGATGGGTATCTTTCAGAATGATCAGTACAGTCGCGGACGGGGTCTAAAAAACTAACGAGAACGGGGTTATAAAAATAAATATGCAACAAGTGAGTTTAACATACGTCGAGAAGAGATATTTGTCTACTTACCTATGATATTTGTTTGTATTTTTACGTACTATAAATGGGGTTTTATTAGATGTAAAAAAAATTTCTTGTTCATTTTTTACTCGTTTTCTTTAGACATTATGGCGTCTTACGAGCAAGCGCCATTTTTTTTTTTTTTTGGGAAGTTCGCGTGATAAAACTATTGATTTCTACTAAATAGCAGTTGGAACGGTTTAAAAATACAAACAAATATCACAGGTCAGTTTTAAATTAACTTTTATCGACGACAGTTACTTTTATTCGTTGTATATTTGTTTTTTTGAGCGTTTTCAGCGTACTGATCATTCTGAAAGATACCCCAAACAAATATCATAGGTAAGTAGACAAATATCTCTTCTCGACGTAGGTTAAACTCACTTGTTGCATATTTATTTTTATAACCCCGTTCTCGTTAGTTTTTTGGACCCCGTCCGCGACTGTACTGATCATTCTGAAAGATACCCCATAAATAAATCTTACAATCAGTAACACCTAAAAATTAAAGTATATTTTCTTGCGTTTGGTTACAGTTAATTGTCGATTTGCACAATAGCCAGATTTAAAAATTGTTAGCTTCCAGAAAAGCTCAAATGGCTACCAACATAAAAAACAGGGGGGGGGGGTATATGTTACGAGACTCAGCAGAGGCGCGAACGGGGTCCAAAAAAAGAACGAGAAATGGTTTAAAAACATAAATTTGCAACAAGTGAAGTTGACCTACGACGAGAATAGATATTTTTCTACTTACCTATGTAATTTGTTTTTATTTTTACGTATTATAAATGGGTTTTCATTAGATGTAAAAAAAAAAAATGTCTTGTTTTTTTTTTCCCAACGTTTTCACAAAAATATGGTCGCTCCTAGTGATTTCGTTAGTAACCCCCCCCAAATCGGCCATGTTTTTTCGAAATTACGCTGTCAAAACTATTGATTTCTAATAAATAGCACTTCAAACGGGTTTAAAATACAAACAAATAGCACATGCAAGTTTGAAACTAACTTTTACAGGTATTTTTTTACTATCCATTCCCAGCGCAGTTTACCACTTAAAAAAGTTCAAATCCTACTTTTTTTGTGCAAATACATTTAAACAGCCTAAAAGAACATCCGCAAAGAAGGAATTAAAAAAAAAATTAAATATTTAAGATTTTAGCGTGGGGGATCACTTTCCTTTATAAATTTAACGTAAAATGAGCACCCATTTCCTGGCCACTTAACATTAAACGAGACATGTAACCGACTTGAGTTTCTAATTTGAGACTAGAGATTTTCCTAGTTAGCTATTCCATTTGTTTTTTATTTTTACGGTTTTTCTTTAGACATGAAAAAAAAAAAATTCTGGGCATGGATTTTTACAGCAAAAACATGGCGTCGACAGTTAGCCTCGTTTCGGGTTCTCGTTGTCAAGTGTGTGTTTTTTTTACCGGGACTCATAATCAAAGCGACGTTTGTGTTTTTTCTATGATCAGGGCTGGGGTTAGAGTTAGGGTTAGGGCTGAGGTTAGGGCTGGAGTTAGGGTTAGGGTGGGTTTTTTTATTAAATAAACACGTAGAAATTTAGCCAATTTGGGGTGGGGGTATTTATTTATTAAATAAAAACACGTAGAAATTTAGCCAATTTAGTTCTGGGATTTTAGGGGGGGGGGGACTCAAGTCAAAGTTTGCCCACCCCCCTCAAAATAAACACGAAAATCGCTAAATTTTTACGTGTTTTTATTAAAAACTCAAGTCGGTTACATGTCTCGTTTGACGCTAACTGACCAGAAAATGGGTGCTCATTTTACGTTGCATTTATAAAGGAAAGTGAACCCCCACTCTAAAATCTTAAATATTTAAAAAAAAAAATTTAATTTCTTTGCGGATATTTTTTTAGGCTGTTTAAATGTATTTGCACAAAAAAAGTAGAATTTGAACTTTTTTAAGGGGTAAACTGCGCTGGGAATGGATAGTAAAAATTTACCCTTTTACAGCTTACAGTTACTTTTATTTGTTGTAATTTGTTTTTTTTTGCGTTTTTACTCTGCTGAGTCTCGTAAAAGATTCCCAAAACAGGTAAAAACGTATTGTAGTATCGATATTTTGGGAGGCTCTGCGCATGCGTCAGATTCATTCATAAAAAGTCTTAGTGAGCGATTCAAACCAGCGCATGCGCAGAGGAAACAGAATGATAACAAACACGCTAAAACAAAAAGTGGGCATTTTTAACAATTAAGTTACTATCGCTGAAAATAAACACGCTAAAAGTGAAGAAAACGAAAAGCGTTAAGAATAAAAACTGAAAATGAAAACACGAAAGAAACGTTGTTTTTTTATCTAAAACAAAAAATGAAACACGTTTTTTTCCTACAAACTGAATTGTGTGCGCATGCGCTGGTTTGAATCACTCACTGCGACTTTTTTATGAATGAATATGACGCATGCGCAGAGCCTCTCAAAATATGGATACTACAATACGTTTTTACCAATATGATGAAAGAAAAGTCTGAAATTAATATGAAAAAAAAAAAAATTGTTGTATCACTTTCAGGCATCCGTAGACACTTTCTTCAACCATTTCCCACCGGAAGCCAGCTTATACCCCTGTTATGCCCATTCGCCTTTATTTGTCCAGTGGCCTTTTTTTTCGGAGATGGATTTCGCCCCACGTAAAAAAACCGATAACTGAGGCAAATAAATAGGGACAATCAGGATACAACGAATAAAAGTAACTGTCGTCGATAAAAGTTAATTTAAAACTGACCTGTGATATTTGTTTGTATTTTTAAACCGTTCCAACTGCTATTTAGTAATCAATAGTTTTATCACGCGAACTTCCCAAAAAAAAAAAAAATGGCGCTTGCTCGTAAGACGCCATAATGTCTAAAGAAAACGAGTAAAAAATGAACAAGAAATTTTTTTTACATCTAATAAAACCCCATTTATAGTACGTAAAAATACAAACAAATATCATAGGTAAGTAGACAAATATCTCTTCTCGACGTATGTTAAACTCACTTGTTGCATATTTATTTTTATAACCCCGTTCTCGTTAGTTTTTTAGACCCCGTCCGCGACTGTACTGATCATTCTGAAAGATACCCAAATTTTCTTTTTCTACGGCTGGATGTCTTGTTTACACAAAAAATTAGCATTATCATGTGCGACATTACGAGATGTTATGTACCTATGGATGTCCAAAAGTGATAGAATTAATTACTTTCATTATGTTGTAGACAAAATTAACGTTTTTTTTTTTTTTTACATTTTCCTTGAGTTGCACATTTGTTAGCATTTGACTTAAATTTGGGTTAAATTTTATATAATAAAAATTAAACTGAAAATGAAAATGGAGAAAGTATTGTGGTTTGTTAATGATTAAAAATATTCGTCCATTGAATAATAAAAATTCAAAGTAAAATAAGTTTTTATTTCGAAAGAAAATTCTGAATGGATAAATTTGAAAAATGATAAAAAAGTATTATAAATATATAATAAATATAATTAATACTTTTGTCAACGTTTTTTTTTTTTTTTTAGAATGAGCTTAGCTCTACAAATTAATTAGCGTGCGTCAATTTCACTCTAAAAATGAACCGCGTTAATTACGGCTAGTATTGCGGGCGCTCTTGTATAAGCAGTGACCGATCTGAGGGGGACAACTCTACTTGACCCAGGCGCCGCCATTCCGAACTCGACAAGGGAGACAACTTTGACACAAAGTTTACAAACCCTACAACAATTAATAAAAAAAACACGCTACGATTCTGAAATGCGCCCAAAACAACTCCTAAATGCGCTCAAAACAACCTTCAAACAATTAATTTAAAACCTGTAACATTTTTTTAATTAATTGTTATAAAGTGTATACAATTTGTGGCATGTAAATAAAAGGGCGTAAAAGTTATTTTGAACGCATTTAAAACCCGTAACATTTTTTTTATTAATTGTTATAAAGTGTATGCAATTTGTGGCATGTAAATAATAAACGTGATTAAAAGTGCATTTAAAACCCGTAACATGCTTTTTTTTAATTAATTGTTTAAAAGTTACTCTGAACGCATTCAAAAGCTATTTCTAACGCATTAATTGTTATAAAGGGTTTGTAAAAATGTGTGTCAAAGTCGTCTCCCTTGCCGAAGTGTGGGCGAGTTCGGAATGGCGGCGGCTGGGTAAGGTAGAGTTGTCCCCCTCAGATCGGTCACTGCTTATACAAGAGCGCCGTATTGCGTTCCATAGATGCTTTGAAATTAGCTACAGCAAAAAAGGCTTTCTTACTTCTAGCAAATTAAGGACTTTTTTCCAAGTACATATGAGATCGACGTATACAAAGTTGTATACGACCTCAGGTCCTATACAACTTTGGTCTTTTACGATTCCTAATACTTCGGGCTATTAAAATATTTTGAAAAATTTAGAACACATTTTCACAAATGTTTTTAAACATTTTGACTAACCGATAAACTCGATCAAATGAATAAATGTCTCTGAAAATAATTATTATTTCGTAAAACATTTTTCTTTTTTTTTTTTGGCATTTCAATAAATCACAATATATTTTATTGAGAAAAGGTAAAAAAAAATTCAAAACATAATAATATTGCTTTTATTTGTGCATTCACGGACCAGTTTACTAAATATGTGGACGTAAAATTTAATAAAAGTAATCCAATGTGTTTTATAAAAGACTTTAGTTTTATATAAGAAAAAAAACCGCCGGACCTGAATATATTTCGTTCAATATTTCATAAAATGAAATGGGGGGGGGGGGTCACGTAGAAAAAATATTTTCCCTAATATATTTTAGGAAAACAGCATTTTAAAGATAAATTAGTCCTATAGTGAATAAGTATTGAAAATTTCGTGAAGATCTGGCCATAACTTGATTTATGCGAGATTTATTAAAAATATGCCTATCAGAGCGCGCAGAAATGCTTATACATAAGAACGTTATTTTATCACGTAAAAAAAGTAAACAACATTTTAACTTCACATTTTCATGAGTTTCGTATGCTGGAAAAAATTCTAAAAAATCATCAGCAGTTTATTTTATGTATCCTCTTTTGAATGGTAAAAAAGTTTTGTTGATACTCTTAATCTAAATTAAAGTTACATCGTGTTACATATAGGGGGGGGGGATAAATAGTTCACAACCAATGGGAGGTCCCTACAGGTCAACTTCACTTGTTGCAAATTTATGTTTTTAAACCCTTTCTCGTTCTTTTTTTTTTGGACCCCGTTCGCGCCTTTGCTGAGCGTCGTAAAAGATACCCCGAATGATTGCTTCTTTGTTTAATATTCAACTCACACGGTTGAATAATTTTATAAAAAATAATTCATGTTTTTGTTTGATGTCGGGTAGTGCCCTTTGAAATTATTCCCAATTGTTTCTCTTCCATCACTTCATTTTTTAAAAACTTTTAAATGTCAAGTCAATTGTGCATTTTTGCTTTCTCTTTGTAAAGCCAATGTCTTCGTTGAATTTCAGAAAACTGCTACAGCCGTTGCCCACTGCAAACGAGGGCATGGTTTGATCAAAGTAAATGGACGCCCTTTGGAAATCTTGGAACCTCAAATTCTTCGCTACAAAGTAAGATTTTTTTGTTTTCTTTGATCAAGTTTGTTTTTACAAAATTAGCTGTATCTTTTCGGAGATCATGGCATATGAACTATTTCCGTAAACGAGTTATAGGAACAGGCACGATGAAACGAAAAAGCCCAGCACATGATCAGAATTAGGAGCTAATTTAAAAACTTCCGAAGGCTGTTATGTTCAGAGGTTTTTTACAGGTGGCGTAAGTTTCACTAAATGTGTAGGACTGCAACTACAAAAGATCATGCTCGCAAATGTAACCGGCGCTCTTGGATAAGCCGTAACCGATCTGAGGGAGATAACTCTATTTTTCTTAGACGCCGCTATTCCGAATCCACTGTAACTTTCGCAATGGAGATAACTTGGCACATGTTCGTCTTTTTCCACAGTGTTTTACTGACCAGTTTGTTTTTTTTCTTTTTTCGATGTACACTTACCTATCAGACTGCTAAAGAATTCCGGGATTTTTTGAAATTTTTTTCAAATATTTTACATTTTAGATCCCCCCCGATTAGTTTTTAATGTAAATTCAACGTAGACTGATCCCCTTTTGACCATCTCTAATTTAAAAAATTATTCTATTGCTTACAATTACCTATCATGTCGCGAGAGAATTCCGGGTTGTTGGAAAGAAATTTTTAAAAATTGAAATTTTAAGACGTAAAAAGTTGTGAAAAACATGGTAAAAGACTAACAAGACTGATCCCCCGTCTTAAAATCTCACTTTTAAAAAATTTCTTTTCAAAAACCCCGGAATCCTCTCGCGACATGATAGGTAATTGTAAGCAGAAGAATAATTTTAAAAATTAGCGATGGTCAAAAAGAGGGATCAGTCTACGTCGAATTTACATTGAAAACTGATCCCCCGTCTTAAAATCTACATTTTTTGAAATTTCTTTCCAAAAACCCCGGAATTCTCTACTGACATGATACACCGAAAAAGATTTTTCTAAAAATTGAAATGGTCAAAAAGAGGGGAATCAGTCTACGTTGAATTAACATTGAAAACTGATCCCCCCTCCTAAAATGTAAAATATTTGGTAAAAAAATTTCCCAAAATCCCTGAATTCTTTAGCAGCCTGATAGATAAGTGTACACCGAAAAAAGAAAAGAAAAACTGGTCAGAAAAACGGACTGTGGGAAAAAACGAACATGTGCCGATAACTTTTTTTATTTTTTTTTTTATGGCTGCATGAAAGAAAATGTGAATGTTTTTATAAATGTCCGTTTTTATTTACATGTAACAAACTTTATAATAATTAATAAAAAAAAATGTTACGCTTTTTAACTAAAAGAAAGAAAAGTGACGCTAATTTTTAATAAAGTCTCCATTTTTTAATGTCACAAAGAAACCATAAACAGCGTAGCAGATTTCTCTGGGATTGGCCATAAAAAGGGATGAGTCACGCACACTGACCTGTGTGAGAATTTCTCCTCAAATAGAAGATGGCCAAAAATCACGATTCTTAACGCCAACAAACACTTACCTTGATTCCGGGAGAACTTCAAAAGGGGAATGCTTTTCTTGTGTTGCAGAAACGGTACGAACTGCGTGATCAGCCTTTTAGTTGATCATCAAGTAGAGATAAATTATTGACACGAGGTTACTTTAATTGCTCGGTCGTTAAGTTCTTTAAAAAGTTGGTGCGTGGCTAATTCCTCGCAAAACACAACACTAGAAACTTGTAAATACAAGGGGTCCGTACACGCGAGGTTACTTTAATTGCTCGGTCGTTAAGTCCTTTAAAAAGTTGGTGCGTGGTTAATTCCTCGCAAAACACAACACTAGAAACTTGTAAAATACAAGGGGTAGATACACGAGGTTCACTCTTGCCTCGCAAAAACTCAACTGCTGTCAGATTCGAAAAAAGCGTGCAAAAAAGGTTCACTCCAGACCTAGCGACGCCGAAGTTTTAGGTCAAAGTCATCCTTTCTTCTTTCTGAAGGAGGGGTCGGAAAGTGCGGTTGCTGGCATCGTGATTTCTAACAAGGAAGGGTCAGCAAGTGCTGTGATTTCTAACACACTCCCCAGAGAGGAGCAAAAAAGTAATGGATAATCATTACTTTTTTCAAGTAGTTATGTTATTCTGCCTGGTATGGCATAATTGTAATTACAATATTATTTTTCAGACCATAATCGTAATTTTTCAAAGAATAATATAATAGTTGTTATCCAAGAAACAAGCTAATTCCACTAAATTTTATTTTTATTTATTTATTTAAAAAAAAAATTTTTTTTTATATTTTGCTGTTATACCTAGCTCTCTATCATAGACGGAGATAAAGAGCGATCCTTCGATCTGAATTAATCATGCTCAGGAAGCTGATCAACATGAGATGTTGTTTGTTCCGGACAATCCCAATCTCCATCAGTCACCTCCACGGAGACTCCGACACAGTCAAAATGGTACCATCTGTTGCATTTATCGCAACATACCATTGGTGAAGAGCCGTCATTCCTAATGGAACATGTAGGACAGAAAAAAGGTCCTCCTTCCTCCTCCAAATCAGAAACTGTCTGAGTTGCAGAAGAAACCTCCCTGATTTCCAAGGGATACAAATGATTCAAGGAATGGATCTGTTCGCATTTATCTCTCAATATGCATGCCGAACGAACTCGCCCATCCCTTCCTCGAATGAGACGTAGAACCTTACCTAGGCACCAAAAGGGTCTCGTTCGGTTTGGCGTTTTCACCAAAACAATTTCCCCAATGGAAATCCTTTCTGGGCAATGACTTAACAAGTTCTTGTGATTCTCTCTCAAGGATAGGAGATAATCGTTATGCCACAATTTACGGAATTTCTCAAAGCTCTCTCTTAGTTGAAGAGATTCCAACAACTCAATCCTACTTGGGGGGTCAGGACAGAGGTCATCGACCTCATGATTTCCTAGCAATAAACGTGGATTATAACCGGTTTGCAGGAAATGGTTCGGGGTTAGAATATCTAGTCCCCTATCCGAAGAAGTAATATAAGTAAGAGGCCTGTCATTAACAGCTCTTTCTACATCCGAAAGTACTGACAGGAAGTCGAAATATTCCAATTTCTCTCTTCTTACGAGTTTTTTCAAGCATTGTTTAACTGTTTGGATAATACGTTCCCACGCACCCCCATGCCAGGCAGAATAAAGAGGTATGGTAACGTGAGTTATAGACGTAGATCTAAAATGCTGCTTAAATTCATCTGAGACAAATATCTCGGACAACACTATCCCAGAGGCCAAGAAAGTTTTGGTATTATCCGAGTAAACATGAGTAGGTACTCCAAACAAATTTGTGAATCTGAAAAATGCCAGCAAAAATGAACGAGTACTCATATCTGGTAGCAATTCTAAATGCACTGCTCGTAGACCCATACAAGTGAATAACAAAATATACATTTTGACATCCTCTCCATTTGTCTTCACCCAAAATTGCCCAGTGAAATCTACACCCACTTGCTGGAAGGGGTGAATAAAATTAGCCCTATGCACAGGCAATTGAGAGCCAGTTGGTGCCTCGAATGGCAGAGAGTTTATTTTTTTACATACAACACAGTGCTGGATTACTTTTTTAACAGACTGTCTTCCTTGGGGTACCCAGAACCCCATTAACCTTAACTTGGTCAAAGTGGAATTTGAGCCGAGGTGGCAACAATTCAGATGTGCCTCCTCAGTCAGGTGATGATGCTTCCCCAAAAGAATAGGGTGCTTTACCTGATATGGATGAATGGTGGAGCTCTGAATGCGACCAGAAGCTCGAATTAAACCATCGTTGTCCATAAACAACTCAGGTCCAGCAACTCTTGGCGGAATATTTCTTCCAGATGGCAATTTCAGATATTGAAGTTCCTCAGGAAACTCCTCCCTCTGCATCACCGCGAAAAGCAGCTGTTTAGCCTTACTAGCAGAATCAGTCTGCCGACGTTTTAGTTTGTCGACGAACAATAAAACCTTCTGCAAAACATTGACCACTCTCGTCAACGAAGAGAAGTTGGATACCTCTATGGGCAAAGCGTTGCTCTCAGCCGAAGAATCATCAACATACATACAGGAAACAATCCTTTTATTAGCGTTGTTCAGACAGGGGAGAGGAGCATTCGGCCAACCAATGTTGGCCCGATGTATCCATTCAGGGCCGTAACCCCATAAATCATAATTATGCTTGAATTTTGATGAGGAAACACCTCTAGTAAGTAAATCCGCTGGATTCTCATTAGTCGGAACATACTTGAACTGGACGGAGATTCCAAGTTCACCATTTATCTCCTCCACCATCCTTTTAACGTCCTTAATACGGTTCTCAACAAATATATTCCCTTTGGCTCCCTTCCCGTTGAGGACCCAAGACAAAACCACTTGAGCATCCGAAACGAGATATAGGGACCAGATAACTACCGGGCTCAATGCCTTCAAAATGTTGGGAATAACTCTAATGGCAAGATATATAGCCATAAGTTCCAGAGTTGGTAGGGATTTCCCTTTAAGGGGGGCCACCTTGGCCTTTGCAAATATCAATATGCATTCGTTCCCTTGCTTAGCATACAAAGTAAAGCCGTAAGCAGCTTTAGAAGCATCACAAAAACACAGGAATTCAGTAGGAACGTGTTCCCTCAACGCTCTTCTAGGAAACTCCAACTCGCTCAACGAATTCAAATCATTGGCCAATGAACGCCAATTTTCTTTAAATTCTTCTGGGATTTTCTGATCCCAGGATAAATTGTTTTTCCAGAGTTTGCTAATCAAAACCTTACCTTGAACAGTAACTGGGAGGCACACGGATAGCGGATCGTAAACTCTTGAACACTGGGCCAATATACTGCACTTAGTGCAGGCCTCAGGATCAATCACTGTAGGTGCAAGGCTCACAGAATCCTTTTATGGGAAAAACCGGGATCCCAACACTTTTTCCGATACAGGAAGAGGGAAGGATGCACTCCCATCCTCTATCATCTCCTGCAAGCTCTGATTATTCGAGTTGCAAGATTGTAAGTCAAACACAGCTTCCTGAATCGTGTCCGAGAATCTGTTGGATTCCTCACGGACCAAACTCCACTCGTCCTTGGACTCGCACTTCATTAAGAGCTCATCAACGATATCATCAGTCTGAAATCCACCTTTTAATATTTTCCAAGTGGGTATTTTTTACAGGCTGTGACATCGAACCATTCTCTACCCATTCGAGAGTTGAGGAAATTCCCTTCCAACCTACTCTCAAGCTCCTTCCTGGAGGGAGACATAACTAGGCAGAAATATTTTTCTTTAAACTTTTAATTAAAACTAAACCTTAAGTTCAATTTGACAAAAAAATTTTTTTTGTTTTTTTTTACTAATAATAAATATTTCGTTTGTTTAATTTAACAAGTAATATCTAATTTATTATTTATTTATCAAAAAATTTACTTTCTAAGGTTATACATAAATACACGTATATACGTAATGTAATTTTCCTTTTAATAAAAAAAACTTCACTTTTTTAAATTTTTTTAACGAAGCCAGACCAGACAGAACAATAAATAGTGTCTATAAAAGATAACGTTTCTGCAAAATCTTCTATGTAAGAATTTCTCCTCAAATAGAAGATGGCCAAAAATCACGATTCGTAACGCCAACAAACACTTACCTTGATTCCGGGAGAACTTCAAAAGGGGAATGCTTTTCTTGTGTTGCAGAAACGGTACAAACTGCGTGATCAGCCTTTTAGTTGATCATCAATTAGAGATAAATTATTGACACGAGGTTACTTTAATTGCTCGGTCGTTAAGTTCTTTAAAAAGTTGGTGCGTGGTTAATTCCTCGCAAAACACAACACTAGAAACTTGTAAAATACAAGGGGTAGATACACGAGGTTCACTCTTGCCTCGCAAAAACTCAACTGCTGTCAGATTCGAAAAAGACCCGCATGGGGGAAAAAAAGCGCGCAAAAAAGGTTCACTCCAGACCTAGCGACGCCAAAGTTTTAGGTCAAAGTCACCCTTCCTTCTTTCTGAAGGAAGGGTCAGCAAGTGCTGTGATTTCTAACACCGGGTCACTGTAGGGTTTCTCATACGCCATTGATCGATTAAATTATAGAATTGGGGTACATGTGAATCCTATAAGAATTTAAGCGCTTTCGGTTATTTCACTAATCATTTTTCAGATTTTAAAGCAAACGAAATGGCAAACTTAGGATGTGCTCGGATAAATATAGTGGACCATGTTATCTTTAATGAGACTTTATCAAAAATTAGCGTCGCATTTTCTTTCTTTCTCTGAGTTAAAAAGCATTAAATTTTTTTTAATTAATTGTAAAGTTTGACATGTAAATAAAAACGGACATTTACAAAAACATTTTCTTTCATGCATCGATAAAAAAGGTTATCTCCCTTGCCAAAGTTACAGCTGATTCGGAATAGCTGCGTCTAAGAAAAATAGTTATCTCCCTCAGATCGGTTACGGCTTATCCAGGAGCGCCATGTAAACCGACATCTCGCTACACAGCTCCCAACTTAATGACACCCAAAACCTACACCCTGATTCTCGGTAACCTCTTACGTCTACAGTGGCGGTCTCCCTTGTTTAAGGTGAAATATGTGTTTTATAAAAAAAAAGTTTTCTTGGAGGTGCAGCAACACTAAATGCCGGATTTTTTTATTCACAAACTAAGAAGTCGATGCTATATTAATAAAAGATATCTAGTCTTACAAGATGACAACACAGACCGTATACTGTGAATACATCTCCACCCATGCGCTTACTGACTGAAATTTATTCAAACGTTACTCTTGGTCTTCAATGGTTATGATGCCTCTGACAAATATTGCTTCCTGGTAACAATGTCCTATCCTCCCTTCGATTAGTCTGCTTAATTGTTAGGTAATAGGGGAAGGGGGATTATTTCACGGTAAAAATCTTGGGGCTAGAGCCAACAAAAAAGGGATTTAAAAAAATAGTTGTTGCCAAAGGCAAGATAAGGTACTTTTCTGCCTATCTGGCTAAGTGTTTTTGTTTCCTTTACTTTGGTCAAAAATAGTGTCGAAGAAGTCATGTTAGAATGAAAAAAATGATTGTTGCTGAGCACATGAGGCCTCGATAATCACCCTAAAATCGAAAATTAAACAATATAGCTAATAAAATATACATGGAATTTAGCTGTATTTTTTCGATTTTGGGCCGATTATCGAAGCCTCGCGTGGTCAGAACAGCCTTTTTTTATTATTATTCTTTACTGCCACTTTTTGACCGACATAAAAGACTCTTTTAAGATAAGTTTAAAAAAACAGCCATGTCGGTAGAAGAGTATCTTATCTTTCCTTTGGTAGCATTTATTTTCTTTTTTCACCCCTTTTTTTTGGTTTGTTGGTTCTTGTAATAAATGTCCAAATCTTGTTTTCCACAAAAATTACATAAAATTTGAGACGTTGCAGTTGGCCAATTTAGTACAAATACTTCAGATTAAACGAATCTTCCTGATCTTTTTGTAATAAAATCGATTGAAGATTTTACCTTAGAACTAATTGGCCCTTACGAATGTAGTTTATTTATGGTCCTAAAGTGCACTTGTACACCTGCTTGAACCTGTTCTTTGAATTAATGGCAAAACAGTACAAGTTTAATCTCTTTAGATTCTGAAGTATGTAAAAGTAACATTTTCAGTGGAATGTTAAACATTTAATATGTAAATATATTTGCCAGCCAGAAGAAATAGAAAATAGCACATTTATTTGTTTTCTGATTATTTTATTTCTATATCTTTCAGTTGCAAGAACCCCTTCTTTTACTTGGTAAAGACAGATTCTCAGGAGTTGATATCAGAGTGAAAGTCAGAGGTGGTGGTCATGTGGCCCAGATTTATGGTAAGTGAAATATAAAAAATAAGTTGAGTTTCATCTACTGGAAAAACTTTAAATCACTTGATGAAAACATTACTTTTTAATCAGTATGTGTGTTATTAGAATGAAAACTAATTCTTGACTAGATAAAATTTAACGATTTTAAATATTTTAAAATTAAAATTTTAAGATTCAAAGATAATTTACTTCCACTGGTTTTTGTGTATTTAAATTATTATTATTTTTTTAATTTTTTTTTAATTCTTTCACTGTTTGAATAAATTTAATAAGAATCATTTATTTTCTCCAAAGAATAGAAACTCTAGTTCAGAAGACTTATCTCCCTTATTACCTTTAAAGTGCTGGTGTACAGTGTTTAGATTGAAAATGTATTAATTCCACAACAGCTAGAATCTTAGCGGATTTTTTTCTATAAACAATTTTCTGTATTTTAGATTTTACATTAGATGGGAAATTATAAAACTAAATTTTCTTTTTTAAATGTAAATATTTTTTTCGAATTTATCACTCATTAAATTTTTTTTTTTTTTTCAGCTATTCGCCAAGCCATTTCCAAAGCTCTGGTAGCTTATTTCCAGAAATGTAAGTGTTCTTTCTATTAAATCTTAATGCCTTATATATTTAGAAATAAATGTGCAGGTAATGCTTGTGTTTTATGTTTTTAACGTTTGCAGATGCTTTGTTAAAGAATTTAAATACTTTTATAAAAATCTTTCAGCTCTTAATGTTTGAATCTTTATTCTGATATAACATTTCTTAAATGGGATGGACGTGATTTTAACTTAGTTTCCTGTCAAATGAACAAAATTTTGATTAGAAAACTCCATATGATCTCATTCCCATTTGAATAAATGTTTAATATTGTGAAAACGTTTAAATTTTGACTTCATGATAGGATTCAATCATTTTAAAAAAAATTGTGTAAATGATGACTAAAATTATAAACTTTTGCAGAACCAGTTTCTTGAGATATATTACAGAAAGTTGTAAAAAATAACAACAAAAAAATGATTTATAAACAAACTGAAATAAATTGTTTTTCTTCTAAGGGTGCGTGATTAGTCTAATGAGTAGCGTTGTGGTTTATGAAATTTGCTATGGCGAGTTCAAATCTTACTGCATTGTGTTCGCTTTCATGAAGGAAAAATATCTAATTCGTTTTTTCCCCATTGTGGATTTGATAGATTTAACTAGATTTATTTAGCTGTTTTTTTTTTTTTTCATAATTTTAAAATGTTTATAAAAAAAAATTAAATGGAAAACTGTTTACATATGTCATGCATTCTTTATTACAAACGTGTACTTTTTCACAAAGATATTTTTATATGGACTATACAAGGTCATGTGTAGTTCTGAGACCAGAATACTGGTCTATAAAAAACTGATTGAACCGGCCTGTCGGCATTCCTCAGACGATTAGCAATAAACTAATCCCTTCTCAGAGAGAAAGTAAAGCCTGCGAAAGCGGACCTCTTAGGACAGACCAGCAGTTTGACGCAACAAAGCCACTGCTCGGCTGATTTGTATAATAATTCTATGGTGTTATGCATAGAAGGTATTTCAGATTTGGTGCAGTTATGGGAATGTATAGAAATGTTATTTTAAATAGAAAAACCTGTTTTCCATTCAGGTAGATTTTATCGATACACCAAAAATTCTGAGTTAATGATTTTCCTGGCTTATGGATTTTAATGTAAATCTGACAATGCCTTTTGCCACCTTACTCTAATAGAATCGTCTTTGTAAATTTGAGTCTTACTATCAGGTATCTCCAAAATTCTAGGAGTTTGAACAAGCAAACAGATAAGATCTAGTTTGATTAATTAATTAAAAAAAAAAAGAAAAGATATTTAAAAACATAAATAGATTTTATCATTTCGAATGAAACATTTTTTAATTTTTAAAAAATCTAGATAAAGAAAAAAAAATTGAAAATGTCAAATTGCAAGTTCGATGAATATTTTTCTTTTGTAATTTTTATTGCTCTTTTTACTTTTTCAGATGTTGATGAAGCTTCAAAGAAAGAGATCAAGGACATCCTTGTTCAATACGACAGGTCTCTCTTGGTAGCAGATCCCCGACGTTGCGAGCCCAAAAAGTTTGGTGGTCCAGGTGCTCGTGCCCGTTACCAAAAATCCTACCGTTAAAAATGGACATCGTTATGAAAAAAATAAAAATAGGATTTTTCTGAGAAAAGTTTTTTTGTTTTTTTTTCCTACCTAAATGAATTTGATATTTTATTCTCCCAAACAGCATATTCCTACTGAAGTAGGTCTTAACTATTTTGATTTTTAGAGTTCACTAAGTTTACTACCCAGATTTAACCAAACAAATATCTTTTGTTTTTTATATTCAGGAATTTAGAAGTAACCTAATAATTCTGGTTTGGTGAAACTTGGGTATTAAACTAATGCTTACACCATCATGCTGGGACAAAGAGTTCAAACCACCAAAAAATGTAATTAAAAAAAATCTATGGGGAAATTACCAGTTTTAAATAAGTTTTCAGATTCTTGTTTAAATTTTATAATTTAGGTAAAAAGAAAATTTAATTTTTATATAATTTGATATTTTTCAACCATATTAGATTCCTTGTTAAAAGTTAAGCCTATTACTTTTTGTCTTTTTATATGAATGTGCTTGTTTTTCATGGTATAAATAAATGTTTTAGTTGGTGGTGGGGGTCACCTTCCTCATGACATTAGAAATTTGAGTCTTCATAATCATTAGTGATGGGACCATTCCAATATTTTCCTGATTCAGATACAATTTTCGATTCTAAAAAAGTAAAATTTAAATTTTGGTATTTAGCAGTCCTCGTCTATTTTTTAAATGTAGATATAATAACTCATTGAGATTTTCATCTATATTTTTCACTTGTACAATCTTTTTCCTATTTATCCATTTGTCATTTTTATCGCTTTTTTTTTTTTTTTTTTTTCCGTGCCATTATGATCTATAAATTTAAATTTTACCGGTAGTTTAAAATTGATTTTTATAATTAGTACCAGCAATGGAAAATTAAGGGTTTTTTGTTTTTTTTTACGAAAAAAAAATTGTAATCTGAAATTAGGCTAAAATATTTCTGATACCCCCAAAAGTTCTGATTCTGATTAATCATTCCCACACTAATGATTATTAAATTTAAGACAGAAAATTTTATTAAACAAATAAAATGCGTGTTATTACAATTCTGATATAACACCAAATCATAACTTATAGTAATTACAGCGACTACAAAAACAATTTTTTTTAATTGAAAGATCTGAAATACCCACCAAACAAGGAATTAGAATTTTAAAATTTACTTGTGAGTATAAAGTTAAGAAAATTGAACATCCATTTCCAAAATAAGTTTTAAAAAGATCAACACAAAATTATAAAAGTATAACTATTAAAACTATATCTGGTTTGCTTCCTTGTGATGTCACCATGCATACGGGAGAAAGTCTCAGATTGATGACAAAGCTACCATTTGCCCGTTTCCAAGAATATATATATAGAGATTTCTATCGTTGAAGTAGTGAGATTTAATATTTATTACAAATACTGATCCAATGGACCACTGGTCTAGAAATTTAAAGACGAACCATCAAATAGAATCGACCATAAACAAAGCAAAAAATCTTATCTTAGCTAAAATTAGGTTAACATTAAAATGTATAGCTAAAATTACATTATTTAAACTGCAAAAACTAAAGTAGAAAAAATCTGTAAACAAATACAAAAAAATTGTAGACTTTTATCCTTCCATAAAAAACATCAAAAATTTCAAAACAAATTATCTTGTACAATAGCAATATATGGTTTAAAAAAGGGGTACCCCTTTTTTTAATCCATATATTGTTACTTGACTAAAATCTTGATTTTCCATGTCAGACCTAAATAGCAGTCTGATGCTTCCTCACTACCTTATTGTGGCCAATGTTTTCCTCCAGAAGACTTGATTCTAGCCTAGACCTCTGGGGACCACTTATCCAGCAAGTTTGTCATGTTCGAGTATATGTCCAGCCAGTGCCAAGTCAATGTTGAACAACTGCCGATATACAGTACTGTCAAAAATTAAATCTGAATCTAAACAAAATTATATATTAATTTTTGTGAAAATTTCACTGAATATACATTATGTAATTGGACTTTTACCTAGATTTTCAGATGAATTAAAATATATTTTAAAATTAAGGAACAAAATATCATTTTTAACTAATTCACATTAAAAAGGCAAGAGATTTAATATTTGGTACTTCCACCTTTGTTTTCAATAACTGCTGCACATTTACAACTGCAGGATTTCACTAAATCTTGACATTGGGCCACAGTTATCTTGGCCCATTCATCTTTCAGTTTCAGCCACAAGTCATAACATTCTGTCCTAAAGTCTTCCATAAGTTTTCTATAGGGTTCATGTCAGGACTGAGCAGGCCAGTCCATTACCTCTACTTCTTAATCAGCCAGATAATTCATGACCAGCTTTGTCTTATGGCAGGGAGCATTATCCTGCATAAAACTGGCTTTTCGATGCCAGAATTGTGCAAACTTTGGCCTTTTCTTCTTACAAATTGTTTTCAATCACTGCCAAATACATTACATTTCGATTCGTCACTGAAATAAACTTTTTCCAATTTTCTTCTGGCCATATAACATGCTTTTTTGTGAACGCCAATCTTGCTGGAGTTTTTTTTTTTTTTTTTCTTGCAAAAAGATATATTTCGTGCAACTTTCTGGACACAGTTTGTCGTAAAACATTAGTGACACCTTCCATTTGTTTAGAAATTTTACCACCTGTAAGGAAACGGTCTTTTAACAATAGGCGTCGTATAACTGTCCACTTTTGCCGGGGTCTTTCTTGGTTTCAAGGTTTCTTTGTGTTACTTAACCTTCCAGTTTTTTTATAGAGTTTGAGAACTCGGCTTACAACACTGAACGTTTCACACGTTTTCCGATTTCTTCTATTGGCAACTTTTCCTTTCTTAATTTGATGAGTTTTGCTTTGTCGCTTAAATCAGTTTTATTTCTTTTTGATATTGCGTGATTTGCAGCAGTGATGACAAGACAAAGTTTAGAATATTTTCATCCTTTTATACAAAAAAAAACCCTACTGTTTTAAACTTTAAACAATTATTTTTCCTTAATGTTCTTTAATTTTGGACACTTGAAATATGTAAAATGGTGGATAACTTTAATATTTTAATTCATCTGAAAATCTCGGTAGAAGTCCTACTCCATAATTTACATATGTAGTGAAATTTTCGCAAATATTAAAATATTTATTTGAGATTAGGAAGATTTTATTTTTGTTCCTTAATTTTGGACGGTACTGTACATAGAAAGCAACCATACAGTATTTTGTTTTTGCCACAATATTTTGTAGATGACTCGTAGCATTTTGGTGTATGATCCATCAAGTTTCTTAGTCTGAACCATATTGTGTCCAAGAGTCTGATCTGTAGAAATTTTTTGTTTTAGCACTACTTTCTTTAAAATAAGTTATAAAGAAAAATAAATGGCGGCTAATGACAGCTACATGGAGAATCAATAATTAAACAAAAATACTTGCAATAAAAAGATAGTTTAGTTGAACATTCAATTTTCGCCTGTGATTCTAAATTTAAAAAATTTTTTTTTTTTTTTTAGCAATTATTAAAGATCTGCTTGGCTCTCATTAGGCTGCTATTTTTAAAATTATTTTTTTTTCTAACTTCTGTATTGAAGTGAAAAACACTTTAAAATTAGTTAAAACACAAAAACTTATCCAGGTAGGTAGAGTAACTTATCCTGCCTTTCATAACATTTTTTTTTCCCCACCTCTTTTTTTTTCTGTTGGATATAGTAACAAAATCGCCAGATGTTCATTACATTCAATCTAAAAATCTCAAATATATAAGGAGATAATTCCTATTTTACTTCAAGGTAAATTATGTCCCTTACACACTTTGAGCTTTTTGTTTTTATGCCGCATTTTTTAAATTGAAACTAAAATGACAATGAATCCCAGCCTTCACAAGGTAGATTAAGCTAGTTAAGGTATATATAACAAGCTGCACATGCGTGGTCCCCCTCCCCCTTGTATGTGACGAGTGTAAAATGCAATGAATTTGGGGCATTTTTGACCCCCTGGGGTCGCGAACCAGAATTTTTCTGATGTCAAGGATGCTCATTTTATATCCAGAACAATTGCCTCTACATTTTGGCCAAGTTACAAAAAAATTGAATGGATGGATCAAACGTTGTTTTTTGCAATTTTGGAGGCGCGAAGCAGATCTTTTCTCAATGTCAGCGATACTTATTTTCTATTAGGAACAATTGCCTCCACATTTTGGCCAAGTTTCAGAGAAATTGAATGGATGGATGAAAAGTTATGGGGCAAAAAATGTCATTTTTTCAGGGCCTTTTGACCCCCTGGAGGGGCTAAGCAGATTTTTTTTCAAAAGTCTGAGAATGTTACTTTCTAACCTGACCAAAGTTACTTCATCCAAAATTTCAGAGAAATTCAATGGATGGTTGCAGAGAAAAATATGGACGGACAGACATAAGTCCCCCGATTTTATAAATCGGGGGACCAATTAATACACTTTTCTCAATAATCTGCATTTATAATCATAATACATTGGGCAGAAATTTAAGGAAAAATACAAACTTTAAAAAGGTAATTATTTTAGATATAACTTTTGATCTAATAAAACCTATAAATCTTGTAGAAACCACAAAGTGGAATTTGGAGACAGTTGAACTGGAGAGTGAGCTTGCATAATATCAAAAAACGTGACTCCTGAGCAAGAGAAAAGTGACGTTAAATGAATAGAAGTTGTCTCCTTACCTGGATAGGGTTATTTTAGACTTGTGTCTGGGGTTTGATAATAACTATGCCAACAATCAATATAAATGAGTATAAAAATAGCTGTAAATGTTATAAAAGGCGATGGAAGAAAAATAGCGATAAACAGTGCATGCATGTTAAGAATAAATAAATGAAATATTGAGAATAGAAGGGTCACCTGTTAACAAGTGCTAACTTAACACATGAACACATTTTTGTAAATGAAAATAAAAAAAAAACGTTTATATAACTAATTTTACATAAATGTCATTTTTAGTCAAATGTTAACCTGTTTTGGTTGAAAATGTTCAGTTAATTAGCAGATACAAGAGATGTGTATGCCTATATATTTTTTAGTGTAAATATGTGTATGTGAGTAATAGGCAGTGAAGCACTGTATGTGTGGGCCTTCCTTTGTTCTGTTAGTGCGTGGGTAGCAATTTGCTTCAGTTTGCCCGACTCCTGTTTTTTACCTGATTCGTTAGGGTGAATAAATGTGTCCACGAGATGATGGAACTTGTACGTGTGTTTGAAGTTTTCCTTTTCGCCTCCCCTGACCAAAGGGAGGGGGGGGGCCACATGCGTTCTAGTCCTCTTCCGATGTCCGCCAGCCTGGATGGGCTTTCGCTAGTTCATTTGTTTCGCTTTTGAGATTTCCAATTTCACGTCGCCTTGTTACATTTTGGGTTTAAATCGAGTAGGAACTATATTCTTATAAACTAACATCAGTGTTTTATCAACAAACGATCAAGAACCTGGGTGTGCAATAAGGACACTGGTGTATAAAGGATTTACGATGGCTGTCTAAAAAGTATCCGACCATTATTTTTTCCATGTGAAATAGATGATAGGGCGGTGCCACTAAGGCACCTTCATGTGCATGTGTGAATTTTATCACCACCTTCCTGCGTGTTAGTTGCTGCCTGTCGGTCGCTGAGTGAGGTGCTACACAACGTGTTTGTCTGATTACCGATTCTCTCAATGTGACTGAACGTGTTGAGCAAAGGTACGGCATAAAATTTTTTCAATAGCTTGGTGATTCTCAAAGCAAAACAATTTGTAAGATTCAGCAGGTGTTTGGAGAAGATGCGATGGGTGTAACGCAAATTAAAGAGTTATTTAACTGATTCAAAAATGGCAGAGAGTGACCAGCGTTTTGACAGGCCCCAAACTGCTTGGAGTGCAGCTGTTGTTGAAAGGGTGCAAAATTTGTTGATGAAAGATTGTCGTTCAACCATACGGAGGATCGCCCAAGAGGTCGGAGTGAGTAAAGATTCCGCACATGCAATTTTGCGTGATGATTTGAACATGCACTGATTGGCTGCGAAATTTGTCCCCAAATTGTTTTCGCACGTAAAGGACCTTCGTTTTCAAGTTGCACAGGATCTTCTGGAAACTGCCAACACTGATCCTGTGTTTCTGAACACGTGAGATGAGTTATGGGTGTACGGGTACGACCAAGAAGCAAAAAGACAGTCGTCGCAATGGAAACATCCCGAGTCTCCAAACCCTAAAAAAGTGCGACAGGTGCGAAGCAAAAATCAAAGTGATGCTGTCTTCTTTGATATCTGGAATTGTGCATCATGAATATGCACCGGAAGGATAAACAGTGACAAAGGAGTACTATCAAGATGTTCTCCGTGACGCAGTTCTGTGCAAAAGACTGAACATGTGGATGGCAGGAAACTGCAACTGCATCACGACAACGCTCTGCACATTCATCCCAATTTATTCAACATTTCTTGGCCAAACATGGAATTCCAGTCGTTCGCCAACCTTCCTACTCTCCAGACATAGCTCTTGGCCTTTTGGCTAAGATCAAAGTGTAGTATCTGTTCCGATGGATACTGCACCCCATACTGGTATTGTCTTGTTCTTCGGAGCTTGATTTACGCCGGTCTATGGGTCGGTCCTGTTCAGTTCTAGGAGGTCCACCCTCCCAGGCTTTGCCTCCCCTCTTTGGGGAGGAGTAAGTTTATTGCTTACTGCCTGAGGCGCCCCTACCGGAGAATGCCGACAGGGCTGCCCAGGCAATTTTTAAACCCCACTTTCCCGACCCGACCGTGAGTCACATCTTACTTGTGGGAGTAAGATAAAAACTGGCCTTGTGCCTAACTCCTGGAGAGGAGTAAATCAATACTCTCCAAACATAGCTCCTTGCGACTTCTGGTCATATCGAAAATTGAAGACGCCACTGAAAGGTTCCCGTTTTGAGACTAGAGAAGAGATAATGCAGAACTCGACGGCGGAGATGAACACCATTCCAAAAGAAGACTTCCAGAGAAGTTTGAAATATTTTTTCTAGCCTAAGGTCGGATACTTTTTAGACAGGCCTCGTATACACCCGTCATTAAGTTAAAATATAACACGGGATGAAACCACTTATTATATACGTATATATAAACACAAACACTATACTAGGGTTATTATAATGTATAGAGCTAAAAGTAACGAGAGATGATTAACACAAAGACAGGAGATGTCTATTGAGCTTCGTTTTGAAAAGACCAAGACTATAGGTAGGAGAAAAACAGTCAGCAGGAAGAGAGTTCCACAAGCTCGCAGTTCTTGGAAAGAAGCTACTGGAATAGGAAATACTTGAACAGCAAATTGAAGACCAACTAGTCAAATGAGCTGGAACAAAGGAAGCAGGGAATAAATCAAACACTTCTGAAGAACACATGCCATAATAGTATTTATAGAAGAGACAGACTAGCACCGTTACGTCTGTTAGAAAGAGGGTGCAGAGAAGAAAGGGTGGGGTCAACCAAATTACAGATATGCATTCAGTAAAAATGTTAGTAGCTGAGGTTAGTGTATGTGTATATATATTTCATCATTGTATTACTTTTGGCGAGACATGTAGCATCATTCCTGGCTTACATGCAGTTTCCACATTGGGAATTGGGTTGAAAGTACAGAAGCTACGTTCTGAGTTCAACTTAAAATAATGAAAATTCCACAACTGAAGTGAATCACAATTTCTTTTATTACTATATAGCAAGGATGTGAGTTCTCCCGTTTTTTGTTTTTTTTAAATCACGAAAAAGCGGATTTCTGACCTTTTGGATCGAAATCCACTTTTTTTAAATAAGAAAAAGCTGATTTTTCCTCTTATAGTTCTCTCTGAAAATGTTAATTTTGCCATGAAGGCTAAGACTTCAAGCAATTCATGAGGGGTTAGATGACTTTTGTTTCATTAAAGAATGACTTCCTGTTTCTTCCCCCCATATATGCACTCAGTGTCTTTCTCTTAATTTTGACTTTCTTAGTTGAAATTGATTGTGGTTGTTTATGGAAAAAGTTGTTTTTTGTGTTGTCATCTTTCCACACACAGAGAGGATCAGTGCCCTCAGGTTGGGAAATTAATCTTGATTTCAGCTGTTTTTTGCCACATCCCTGATATAGCGGTTACAATCTAGTTAATTACCTTAAACACGTATCTGGATCAACTATTATAATTTGAAAAATGTGTTTAGTGTTTTCTTGCAAATGCCCAATGTGGTAGGTTCTCATCAAAGGATCTACTGCATAAAACCTAGAAATATTTCTGGACAGCGAGTCGCCACACCTGTCTAGAAATTGATATTAAAATCTAAATTATTTGATATCGTGGGTGTTGTAGGAAAATTCGACACTTTACAAAAAGAAAACGAAATAGGCGATAAAAACAAAAGTTGTATAGACCTGACAGTTTATTTAGCAACAGTTAGTTACATACGATATTATTTTTCAATGTTTCCAGCAGCGACGACGACCATCTCAAGGTGCAAAATGAATCATGTTTTGGGGACCTTGGTTACTCATCTCCACTAACTGACCAGAAAATGGGTGCGCATTTTACATTAAAGTTATGTAAGAAAACGATCCCCACTCTAAAATCAAAATATTTACTTTTTTTTAATTCCTTTTTTGAGGATATTTTTTTCAGGCTGTTTCATGTAGTCGCCCCCAAAAAGTAGAATCTGATTTTTATTGGGGTGGGATGGGGTGGGGGGTAAACAACGATGAGTGTGATAGTAAAAAAAATACTGATATATTTACTTTGTTTCTTTGAGACCACTTCTACATGTTACAGGTCCACAGAGCTTTAATGACCTCAAAACTATCAATGGTCAAGTTATGAATACATTCAGGGATGCATGTAGTGCACATGCACTACTTAAAGATGCTAACCACTGGAATGCTACTTTACAGGAAGCATCTATATCTGAAGCTGCAGGTAATTTGAGACATTTGTTTGCCATCATGTTGACTACATGTGCAGACTTTGGGATGCACACACATATGCAATTCCTACAGCTGCATACCTAGAAAACGGAGCTATTAAACCTGACATAGTGATATCGGACAAGAGGGAGAAAGTAGCAACCCTAGTTGAAGTCAGTATTCCTAATGGTGATGGCTTAAACAGAGCTGAGAGAGAGAAGATAACGAAATACCATGGTCTTATGTACGACATGAAAAGAAACTGGAATCTTAGGAAGATCTCCATCATTCCAGTAATTATAGGAGCAACCAGGCTCATAAAAAAGAATTTAAAAAAACTACCTGGCGAATATACCCGGTGAACCAAGTGCACAAGACATCTAAACAATTGCTCTTAAAGGAATAGTTAGAATTTTAAAACGATCTCTTGATTGAAGTTTCTGAAATAGCGTGTGAATGTCTGGCATCTGGTAGGATGTCCAATCCCCAGCAAAAACAAAAAGATAAGAAAAAAAAAAATTTGAAGATTTCCTTCTTAGGGAACACAATCAACTTCCTGAGGTTGATATAACATTTTCAGACGACATCTTCAATATGGCTCTGGTTCATATCGAAGATATGACTTATAAGATGTGTAATGTATCAAGTTACAGCCATTGGGTGAAGTTTTGGATTGGCCCAGAGGGCGCCTTTGTTGTAATTGTTGTTGTTGTGTTGATTATAAAAAGAAGAGACTTCAACAGATCGGCACTTGGTTCAGTCTTGACACGGCAGTAAATGGTGCAGACTTAATAATTGGCGACGAGGATGAGATCCAATCTTGAGTAGGGTACACAAATTCACCATGAATGGCTGGAATGGGGTCAGTTGGAGTGAACAGTTAAAGCCCTATTTTAATAAACGGGAGGAACTAACCTGTGAAGATGGCGTGTTACTGTGGGGAAGCAGGATTATTATTCCTCCTAAGTTGAGAGGAAAAGTTCTGCAGCAATTACAGTAACACGCCATCTTCACAAAAGAAGCCAAGCCCAAATTTTGTCGAGCCAGGCCTGTACCTTATGCTTTGAGAGAAGGGGTGGAGAAGGAGTTAGACCGCCTAGAAAACCAAGGCATTTACAAAAGAGTAGAATATTCTAGATGGGCTGCACCCATAGTGCCCGTTGTTAAAAGTAACAATGGGGGGATCCGAATATGTGGGGACTATAAGCAAACCATCAATGCAGCAGCTCCATGTGTCAGCTACCCTATTCCTCGAACCGAAGATATATTTGCCACACTGAGAGGGGGTGAAAAATTCAGCAAACTGGATTTAAGCCATGCCTATCAGCAGCTGAAATTGGAGGAAGGTACCCAGGAATTGTTAACTGTAAACACACATAGGGGTTTGTACCAACCCACAAGGTTACAGTTCGGGTGCACAGTGATACAGGCATTTTTCAACAGGAGATGGACAAACGATTGAAAGATGTTCCTTTCTGCAAGGTACGAGTGGACGATATACTAATTTCAGGTCCCGATGATGACAGCCACTTAAAGAACCTAGAGAGAGTATTACATACGCTGAGCATAGCTGGGATCAAATTGAAAAGAAGCAAGTGCGAATTCCTTCTTGAGGAAATAACCTATCTAGGGTTCAAGGTTAGCAAGGATGGTACAGCTCCTCTACCAGAGAAAGTGGCTGCGATGGCAAGAGCCCCCACACCCAGGAATGTTACAGAGTTGAAAGCCTATCTTGGGGCAGTAAATTATTATCGCAGCCATTTACCAAATTTGTCCACACGACTTGAGCCACTGCACAGTCTCATGAGGAAAGGCACAGTTTGGAAGTGGGAAGCCTGCCAACAAAAAGCTGTTGAAGAGACAAAGGAAATGCTGTGTACAGCACCCCTTCTGACTCATTTTGACCCATCTAAGCCCACACTTGTACAAGTGGATGCTTCTCCTTATGGCTTGGGAGCTGTGTTGGCTCATAGGATGGAAGATGGCAGTGAAAAGCCAGTATGTTACATCTCCCGAACGCTCTCAGATGCTGAACAGAATTATGCACACATTGAAAAGGAAGGGCTAGCCCTGGTTTTTGCAGTGAAGAGGTTACATCAATATCTGTTTGGAAACCCCTTCACGATGTTCACCGATCACAAACCGTTGTTGGGTCTATTTGCAGAGAACAAGCCAATTCCTGCTATGGCAGCTGCCCGGGTTCAGCGTTGGGCTCTATTCTTGGCTGCCTATAATTACAAACTAGAATATCGAACTGGAGCCCTCAATAGTAATGCGGACTGTTTGAGTCGTCTTCCACTGGAGGCTCAGGAAAAAGATATATCTAAATCCACTAATGAAATATTTATGATGGACCTTGTGGAAGCTCCAGTGAAGGTTGAAGCTGTGAGAGCAGAGACTAGGAAAGATCCAATCTTGAGTCGGGTATACAAGTTCACCATGAATGGCTGGAATGGGGTCAGTTGGAGTGAACAGTTAAAGCCCTATTTTAATAAACGGGGGGAACTGACCTGTGAAGATGGCGTGTTACTGTGGGGAAGCAGGATTATTATTCCTCCTAAGTTGAGAGGAAAAGTTCTGTAGCAATTACACCAGACTCATGTAGGCATTGTGAGGATGAAAGCATTAGCTAGAAGCTATGTATGGTGGCCAAAACTGGATGAAGATATTGAGTGGACCGCCAAAGGGTGTGAAAGTTGTGTGCTAAATCAGAAACAGCCCAACAGAACTCCGATTCATTGTTGGGATTATCCAAGTCAGCCTTGGGAAAGAATTCACATAGACTATGCTGGTCCAGTTTTTGGACACATGTTCTTAATAGTGGTTGATGCCTACTCCAAATGGATGGAGGTTTGCATAATGAAGACATCCACTGCTGCAGCTACCATTGAGAAGTTGAGGGGAATCTTTGCGACTCATGGTTTGCCTCTGCTGGTTGTGAGTGACAACGGCCCTTGTTTCTCCAGTGATGAATTCAGGAGGTTTTTAGAGGCAAATGGGGTTAAACACATATTCACGGCTCCTTATCATCCCTCTCCCAACGGCCAGGCTGAACACAGTGTGCGTACATTCAAGAAAACAATGAAGAGGATGGACAAAGACACAAAAACATCTCTTGAAACAAAAGTCAACAGATTCCTTTTTAACTACAGGACAGCTCCACACACAGTAACTGGGGTTCCTCCAGCTGAATTGCTGTTCAAGCGACAATTAAGAACAGCCTTTCATCTGTTACAGCCAAACAAGTTTAAGAGCAGGGTGTACAACTACAAAATGGAGAAGGGTACTAAGATCATGACACCGTGCCGAAATCATGAGGTGAATGATCCAGTCCTTGTGAGGAATTTTGGCACTGGTCAACGGTGGCTGGAGGGCATCATTACGAGGCAGTTGGGTAATGTCAATTTTGAGGTAGAGACCGAGAGAGGAGTTACACGGAGACATTCAGACCAGATCATTAAAAGTGACTGATATGAATGATGCCGCAGAGGACACGGTGACAACCAGTACAAGGGAGTCTACTGAGGAAGAAGGAGTTCCTGAATTATTAAAACAGGATAAGGCTGAGGTGGAACCTATGGACTTCAAACAGAAAGCATCGCCTATTCCTCGGGGATCTGAGCGTGTAAGGAGAGCCCCATTTAAGTTAAGAGACTATGTTTAGTGATCCATCTAAGAATGGAGGAATGTAATGTATCAAGTTACAGCCATTGGGTGAAGTTTTGGATTGGCCCAGAGGGCGCCTTTGTTGTAATTGTTGTTGTTGTGTTGATTATAAAAAGAAGAGACTTCAACAGATGGGCACTTGGTTCAGTCTTGACATGGCAGTAAATGGTGTAGACTTAATAAGATGAATGGTAAAATACTGACAAAATTTGATCTTACCAATACACATCCAGTAATTACTGGCATGGACGTGTGGAATTAGTTATTTTATTTAAGCCAAAAATATACATTCAAAACAAAAAAATAATCATAAAGTTCATCCTTAGCTCGAATCTTTTTTTGGGGGGGAGGGGGGGAGGGGGGTGATGATCATCCAATTTTGTCAAAAACTGTTGGGCTTACCTTAGGCTAGACACTCTCACCAAAATACCACATTCTCTCTGTGGTTTGATCTTACTTAGATGATTCCCAGATTGTTTTAAAAGGATTTTATTTACAAAAAATTAATCGTGGGAGTTAATAATCATTAAATTCATCCTTTGCTTTAGGCATCTAGAATTATTCTTTTTTGGGGAGAGAGAGGCATCAAAAACTTTTGGGCTTACCCTACGCTAGACACTCTCACCAAAATACCACATTCACTCTGTGGTTTGATCTTAGATGATCCTCAATTTGTTTTAAAAAAATATTTTATTGACAAAAATTCATCGTGGGGAGTGGGACAACATTTACAAATATTAAAAAAGAAAAAAATATTAGGCCGCTCACTATTTTCTGGCTGCTCCAAAAACAAGCAGGTATGGTCTCTAAATGAGAGTGGGGGCTAAGTGGGATATCAAAACTAAAACAGATCAAGGTGGAATATGGGAATGGATGGTGTCCTCCAAGATATAATACAACAGTTTAGGAGTGACCGGGGGAAAAATAAATGTGGGGAGTCGGCATCTTTTGAGGATGCGTGAAATTAGTTATCAACCGTATGAGGAAGCATCAATTGTTCGGGATGGTATCGCACAACTGAATAATAAGCAGATTTATGCGTTTCGTACTGCAGTTAATATTATAGAACAGCAGAAGGTAGCCTTATATTCCTTCATGCACCCGGAGGTAATCTTCTTCATGGTGGTAGAACAGCTCACTCGACATTTAAATTGCCATTATCTTTAACAAAGGATGCGGATCAGATTTGTCAAATAGAAAGAGGATCAGATTCATCTAAAGTTTACAAAATTGTTCCTTGATCGTATGGGATGAATGTACAATGGCACATAAAAAAGCATTCAAAGCTCTATATAAAACCTTGCGTGATCTCAAGAGACGTGATGTTGTGATGGGTGGCATCACACTTTTATTATCAGGTGACTTCCGACACACACTTCTTATTGTTCCATGTAAAAGTCCCGTTGATGAGCTTAATGCTTGCATTAAATTGTCATATTTGTGGAAGTACATCAAGACTGTAACAGCTGATAGCTGAATGCCTAATTATGTTACTCCGAAATCTTGATGCTCCAAGGCTATACTTTTCTGTTTGCTGTTTTACATTAACATTGTGAGGTCTGCGTTTGTGCTGAACAATGACAAGCAGCAAATAATTCAATCGTTCAAGAGTGTCATGCTGAAAAGTTAGTAAAAAATAAAAGATTCTACTTTTTAGGGGATTACACATGGTTTTACGAGTTTATTTTAAAGGGAGAAGAAATTGCTACTTGGACTTAAGGTTAGGTGAATGTTTTTTTTGGATGTGCAACTCAGACTTAGGTTAGTGGTATGTTAAGGGAGGGTTTTCTTTTAGGGGGCTTAACATTCGAACTTAGATTAGTGGGAGGGTTAAGGGGGCCTTGTCACTCAGAGTTAGAGTTAATGGTATGGTTAATGGACGATTATTGTTTTTGGTGAGGGAGGGGGGCTTGCCACCCGGACTTGGAGTTAGTGGTAGGTTTAACTGGCCTAAAATGCTATAATGGCCCAGAAATTGGGAATAATTTTACGTTAAATTTATATGGAAACTGATGCCCCACTCTAAAATAATTATTGTGTTTTTGTCAAGTTTTTCAGGGGGTTCACGCGTCATCGCCTAAAAAGTAGAATCTCATTGCTTTTTTGGGGGGGAGGGGGATTTAGCTAAGAGTGCTCATCTAGAAATTTACCATATTTCAACGTTCGTCCTTATTCTACAATTGAACCAACCTGTGTAGCAGTTGTCAGCCATGGAATTTAATTAAAAAACAGCAACAAAGTAAATAAGTAATAAATACATAAGTAAATGGTCGTATGTTGTAAGGATGTGGCATGCCATCTCTGAAAGCAATAGGAATAATGAAAATTCGGTGTAAACTGAATTTATGTCCCTTCCTAAACGAAGACCGACCGATATTTACTAATATCTGTTAACATTGGTATTTGTATTTGTTTTTTGTTTTTGTATTGGTTTTTACCCGCCTAATAAACCGGTATCGTTCGGGCCTTTGGGTCTGGATTTACGCCGGTCTATTGGGGGTTGCCGGTCCTGTGCAGTTCTAGGAGGTGCACCCTCCCAGGCTTTGCCTCCCCTCTTTGGGGAGGAGTAAGTTTATTGCTTACTGTCTGAGGCGCCTCTATCGAGGAATGCCGACGGGGCTGCCCAGGCAATTTTTGAATGGCCAGAGTGCTCACCTCTCGAGCGCTGACTTATCTAATCCCACTTTCCCGACCTTGTGTCACATCTTACCTTGTGGGAGGTAGATAAATAAAATTGGTATTTGTATCTCTCTCTCTCTCTCTCTCTCTTTCTCATATATATATATATATATATATATATATATATATATATATATATATATATATATATATATATATATATATGTGTGTGTGAGAGAGAGAGAGAGAGAGAGAAAGAGAGAGAGAGAGAGAGAGATCCACAGATAGCTGTTACGCCGTATCACAGCTCTTGAGTGTGGCTAGACATGGTAATCGTTTTAATCTGAGATTCGAAACTCGACCGCCAGTGTGATAGTCAGGCGTCCTTACCTAGCCGCATGCCGACGCGCGCTTGCACACACTAAAGATGACTCGTATATTATTATTATAAGAACAAGCAAACCATTTCAAATAAGTATTTGTACCCGCGCGAGGTTTGTTGGCGATGCCTACATATCATTATCGATCGGCACCGTTTTTAGTTGAAGTTGAGTGAATTGTCGGCGGCCTCATTATTTCCAGTCAATTTCATTCGTCGCCGGAGACTAAAGTGAAAGTAGATTTCTATTCTATCTCCTGTTTCGTTTTTCTCTCCCCGAAAACTATCCACAATGCGCGAGGTAATGGCTTTAAACAGGTTCCAACGTTATCTGGTCGGTCTGATGCTAATCAGTGGAACCCTATTTCCCGTTTTACTGAAGTAAGTAGACTTTATTTATTTTGTCTCTTCTTATATTGATGGAATTTCGCGACCACTTCTCCTGCGTACGTGTGTATTTCTCGCCTCGACGTGACTTACGTATTATTATTTTCATTTATTTACTATTAGTCGATTAGGTATTTATTTATTGAAATCGAAAAGGCAATAGCGTAAACTACTAAAAACAAAAAAATATTTACGAAATTAAATCCATCAGAATGCATTTCGGTTTCTTTGTAAACAAGTCAGCCGTGGTGATCTCTTGTTAATAGGTGAAAGAAAATGAAAAGAATGAATTATTTCATGATCCTTCGAAAATTAAAAGGAATTTGGAAGCATTTAAACTGTCAAATATAAAGGCATTTTAAGTGGCTTTAAAATTATTAGCAAATATAATAGATTGAAAGTTTTGGAAGCTAATTTGGTTAAAAAAAACAAAAAAAACAAAAAAAACGGCATAGTTAAAAAGTGTAACAAAAATGAAAGTGAAAACATTCCCGGGCAACGCCAAGTTCTGAAGCATCTTTGTATTCTCCCCACTTCATCATGTATTTTGATTGTCTTTCTCTCCATCTGCATGTGCCCTCCCTCCCCCTATTGAACTAAACTTTAAAACATGCGCCGAGAGAGAGAGAGAGAGAGAGAGAGAGTCACACTCGTTGATTATTTAAAACTTTTATTCCAGATATGTGTCGAATTGACAATTGGAGAGAATTATTTGTTTTTAGTTCGTTTTATCTTCAAACATTTATTCAAACACTTGACCAATTAAGGCATTTGTTGTTGTTGTTATAGCAGTATTTAAAGTCGATGTCTGCTTGCTACTAAAAAGCAGGTGTCGTCTGCGCCTTTTCTTTGGAGAGTCGCTATCTTCTTCACACACTCCAAAGGAATGAATGAATAAATGTGAATGGGTTAAAATTTCATTGTTCTTTTATAGACGTGTTCATTTATTAACTACAACACCACACGTAGTCTTGATCTCTATATTATTAAAATTGTGCGACTACTTATCACGTGCCTTTGTGTGTGTGTGTTTCTCGCCTAATCGATTACATTAAAATAACGTTTTTCTTCGTAAATTTGTAGATTAACACCCTCAGCTACTCCCCAAATGAGATTCTACTTTTTTAGACGATTACGTGTGAACACCCTGAAAAACTTGGTGGAAATAAGAAAAAAAACAAAAAAAAACAAAAAAAACAAACACACGAGCAAAAAAAAACACACAATTATTTTAGAATTTAGAGTAGGGTATCAGTTTCATACATAAATTTACCGTAAAATAATCCCCATTTCCGAGCCATTCTAACTATTTTTTGCAGTTAACCAATTTTTTTATCACTAACCCTAAGTCCGAGTGGCAAGGTAGTAAAACTACACGTAATCCGCTTAAAAAGGTAGACAACTCACCACAAAAATAACGTAGAATAGTTAAGACGAAAAGAAATAAAGTCTTTTAATGAATTATATAAAAACTTCTTTTACTTCTTTTCGTCTTAACTATTCTCCGTTTCAAATTTTATATCGACTAGTTGACAGGAAACTTACAGACGCCCATCTTGAATTTATGCCAGTGTGTCGGCTAATTTACTCATTTCAAAAGTTTTATTTTCCTATTTCATACGTAATACTAAATTGATTTTAACGCTAATACGTTCAGCATGTCATAATCTTTTTAAAAAATACAATTTTTGAGCTACTGCATATCGTCTTTCCAATAAAATTCCATGAGTCAGGAAACTACACGTTTACCAGTTTATATAAACGTCGAGTAAAAACAATATTTATTTTTCGCGCCCCCCTTCCCCCCCCCCCACACACGTGATGTTGCTAGTCTCAGTTTTTTCTATAAATACTATTATGGCATGTGTTCTTTAGAATTATGTGATCTATTCCCGCTACTTTTGTTCCAGCTCGTTTTACTTGTTGGTCTAGTGATCTTCATCAATTTGCTGTTTTGATACCTCATTGTAATACAGCTTCCTATTCCAGTAGCTTCTTTCCAAGAACTGCGAGCTTGTGGAACTCTTTTCCTGCTGACCGTTTGCCTCCTACCTATATAGCCTTGGTCTTTTCAAGACTAAGGCCAATAGGCATCTCCTGTCTTTGCGATACTCATCTTTCCTTCTTTTTAGCTCCTTACATCAAGTGGCTTCATTCCTTGTCTGGAGCGATTTCCATGAAAAAAAAAATCAAATAAAAAAGACGAAATTTATTTCAAAATGTTCAACAATCATGTTATTGTTTTACTGTTGTTAAAACTAATGAAAATGAAAGTTCGATTTTATAATAAAGTAATTAATGATACAATCGATTATTCGGCGTCTATTATCTGTTTTTTGTTTGTTTGTTTCATCGTCTTTTTACGAGTCTTTTGTTCTCAAAGAACGCGCACCTGTCTTCTCATAGACTCAACAATCGTTGCGTTGCTTCATTTAGTGGAATCTATTTGCGAACAAAAAAGCTTGATTCCATTTTTATATTTTGTTTTATTCAGTAAATACAACATAAAATGATGAGAAAGTCGATATTATTTGTTTTTCAAGTCAATTTTCAGTAAATAAATAACAAGACAATAAAAGTTCTGTTTATTTAACTGTTATTTGAAAAGAGAAAATCTACGAGATAAATTTAATTCAGTTTAATTAATTTCATTTAATCTTCTATTTTACTTCTTTCTTTACATTAAATTCGTTTTCTTCTTCGGAATTGACTTCGGATTTAACGTTTTGTTTATTCTTCTTTCAGTCAGACATAAGATTTAAAGTAAATTACTTTTGCACTAAACTCTTTAGGAAACGAAGACGACTTTACGATTTTTAGTAGTAGATTTAACATAACAAAGATTAAAGATACCGTAGCTTTTTTTGAATAGGTCATGTGGTTGGTTAGGAAGAAAGTCAGGATGAAGAACGTCACTTAGTAGAGTGTGTTGTATTTACCCGCATTTGACTGAAATAAAATATTGAACAAGAAAACTGGTTACCATCTTCCATAAATAAGACATCATCTCCACAACTAAATAGGCAGGGCTTTATGCGCTCCACTACTTTTGGAACTGCTCCCGCTCCTACTCCAACGCCCAAAATTGGAGCTGGCTCCTCTCACGCTTCCCATTTTCAAAAAGGAGCCGCTCCAGCTCAAACTCCTATAAAAAAGGAGCGGCCCCTTTTCAGCGCTCCATAATGAAAATGTACCTTCTTTCATAAACGTTCTATTCTGCAAATGAGTAGTCGAAGGATAGGGGTGGGCGTCAAAGGATCTCATCAATGTGGGTGGGGATGTCACTTTAAGTGTAACACAGTAAGATAATATTTGACAAAATCTCACTAATATTTTGAGACGTGCTAAGGGTTATAGGAGAACATGTCGAATGAAGCATAGGATTATACATAAATTTTCGTTTCCTGAGGTATAAAATAAAAATAGAAAAATCCCTGAAGTATTTTAAAACAATTTAATTTTCATTACATTAACAACCTATTTTTTCTAGGGAAGGATATTTTTTCTATTTATTTTGGAAGGGAATTTAGATTTGTTTTAAGTAAATAAAGTTTTACTTTTAAACATTATTAGCGATTATTTTCTTAAAAAAACAACAACATTTCTCTGTGAGAGGAGAGACAGCCAGGGCAACATTAATCGTTGTGTTATTGTTTAATATTTGTTTGTTTTACGAACGTAACTATTTATTTATCTACCTCCCACAGCGGTAAGATGTGACACAAGGTCGGGAAAGTGGGATTTGAAAAGCCAGCGCCCAAGAAGGTAAGCACTCTGGCCTACAAAAAATGCCTGGGCAGCCCCGTCGGCATTCCCCAGTAGGGGCGCCTCAGGCAGTAAGCAATAAACTTACTCCTCCCCAAAGAGGAAAGGCAAAGCCTGGGAGGGTGGACCTCTTAGAACTGCACAGGACAAACCCACAGACCGGCGTAAATCAAGCCCTGAAGGCCAAGACAATACCGGTCTATGGGGTGCAGTATCCATCGGAACAAATACTACACTTTGATCTTGGCCAAAAGGCCGAGAAGTTACGAACGTAACTATTTATTTACCTCCCCAGGAGGTTAGGCACAAGGCCAGTTTTATCTTACTCCCACAAGGTAAGATGTGACCCAAGGTCGGGTCGGGAAAGTGGGACTTGAAAAGCCAGCGCCCGAGAAGGTGAGCACTCTGGCCATTAAAAATTGCCTGGGCAGCCCCGTTGGTATTCCCCTGTAGAGGCGCCTCAGACAGTTAGCAATAAACTTACTCCTCCCCAAAAAGGCTGGGAGGGTGGACCTCCTAGAACTACACAGGACAAACCCGCAGACCGGCAAAAATCAAGACCCGAAGGCCAAGACAATACCAGTCTATGGGGTGTAGTATCTATCGGAACAGATACTACACTTTGATCTCAACCAAAAAGCCAAGAAGTTATGTTGTTTATCTTCCTCCCACAAGGTAAGATGTGACACAAGGTCGGGAAAGTGGGATTTGAAAAGCCAGCGCCCAAGAAGGTGAGCACTCTGGCCTACAAAAAATGCCTGGGCAGGCCCGTCGGCATTCCCCGGTAGGGTGCCTCAGGCGATTAGCAATAAACTAACCCCTTCTCAAAGGGTGAGAAGGCAAAGCCTGGGAGGCAAGTACTTTCAAACAAATCGATTTATCCATTTTTTTTTCAATAGTACAATTTGGGGCAAAAAAACAATGAAGTTTATTTTTTAAAGATTGAATAAAGAAGTATATTTCATAAGTTGGCCAAAAAATATCAATAAATTGTCAATAAACAATTCAGAGATCCATTTAATGTTTTAAAATTTCATAAAAAATATCTGGCTTAGACCTTGGGAGTCGAAAAAATATCGGGTCAAATTTTCCTCTCCCGAAAAATTAACTGGAGCAAGTTTTCCTAGGTCGGGCAAAAACATTTATTAAAATTAAAAATTTAAATAAAAAAGGTGAAAACGTCTATATTTTAAATCTATAATAAAAACAAACTGTTTACAATTTTAATATTCGATAATAGACTTTTTAAGATAAAGAAAGATATCTAATCTACTTTCGGTTCTAAAAACAACAAATTAGTCAAAAAGTCGAATTATTTGCTTTTTTAAATTAAAATTTAAGACATTTTCTTTAATTTAATTAAGTTTAAACATCGGTTTAATTGTAGAATAAGGACCGCTGTTTTTTTTCTTGCTCATTTCGCTTGGTATTCACCCAAATTTAGGATGAAACTGATTGTTGGTCTTAATTGTATTTTTGGTTCTGAAATAAAATTCTCATTTACTTTTTAAAGTGTTGAGAATCTAACTTTAATTCCAGGTTTTAATCGCTGGCGGCCATGTTGGTTTTTATAGTTTTTATTTTCCTTGGACTAAAGATATTTTTTCCTTGGACTAAAGATATTTTTTCTTTGGACTAAAGATGTTTTACTGCTTTAACACTTTATTACACACAAAGAACAAACTTTGAACATTATTTTTACAAAAGCAAGTTTTAATGGAATTAAACGAATTTAAAAGCAAACATGAAAAGGTTAAAACATACTAGTTGTGAATTTAAGAATAACAAAATGTAGCCCCCAAAAACGACAGTAAAAATGTGGCATAAGCCCAGTTTTCTTTTCATTTTAATTGAACATTAAAATGAAAAGAAAACTGGGCTTATTTATTCAATCAGCAATAAACCTCCTTGTCATAAATACAAAAAAGTTCAAATCTTTAAGAAAATAACTTCAAAGACATCTATAGACTCACTGTTGCATTTTTTCAGACATTTGTTGCCAAATTGTCTCCTGCCTTAAGAAAACTGTCCTATCAAAAATGTAACATGTAAATGTGAAAAAACCCTGAGAAGTTCAGTGTTCTGTTTCCATGTGTAACTCTGTCGTTCTTTCTCCCTCTCTCTCCCTTCCCCTCTCCCTTCCTCTCTCCCCATCTCTCTCTCTCTTTTTCTCTCCCTATCTCATATACATTTACCAGAGATATAATTTAAAAAATAACTCAAAGAGTTTTCCTTTTTATTGCTGAATAAAAAAAATTAATGTTTACAAAAAATCAAATAATTTTGGAACGAGGAGCGCGGAGCGATAAAACCACCGCTCTTTAGTCCCAAATGGAGTTGCTCCCGCTTCACTCCCGCTGAATATAAAATGAGCCCTCTTCTCCTTCGCTCCAGCAAAAATGGAGAGTGCTCCTGGAGCGTGTTCCTTTCTGGAGGGCTCCTTAAAGCCCTGTAAATAGGTATCAACTTTTATTTACGGTAACAGTGGAACACAATGAGAATTGTTTGGTAGGCTTATAGAAAATGAGACGAAGTCCATTTCTAATACATAAAACAACTTTAGTGAGTCTTCCTCGTTCGTACGTGAACAAAAAGGAAAGGGGGTTAGTATGTCCATAAGTATGGACGAAGACAAAAGTAAAGGAAGTCCATTACTTTAATTCCCCATTGGTAGGAAAGTGAGAATAGTTCATAACATAGAATGTTTGTACACCGGCTACGATGTCAGGACGTGTCCATATGTGTATGTAAGTATGTGTGTCTGTACACCGGTGTGAAAGTCAGTTCACATGTAAGCAGTTATGTGTTTTTGTGTTATATTAAGTCCACATGTATGAGGCAGTAGCTATTTTGGTTTCTCGGTACTTTGTGTCGAAGTGGCCAGGGCTTAGTAGCCCGGCTAGGTGTAGTAGTCGTCTGGAATAGTAGCAGTTGCATGATTAAGACCTATTTTCTTTTGTACTAACATGTAATCTCTTGCGTAGTGATTAGTACATAGTTCGCTTAGCTAAAACACGCATATCCAAACTCGATTAGAACACTGCACATGTGCACCTTTCAGGTACTTCCACATAAGCTTATTTGGCTCCTTTTACAAACAATTCCTTGACCAGACGCTATATTGCCTTTCTCGTCTCTCGCTATGGCGTTGAGGGACGAGATAAAACTGCTGGACTCAGTTCTCTTTTTATAGTCAATGCCCGCCGGCTGAAACAACCTGTCTTATATTCTTGTGTTACTAACTCCTTCTGGTTCCTATTCTATGTTGACTAAGCTGTTAAATAAAGTTGATATAATTGTAGAGAAGATGTTTGTTTTTTTAAATGGAACTCTGGTGACCCTTTTGCTTCTTCTTCATCTCAACCAAGGTCAGTCAGATAAATACAGACACAGCGACCCTACTACAGGAATGGTGATCTCCGACAAGCATCTTATCAACCTAAAACACCTACAGAATTAATTAAGTTAATTAACTGATTATTGAGTCATTATTTAGTTGGTTAAAATACAAATCATAATTAGTAAATTAGATTCTCTAATATTTCGATATTATTATTAGTAGTAATAGTGTTCAAAAAGGCTAAAGTTTTTGTCTTTTAAACAACGTTACCATCTTTTTTTTCTTCTTTTATTTATTCTATATAATATTCTCTTCATCTATCTATCTATCTATCTATCTATCTATCTATCTATCTATTCTGTATAATAAAGTAAAGTGACTTTTGTCATCAATAGCTTTCGTCCTAGAAAATCAATATTTGATTTTGACTAGCCATTTTTTTCTTATCGTTGCACCGTGTTCTTTAGAAGAAAAAAAATGTATTTCGATTCCATTTCTTAAAAAAATACTTATTCCAGCTAGGAAGAAGGTTAAAATGAAAAATATCTTTCTATAATGATCTCAACAGCAGCAAGTATTCTTGCCACTCATAACATTAATAAACAAAAAAGTGTCAGCAAGTCCACAAGCTTTTCCACGCTTTATTTGTTTCTTCGAAGCTGCCAATTCATTCATGCTGAAAATTCCCTTTCTGATGTTGTATTCCTGTTCGATTATTTTTTGTGTGGTTTCTCTCAAATTGAGTGAGGCTTGCCAAGCAGGTCTTCAAAGTATTTTCCCATTTCCTAATCTTATTGTTTTGATCAATAGACGTTAAACAAAAGGAATACCAAAAAACTTGCTTATAAATAAACTTACTTATACGATTTATTCACATTTAACAACAATACACCAAATATACACATATGTAAAGCTTCCTATATGTGGATATATTGAAAGGCGGACTTACCTATATTTTTGCAAACTATGTTATCACAAAAAGAAAAAAAAATCGCACACAAAAAAGGAAAAAAAACAAAAAACAAAACACTTTTGTAAATACCATTCACTTTTTCAGAGACTATTTGTATATAACCAAAAAACTCTTGCGTTTAAAACACGTTGTAAATAATCATTTGGGGAATTTTAAATAGATTAAGCCCATAGAGTGAATGCGGTATTGTGGTGACAGATACTAGCATAGGTAATAGACAAGTGGACGACCCTCGACCTTCTTGCCCCCCCCCCCCCCTTTTTGGCCTTGTGCCACAATTTTTAAATTGCAAATTGTAATTTTAAGATAAATAAATAGTAGGGAAATATACTCCAAAGATCTTGTCTCAAAGGCATCTCAACAATACTGGTCTGGACGGATTAGCGATTAGCAGCAATGTCATCACACTGGCGGTCAAGCCGAAAAGGGGAAATGCGCTTCTGTGTCATGCCTTTGATATTGACGACAACGTGGCTAGATCAACCAATGGTTGAATTGACCAATGGGAGATCACCCTGTCATCATGTGATCTATGTCTCCATGTACAAGAAAAAAGCAGAGTCAGCAGATACCACTCCCCCAAGATGCAATGCATATACAAAAAAAACATAAATACATTGCAAAGATATCTAAGGACATGACAAAATATGTAAGTAGGGGATGAGAAACATAAAAGATGTTTCAGATATTGAACCCAACCACCTGATTCTGGCATAGCTCCTATTTACTTGCTTCTCCACGAGGGCAGAGTTAGACACAAGGCCAGTTTTTAATGTGGGGGAAATCCAGCTCCAAAACGGGCACTCTGGGTTGAGACAAAAAATAAAAATTGTCTCAGTTTAGAAGGATTCCTCCTCTACTGACCAAGGACAGAAAAGATAAGGCACAGCATCAGAACAGATGCCACACTTTGCTCCTCATAGTATGTTTTTTTAATTTAGTAAAAACTAAGGGTGGTAGTGTTACTTGTGAGTTCACATTTCGCTATATGGTGTCCAGGAAGGCAGGTTTCTTCTTCTTCTTCTTCTTCTTCTTCTTCTTCTTCTTCTTCTTCTTCTTCTTCTTCTTCTTCTTCTTCTTCTTCATCATCATCATCATCATCGGTTTAACGTCCATGTTACATGCTGGCATGCGTGGAGGGCTTTTAGCAGATGACCATTGGCTATACTACTTCATTGCAGTAAAGAGTCCCAGAAGTACCATAGGTAAATTCTCCTGTCCAGCAGACCGTTACCGCTATCGACTAAGGGAAGAGTCTATCAGGCATGATGATGTGTGGAAGTAAAACCTGGCTATTGTGGATTTGAGGATATGCGTTGAATGGAGAGAAATAATATGAGAGTGAAACGAAAGATGTGTAATGTAAGTCTTAAAGACAGATTTAGATCTGATGACGCCAGAGAAAGATTAAATGTGGACAGTATAAGGAGATGTTTGCAGAACAGGAGATTTCTTTGTTTAGGTCAAATGGATTAGAGTGCTTGGGTTATTGGATGTAGAACAATTGAGGTAGCAGGATCAGTTGGCAGGGGAAGGCCAAAGAAAAATATGAGAGGAAGTGATAAGGATGGATTTCAGAGAAAGAGAGATGAATAAAAACCTGGTTAGTTTGGAAGTCAATTTCTAAAAAAACACATGCCAGCAAATTACAGATACGATTTTCTTTTCGTACTGATTGGTCACCGCTTATCAAGCCCGGGAGCCACTCGAGGATAAGGTTTAAAAGTATTGTTGATTGGATCATGAGAAGATTGGAAACAGTTGGTGGAATGGGCAGAAGATCACTTAAGAGGACTCGATTTTCCCAAAAGACGGCTCGACAAGTATTTGTTTACATTAGACTTGAAGACCACCATGTTGTAGTCGGTTGGGAAGCAGATATTAATATTATCAAATTTACATAGCGTATTTATTTGTTTGGAAGAAATAAATAAATATATTTTTAAGAATATGAATATGAATTAACTAGGAATTTTTTTTAATCGAACACATTAAATTTGAAAATTTGAAAGAATGAGGAATTGAGTGACGTCAGATATAATGCCATGCTAAACTCATTCTTTTCAAATGTCACATGGTTTCTTTTTTCTTTTCTTTTCTTTATATAAAAAATCCTAAAAATTAACTGTTAGTGAACACTTAAATAAAAAAAAAAAAAATAGATGAAAGAATTTAAGAAAAATTTACATAAGTTTAATAAAAAGAAAATGTACACATATTTGTTTGTTTGCATATTGAGGAGTAATTTACAAAAAAAACATTGTTGACTGATCTTTAACACAAACTGAAGTTTGTTTTGAGGTTTGTCAATCAAAATATCAACTCTTTTGGTTAAGAAATTGTGGATACCTGCAGAGTCATGGTAGTCTTAATGTGACCTCAGCTGAAAGGAAGTGCATGGTCAAAATCAATTAGAAAGTGGTCGCTGTGTAGTTAGGGTTAGTGTTAAGAAATCAATCAACATGTTAATTAATGTTGGGATGTCGCCCAATTCTGTATATAGTTTTAGAAATATATGAGATAAAAAATATGACGATGGCACAAGAAAAGAACACAAAACTTTAAAATTGTAACAGCTTTATATAAGATATGCTGGAGAGAAAAGAAGAGAGAGAGAGAGAGAGATATAGAGAGATAGAGAGATAGAGAGAGAGAGGGGTGTTGTGCTGCAGATAATTAAATCTGTGAAGATGATATTTTTGTCTAAGTAACAGTTCTTGAGATCTTTGTATAATTTTGTGGAGATAGATGGCTGAGAAAAAATGTTTTTGGGTTAGCCGTTTTTCTTGTTGGTGCTTCTTGCTTCTACAAAAGCCAGGACAAAAGAGGCAGGATATTCAAACTCACGCTGGCTCTTCGACCAAGCTGGCTTATGATTGGTTCTTTTTTGATACACCACGGACATTGTTACAAATGGGGCCTGTTCGGAGGGAGGTGACGCTGCATGTCTTAATAGTTTTTATATTAAGACAGGGATTCAGTTTGTCATGCCCCATATAATTAAGACACATATTTAGTCTACAAGGTAGCTAGAAAATATTTCGTCATCTTCACCATTCCTATGTTATTGCCACGTACCAGTGCTGTAAATAGAAGTAAACTTGCTTAAAATCACGGCAAGGTGTTGAATGTGACAACAAGTTTATAGCCACAAGTGATCCAGTTAGCAACGTCGATGATGATGTCAGACAACACATATATGTAAAAGAAACAAACAGCATATAACTTATAAAACACTTCTTTTGGCTAGCAACAAAGTGTAGTCTTTGTTCTGATGTTACACTTAGTCTATTCAGTCCTCGGTCAGTGAAGAAGAGATCTTTCTAGATTAAAGCAATTTTTATTTTTGTTTGTTTGTATTGACAGAGTGTCTTTTTTTTTGGGGGGGGGGGGGTGAGTTGGATTTTTACCACATTAAAAGACGACCTTGTGTCTAACTTTGCCCTCGTGGGGAGACATATGAATAGGAACACTTATTATATGTTATATTTTTTGTTTGTTGCTACTATAGCCCTTGTGGGCCTCTTCCTGGTGCAACAATAGGTTTTACAAAAGATGGCACCAGTATCCTTTGAATCAATCTCTTGAATAAACTGCTTATTTCTTATTCTTTCTAGAATTACTGAGAATTTGACGGGAAGAGGATCAGATGAAAACCATGACGGCAATCCACACAGATTTGCACATCCATTTTTCATGGTAAATTTGCTTAAATATTTTAGTCTGTTTGTGTATGTGTGTATATCGATGTGAATTTTTATAATTATGTGTGTTAATGTGTATGCTTGTGAATAATATATATATATATATATATATATATATATAGGTAGAAAGATGAAAAGGAATTAGAAAAGCGAAAGGCAGATCTTTTTTCAATTTAGTTGCTCAGAGGAAGGTATATTCCGCAAAAAGGAAATTTATTCAAATTAATTTTTTCAACTTTTCATTACTATTAAACAATATAAGAAAACGGTATATTGCTCCTGCTACTTCTTCAAGAATTTAAAGAATTTTTGCAACTTTTCATTACTATTAAACAATATAAGAAAACGGTATATTGCTCCTGCTACTTCTTCAAGAATTTAAAGAATTTTTGTCAACTTTTCATTACTATTAAACAATATAAGAAAACGGTATATTGCTCCTGCTACTTCTTCAAGAATTTAAACAATTTTGTCAACTTTTCATTACTATTAAACAATATAAGAAAACGGTATATTGCTCCTGTTACTTCTTCAAGAATTTAAACAATTTTGTCAACTTTTCATTACTATTGAACAATATAAGAAAACGGTATCTTACTTATGCTATTTCTTCAAGAATTTAAACATTTTTGTCAATTTTTTCATTACTATTAAACAATATAAGAAAACATTATATTGCTCCTGCTACTTCTTAAAGGATTTAAAACATTTTACTGTCAATTTTTTTCATTACTATTAAACAACATAAGAAAACGGTAACTTGTCTCTGCTACTTCTTCAAGAATTAAAACATTTTTGTCAACCTTTAATTACTATTAAACAATATAAGAAAACGGTATATTGCTCCTGCTACTTCTTAAAGGATTTAAAACTTTCTGTCAATTTTTTTCATTACTATTAAACAATATAAGAAAACGGTATATTGCTCCTGCTACTTCTGCAAGAATTTAAAGAATTTTGTCCACTTTTCATTACTTTTGAACAATATAAGAAAACAGTATATTGCTCCTGCTACTTCTTAAAGGATTTAAAACTTTCTGTCAATTTTTTCATTACTATTAAACAATATAAGAAAACGGTATATTGCTCCTGCTACTTCTTAAAGAATTTAAACAATTTTGTCAACTTTTCATTACTATTGAACAATATAAGAAAACGGTATATTGCTCTGGCTACTTCTTAAAGGATTTAAAACTTTCAATCAATTTTTTACTTACTATTAAACAATATAAGAAAACGGTATATTGCTCAGGCTACTTCTTAAAGGATTAAAAACTTTCTATCAATTTTTTTCATTACTATTAAATAATATAAGAAAACGGTTGTTTCTCCTGCTACTTCTTCAAGAATTTAACCAATTTTGTCAACTTTTAATACTATTAAACAATATAAGTAAACGGTATATTGCTCCTTCTACTACTTCAAGAATTTAAACAATTTTGTCCACTTTTCATTACTATTGAACAATATAAGTAAACGGTATATTGCTCCTGCTACTACTTCAAGAATTTACACAATTTTGTCCACTTTTCATTACTATTGAACAATATAAGAAAACGGTATATTGCTCCTGCTACTTCTTTAAGAATTTAAAGAATTTTGTCAACTTTTCATTACGATTAAACAATATAAGAAAACGGTATATTGCTCCTGCTACTTCTTCAAGAATTTAAACATTTTTGTCAACCTTTCATTACTATTAAACAATATAAGAAAACGGTATATTGCTCCTGCTACTTCTTAAAGGATTAAAAACTTTCTGTCAATCTTTTCATTACTATTAAACAATATAAGAAAACGGTATATTGCTCTGGCTACTTCTTAAAGGATTTAAAACTTTCAATCAATTTTTTACTTAATATTAAACAATCTAAGAAAACGGTATATTGCTCCTGTTACCTTTTAAAGGATTAAAAACTTTCTATCAATTTTTTCATTACTATTAAACAATATAAGAAAACGGTATATTGCTCCTGCTACTTCTTCAAGAATTTAAACAATGTTGTCAACCTTTTTATTACTATTAAACAATATAAGAAAACAGTATATTGCTGGTTCTACTTCTTAAAGAATTTAAAGAATTTTGTCAACTTTTCATTACTATTAAACAATATAAGAAAACGGTATATTGCTCTGGCTACTTCTTAAAGGATTTAAAACTTTCAATCAATTTTTTACTTAATATTAAACAATATAAGAAAACGGTATATTGCTCCTGCTACTTCTTAAAGGATTAAAAACTTTTTATCAATTTTTTCATTACTATTAAACAATATAAGAAAACGGTATATTGCTCCGGCTACTTCTTCAAGAATTTAAAGAATTTTGTCAAATTTTCATTACTATTAAACAATATAAGAAAACGGTTGTTTCTCCTGCTACTTCTTCAAGAATTTAACCAATTTTGTCAACTTTTCATTACTATTAAACAATATAAGTAAACGGTATATTGCTCCTTCTACTACTTCAAGAATTTAAACAATTTTGTCCACTTTTCATTACTATTGAACAATATAAGAAAACTGTATATTGCTCCTGCTACTTCTTTATAGAATTTAAAGAATTTTGTCAACTTTTCATTACGATTAAACAATATAAGAAAACGGTATATTGCTCCTGCTACTTCTTCAAGAATTTAAAGAATTTTGTCAAATTTTCATTACTATTAAACAATATAAGAAAATGGTATATTGCTCCTGCTACTTCTTAAAGGATTAAAAGAATTTTTGTCAACTTTTCATTACTATTAAACAATATAAGAAAACGGTATATTGCTCCTGCTACTTCTTCAAGAATTTAAACAATTTTGTCAACTTTTCATTACTATTGAACAATATAAGAAAACGGTATCTTACTTATGCTATTTCTTCAAGAATTTAAACATTTTTGTCAATTTTTTCATTACTATTAAACAATATAAGAAAACGGTATATTGCTCCTGCTACTTCTTAAAGGATTTAAAACATTTTACTGTCAATTTTTTTCATTACTATTAAACAACATAAGAAAACGGTAACTTGTCTCTGCTACTTCTTCAAGAATTAAAACATTTTTGTCAACCTTTCATTACTATTAAACAATATAAGAAAACGGTATATTGCTCCTGCTACTTCTGCAAGAATTTAAAGAATTTTGTCCACTTTTCATTACTTTTGAACAATATAAGAAAACGGTATATTGCTCCTGCTACTTCTTAAAGGATTTAAAACTTTCTGTAAATTTTTTCATTACTATTGAACAATATAAGAAAACGGTATATTGCTCTGGCTACTTCTTAAAGGATTTAAAACTTTCAATCAATTTTTTACTTACTATTAAACAATATAAGAAAACGGTATATTGCTCAGGCTACTTCTTAAAGGATTAAAAACTTTCTATCAATTTTTTTCATTACTATTAAATAATATAAGAAAACGGTTGTTTCTCCTGCTACTTCTTCAAGAATTTAACCAATTTTGTCAACTTTTAATACTATTAAACAATATAAGTAAACGGTATATTGCTCCTTCTACTACTTCAAGAATTTAAACAATTTTGTCCACTTTTCATTACTATTGAACAATATAAGTAAACGGTATATTGCTCCTGCTACTACTTCAAGAATTTACACAATTTTGTCCACTTTTCATTACTATTGAACAATATAAGAAAACGGTATATTGCTCCTGCTACTTCTTTAAGAATTTAAAGAATTTTGTCAACTTTTCATTACGATTAAACAATATTAGAAAACGGTATATTGCTCCTGCTACTTCTTCAAGAATTTAAACATTTTTGTCAACCTTTCATTACTATTAAACAATATAAGAAAACGGTATATTGCTCCTGCTACTTCTTAAAGGATTAAAAACTTTCTGTCAATCTTTTCATTACTATTAAACAATATAAGAAAACGGTATATTGCTCTGGCTACTTCTTAAAGGATTTAAAACTTTCAATCAATTTTTTACTTAATATTAAACAATCTAAGAAAACGGTATATTGCTCCTGTTACCTTTTAAAGGATTAAAAACTTTCTATCAATTTTTTCATTACTATTAAACAATATAAGAAAACGGTATATTGCTCCTGCTACTTCTTCAAGAATTTAAACAATGTTGTCAACCTTTTTATTACTATTAAACAATATAAGAAAACGGTATATTGCTGGTTCTACTTCTTAAAGAATTTAAAGAATTTTGTCAACTTTTCATTACTATTAAACAATATAAGAAAACGGTATATTGCTCTGGCTACTTCTTAAAGGATTTAAAACTTTCAATCAATTTTTTACTTAATATTAAACAATATAAGAAAACGGTATATTGCTCCTGCTACTTCTTAAAGGATTAAAAACTTTCTATCAATTTTTTCATTACTATTAAACAATATAAGAAAACGGTATATTGCTCCGGCTACTTCTTCAAGAATTTAAAGAATTTTGTCAAATTTTCATTACTATTAAACAATATAAGAAAACGGTTGTTTCTCCTGCTACTTCTTCAAGAATTTAACCAATTTTGTCAACTTTTCATTACTATTAAACAATATAAGTAAACGGTATATTGCTCCTTCTACTACTTCAAGAATTTAAACAATTTTGTCCACTTTTCATTACTATTGAACAATATAAGAAAACTGTATATTGCTCCTGCTACTTCTTTATAGAATTTAAAGAATTTTGTCAACTTTTCATTACGATTTAACAATATAAGAAAACGGTATATTGCTCCTGCTACTTCTTCAAGAATTTAAAGAATTTTGTCAAATTTTCATTACTATTAAACAATATAAGAAAACGGTATATTGCTCCTGCTACTTCTTAAAGGATTAAAAACTTTCTGTCAATCTTTTCATTACTATTAAACAATATAAGAAAACGGTATATTGCGTTGCTACTTCTACAAGAATTCAAACATTTTTGTCAACTTTTCATTACTATTAAACAATATAAGAAAACGGTATCTTGATTCTGCTACTTCTTAAAGAATTAAAAACTTTCTGTCAATTTTTTCATTACTATTAAACAATAAAAGAAAACGGTATATTGCTCTAGCTTCTTTTTAAAGGATTTAAAACTTTCTGTCAATTTTGTCATTACTATTAAACAATATAAGAAAACGATAATTTGTTTTGCTACTTCTTCAAGAATTTAAACATTTTTGTCAACCTTTCATTACTATTAAACAATATAAGAAAACGGTATATTGCTCCTGCTTTTTTTTAAAGGATTTAAAACTTTCTGTGAATTTTTTCATTACTATTAAACATATAAGAAAACGGTATCTTGCTCCTGCTACTTCTTCAAGAATTTAAACATTTTTGTCAACTTTTCATTACTATTAAACAATATAAGAAAACGGTATATTACTCCTGCTACTTTTTAAAGGATTTAAAACTTTCTGTCAATTTTTTCATTACTATTAAACAACATAAAAAAACGGTATATTGCTCCTTCAAGAATTTAAACAATTTTGTCAACTTTTCATTACTATTAAACAATATAAGAAAACGGTATCTTGCTCCTCCTACTTCTTAAAAGATTTAAAACTTTCTGTCAATTTGTTCATTACTATTAAACAATATAAGAAAACGGTATATTGCTCCTGCTACTTCTTCAAGAATTTAAACATTTTTGTCAACTTTTCATTATTATCAAACAATATAAGAAAACGGTATATTGCTCCTGCTACTTCTTCAAGAATTTAAACATTTTTGTCAACTTTTCATTATTATTAAACAATATAAGAAAACGGTAGTTTACTCCTGCTACTTTTTCAAGAATTTAAACAATTTTGTCAACTTTTCATTACTATTAAAAAATATAAGAAAACGGTATATTACTCCTGCTACTTCTTCAAGAATTTAAAATTTTTTGTCAACCTTTCATGACTATTAAACAATATAAGAAAACGATATGTTTCTCCTGCTACGTCTTTAAGGATTAAAAAAAAATCAACCTTACATTCTGGTAATTATGTCGTGATAAAACCACCTGTTTCTGGTCAGCTACTTAACCAGTTCAAAGGTAGATATTGTCATCTAGCTTAGTAACCTATTCCTTATTGGACTTTTGAAGGGCTTACTTTTTAGCTGGCCTATTTGAAGTCCAGGGGGGGTGAACGCTGTTTGTGGGGTTTCCTTTCAGTCTTGGTTAGTCATGAAGTTATTCTACCGCTCTATATATTTGTATTATTATTATTGGCTTTTTACATGAAGTGATTTTCTACCTTGTCTGGGGCGACTTCCATAAAAAACAAAAACAAAAAAACACTCTTAATATTCATTGACTAGGAGTTGCCATGGACCGACATCGTGCATGCGGTCAGAAAAAAAATCATTTCATTCTTACTGGTACAAGTTCGAAAAACAAGTCTGAAACTAGGTCATCTGCTAGCAGTAGGCTGCTAATTACTTTTTCTTTCCATCTTTCTTTTTATTATATTTAAGCAGTTGCAAAAGTTTGCGCATAAAGAAAATCAGTTGAAGTGAGAGATGTGTTCAAAGGGGAGAGAGAGAGAGAGAGAGAGAGAGAGAGAGAGAGAGAGAGAGAGAGAGAGAGAGAGAGAGAGGTTTTAAAAGAAATATGTTACACCCAATTTTACTTTTACTATTTTGTTTTCTTTTCCAGGACCCTGGGAGATACCGGGTCATATGTTTTTCAATCTTTCTAGCTAAAACTCAGAAACTACCAAAGATACACATGTAAGGAAGAGTTGTCTGTGTGTATGTGTATGTCCAAGGATATGAATTGGCTGGGCGGAGGAGAAAGAGGGGGATAGGGTGAGCTAGGGCAAAACAGGGAAGAGGAAAAGAGAGAAAGATAGAGATACGGATAGAGAGAGGTAGAGAGATAGAAGTTTTAATAGAAATATGTTGCAAATTTGCCCCGGGTAACGTCGGGTAGTCCTGCTAATTAAATATAAGGTAAAATATTTGACAACTATGGACATAAATGTTCCGAAAATAACACTTAAATTAGGTCAAACAGTCAGTTTGCTGCTGATGATCTTTTTGCTTTATTTTTTCTTCTTTTCTTTCTTTCTAGTATAGTTTGCACAAGAGAGAGAGAGAGAGAGAGAGAGAGGGAGAGAGAGGGAGAGAGAGAGAGACAGACAGACAGATAGAGTCAGTCGCTGGCAAGTGTATGTTATAAAATAATGTGACTGCGAATGAGAAGTTTTCAAATCTTCTATTTTCTTAGCCATGATCCTGGGTAATGCCGGGTAACACTGCTAATTAATTATAGGGTAGACTATTTGACAACTATGGGTGTATATATCCTTCCCATCTTCATTCCAATCTATTTTGTGGCTTACTCTTTACAGTTGTTTTACGAGAAGCTGAGGCAAAAAATACTCTGATCGTGCGTGCGGTATGGATGGTATCAAAATAACATGAAAATTGTGCATACTGTCGGTTAAAAGCAATTCTTTATAAACAAAATTATTCACTGCCGCATCGCTTTATTTGAATTTCGTCTTTATCCAGTGTGAAAATATCAGCATCATCAAAGTCTCGAATGTGTGATAGTAGAAAGTTAACATAACGAATCTAAAGTAACTGGAATACGTTACTACAGGCTAGCTGTCCAATTGTTAACTCATTGTGCCATGGGGATCATTAAATTTTCGCTTTATTATTAGAATATTTAAACTATTTCTAAATGTTAAATATTAACTCAAGGGAGATAACCCTGATTCAAGGAATGTAACTACCTGAACACCCAATGCATTCAAATGTTATTTTTGAACCCTTTTAAATTCGAATTCAAGAAAAATTCTTCTATCGGTGTATGCAATCTAATTATCTTCCTATGTCAAAATAATACCACTGGAAAGGAGAATATGAAAGAAAAATATTGTTTAAAGGATGTACCTTCACATACTGAAAATCCCAAAGCATTTTTGTTCAATTAAAATCGTATATATTTATTGCTGGCAAAAGTATCAAGCAATTTGAATCTCAACAAAAATTTGGGTCAAATGGATTTGAGGCAGCCTAGAATGGGCAACAACCAAAAGGACACATTTTGCTTTAACACCGCTTTTTTATACTTCCGGTTGAATTATGAACAAAAAAATGTGGCATATTTAAAAAAAAAGAAGGGTTTTATTTGCAAAAAGTTTTACTAATAACCTAAAAAAATACATAGTTTTTTTTACAAGCATGTTTTGTTATAAGCACATTTTTAATTAATAACAAAATAGTTTTATTTACAAAACGTTTTGTTTTGAAAACTTTGGAGATTTATAACAAGAATAAAAAAATACATAGTTTTATTAAAAAAAACTTTTTGTTTAAGCAAAATGTATAAACAAATGAAACAAACAAATGTTTAAATAAAAAGATGTTGCGCAGAAATATATAATATTGGATTGTATTAAAAAAATTTAATTTTTGGGATTTTCACTATAAAATCTTTAACTTATCATAAGCGATAAAGTTGGAAGTAAAAAGTAAAAAGATCGTTGTTACGACAAGATGTGTCCTTATTTTATTTACCTCTCCAGGAGGTTAGGCACAAGGTCAGGTGTTAAATTGAAAAGCCAGTGCGCTAGGATTAGCAGCCCGTCAGCATTCCATGGTAGAGATGCACAGGCGATTTGCGATAAACTAACCCCTTCTCAAAGAAAAAGGTAACACCTGGGAGGGTGGATCTCCTGAATCTGAACAAGACCATACCTCAGTCTGACAGCAACAAAGTCACTATCGGACTGATTGTCAAAAAAGAATTCCAGATTGGTAGGAAGAGAAATAAGCTGGAGTGATCCAAAAATTCTATCGATTTTTTAATATTTCTTATTTACTAATGAGTCACCACTTACCAAGGCTGAAAGCCACTTGAAGATAAGGGGTAATAAGATGGATAGATTGTCAGTTGAATGATAAAGAATAATATGAGAGGATTGAAAATAATGAATAAAAGTTTATGAATTATGAGGACAATTTATGACAAGTGTTTATTGACATTAGACTTGAAGATGACCATATTGTAGCCCCCAGGAAAGCAATCCTGTGGCAACATGTTCCACAGATGAAAAGAAACTCTGCAATAAAACAACTGAAAAAGATAACCTGAAAAAAAAATACAATCTTTTATTATTTCCTTTTGTTTTTTCAGATTGCTGTGATGTTTATGGGAGAGTTTATCTGTCTCTTTGTTTACATTTTCATCAAATGGGCTCGTTCCAGTGATGCCCCCATCGACAGAGACGGGGGAAAATTTAATCCTCTCGTCTTCCTTCCTGCAGCTGTTGTCGACTTGATTCAAATGTCCCTGCTGCATCTTGGACTTGGACTTGTCTTGTTCGCTGAAATCACGCCCTTCCAAACGATGAAAGGTCAGACCTTTTATTTATTAGCTTTTCTTTTCTCTCTCTGAACCTTAGTTAATAAATGTAGGAGAAAACGTTATTTATTTTATAGCTAGCCCAGGAGTATGCATGATTGATGCAATATATACCATCATAGACTATGGAATCGGGAAATCAAGTTCAAATCCTGTCAGATCTATGTTTTTCTATTACACATTAATAATGTTGGTAGAGTTATGAACTCACAACTACTCTGGGTATGATAACAATATGCTCAAATAATCGTATACATTGAACCGTTTATAATATCTTTTGGCATCCAATAACTCTAAAAAAATTGATATGCTATAAAATACATTGAACAAAAGCTAGCATTGCAATAACTACAAACTTAATTTAACAATTTTTAATCATATTTTTCTTTTTTTTCTATTTTTCTTTGGCATCACAGTTGTATGAAATTATTTAAAAATGCCTAACTTAAAGTATTTGCATTTCTATAGCAAATGAATAAATTCTCTTTTATATATATATATATATATATATTTATTTTTGCATACATTTTGGTTGTGTAGTCGAACTCCAGTGTTTAAGCTCAATGAATTTTAAACACCCCTAGAGTTCGAATATGTAATTCCAGAGCAATTATAAATTGAAACAGTTTCCGACAAAAACAAAATTTCGTATCAAGCAAATTATATATATATATACTAGTGGGACCTATGTTTCGGCATTGCCTGTCAAAAATGACAAAACTATCTATAGCTGCACTTCAAAGAGCATTAGTTTTCAAGATCTTCGTGATTTTCTCTCTTTCTTTCATGAACTGGAGAATGTTGTGTTCTTACCTATAACACTTCTAAAAACAAGCTCCTCTTCTTTCACCACCAATGCTCAGATCCTTGTTTTGCTCCAGTTAAAATGAATGTCTGTCTACTTGAAGAATCCCCTTGTTTTGATAAGTTCTTAGGACTGTCATTCATTCCAGATATAAAATGGAAGACTCATATCTAATTTGTATCATTTGGATTATTCGAACTACTGTTCTCATCTTGGATGTTATTCTCACAACGTTTCGGCCGATATAACCTTCGACTTTCTTCAGGGGAATCTTGTTGAACTCGGGAATTATTGTGAGAATAACATCCAGAGTTTGACCAGATGCACCTTAAGAAATTTGGAGGTTATATCGGGTGAAACATTGTGAGAATAACATCCAACATGAGGTTAGAAGTCTGAATAATCAAAATAATTCAAATTATCAATCATCATCTCAAAAATTCACAAACATTATATTCAATCTGTTCCTAAAATTGCTGGAAAAATGGTTGGATCATTCTACCGCTCTAGAAAGTACCTGACTCCTGATGCAATCATCTGCTTATGTAAGAGTCAACTTCGTCCTAAGAGTACTGCTGCCACATCTGGGGAGGTGTCACTCAGAGCACTCTTTCTTGCCTTGAGAGAGTTCAAAATAAACTTTGTAATCTATTGAGAGAAGATCTCTTCGATTCTATACAGTCCTTTTTTCACAGAAGAGATGTTGCTAGTCTTTCTCTACTCTATCGTTAATTCAATCGAAAGTGTTTGACTAAGCTTCAATCTCTAGTTCCTCTTTGTACAACATTCAGAGCAAGAACTCGTCTTCTTATCACCATTGTGAAGAACTTTCCTTTCTTCCCCCATATTCCTAATATCAAACAGAATTTTCATGGACAGAGTTTCTTTCCAACAACTTCCCATCTGTGAAACACATTACCACAGGATTGCTTCCCTGCATGCTACAACGTGGTGATCTTCAAAAATAATGTCCATAAATACTTGTCATGAATCGTCCTCATAAGTCATAAAATTTTATTAATTCCATTCATTATTTTCAATCCTCTTATAATATTCATCATCATCCGACTAACAATCTATCCATATCATCAAACCTTATCCTTGAGTAGCTTTTATTCATGATAAGTGGTGACTCATTAGTAAATTTAAAAAAGTATAGTTTTTATTTAAATTTATATGCAGATACATTGTACATGGAAAGGGAAACTACGAGACAGAGAGAAACTCTCTATGGATGTTGAGCTGTCAGCTAGCAGTTGTTTCTATTATCTTCTCATCTGCCGCCTGATGCTTCTAGTGTTGCATCACTATCTTTATCATCTTCTAAATCCCTTACACGTCCCTTCTGTTGGGTGTGATAATTACTCATTCACTGGTGCTACCAGATCAGGCAATCTGACAATACCGGCTTCCTGACCAAACATTGATGTTATTGTTTTTTTCCTTTCCCTTTGCAAAACTCAATCATGTTCTTCAAAATCAAAAACAAAAACAACAATTTTCCCCAACAAAACAACCAAACCAAGCACTATGAATAAATATTTGAAGATATAAAGAACTTGAAGCATAAAAACCATTACCAAAATAACTTGATTCTGCATTAAATAAGCCCCTGAAGGTTGATATGCCATAAACAAAACAACCAAACCAAACCAAACCAAACCAAACCAATTACTCATTAAAAATCAGCTGTTCATTCTTCCATGCACAGAGATCAAATTTTTACTTTGCCGAAAACATCCGATATTCAAATCAGCCCAATATGTCATGGAATATTTTACACCTTGAAGAACATTAATTTCCATTTTGAAATGTGTGTAACAAAAACAATGTCTTTCTTTCCATTTTCAGGTGTGACTCTTGTGTTTACAGCCCTTCTTTCAGTCGCTTTTCTTGCTCATTCCTTTGGGAAAGAGAAATGGTTGGGGATGTTGATGATTGTTCTCGGCCTTATTATCGTTGGTTTGCCAAATCTACTCACAAATATCGAAGAAGAAGACAAAATCCAACATTATTCTCTCATCGCAGGTAAGATTTTTGAAAGACATTTTTTTCGGGGGAGGGGATACAGCCCGCTTATAGAGTTAGGATCTTTCTTAGTTTCATGCTTTCCTTCCTCTTCTTCCTTTTCATAACTCACAGCAGCAGTTTTCTCTTCGGCTGACAGGAACTCTCTGTGGTCGAGTTGCCAACTCGCTTCTTTATGTTCTCCGCCACTATGTATGTGTGAAGAGTTTCCTTGAGCTGCCAGGCGATGAGACTTTGCACTGATTTAGGGTCACGGCACTCGCAGACGTTAATAGCTGACACCAGGTGTTTGGCCGACGTTTAATTTCTCTTTGTCTAAAGGTTTAGAATGGAGAAGAGTGTGTCGCTAACTGAAAATAAGAATTAAAAGGCAACGACACTTGGACCTTTGATTTGGGGTCAATTACGTTCGCAAGTGTTTTGAGAGACAATAGCGACCAGTTGCATCTTCTGATTTCCTTTCAATTAGGTTCGGGACGAGGCAGGGTGTCGCTAATTGGACGCAAGATTCGCTTCTGTGAGTGCAAGGGTAACGGATGGGTTGGCGGCGTCGTTTCAACCGGATACAAAATTTCTTCCTTTATGATTTGCTTGGCTTCAAAGGACAAATATAAAGATACAGGATAAAATAGATTTTGCTCGCGTTGATTTGATGTTTATATGGAATACATTTTATTTCTCTGATTTTGATTCCCCCCCCCATTTGTAACAATGTCGAAAATAATATATCAAATGTAAGTGTGATCAACTGCTGAAAATACTATTTCAAACTGAAGCATGTCTGACTGACGAAAATGCTATTTCAAACTCAACTGTGTGACTTATAGAGATGTTTTGCACATTTGTATTTAATTATGAAAATGCTATTACAAACTGAAAGGTGACAGACTGATGGAAAGACAGAGCCTCTTATAGATATGTGTAGACGCATTACCTTGTATCTGGGATACGTCCTCGACAATCAGTCTGACAGTAAATTTGTTGCTGTCGGGCTGAGGTATGGTCCTGCTCAGTCTCAGGAGGTCCACCCTCCCAGGCTTTACCTTCTCTTTGATTAGTTGATTCCTAATCGTCTGAGGTGCCCCTACCGGGGAATGCAGACGGGTTGCTCAGGCATTTTTTGTAGGCCAGAGCATGCTAATCTTAGTGTGCTGGCTTTTCAAAATCACACCTGACCTTGTGTCTAATCTCCTGGAGAGGAGGTAAATAAAATACTAGCCCCCCCCCCCCCCCCCCCTCCAAAACTTGGCTTTTAGTGAAGCTTCTTCAGGGGGCTGTTAGGGTTTTATTTAACTATCATAATTAATATTCTTTTTTTTTTTTTAATTAAATTTTAATTTTTATTAATTATTATTAATTATTATTATTATAAGTAGTAGTAGTAGTAGTATTGTTGCATACTGAGTCTTTTGGAGTGATGAAGACTGTTTGAAACCTGAAACCTTCTTTTGCTTGCTGTTCCTGTTTTGTTCGTTGGGATTCTGTCAAATAAAGCTTTTTAGGGCTTGTATGTGCTAGATTGTTGGTTCTTGCCAATGATAAAACATGAAGACATTTGGGACCATACAGGGAATAAGGACCCCAAAATAATGGCCAAATGAAAGGAACGCCTTTCTGTTTTCACCTGTGTCTTCCGGTTGACCTCGTCACACACACATGCACTCTATTTACAACTTATTAATAAACAAACGAAACATCGAAGCATCCAAAATACTTTTTTCTTTTAAAAAAATGTTTTAAAAACATGTTAATATTTATATTTAGGTGTGTGTGATATATATTATATATTTATTATTTAATGTAGGATGTGCTTATCCTTTTATTTACAAAACTTTTTGAATTCTCGTTCTAAAATGTTTTCGTGTCACTATTTACTTGCCTCCCCACGAGGGCAGAATGCATAATAAAATAAAATCTTATAGCGTGCGTCTTTTTTTTTTAAATACTGTATTTTAATACTGATCACTCTCAGACACATCTGCCATGCCAAGGATGCTTAAACCCAAATTTGGAGCCTATAAGTGTTTTAGTAGTCATAGTATTAGTAGCAACATTTGTATACTTTCCTACAACTCAACTCAAATATGCTTCATTATTAGTAATAGTATGTTAATTTTGATCCCCTATGACACCTGCCACGTTTCAAGGGTGCTTCATACTAAGTTTAGTGCAATTCTACCCAATACTTTTGGAAACTCTAAGTGTTTATTTTTACTATCATTATTAGTAGTAGTAGTATCATTTTGATTCTTTATGATACAATCATGTTAAATAGTTTTTGAGTATATAAGTTTTATTATTTCTAGTAGTAACAGTAGTGTAATTAACATTCTTATCACCCCCATGACACATCCAATATTGCAAATGAGCTTCATCCAAAATTCGGTTCAATTCTGTTGAATTGTTTTGAAGCCAATCAACACACAAAACATGTTAATTTATAGATTTTATAACTAGTTGAATTGTTGATTGCAATTATAATCTCGAAAATTACATCTCTTACATCTCTTTATAGAACTTTATTAAACAGAATATTAACTTTTATTATTGATAGCATCCCAGAACAAGTCCATAATATTGAGACAAAAAATCTCTATTATAGTAATGATCAAGAATATTTATAATTTAGAGTGAGACTAAAAGTTATTATTGTCTATTGGTATTTGATGATATGCCGTTTTCAAATCTATTTTTGTAAAAACGCTCATTCCTGCCAGTTCATGAAATACAACTTCAACATTAGGTATAGGATATAAATCTGAGCTAACTTTGTGATTTATTCCTATCTAATAATCTGCACATATACGTATGTCTCCATCTAAATTTCTCAGAACTATAATGGGTGATACCCACTTGCTACCCTGGATGGAACATGTTCAAGAAGGTCCTGTTCTATTAATTTTCATAGTTTTGCTACTACTAATGCCATTCTCGCATACAGAGGGATTCTTGTCTACGAGAGTGGCAGCCTACAACACACATGTCTGACCTGTTGCGAAACATGGTCAACAACGAAATGTCAGAACGACACGATGTAATGCATCGGATAGAGAAAATTGGCGGTCTCACTCTACCAGCCTCCATAAGAAACTATATCGCACAACGACGTCTCAACTGGTATGGCTATGTCGCCACCCATCAGTCATCTGAAACGCTCCAAAATGTGTCTCACATTGACGTCGATGACCCAAAGCCATGTGGTTGGCTGCTTAAGATAGATGAATTCTTGTACTGGAATCCGGTAAGACCAAGAGACCACAAGAAAGATATACTGCAGCATACTTAATTGGTCAATTGTGGAGAGGAAAATTTATGTTCTTAACTTCTTTACTAACTCAACGTTTGACAGGTAAAGGTGAACTTTACTGGAATATTCAAATATCTATGTATCTCATATACAGATTAAATGTTAGCCCCAGGAAGGGAGAACTTCGACTGAAGTAAAATGAAACAAAAAGCAAGAATTTAGTGTGTAATGTAATTAGAAATGTAGAAACGTTGGTAGGTAGTGACAGTAGTTTGATGTAGAGAATCTAAACGATAATTTAAAGCCATTTTCTTTTTATTTTCAGGCCAGCTATTCATTGCAATGTCGCAGATGTTGTCTTCCGTTCTGTTGGTCTATGAGGAATATTGGATTCACAGGTGCAACATTTTCCCGCTCGCTGTCGTTGGATGGGAAGGTAAAATATGAAAAGATATGTACATTGTTCAAATTGTTATCCTCATTGGGGGTTATCATATACACTCATTTCTGACATCCTTCTGGACACAGTCTAGAAGATAAAGGTATTTTTTTTAAATTAACATTTTTTTTTTAATGGAAATCACTCCAGACAAGGCATGAAACCACTTGATGTAAGAGCTAACAAGAACAAAAGATGACCATCGCAAAGACAGGAGATGCCAATTGGCCCCTATCCTGAAAAGACAAAGGCTATAGGTAGGAGGAAAATAGTCAGCAGGAAGAGAGTTCAACAAGCCTGCAGTTCTTGGAAAGAAGCTACTGGAATAAGAATCTGTATTACAATGAGGTATCAAAACAGCGAATTGATAGAGTATTAATTAAAAGATCTTCTAGCTAGAGGTTACGAGTTCAATCCCTGGTGGTGGCGTTGGATGTACAAATAATTTATCTCTGCTCTAGAAACACTTTATTGGACGAATCAAAATGCTTTCAAACTAAAATTCAGAAAATCTACTGCGCTAAACATTGGCTGAAATTTGATTATGTAATCAAACAATAATTTTTTGTTTTTACTAATGAGTCACTGCTCATCAAGGCCCAAAGGCCACTCGAGGATAAGGGTTAATGGGTTTGCATCAGGTGGATCGTGAGACAAACACATTGAGGATTGCAGACGATGGTTGAAATTGGGAAGAATTTGATTATTTAAGAGAACTGCTCAGCAAGAATTTGTTAACATTGGACTTGAAAACAACCATGTTGTAATCTGCTCATGGAAGTTCCATTTAGCTCCAGATACATAGAGGAAGAAAGGAATATTTTCTTACAGTGGTTGTAGCTAGACGAGATTTTGCTGTGAATGTTTTACAGGGGTGAATCAGAGATTGGAGTTGGTCGAGCACCTACCATGAAAATAACGACAGAGTAGAGAGAGACTAGCAACGTCTCTTCTCTCTCTATATATATATCTCCCTTTCTCTCTCTCTCTCTCTCTCTCTCTCTCTCTCTCTCTCTATATATATATATATATATATATATATATATATAAACATATAATAATAGAATTAACGATAATGAAGTATCGTTAAAGTGATCTATCGTGATAAAGTAAAGCTCAATACGTTGAGTAGAGCAATCAATTTAAAGGAGAGATGAAAATAAAAAATTGCATAAAATTACATAACGAGAAGAGTTATATCTTTGAAAAACCATGGTTTAAGGATTAATGTAACTCCTTGCATCTGAACTTTCAATATAATAAAATTTGTATCAATTTTATGTAATTTTATGCAATTTTTTATCATCATCTCTCCTTCTTTAAATATATATATATATATATATATAATTATTTATATTTATTTTTTAAATATAATATTAAAATATATAAAATGTATATAGAGAAAATATAGAATGTATATATGTATGTGTGAATATATGTATATATGGACAGACAGACAGACACATTGTTGGTTAATTTTTCTTAGAAAGTATTTATGTCAAAGGTTTAAATTATTACCAATGTATTTTATCCCCTCCTCCTCCAGTCTCCGTCTTGGGTCTCATGACTTTCAGTCAGTCCTATTTCTGTAACCCTAACCCTCCTCTGCTTAATGGATCAGTCAGTGATTATCTGGCAGTCAAGTGTTTATTCTCTTGAGGATTGGCCAAAACAAACAGGAAATGTAGACTTTGGTGATTGTCCTACTTTTTGGGCATTTAGCATCTCGGATCGACAATTAAAATCTGGTGATAGCCAAGTGGTTACAAAGAAAAGGTTGCAAATAAAAGACTTATCTGTTGCTAAGTTTGCTGGGAAAATAGTTGGATCATTCTACCGCTCCAGAAAGTATCTGACCCCTGGTGCAATCCTCTACTAGCCGAATTGTCTTTTTTGGTCTTTTCACTACCAACAGTCCAAACACGCACGAGAACGACGCGACGTTTACAATCAAACTTTTCGTCCAGAATTTGATTCCTTTTTTCTTTTCTTTTTCTTCTTTCTTTTTCTCGACGTAGTCACAACGTCAACCTTTCTCGCTCTTTTCCCAGAGCAAAGTGTCTAAGCTTTTTATTACGACGAGAATTAGCCCATGCAAAACAAGGCTCATTTGCATATGTGAAGTCTTGTCTCGTGACAAAAAGCACGCGTTTCTATTTGGTGACTAGAACACTCTGGGTTCAATCCCAGATGGACAATGCACAGTGCAACCCTCACTCATTTTCCTTCTGGACCTGCATGATGGCTGCTACATTGATACAATTACATGTTTTTTTATTATTATTGAAACTTTCTTTGAACTACCTTTGTTTTTAAAAAACACTGGATGAGATGAAGTATTGCTGCCACATCTAGGGAGATGATACTCCGAGCACTCTTTCTTGCCCTGACAGAGTTCAAAATCGACTTTGCAATTAACTAGAAGATGATTTAGGCTGTTCTCTACAACCCCTTCTTTACAAAAGAACCGTTGCTAGTCTTTCTCTACTCTATTGTTAATTCGATGGAAAGTGCTGGACTGAGCTTAAATCTTGTAAAACATTCACAGCAAGAGCTTGTCTTCTTATCACTGCTGCAAAGAACTTTCCTTTCTCCCTCCATGTGACTAACATCAAACGATCTTTCCTTTAACAGAGTTTCTTTCCAAGAACTTGCAATCTGTGGAACACATTACCACGAGATTGCTTTCTTATGGGCTGAAACATGGTCATCTTCAAATATAATCTCAATAAATACTTGTCATAAACCGTCCTCATATATCATCAAATTTTATCTGTCCAATTCAAAATTGTCAATACTTTCATAATATTCTTCATCATTCAACTGATGATCCATACATCTCATTAACCCTTATCCTTGA